>CM038669.1:271306953-271906953 GCA_021605145.1 Aegilops bicornis
AAGACTTCGCCCCGTGTCCCATGGGACTTTCCTTGGCGTACAAGTCAAGCTTGACGATTTGGACATGTAGATCTCCTCTTTACCATCGTGAACCGGATTGCAGTAACCTTAACTTATCCTGTGTCTATATAAACCGGAGGTTTTTAGTCCTGTAGGACACACAACATCAACAATCTCATACCATAGGCTAGCTTCTAGGGTTTAGCCTCCCCCATCTCGTGGTAGACTCCATTTCTGTACTACTCATATCATCAATATTAATCAAGCAGTGAGTAGGGTATTACCTCCATCGAGAGGGCCCAACCTGGGTAAAAATATTGTGTCCCTTGTCTCCTCGCTACTATCCGCTTAGACGACAGTCGACACCCTTTACCGAGATCCGCTGTTTTGACACCGGTATTGGTGCTTTCATTGAGAGTTCCTTCCGTGTCGTCAAGTATCGTGTAGGGATGCTCATCTGGGCCTTTTAAAGATTTACATCATCGCCAAAGCAGCCTTTGCATATTGGTCGACTTCTTCGCTTGGCTGCTTTCATGACCAAGCTAGTTCGTCAGCTGCGCCGACGATGACCTCTCAAATCATCAAAACTAATTCTTCATGTTAGTTCTTGGTGACTTGCCGGTCATGCTTAGATCCGACCGAGATTTCCTCCATAAACGGAGCTCTTGATCGTGACGCCGCTCGGGAGTCGCTTACAGACACGACCGGATCGGCTTAAAACCAATCTGAGAGAGATCAACTCTCACTCAAAGCACAATGTATCATGTTGCCGCGGATAGAGGAGCAATGCGGCGATTCTTCTCCTACCTTAAGGACTAGTTACTGCCCGATTCCCGACCCCTCCATGCCGGATTCCGCATGGAGGGCTCCACGTTGATCAAGCCCCTAACCTAAAGTCGTAGCGGGTCTGACTCATTGGATTGTACCTAAAATCCAAATTTCCGAGTTCGAAACTTCGTCTTTGAGTCCTGGAATTGGACGGGGTTCCGGATTTAGGTGCCAATTACCCACCCAAACATTGGCGATCTTCTCGACTCGCAAGAGCCACCAAAATAAAGACATCATTATCGGGCCGATTCTCCCCGGTTATGAACAGGATAAGGGACTGCCAAGAGGAGGACGAATCCCAATTTTTTGCAATAATTGTACGGACAAGGGGAATCCTAAACGCCATAAGTAAGTCGTCATGAAATTACATCACTTTGTCGACTTGGTGACAATTATATAAAAGTATCACACATGGAGAGTACTCGAAAAACCGAAGTAAATTTTGGGATAATCCAAATTTCGGAATACATCCCTTTAGTCCGAACAAAAAGGGTGCATCATTATCAAGCACCGGTTGAATACCAAAAACCAAAACTCCCTAAAGGGTAACGGAATCAGACCGGAGGGGTTACCAAATGCACCTCGCAAAAATTCATAGCACAGTAGGGCCGCACTCCAACTCATAGCCTTTGTTACGTTGGCTACTACTAGTGGCCAAAAGTACTAAGAGTTTCTAGCTTCGCAATCCCAGCCCTAAGAACACCAAGATGGTGTTAATAGGTCTTCTAGACTTTCAGATCAAATAACATGCGTATCCGACAACTCCAAGAACCTTGCCGACGCTCACCAAGTAGCAACAATGAATCCACGGACCGACATCGCCATTACCTTTAATGCCAAAGTGATTTAACCTAAATTCGAACTGCCCCAAGCACCACCAGATTGGTTCTCAGCTCCATAGGAATTGCCTTTCACTTTTTACTAAGGTACTTCCATGGATGGCGGCACACTAAACCTCATCTATGAGGAAACCCTCCTAAGATGGAAATAGGATCGGAACCGCATTGAGCTAAGCAAAGACGACCTTTAGAGGAATAATCCCCAGCAAAATGTGTCATTAAAACCAAAGACGCCGAAACTCTAGTAGGACGACTTTGAGGCTCACATTCGACAATCTTTCGAAAATATGACATCAAGCTCAATCCAGAAAATATCGTGTCTTCGCTCCACCAAAAGCTCCCTGGCTTCATTGTGCCCGTAGAGAAATCAAGGCTAAACCCAAATGCCAAGATTCAAGCTCAGAATAATTGGATATTCCAAAAGACCTCAAACAAATACAAAAATTACCGGATGTGTAGTAGCTTTAAGTCACGATCTCCCGCTGAGGAGAAAAGGCATTACCTCTTTTATCAGCTTCCTCCACCGTGACCGAACACTTCTGAGTGGATTTGACAGCCGCCACTACGGACTCAAGAAATAAAGGCCATTTTGGCAACAAATCTAGTTCCGGCCATACTAACGTGGGCTTAACCAATGTTATTATATATCGCCAAGCAACACATCAAGTTGTCAGCGGTGCTCATATTTCGAACGAGAAACGGATTTGACACCGCTTCCCCTGCTCAAAACCGCTTTATTATGTGTCCACCGCCCCTAACTCCATGCAAGTCCTTGCACTCACACTATCAAAAGACAGCATATGCGGTGTTCATGGCATCCCGGAAGTCATGACACTACTTTCAAGAGTGTTCTATAATCGGTAGCCTCCGGCACCTCTCTTAACGACATTATAAACAAATCACGACGTGACGGGCCGGATTGCTAAATGGGCCATAGAGCTTCCTTCCATTCGACATAACTTATAAACCCCACGACGAGCTGGTTAAGTCGTTAAAAGCTAAATACTGGCGGGTTTATCGGATCAGTCCGAACTCCTTAAAGAGTACTTTCTGCCGCATACTCCAATTGGATTCGCGTACTTTGACTACTCCAAAATGTTGGAATGACTGGGTTGGCGCCGCCCCGGACGCCCCCAACCGGGGACACAGTCCAATACGCTCCTTCGTGATAATGTATACTACCCACCCAATAACGAAATAATACGAGGTCTTTTCAGCATGGCCTCCGGATGGTACTTCCATGGGCATTCAATTTCTAGAGGTGCGCGATTCAAACCTCGCACATCTCAAATAAACTAGATTTTGACGCCAAAGGATCCGAAATGGCAGCATATCAAGCAATGCGGTCCTAAAAATGTCAAGACGGTTCTAAGGGGCTCGACTTTCATCATATAGCCCGATAACAACCAAAGGAAGGATATATTACAAGCATTTCCAAGAAACGCGATGCCGTCTCACCCACATCTTTTTGGAACGGCTGTTCAAGTCATCCGCATTATGGGAAGGGGAGTCCCGCACAACAATTAGGGACCTACCGCACTACCCGACGTCAAACACTTCCGGGACATTAAACTGGAGGCTCACCCCGAGATAACACCCTCTCGCTCATGAAATAATGGCGCGTTATCGCTTCGCGGATTTGAAATCATTCCTAGCCTACCTAACTAGGCAGGTGAACTCCCGAAGACCAAAGGAGGCTCGCTGCATAGTACGGCCAGCTTCTAAAGCTTCATATAGTTCAGTGAGGGAGAGCTTTATAAGAAAAGCACCACGGAGTCCTTTCAAAGGTGTATCTCAAAGAGGAAGGGCGAAACCTCCCTCGGTCGAAATTCATGCCGACCGGGTGGACTATCATCAAGCAGTCTGGCCTCTTTGTAGGTGCCTTCTAGACATGATTTTATCGGCCAACTACCAGCAGTATGCGCAGGATTTAAGTCCAACGAAAGCGTCAAGTTGCCGCCTTTTACTAACCAAAGCCACATGCCATTCACTTTCAAAACTATACCTATCACCGCTAACGTTTCGGGTCCGGGGCTTGACATGGTTGGACCCCTAAGGGAGGAAACCCACAAGCAAAAATACCTATTGGTCATGGCGGATAAATTCACCAAATGGATAGGAGGCCAAACCAAATAAACGTCCGAACCCGGACCAAAGTGATAGATTTCATATCGGGGGTAGAAAACGGCATGGTGTCCCCCACAAGATCATCAATTTTATTAATGAAAACACAATTTCACTACCGATGAGGTCAAATCATGGTGCAAAACACAAGCATCAAGCCCGATTATGCCTCGTACCTATCACCCTCAAACCAACGGCCAAGTCGAACGGGCAAACGGTCTAATTATGAGCTGCAGACAACCCGCACTAGTGCGTCCCTCAAGGAATCTAACACACCTGGGTCGAGGAGCTCAAACCCGCATCAGGCCATGGACCACTGAATCGCATCACCGGATTCGCCACCATTTTTATGATGTACTTGCTGCAGAGGCGGTCTTCGCTCATCGCGATATATGTTCATGACTCACCTCTAAAGTATGTATGAAGAGTGAGTAGCTTTAAACTCGATCGCAGGATGCTTTGGATGCATTGGAGGAGGAGCGACGATGGCAAAAGCTCGCCCGCATTTTTATCATTGGCAGGTTATCAAAGCAGGGAAGTACGCTGTGCTTAGGTCATTGGTAATCTAGTTCTACGCCTCACGGACAAGAAAAAGGACAAACTCAAGCTTCCAAAAATGGGAAGGTCCCTTCATCATCGTAATTATAATCCCGACGGCGGAGCATACCGTCTCGCTAAACGCATCGGATAACCGACTCGAGTCGAACCCATGGAACGCATCCCGCCCACGTAAGATTCTATGTTTGGGTGCCGGACTCCAAGTTCGCTTCCTTCCTCCGTCTGCATTCTTTTAATTTTGTTTTTTCCTGCCTTTTATTTCTCTCCTTCCTCCTTCTTCTTCTTGTAGCCTTTAGAGGCTCGCTTATGCTCAGATGATTTGACGCTACGGTAACTGCTACCATTCTACCTGGGCTTCTTTAACTGTTTATTCATACTTCAAAGCTTCATGCCCAAAGACATGTGTTAAACTTCCGCATGTACCTTTTATTCGCTATTATATGCATTGGCAATATGACGAAGTTTTGGCCATGCTTGCTGCTCGCCTCCTGTGAAGCTTACTCCCTACGCTCCCGCTGGTTCGGCTAGGTGGTAAAGGGAGCACCTTCCGCGATTGTTAATGCTGAGTCACCCTAAGTGTAAAATTTTTGACTGGGTGAAGCCGAAAGTTAGCATTCTTAAGGGAATATTCGCCTGTGAATTGAAAGATGATTTTAATCTTTTACCCATCTTCCGCCTGTGATGATTTTTCCGCTTTCATAGTAGCTTTGACATGCACTTTAGGGCATGCACCCTGCAGGAAAAGGGAACCCTTAACGGAACTATTCTCCCGGAAGATGCTTCTCATTACCCATGTAATATAGCATAACTAGTTGGGCACTTGTCTGACATAAAGAATAATGACCCCTACGCCTTTGTCTCCATGTATACCATTTGCCTATATAACCACACGACAGTATTCAGACATTAATTCCTAATTATTGGGTCCTAGGTTGAAGCAAAAAAGGTCACACTATGACAAACGACATCTACAATCTGCCATAGAAGACATTTCTTTCATGTCATATTTTTATATAGTCAATTCGACTCATTGTATTCCTCCCTCAATGCCATCTAATAGGCTATCTAGTTTACAAATCTTGTTGGAACACTTACGGCCAATTCAACTTGGTCAGACACTAAGCTTACGGTGGATCTTCATCCTTATCCGGGCCCCACAGTGTCCCACCTCGCCATGTGGTTTGGGTCACCTTCGCGGTACCGTGTCTTCACCATATTCTGTGCCTCCTCTGGCGCCTTTGACGGTAAGCCGACATCTTCCATAGCCTAAGCGCCTATGCCCCTGAAGTCAGCCTCCACCAGCTCCCTAATGCCTTCGGCAAGGAGATAGATGGCCACAAGATCGTCCGAAGCGCTTTCATCACCGGGCCGGACTCGCTTCAGGTAAACACGCACCGTGAAGGAGATCACCAAGAATTGGGCACTTCCTCCTCAGACGCACTCGCGAGCAAACCTACATACATGTTTATGTTAGTCGCCTTCCTCGCCGAACTCCTTTCAAAGTTCGCCAAGAATTTCATCGAAAATGTCGCGACGGGTTACCGATTCTCCTTTACTTGAGTCGATAACTCATAACGAACGCTCTTCACGTTCCTCATCCAGCTTGGTGTTGGCGCCTTGGAGGTTATTCTTCTCCGCCAAGCACCTCGTATACGCCTCGCCAGCCTTTAATCGGGCGTAAGAGCTGTTATTTATCCCATCTAGTCCGGCGCCATCCAAGCAATAAGTTTTGTCAGCCTTTTATACACACGCTCAGACTTCCTAATTATTTATCTTTGAAAAGCGATATTACCAGCTGGTCTCAGAGCTCCCTCAGATGCTAGTGCGGCCTCAAGCTGGGCTTTTGCACTCTTTTAGCCCTCGGACAATCGGGCATTCTTTTTGTAAGATCCGATAACAAATGATCCTTAAATCAGTTATTCTAACTATATTTTAAGTCCTTGGGCTACCGCATATATAATTGTCAAATTTACTTACCCAGCGTCCTTCACATATTACCGTTCCGTGGCTCGGGTTAGTCCATCTTGAGCGGCACGGAGGTGCACATCTCCGGACTAAAGGTATTCAAGGCCTCCCGCGAAAAACACACCACTAAGAACACCGTCTCGGCTGGCGCTCGGTGGATTCAAGGCGCTCTCCACCTCCTTGAGTTGGTGGCGGACAATCACGGGCGCCATCCTCTCACGGAGGAGGCATCCGACGATGTCTCGGTTTCGCTCAGCCTCCTGACCTGGCTTTGAAGCCTCCGTCCGGTGAAGCACTGATCGGCAACTCCTCCTGACTCGGCCCCATGAGCGCCTTTTTTCCTCGAAGGATCACAAGCGTACACGCCTTCCGTGAATCAATCTTGGGAAGTATGGCATAAGCCATACCGCTGCAGGCATGGTTTCGAATCCCATCAGACTTCTTTTTAATTACAATGTGATCACCGCCTTTTGTTAATACCAGCTGCAGTTTCGCTTTCCCGCCTCAAGGTACTTTCGAAGCACCATTGGTATACTAGTGATCAAAAATAAAGCATGGATAACAAGTTATCGGGATTTTGGGATCTCTTGCCCATTTACCAGAGGCTGGAAATATTCCGGCACCAGCTGTGAATATGTACCAACCCATTGTCGATGCTAAGTTGGTAGAATACCCCATCGATCAACTCCACTTTTATATCCCGATCCTCTTTGAGGTTTGATCGAGGGACCGCTCCGTGAATCCTCGCCAGAGGGCTGGCTGTGTATCTTCTCCACAGTCCGCCAAGTAGCTCCTGGCAAAGCAAAACCATGAAATTAGATATTTAATCACGGGAACATGGATCGGACAAGATCACAAAGATGTTTGCTTATCTAGCTTCGAATTACCAAGAAAACTCCTTCTTTGTCGAGACGGAGGAAATCCTCCTCCTCTCCTTTGGTACATGGCGTATAAGGTCTTCACCAGTTCAGTATTCTATCCTGCCCTTTGCGTGGCCATGTATGGTAGCGCCGTCTCCTCCCTACAAAACTTGCCATGGGGTGGCCTCAGATTGAAGCTACTGCACTCTTCATAATGCAGATTGCCATGACTCCCCGGCATGGTCAATCCGGCATGAGCCAAGAACTCCATTCGGCTCATCAAATAACGGTACGCTGCGGTCGTTCTTCTCCGGCCTCGGAGGCTGTTTAGGCGCTTCTCAGGAGCGTTGTTGAACTTCCTCAAGGCCGATCCCAACAGGATCCGCAGCCGACGCCCTCCATGTAAACCACATTCCAAAGGCTACCAATGGACGCCTTCTTTGGGGTTCCGGATAGGTATCCGGTCCTGGCGATGCGCCATAGCTCGGCTCCGCCTTACTTGATATATTGACCCCTCAAGAGAACGTGGGGTACTAGGCGTAATATTCTCTTCCATAATTCAAAGTGAGTTTCAACGCCCAAGAATAGTTCGCAGAGGGCTAACGAAGCCCGCGATGCGGTGATGGAGGCGGTGAGTAAGGTGTGGTGCAATTGGAGGTCAGAGAACTCCAAGAGTCTCCTGAGAAACGGTAAGATGGATGGAAACTAGAGTTCTCTTATCAGGGAGTAAGAGATGAAGTATACCCGCTCTCCTTTTTAGAGGGGCCTGGACGCCTCCGGGCTTGCTTTCTCGCTTCTAGGTGGCGTAGTCCGCCTGTGACCTAACCAAGAAGGTCAGGGGGAGAAATCCTTTGTTTGGAGTATAACCAGCTCGTTATGCGGGGACTGAGCATCTCTCCCAATTTCCTCAACAGGGCCGAGCGAGAAGAGGAGCCGCCGACCATTGTCCATGATGGAATGGAAGGCTTATCGCAGGCGTACCGATGAAAGCTTGCAAAGGGGGGATGGACAGACTCAGATCTAGATCCTTGCCCCTTTTTTGGGCGTGTCTATTTGCATGCCGCTAGGGGGTAATTGTAAAAATACCGAGGTTGTTCGCATTGCTTCAAACACGTGGAAGATTGCCGTTATGCTGGGCGAGAGGTCAAGAGCGCAGCACGGGTCGTAGTCAACACTATTCGACAAGTATATGGAATTTGGAGAAAGAACCCGCCGCAGAATGCCGAAGACAATCAACGCGGCCGGACTCATCGTCATTGAATCCTGGTTCGGGGCTATCGAGGGAGTCCCGGACTAGGGGTATCTTGATAGCTGTGACTATCATCACTACCGGACTCCAAGATCATGAAGATACAAGACGAAGACTTCATTCCGGTGGTCCCGGATGGGACTTTCCTTGGCGTGTGAAGGCAAAGCTTGGCGATACGCGATATGTAGATCTCCTACCATTGTAACCGACTCTGTGTGGTAACCCTAACCTATCCATCTGCCTATATAAACCGGAGGGTTTTAGTCCATAGGACACAACATCAACAATCATATACCATAGGCTATGCTCCTAGGGGTTTAGCCTCCTCGATCTCGGTGGTAGATCTACTTTGTACTACCCATATCATCAATATTAATCACAGAGTAGGGTAGCCACCTCCATCGTAGAGGTCAAACTCCTGGGTAAAAATAGGCTGTGTCCCTTGTCTCTCGTTACCATCCGCCTAGACGACGCTCGATTAAAGGACCCCCTACCCGGGATCCGCCTCGTTTTCGACACATTTACAATGATCTTTTTTATCCTTGAAGTACTCACCAAGACATAAAGTAGTTGGGTCGGTGGGATCCGCGAGATATGTCGCTCCGCAGAACTCCATAGTTGGTCAAGAAAGGGGGCATACTTTCGGATCTCCGAACAAATTCGTCCTATGACAAGAAGGGCTTCCTACCAGCGATATCTCCAAATGACGTAGCGCGCTCCTCTTCGACATACCTCTGATCTTAGAGTCCCTTGGCTTCTCAACTCGCTACCATGGTTTTCAGTAGCAACCGTCAGTCATTGGTTTTCCTTTTCAAGAAGCTGAGTAACGGTCAGCCCAGATCTTCTTCAACCTAACGGCCATCTTGGCCATTTCTCCCTGCTTAAGCAATGGGCACTGTCGCCTGTCAATGAAGCCCTCCGCTCTTTTAGACGCTACCAAGGCCATCACTATTCCCCTGGCTTGTTAACGACTTTTTGGTTTCGCAAGTTCCACTCAAGGGCCCCACGGCCGACAGTCGACTCATCGTAGATCCACAACTTATATTAAAGATAATCGCATTATGCCACTCTTTACTATGTGTTGATCACCGAGAAATCCGCTGCATACCCTGCCTCATCGGGTCAGCTTTTGTCGACAAAGCATGATGCTTTGCATCCGCCGCGATCCAGCTAGCCGCTTAGCTCGGGTGCAAACTCACCATCCCGGCTCAAATAGCCACACGGACCTTCCACGTACCCTACTGCATATGAAGGCGGGCCCTGATTATTTACCGGACTATGATCAATACATTCTGCTGTCAGCCGCTCTCATGTTAATAACCGAAGTCTCGTGGGCTACTATATATTGTGGCACACAAGTGTGCGCGATACTCATCAAAACATACACTATTTCTTCATCTGCATCAAAGCCTTCTCAAACAGAACTCATAAAAAGCTTCCATGCAACCCGGGCTTGGGCAGGATGAAATTCTCTCAATCACCGTATCCATTAAGCGCACGATGCTTTCCCGAGATAGCCGCTTGCTCGGCGAGATCCCTTCACGCGTCTGATCACACACCGGACGGTGCCGACCTCTTCGCTGTTGCCTCTCGTTGAGCCGAATATCGAGGACTGAAGGTGGCAGAAGGATTACCTTACGGCCTTGCGGATCGGGGAAAGGAGAAACCCTTCTGCGACGACATCAGGTGCCACCTACCATGGGGTGGTGGCAGAAAGGTGTTTCAGCTCTCCATCATCTCCGTAAGAAGATCCTCCTCAAGACAAAACTCCGCTTAGCTGAAGGGCATTCTGAACCGAACTTACAAGATAAATGCTTGCTTATTTTCCCTTTCGAAGTAAAAGACGATTATATTTTACTATTAAGTCCCCTTTTACTTACAATGGCATCCGGTGGGCTGATCCACTTACGAGCAGACCGGTGGCGGTAGCAAGGTATTTCTCCCAAGGCAGAGGGCCCTCTGACCAAGATTTCTTCCCCCGCTTGAAACCATTGTTTTGCCCTCAGAGTCTTGACTGGCCGGTCCTCTTCCTTCCTTGGGGAGAGGAATTTGGGAATTACGCTGCCCTTGGGCTTATCCTCTCTTGACAGGCGCTTAACTCCCATTTGGATGAACAAAGAGGCGAGGAATCGCCAAATTCCGGCCTCATTTATTCCCCCCTTTATCTTCCCTCTCGAGGGCGCTTTTGATATGCGCCAAGCTCCAGATCCGGCTGAAGGCAAGGATCCGCTTTGAAGACCTCGGGGAGGGGGGGCCGACACGCGAATCATGCCGCCTAAATTCGCCATACCCAAAATTCCGGGTCAAAGAGCGATTTTTCAGGAATGATGTTGTGATAAATAAAAAAAAAGATAACGTGTTCGAGCCTCACCCAGGGACTACTTCTACTTGGGTATCCGGATCATCGGGCAATCGCTCGCACTCGTCCTCAAGGTGGGTGTCCCCTGACACCTTATTTGTCGTCCAAGAACATTAATTTGTACACATCTACTCGCAAGGCGTTAGGCCGAGGAAGTGCTGCATAGTCGCCATTCTTCCGGTTGAACTCCCAACATGAGGTGGTCGAAGTTTGCGTGGCAGGACTCAAATCTAATTAATATGACTCGGATTACAGGTTGGCATGACCACATCTCTGAGGAGATCCTACGGGATCGGCTCGCTGACATATCCAGACATCCTTCATCGGCCCTAGTCCAGCCCCTGTATTGTATGACGCTACCAAGTGGTCGGGGCTCCGAAAGGAACCCAATGGCAGGGGTGGCTACCCCCACTTGGTAATTTTGGGAACTGATATAAAACTCACTCCAGCGTTGCTATAAGCTTGACACCTCTTGGAAGGAACCTTACTCGCCATGGGGCATTGGCATCTTTTATTATTATTACGGCAGACCAAGCACTGCAAGGTCGCCCCTCACCGAATCATCTTCGCCAAAATCCACATTAAAGTCTTGAGCCACGCTGTGCCAAAGTGAGGGGTAATGCGAGGAGAGGCCTCTGATACCATTTATAAACGACCAATATATGAAGGATTGAATCAAGGGCCAGGCCAGGAAGTCCAGCCTGTAGTAGTGACATGAGCCCCGACTAAAGGATCTAGAAGCGAGGCCTAGCACTGGAGGAAGTGAGAGAATGAATGCCAACGCCTCGGCCGAAAGTTCGAGTCAAGGGCAACCTGCCACTCCGGGCAGCACCTCGACAGCAGCCTGCGATCTCACAAACCTCGGGCCTCTTTAAGCTTGACGTCTCCCCTCTATGACAAGAGGAAGGCATCCACCGACCTTGAAGGTTGGATCGGACATGGTTGAAGGTAAAGCGCTGACCTAAGCCTCGGTGTTGGAACTTCGAGGCGGGGGAGGATCGATTGAGATCGAGAAGAAAAGGATAGGCCTTGATCTCTTTATAAAGAGGGTGAATACCAAGCGCCCTCCTCGTGATCGCTTGGGACTTACCTACAATCGAGGAGTCATACCAACGGCACGATTGGGTTACCCAGTCCGTGTTGATGAGAATCCCATAATAAGGGGACACGATCTTCTGCTCCGACAAGACGTGTTAATAAAATCGCCGCAAAGCATGCGATGCAGACTGATTGGGAAAACGGTTAATGTAAAGAACATGCCGTGGTTTGATGTCATGTTATGAAGGGTTGTCGCAGATTAGATTTGTGGAAATATTATTCTCCACGGTGGTATGTGGAACTTGTTTTGCGAGAGCGGACACTATCCTTGTGTTCAAAATCTTCTATGGAGTATTCGGAGGAGGAACCCGCCTTGCAATGCCGAAGACAAATCTGCTGCCGGGACTCATCGTCATTGAAGCCTCGTCAGGGGCTCTTGAGGAGTCCTGGATTAGGGGGTATCCGGACAGCCGGACTACATCCTTTGGCTGGACTGTTGGACAATGAAGATACAAGATTGAAGACTTCGTCCCGTATCCGGATGGGACTCTCCTTGGCGTGGAAGTCAAGCTTGGCAACACGGATATGTAGATCTCCTTCCTTGTAACCGACTCTGTAACCCTAGCCCTCCGTGTCTATATAAACCGGAGGGTTTAGTGCGAGGACAAGAACAATCATACCATAGGCTAGCTTCTAGGGTTTAGCCTCTATGATCTCGTGGTAGATCAACTCTTGTAATACTCATATCAGCAAGATCAATCAAGCAAGAAGTAGGGTATTACCTCCATCGGGAGGGCCCGAACACAGGTAAACATCGAGTCCCCCGCCTCCCTGTTACCATCCGCCTTTAGACGCACAGCTTTGGGGACCCCTACCGAGATCCACCGGTTTTGACACGATAATGATCTCATCAAATGAACCACGATGTCGGGATTCAATCAATCTCAATATACAATTCCCTTTGTCCATCGGTATGTTACTTGCACGAGATTCGATCACAAGATCCCCATACCTTGTTCAATCTCATTGCCGCAAGTCTCTTTTATTCGCTCCGTAACACATGATCCCGTAGCTAACTCCTTAGTCACATTGAGCTCATTATGATGATGCATTAGTGAGTGGGCCCAGAGATACCTCTCCGTCATACGAGTGACAAATCCGATCTCCATTCGTGCCAACCCAATAGTCACTTTCGAAGATACCAGAGTGCACCTTTTATGGTCACCCAATTACGTTAGGACGCTTTGATACACCCAAAGCATTCCTATGGCATCCGGAGTTGCACAATCTCATGGTCTAAGGAAATGATACTTGACATTAGAAAAGCTCCAGCAAACGAACTACACGATCTTGTGCTATGCTTAGGATTGGGTCTTGTCCATCACATCATTCTCCTAATGATGTGATCCCGTTATCATCAACAACCAATGTCCATGGTCAGGAAACCACAACCATCTATTGATCAACGAGCTAGTCAACTAGAGGCTCACTAGGGACATGTTGTGGTCTATGTATTCACACATATATTACGATTTCCAGTTAATACAATAGACAATTATCATGAACAAGGAAATACAATAATAACCATTTTATGATTGCCTCTAGGGCATATTTCCAACAGTCTCCCACTTGCACTAGAGTGAATGATCTAGTTACATTGTGATGAATCGAACACCCATAGAGTTCTGGTGATGATCATGTTTTGCTCGTGGAAGCGGTTTAGTCAACGGATCTGCGACATTCAGATCCGTATGTACTTTACGAATATCTATGTCTCCATCTTGAATATATTCACGAATGGAGTTGAAGCGGCGCTTGATGTGCTTGGGCTTCTGTGAAACCTGGGCTCCTTGGCAATGGCAATAGCTCCAGTGTTGTCACAGAAGAGAGTCCTCGGGCCCAACGCATTGGGAATCACTCCTAGGTCGGTGATAAACTCCTTCATCCAGACTCCTTCATGCGCTGCTTCCGAAGCATCTATGTACTCCGCTTCACATGTAGATCCCGCCATGACGCTTTGCTTGCAACTGCACCAGCCGACTACCCACCATTCAAAATATACACGATCCGTTTTGTGACTTGGAGTCATCCGGATCCGTGTCAAAGCTAGCATCGACGTAACCGCTTTACGCATTTGAGCTCTTCGGCACCTCCATAAACGAGAAACATATCCTTAGTCCTTCTCAGGTACTTCAGGATATTCTTGACCGTTGTCCAGTGTTCCATTCCGGGATCACTTTGGTACCTCCCTACCAAACTTATGGCAAGGTTCACATCAGGTCTTGTACACAACACGACATACATAATAGAGCCTATGGCTGAGGCATGGGGGATGACCCTCATCTTTTCTCTTTCTTCTACCGAGGTCGGGTATTGAGCTGCGCTCAATCTCACACCTTGTAATACAGGCAAGAACCCCTTCTTGGACTGATCCATATTGAGCTTCTTCAATATCTTGTCAAGGTATGTGCTTTGTGAAAGACCAATGAGGCGTCTCGATCTATCTCTATAGATCTTGATGCCTAATATGTAAGCAGCTTCTCCAAGGTCCTTCACTGAAAAACACATATTCAAGTAGGCCTTTATGCTTTCCAAAAGTTATATGTCATTTCTCGTCAACAGTATGTCATCCACATATAATATGAGAAATGCTACAAAGCTCCACTCACTTTCTTGTAAATACAGGCTTCTCCATAAGTCTGTATAAACCAAAACGCTTTGATCATTTCATCAAAGCGAATGTTCCAACTCCGAGATGATTGCACCAAATTTCATAGATGGAGCGTTGGAGCTTGCATACCTTGTCGACATTCTTAGGATCGACAAAACCTTGGCTGCATCATATACAATTATTCCTTAAGGAAACCATTAAGGAATGCCGTTTTGACGCCCATTTGCCGATCTCGTAATCATAGAATGTGAAATTGCTAACATGATGCGAGACGGACTTCAGCTTCACTACGGGTGAGAAAGTGTCGTCGTAGTCAACTCCTTGAACTTGTCGATAACCCTTGGCGACAAGCCGAGCCTTATAGACGGTCACATTACCATCCGCGTCAGTCTTCTTAAAGATCCACTTATTCTCTATGGCTTGCCGATCACCAGGAAAGTCCACCAAAGTCCATACTTTGTTCTCATACATGGATCCTATCTCGGATTTCATAACTACAAAAAAAGACACATCCATGACATTTTGGGCGAACAAAAAAAATTATGTCATACATATGACACTTCTATGACGATAATTGTGACAAAACCGGTATCATCATAGATGTGGTGGGCTCCTACTTCTATGACAAAAAATCATGACGAGAAAATGGGCTTTTTCGTCTGGGCGGGCCGGAGGCAGCTTGGTACATGACATTCTTTGGGCCATACATGACGGAAAAAACCGTGGTAGAAGCGAGGGGGAAATTTCGGGAGTTCCAGGTTACGATGGGAGGTCGGGGCGAGTGATCGCTGCTTTCTCTCGTAGACACGTGACGCTGCAGCGTGTGGGCGTGGCTCTAATCCGAACTGGCGAGGCGTTGGGCTCTAAGCGAACCCGGCGATTCGCACTCTGCTATCTTGAACCCGAGCAAGCAATCGATCGATGGTCGTTAATCGAACCCGATCGGCGATTCTTCGCTCTGCGCTAATCAAGTCGATCGATGCTGCCTCTGGGATGAACAGTGAGCGTTGCAGGGGGGTTGGATGAATAGTGAGCGGTGGCGTTGCCTCTGGATGAACATGACCCCGTGGTGTGGAGGAGGGCTTGATGAAAAGAAGACGGTGGAGTGGTGCAAGAGGAGGCGTGGATGAACAGGACCCCGTGGGGTGGAGTGCTGGATGAGCGAGAAGCGGTGGAGGGGTGCCCGTGGAGGGGTGGTTGAGCGATGGCCGATGGAGTAGCGCGCGGTGGAGGCTGGATGAACAGGAGCCCGTGGAGGCCGGAGGAGGTTGTGATAGCCCGTGGGAGGCCGGAGGAGGTCGATGGTGGAGATGAACGGTATCCCGTGGAGTCCGTTTTGCTGATCGCCACACCACTCCGATGAACAGGACTCCGTTTACGACCATAGCGCTCCAACACAAGTCCGTTTAAATGCTTTTGCGGCACGCCACACCCTCCCGATCAACAGGACCCTCGTTTCGACCGTAGGAGGTCCATTTCGTCTGCTTTTGATCGCCACACCCTCCCGATCATCAGGACCCCGTTTGACCGTAGGAGGTCCGTTTAAATCCGTTTCTTCAGGTCGCATACACCCTCCCGATCAACAGGGACCTCTGCCGACCGTAGGAGGTCCGTTTCCTCTGTTTTGTGGTACGCCACACCTCCCGGTCAACAGGACCCCGTTTGACCGTGGGAGGTCCGCTTTCCTCCGTTTTGCGATGCGCCACACTCCTCCCGATCAACAGGACCCCGTTTGACCGTAGGAGGTCCGCTTTCCTCCGCTTTTGCGGTATGCCACACCTCCCCATGAACACGACGCATTCCATTGCCTCCCCACGAACACGGCGCATTCCGTTGCCTCCCCATGAACACGCGATGGCGTTGTTTCTCCGTTCCGACCCAGCCATGTACACGAGCCCGCGTCGTGCATTGTCTGCGAAGTAGGCGTCGAGACCTGCCCGTATGTATGCGATACGTGGCCGTATTTTCTTTCTTGCACCCTGGCCGTTGTACGTACGTGTACATGCTACGTGCGCGCCTCTACTATGACATGTACGCGCCTCTACTACGACACGTTCGCGCCTCTACATCGACCAATATATATGTACACGTCGCACGCTCGCCACCGTAATCGGTGGGTCCCGGTATCGAGCACTTCCTTACTGCGAAGATGTAGCCGGTGGGTCCCAGCGGTGGGGCGAATCGTTTTGGTTTTTTTTGCGGGAGGCACATCCTTGCGTCGCGAAGATGTAGCTGGTGGGTCCCAGCAGTCGAGGGTGAATCGTTTTTTGCCCGGACGCACTTCCTTGCGAAGGTGTAGCTGGTGGGGTCCTAGCAATCGGGGGAAACGTTTTTTAGCAAAAATACGGTGGCCCGTCCGGTGGGTCCCTGCCGTCGGTGGAGGAATCATTATTTTCCAGCGTAATAAGGAGGCACTTCCTTCTTTGCCGGGCGTGGACCCGGTATCGACCTCTCCACGTACGATCCACGTCCGATGGAAGTCGTTCCTTGACCATGTTGACCACGCCGCACCGAGAGGACGAGGCGGTGGACGGGCGAGGCCTAGGAAGGGACGACGCGGGCCGGTGAAGACAGCGGTGGATGCCCACGCGGAGAGGAGTATGAGGGTTCACTCGTTCATTGCGGTGTGAGCTGCCGTCGTTCGCGAGAACTGGCCAGCGGTGGGAATAGTAGGGGGTGGTGAGGCCTCTGTGGCAACCTGGCCAAGCCACGGGAGGTAGGGAGCAAGCTGCACGACCGGCCGCTTTGGGCGGCCGGAGCAAGAAGACCAGAGGTTGAAGAAGCACTAGGGCCGTTGGATGGACATCGTATGGTCACTTTGGAGCTAGAATCGTTCATATTGACTAAGTTGACAAAGCCCTCCGCCCGTCACAACTTAGTAGGCCCATTAAGTCAGCCTCCCACCAAGGTGGGTCCCAGCTAGCGTGGGAGTATTCATTTTTTTGTGCGTAATAAGGAGGCACTTCCGTGGGTCCGAAATGACCGGGGAATGTTTTTCACGAAATACGGTGGCCCGTCCGGTGGGTCCCAACGAATGGGGGAAACGTTTTTCGTGAAATAAGGTGGCCCGTCCGGTGGGTCCCTCGTTGTCGGGTGGAGGAATAATTATTTTGCAGCGTAATAAGGAGGCACTTCCTTGCGGGCCGTGGACCCACTGTCGCCTCTCTCCACGTGACTCTTCCAATGGAAGTCGGTCGTTGACCACGTTGACGACGCCATAGAGCACCAGGCGGTGGGCGATGGCGAGGCCTAGGAAGGGACGACGCGGAGCCGGGAAGACGCAGCGATGGAAGCCCGCGGAGAGGAGTGCGATGGTTCACCGGTTCGGCTACGGTGTGAGGCTATCGTCGCCGCGGAATAACAGGGGGTGGGTGTGAGTGGAGGGATGGCCTAGCCAGCGATGGGAGTAGTATGGGGGCGGTGAGGCCTCCGCGGTAGCATAGCCGGCCACAGGAGGCAGGAGCAGGCGGCACGACCGGCGCTGCTTTGGGCGGCTGGGGCAAGAAGACCAGAGGTTGAAGAAGCACTATGGCCGTTGGATGGACATCGCAGTCCTTTGAAGCTAGAATCGTTTATATTGACTAAGTTGACAAAGCCCTTGGTACGCTCCAACTTAGTAGGCCTGGTCAGCCTCCAAAACGGTGCGCCCCAGATGTCAGGGGGAGGAATCATTTTTTGGGCGGCCAAAGCTAAGAATATCCGAGATTGAAGAAGAAGCACGACATCCTTGGATAGACATCCAACGGCCACTGCTGCTAGAAATGTGTGTTGACTATAATAAGTTGACAAAGCCTTGCATACGCGTCACTTATTTTTTTAGGGGACGCGTCACTTAGTAGGCCCACAAGTGTGTGGCGTAGAACTTATAGCCCATTTGCGTTTTGTAAGAATGTACAACCCATTTACAGTTTGTTAAAAGAACAGCCCATTTTCTAGCTAGGACAATGATTAATAATTTCAACCAACCGTTGAAGACAGAATTCAATAAAATTTCCCACATTTTGATGGGATCCGAAATATTTTTATCCCGAAATTTCTAGTCAGATTAAATATAAATTTGTATTACATAAAAATCCAACGAAACATTGCGCGCGCAACAATGAAAATTTAAGATTTTCAAAATCCATAAATAATATTTTATAAACTAATTTCGTGTTTGGTGCATTTTTTTATAGTTACTGCCAGTTTTTATAATTACATCCCATTTATTATTTTTTAAAGCCCATTTTCTGTTAAGCCTAATGCATCCCTCCTAGGAAAGATTTGCAGCCAATGGGCGGAGAATAACAAGTTGACCTTGCTCGGTATTCCTCAAAAAGACGATAGCTGGGCTAGCCATTTTCATCTTGAAAAAATTAGTATCTGAAATTTGGATATACGGCTGGGCTGGGCAGACGGCCACAGCCCGATTAATACCCTACTCTCCTCTAAACAACAACGAAATCATCACCAAGAAAAACTTCTGCGGTGCTCACGCCTCGAAAACACAAATATCGCCGAGCTGCTTGGTCCCAAATGTCGGCCGCACCTTGTGCAATTCTCGTTTATATTGACTACATAGGTTGACTATGGTGTGGGACCGTGATGTCGGGAAACCAGAGAAAGCAAAAAATAGTTGTACATAATAAGGAGGCACTTGCGTGACGTACGGCTATGGCCCTAGTGGGTCCCTAGTGTCATCCGGTCAAAATAAAGTCATCTCACGAATCCTCATGTTCGTTGACGATGTTAACAATGCTTTCGGCGCCACGGCGGCGCAACAACTTCGAAGGACAACGGAGAGGGCCTCGCGGGCCCTACGGATGGTCTCGACATAGCTCGCTGCTCATTCAGGAAGCCAGGATCATCGGACACCTATGAGCACCTTCGAGAAACTGAGACAGCATGAAACGGTAAGGCCGCGCTTGGGAGCTCTGGTTTATTTAAAACCTGTATTAACATACAAGTGTAATTGACTCGCCATCGGAAAAAAACGTGTAAAATACAGGCGTAATGAAACCGAGGGCCCGAGGTCTGTAAGTAAAACCGTGGAGTTACGCGTAATTTGAGAGACCGGTGTATATTTTACAAGCATCGCTATATGGACGACATTACAGACGATACATGCACGACGCGTGTGTATCATGCCATCCATGGGCAAGGCTGAAACAGAGCTAACGTTGGATTAGCAATCGTCCGAGTGTCGTTCAGCCGCTTTTATCGTGTGTGAAGTACTTAGATATTTTACTAGTCGAAATCGACCAACCAAGCGCCTTCGCCGAGATCATCTCGCTTTAATTTACAAGCGTCCAGTTTTACAAGCGGTTTTGGTTGGAAAGCGATGATCCAATCACGGCCTAATATCATGAGTTGGTTGGAAGATCATTTGGTTTCACGCCTAACCTACCCGACTTGTCGTATAGGCTATGAATGAAACATCAGATGATGAACTTCTTAAGCATGGAAACAACAGAAGAGGATGATCTTCTTAACAAGCAAATCACTGGCATTAGATCGACATGCAAAACAATACGAAGCATTATTCTAAGGAGGCACAGTGAACAGCTCGTGATGCCGCATGCCACAACATTCCAAGCTCAACTTTGCAATCAAACACAAGGCCTCGCAGGACATCGACAATATTCAGAACAAGCTCTTAACACAGGAATATCTCAGCAGAGTAACTATTTACTTCTAAACCGAACACGGAATAGGAAAAAAACACTGACGCTTTGCTCACGCAGAAGGGCGTCCCACTCAAAAATATCAAATGCATGTCTTCTGGCTAACATCAATGAGCAAATTTTGACAAGGTTTTCCAATTCCAATATATTAAACTAACGTCTTCTTGCTAACATCAATGATTAAACTTTGACAAGCTTTTCCTAGGAGGCACGGTGAACAGCTCGTGATGTCGCATGCCACAACATTCCAAGCTCAACTTTGCAATCAAACACAAGGCCTGGCATTACATAGACAATATTCAGAACAAACTCTTAACACAGGAGTATCTCGGTAGAGTAACTATTTACTTCCAATATATTAAACTAATGTCTTCTTGCTAACATCAATGATTAAACTTTGACAAGATTTTCCCATTCAAAATATGTAATGCCTATGATCCTGGAGTCCTGTCGTAGCTTCTTGTACTTGTTTGGGCACTTTTGCCTGTGGCACTCCACGTGTTGTTAAATTGCCAATGGTCTCTGCAGACTAGTCATGTCACCGGTGTCTAATAATACTCTGTAAAGCTTCTCGGTCATTCCTTCTGTAATGTAGCGCAAACAATGACTGCTTCTTTCTGCAAAGTGGAACGACCAACTGGACCCAGTAATGCAGCAGTTTGCCTTGGACACATTGGCTCCTTTTGTGCAGTTCAACTAAAATCAAAGTCGGAATTAAACCGAGCTTTAATTTTGATATCCCTGTAAGCAACAATAGGTATAAGGGAAACAATTACTGAGAAAAACAATTGATGACTTGTACTCAGAATAAAAGCATCTCTTGATCTACTTTATCTTAATGGGAAACAAAGCAGAGAGTAGCAATACTCCATCGGTGTGATTCATTCATATTGATCGAGACATTATCTTAACAATGCCTTGTTTCAACATGTATAAAGAATGACAGAAAGCGAGAAAGTACCATTCCTAAAACAATGCAACTGATTCATTTTAACAGAGACATTATCTTAACAATACCTTGGTTAAACATGTAGAAAGAACTACAAAGGTGATAGTACCATTCCTAACAAGTGTTGCAGTTTTGAACTAAGATTGATGAGTTAATTAATTCTGAGAGTGGCATTGCTTAATTTTACCAGCGGCATTAGATTAACAAAAAGCATAAAAAGTTCCAGGGGACAGTGGGCGCAACAACAACATGTGCTTCCATCTACTTATAAACGGGGTGATGCGGAGTTTGTTGCAACAAAGCAACAAGCATCATGTCTGGGTTGGTCCCATTTTTGTTCACTACTTAATGGGAAAAGACAGCAATACAATAGCTTCAATTCAACATTTATTTAAAATAGTACCAATACAAGTAGCACAACATCTCAAAGCACACTGCACAATCATGTGGATGAAGGCATGTACTGACCTTTCATGAGACGGACAAGATAAAATATGAATCTGCCAACACGAATAGGAAATCCAATCTCGTTTTTGTGCGGTTACCTTTGAAAATCAAGCAAAGTGTTTCTGTGTAAGCAAAATGTCTTAATAGCAACAAGTTGAATAGATATCCATGTTTAAACAGAGGCAAAAAGGAATCAATTCTTGGCTAATAAAGTAGGATGAAACATGCGCCACAAAAATGGTAATCCCGCCAATCCCTAACAAGTGTTGCAGTTTTGAAATAAGATTCAGTAGTTAATTCTGAGAGTGGCATCAATTACTGGCTTATAAAGGGGGTGATGTTGAATTTGTTGTAACAAAGCAACAAGGATCATGTTTGGGTTGGTCCCATTTTTGTTCACTACTTAATGGGAAAAGACAGCAATACAATAGCTTCAATTCAACATTTATTTAAAACAGTACCAAAACAAGTAGAACAACATCTCAAAGCACACTGCACATCATGTGGTTGAGACCAAGATTTGAAACAACTCGCCATGAAGACTGTAAACAAATCTCGATCTCCTTTTGTGCAGTTCCAACAAAATTAAGCAAAGTCACCGTGTGACATTCAAGTTGAACTGCACAAAACACTCTTAAAACATAAGTGTTTCGAGTAGCGAAGCAAAATGTCGCAATAGCAACAAGTTGAATCGATACCCTGTTTTAACAGAGGCAAAAAAGGAAACAATTACTTGCCGATAAAGGAGGATGAAACAAACGGTGACAGAAAGAAGCATCTAACTTATCTTGGATGGAAAACAAAGTAGGACAGTAGCATTTCTAAAATGGTTGCATTGATTCATATTAACAGAGACATTCTCTTGAAACAACATTCGATAAAAAATGTAATCTACTTTTAACAGTGGCATTGCTTCAATTTTCCGGCGGCATTCTTAGATTAACAACAGCAAAATAGCTGTATGGGACATGCCCAGACCATGTGCGTCCCACACGTATAAATGGGTGATGTGAGGTATGTAGCCAAGCAGCATATATGCGCTTGGTCCCATATTTTTCTCTTTGAACCTTCTTCCTATGTGAGGGCAGCAAATCTAGTCCTGCACAAACTACCCGACCCCAGTTTCTTTCCCTTTTCAACAAAGAGATCGGTTCCTTCTGAGATGTGTGTACTGGGTTACCCCATTTTTCCCTTTTCGACCTAGAAAGCGGCTGGATAGCCATTCTATACTACTTCCCACCCCTCCTTTCCTCATTGAACCACGTCCTAGATTCTTGCTCCAACCCACCGAACCCTTCTTTCCTCTTTGAACCAAGACCTAGATTCGACTACAGATTGAAAAAGATCCACATGCAGCTAGAGCAACGACGGTTTCAAAGAAACTTATACCTTAGGGTCATCAGGATGTGGCAAGGCGTGTGGCGGGAGGCCGGATCTGCCCACACTACGTACAGCGGCGAGGAAGAAGGGGTCGGTGGCCCTCCCGCACAGGCGCTAGGTGAAAGAGAACAGTGCAGCCGGTAGTGGATTGCCTCCCTCGCCGAAGGCGATAGAGTGAATGATGCACCTCCTCCCCTTCCCGGTGCGACGGGATACAGATGCCTCCTTCACTAGCTGTGGGGGGGAGAGAGAGACAAGAGGCCAACACAGTCTTGTTTAGATCTAGTGAAGAGAGGGTGAGAGACTGTGAATATAGCAAACCCTAGCAAATGAATGTTGAGCCTCCAGTGTAACATATATGTAGTCTGGCGGCGTGTGGAGAGTGCAAACCCTAGCGAACAAGCGCTGAGGCTCCCACTTATATATATACTCTTGTAGTACGGACTGAGCTCCGGTGCCTTCACTGCACCTGCTTTTGGCTGTATGATAGGTGAGCCGGCCACATTTTGGGCACACATCATAAATCCAAAGGCAGTGCACTAAGTCAATGAAGCTGCGTCCATATAGTACTCTCGTGTATCGACTAATATATAGTGGAGTGGTTTTCTTATTCTCTCCATAACAATCATTTTAAATTGTGTAAGTATGAAGCGAAACTCTTTATTTAATGTACGGTGAAGAAAACTAGTACTACTTCGATGAACTAACGATCCACGCCCACGCGTCACGGTCGCACTTCCTGTCCTTTACGTGTGGTACACTACCCTCCCTTAAGTGAACAACCACACATGCGCCAAATTATCGGACCCGCGTGAGAGAGTGTACAAATAAAAAAATTTCATTTCAATTATCGAAAAGGTTTGAGAGTATTACAAAGTTTGGCTTCGATCAAATCTAATATCTGAGTAAATAAAAATGGAGGGCTACTACGTCCATCCGGGTTTTTAGTCCACACCATTTTTAAATCAAAGTTAATAGCTGGACAAATAAAATTACAGGGAGCTGGAGACAAAGTTGTGAGAAGGCTTAGAAATCAATACAAAACTTATGCTCTTAGTACCAACGTCGATCCTTCTTCGAGGAAACATTTGGTTCATAGCCAATTGTGTGATAAAATTGCACCAACTTGAAAGAGGCATTGCGTCTCCAATGCAACCAAGGTGAACTGACGAAGGATATCATCTTTGTGCGTAACAAGCAAAGAGCACCTTGGAAGACAGCTTGTTTTTCATTGAAAATCGATCAGCTTCACCAGCCGACGCAACCATGAGGCGCAACCATGAGCATCGATAGGTCATCGTGGTGATGCATCATCCATTTGGCATCAAGTTTGGGTGAGGCACCTATAAAGTTCGATAAATCCTCACTGTGGTCTGTTTCTTCTCAGTAATCAAGCTCGAGGAAGGAAGAACCACGTGGTAGAGGATAGTGGCGGAACAACAATGGCCATCCAATTTTGTGCAGTTCCACTAAAATTGAGGAAGACATGCTCGGGTATGGAGACACGCATCGCTGTTTCCAAAAATATAAAAAAAGGGTTAGCAACGACATCTCAATTGTCAATAAGAGTTAATGAAAAGTACACCAACAAACAGAAGCATCATAAGTATATCTTGATGGGAACTAAACCAGGATACCCGAGAAAAAAAGCATTTCTTCATTTAACAAGTGATAGTACTACCACCATATGGACAATGACCGCACAACCACCATGTACTTTTCGTCGAAACAACATGTATACCTCCACCGAGGCATAAATCAGGACAACTTTTCGAGTGGCATTTCCTCTATAATAGTACTAGTAGGTGATGTTGGACCAGACGACGAACCCTAGCTACTATGCATGGGGAGCTGGTGAGTAGTCGCATAGAAGAAAACACGCACACAGCGACACAGGGAGCTGGACGATACAAGAAGTTATACCTCGTGGGCGAGATGTCGTTTAGGCGAAGGCGGGATCTGCCCACGACGGCGGCGAACAAGGCGCGGAGGATCTTCGTCCGTGCCCGGGCTGGCTCCTAGAGGACGGTGTGCATTGGCTTCCTCCATCACCGACAGCGGCGACAACATCAACGCTGCACCTCCTCACCTCCCACAGTGACGGGATTCGGCCGGATCTATGACCACCGGTGAGGAGAGAGATAGAGTGGACATTGTCATCTTGTTTTGATATGGAGAGGGTGAGAGAGCGAGGCGAGAAACTCTATCAAACAAGAGGCTATAATGGAGTAAAAATCTCTCCATAGCAGTGATTTTAAATAGAACACGCTGCGTTCGAGAAAAAGAAAGGAAAACTGGCGGACAATTTTTTAAGGGTGCATCTAGGACACATCTAGATGTGACATAGTTATGTCACATCTAAGTTGATGTCCACTCTGTTTGTGGTCTATTTTTTCCTAGTTTTTTTGTTTCTAGTTGCTACATTATATACTTGTGGGAGCTTAGATGTGATATCCTTAAATAACATCTAGATGTGAATTAGACAAACTGATTTTCTAACGTACCAAGAAAGAAAACTTCGATCAAAAACACGCCCCGCTTCTGTGTCGCGAGAGTCGTCACAAGACACACACATAGACATAGACATGCATATCGGTGTTTACGTAAAATTCCATTTCCATCTCCATCTCCAATCATATTTGTCCAACTGGCACATTATTTACGTTGTTAATTATATACGCAGCAATATTAACGTACAACATCTCTTGTTTGCGCACGTCCGGACCGCTGCCATGGCCGATCCTGACCAACCCAAACCCTCTTCATCACCCGCGCGTGCTTCCCGCCCGAAACAGTCAGTGCCGCATTCATGCCCGGCCAGAGCGGACGCGACCTCTCACTAGCGCCGGCATTGAAGTGGCACGCCGGCCGAGAGAGCGTCGCCCGCGCCGCTTCCGGGTGCACGCGGCTGCTCCGTGTTCAAAGGTCGCAATAGCCGGCTACAACATGCATGTAAAAAGTTCTTGGGAGTCCGTGCTACAGCTAGTTGTCCTCCCACAACTCGTCAATCTCTTCCAGTAGTGCTAGTACTCCATGGCGCGATCCATCGACAAGCGGTAGGAAAGTTATCGTATACTCGGTTTTGCGGTGAGTGGCATGTCGGCGACCGTGTGGGGTCGAGCCGTGGAGGAGGGTGAGACACGAACACGACAGGCGTGATTTAAGCGTTGGTTTTGCTCGATGGCATGATCCAGCGAAGCGAAACATTGGTTTCTCTCCGTTTCCATTTTTCTCGAAAAGCGGAAACTTTCCACTCCATTTTCATTCCTATTCCAAGGTTGCCCGTTACAATATTCCATCAAATACAAAGGAAAACAAACACGCATCTTGATGCATCTCAATGATTCATAGATCATAGCCAATATTTACTTCACAACTAAAGAAAAAAGTTGTGAGAGCGTGTCTGAAAAGAAAAACTACCGATGGGGTCACTACGACTTAAACCCTAAACCCTAAACATGATTTAATATCCTGGCGAGTAGAACCTGTCGAAGGAAAGACGGTTGGCACCCTCGGATCATCACGATGCTTTTGTGCAGTTCCACTAAAATCGACCTGAGCATCCCTGATGGCAAAGATATTGAAGAAGTGTGATTAGAGTAATAGTACTGGCACTAGTTCATGAGACATAAACTCATCACAAGTAGAAGCCAATAGAAGTAGAGAAAGATCGACATGGAGATGGAGCTACGGCAGTGGAGCAAGCCGGCTCCAAAAGGAAGATGGACTACCTGGGACGTCAGGCTATAGCTAGAAGGGCGGTTAGGATGCGGCATCGGCCCATACCGCGGTGACCCCCGATTGGGACGCACCGACTGTGGGTTTTCTCCCTCGCCGATGTCGTGGCGTCTCTGAGAACATTGTTCCCTTCCCGGTGCGGGATCGGGCCGTCGTTCTATGCTTGTGAAGAGAGCAACCTAAGCAAGCGAGCTTGTAGCTTAGGCTCCTACTAGTGTATATATAGTGGTTTCTTTTCTCTCCATATCAACCATTTTATATTGCGTACGTTTCATTCAAGAGTGAAATGATGGTTGCTTCTTCCGACTAACTTACTGTGTGATTTGACTGCTTCTTAGTGGCCCCTACACGTACTCCCCCTACGTGTATGCAACATTCACACGTACACATGGACGCAAAAACGCGCACGACCCTAATGCATGCATGTCCGAGCACACGACGGAACACACACGGTCACGCTCAAGTGCTCAACCTACACGTGCATGCACACGCATACTCACTCAGGGTGAGCTAGTGACCGTATAAACACCGGAAAATATATATATTGAGCGCAATGAGCGTATTATGAAGTCCACTGGCTGTATTTTTACAAATATACATTGACAAAGCAGTGTATTTATCTCGTTTGAAATTAAGCCATATTAACTTAGGAGAGGAGGCGGTATGGACTAGCATTACTTTGCTGTGCCCGTCAACTTGCCGAACGAGGAGAAGGTTGCAGACGGGAGAAGCTTGCGCGAGGTGGCTCAAGGGACAAGGAGAAACTTTTGACTAATGCAAGCTCTCCCTCGCTCAAAGCGGTGGGCGTGCAACGATTAATTCGCATCGATTGCGAAGGATACTATACTACTATTGCTATTATTGTTCGACTTCCCGAATAGGCTAACAGCCAAGCTATAAAGTTTACTAGTACTACTACTATAGTCTATAAAGGTACATACTATACTAGTACTAGGAACCGGATGGAGGAGCGTCTGCACTCTTATTATAATTTTAAAATTTGATAAAGCAATCTTCAACACATTTGGTTCTCTTCGAGGGTTCTCACATGTGATAATGGAAGTTGATTGCATGGAACACTTGCCACAACTCTCGCTCAATTCTGGCTCGTATCCTATTACAAATAGTAGCGCTCGGTAATATTTCCTCTTTTTTTGTTATTCAGCATGTAAACAGGTCAGCAAACCTTGCGGTGCATCCTCATGCGAACCGTGCTTGCTGCACTTTGAATGTGGCCGAGAGCTGGCTTGATGAAACACCTCGCTTCCTACTTCTTTTTTTGCGGGGTACCTCGCTTCCTAGTGACCAGTGTCTTGGCTGATCGTCCTAAGAATGCTTATATATGAATAAAGCTCTCTCATTTACCCGCAAAAAGATTAAGCCATATTAACCGGAAAGGAGGGAGTATGGACTAGCACTACTTTTTGGTGTGTCCCGTCAACTCTCGAGCGAGGAGAAGCTTGCGGGACAAGGTGAAGCTTCGCTTATGCCTTTTGACTAATGCAACCTACCCTCGGTGGACATGCATCAGTCCATTCGGTGTCAGATTGTCAAAGCCATACACTATAGTACCCAACATGCGGAGTACCATCATTGTTCGACTTCACGAAGAGGCGAAGAGCCAAGCGCAGTAGTACGAGTAGTACTACTACTAGAACCGCATGGTGGATCGTCTGTACTCTTTTTTTATCTCTGATAAAGTACATGTTTATTCCGGAGAAGGGCGGAAAACGGCAGCCCAACATGTAATGAATGATATCGATCAACCAACCATGCTCGAATATATCTTGGCCTCCATGCGAGCCCGTCTGTGTTCTCGCCTCGTCTCTCTCAAGGAATGACGGGTTGACTCTTTGTCGTCAATTGAGATCGGTTTGCTCACACTCCTGTCCCACATGTCAGTGATATGCCAAGAGGAGGTGCGTTGACCGACTGGCTATATGTGTACTTGGTTTTGCACCTTCATACTACTCCTCCCTCCGTCCACGATTTACAAAGCGGCGCTTCATTATGATGCATTTCTCTCAATGCATTTCCACCACCAGAGGGACTTTAGATGCGTTTGGTTTAATGCTCAATTAATTAGGGCGTGGTAACCGCAATCAAGTCCACAATTTTCCCTCCATGTACTATACTACTACGGAGTGGAGTAAGTGCATGCATGTGTGTACCCGGGGTGGAAGCACTGCATGCATGTGTGTACGCATTATTCCCTCTAGTAATAGACGTCGTGCTATAACTACCAATGCTATTTTTCAGGCCGATCGCTAGTCGCCTTGGTCCCATAGATTTTTTTTCTTTTTTCTGAAGCGCGCTGTATAAACAGTGACGGATGGAGTAGTATGAGCGGATTCAAAGAAGAGCGTATTGATGGTTGCTTCTTCAGAGCAACTTACAGTGGGAATGGTGGGGCTTATGATTTGACTGCTCATTAATCACTATTAGTGCGGTGCAACGACCGGGCTGAGTCTCCCATGCGGTTGTGCACTACCCCCTCGGTTCTTAAATATACTCCGGAGTATTTGTCTTTCTAGAGATTTCAACGAGTGACTACTTAAATATTTGTCTTTTTAGAGATTTCAAATGGACTGGCACATACGGATGTATATAGACATATTTTAGAGTGTAGATTCACTCATTTTGCTCCATATGTAGTCACTTGTTGAAATCTCTAGAAAGACGAATAGAATATTTAGGAACGGAGGAGTACACATCTGAAGCAAAATGAGTGAATCTACACTCTAAAATATGCCCGTTTGAAGTTTGTAAAAAGACAAATATTTAGGAACGAAGGAGTATAATTTTGTGCATGGCACATGGACCCGGATGATGAAGAGGCTTCTGGCAATGCTATCAAGCTTCCATCATTTGTTTATTGACGTGCTATACAAATAATTTTCCAGCGACATGAAATTGTACAATGGTGTGAGCTTTCAGCTTTTATTTCGCGTGTCTTGCCATCGATGCTCTTTCGGAAACAATAAAAAACTAACTTCCTTGCTAATGCGTATCAATTATTAGCAGATCAGAGCTAATAATTGCATCACAACTGAAGACAGAGTTGTGAGAAGGTGTTAAATTAAAATTGATCCATGCTTTCGTTGGCAGAAACGTCCCCCCAGCTCTGTCTAAATCAACAAGGCATGTTGGGAAAAAAAGTAGCTGTCTGGAGCATGCAACATTCCGATCATTTTGTGCAGTTCCACTAAAATAGAGCTGAAAGGCCCCTGTTCCAAAGATATTAAGTGTGATTACGATAATAGAGGACTGCTGATGAAACAATAAACACACAAATAGAAGCCGGTCACCTTTGCGGTCTCTCTTAAGACTAACTAGTTGGAGAAGATTAGGCTCGGAGTTGGATGAGGAGGATAGAGCAAAACCAATCTCCCTTTGTGCAGTCGCACTGAAATGTAGAGACGTTGCCCATGTGACATTTTAGTACAACTGAACAAAACACTCTTAAGAAAAAAGTGATTTGTGCAGTTCACTAAAAGGTCGCAATAGCAACGAGGTGAAATGAATAGCCCTGTTTGCAAAAAAGAGGTAGAAAGGAAACAATTAGTGGCCAATAACAGTTGATGACACATGCGACGATAAAAAAGAAGCATATTCCTTGTCCTAAGGGAAGATAACAACACGGTTGTGTTTGTCTAGAACGGTGTGAGGACGAGAATGCAATATGGAAAGTACGCCGGACGAGCTATGTTTTGGGCAAAGAACTATGGAAGATCCACATGCAGCGACGTGGGAAGGCGGGTAGTGGAGCAAGGCGGAGGGATACCGGAGGTCGCCGGATGTAACTAGGTGAGCGGCGGCGGGCGGAATCTGCGGCAGGTGGCGTAAAGCCTGCAGCCGGAGCTTGGTCGAGAGAACGGCGTGTACCGCAGATCGGGACGTGTTGCCTCGGCGCCAGAAACGGAGAAACGATGCACTTCCTCCCTTTCCCTCGGCGGACGGACGCGGCGGATCGGTGACCAACGGTGAGAGAGAGAGGCCACCGCACTCCCTTTCCCCGGCGGACGGGATGCGGCGGATCGATGACCAACGGTGAGAGAGAGAGAGAGGCCACCGCAGCCTTGTGTGAGATACTACGAAGAGCGACAAACCAGCGAGCGAGGCTCCATTGTATATAGTGAGCGGACTACCTTTTTCTCCATAAAATCGTTTTATATTACGTATACGTGCCATTGAGCGCTATAACTTTATTTAAAAATAACGCGGCAACACGTCAAGTCCAACTTTGTTTCGTTACGCATGGTACACGACCTCCCTAGGTAAACAACCGCTTCTGAGCGTTCAAATTAGCACGTGGGCTACCATTTCGTAAAGAAATGAGCTCCACTGTGTACCCGCTGGTGTGGCTAGGCACGAAGCGTGAAATGCGTACGGCAGTGCACCTATTCTCTTCTTGTATACGTACACCACCTATGTGGGGTTGTGTGAGAGAGATATAAACCTAGAGAGATATAGTGTGTGGGTTCTTGAGAGTTTTTTTTGTGGGGGGGGGGGGTCAATCAAAAAATGTAACATATGCAATGTGTGTGAAATAGAGTCCGGGATATAACATATATATATAGAGAGGGGGCGATCCATGAGAAGAGAGTGGAGGTATCATCGGCTTGAGGTGTCCATAGAATCAAAGAGAGGGATGATGTGTGTGTGTGCGCGCGCGCGATCGATAAAGAGTGCCATCGAATTTGTGTGTGCCCACGTCAAAGATATAGAGTGGCTGGCCCTCTTTGGAACGTGAGATGGGACATGTGCAGTTTGTCTCTATGGCATAGATACCTACCTGCAGCGCTCGACTATCGGTGTGTGGTGGGGGAAGAGGGAGGCCCAATTAACTATAGAGGTACAATGGCTGGTATATGTGTGGAGGAGGAGAGAGCCTACCTCATGTATTAAGGAGATCGATCTGCCTCATGTTTTAAGGGAGATCGATCGGCATCCATGCATATGTGCAGGAGAGGAATAAGGTTGGGAGAGACAGAGTTAGAGTGTTGGAGGGGGTGGTAGTGGAGTTGCTTCTAACAAATGGTGGGATAGGCTTGCTAGACAAACGGAGGGCACGCCCGAAATATCAATAAGAGAGGAGATGGCTGCTTGTTGTCTGTGCACGTGCGTGTGAGAGACGGATCAGGAGGCATGCACGAATGATGAGGGGAGACGATGTGGCTGTGGTAAGCAAACGTAACTACATAGGAAGATCAATCGCCCTTTGTTAGATAAAGGAGAGACATAACTTGTGAGGTACGTCGATCGATGGGGGGGGGGTAGTTAAAGTCGATCTAGGTATATGTTGGGAGATAGATCGGTATAGATGCATGTGTGTGTTAGAAGCAAATGAGGCACGAGGAGAAGGATAGAGAGAGAGGGATGCATGTAGGAGGTGGTACGAGAGGCATACTATATCGAGGGGGGAGGAGTGCAGTACGAGAACGATGAAAAGAGTGGTGAGAGTGAGGCATGGACGGTGACAAGAGAAGAGGGGAAGCTTGTGTTTGTGCTAGGCACACCTGGCTAGAGAGGCATATCGATCGATATGTGCCGCAGAGAAGGAGATGGGGGGGGCTACACACACCATGGGTGAACGACCTAAAGTGAAAAGACGAATTTGCGCGATGGAGCTAGAGAATGCTGAGGGAGGGTGAGAGGGATGCGGGTGTGTGCATGCACAAGAGAAAGTTAGCACTAGCTACAAAGATAAGAGGGTTGTGTGGGTGTAAAAGACGAATAGAGATCATATATACTTCATTATAAAAAGCGAATTCGGATATTTGAAGAATTTATCATAGTGTTTCAAACAGACGCATGTGTGAATATATATAACGGTGATACACATTGTGTGGTTATGAACATGTTATACTACATTTAATATATTTTATCTCTACTCTTATAAAAAACGGAGTTGTTGATGATGGTGTGCCTGCCATCCTGCATTATAGGTCGTCCGATTTATATCTGGCGGATAGCAAGGAAACTATGATGGTTGAAGTTGGCAACAATCATGATTGTAGATTCTTATTGAAATAGAGAAACGAATTCAAATTTAGTTCGAATTGCAGCGGTAGTATAGACATTTGGAATGCACTAAAATGTTGGTATGAGTAGGTTACATGCATTATACTGACAAGCAAAAAAATTAATCGGACATAACATGGATTCATACTCCCTCCTTCCATCTATATAGGGCGTAATGAGATTTTTAAGACCGCCTTTGACTATTGACAAGATTAATAGTACATGACATGCACAATGTGAAAATTATATCATTGAAAGAACCTTTCATAGACGAATTTAACGGTGTGCTTTGTGTAAGTTGCATGTCATATATCATTGCTCTAATATTTGGTCAAAGTTAGCATCAGAAAACGTATTAGGCCCTATATAGATGGAAGGAGGAGTAGCTTTGAATAGCATTTGTATAGTAAAACGGGCAAGACTCTCTCTTTGTGTGGTGTGAATAGTTTTATTTTTTTCGTTTTCTTTTTGGTTGAGGGAAGTGCGAATTGATTTGGTACGCATTACAAGTACAATATTACTACATGTTAGGCTTGTCCCTAAAATTCAACCCGCGTCTTGTTATATCCCGAAAATTCAGATATCGTGCTCCCAAAACTGGCGCCTTCACAACCCACGCCTTGCTATCCCGAAATTACAACGCGCGCCAAAACTCCCTCTAGCTGCCAAATCCCGACACGTGAAATCCCCCTTTTAACCCTGAGCCGAAAGGGACGCTAGTTCAAATCGGCGGGGGGTACTTTTGTAACACACCCTACGTTTTGGACAACCGCGTCCCTAAGTCATGCTTCACCCCCTTTTCGCCATTCGAAATCCCTGGCCGCCATAACCTCTCCGCTCCAGCCGCGAAACCCCACCCTCCTCCGTCAGCCACGTCACTGCTGCCCAGCCGGAGGCTCTTCCCCGACGACGTCGTCCACCGCAACAGCTCGACGTCCCTCGTCCACCTCCTCATATGAGGATCCGTCATCCATCTCGCCGTCCCACCGGTTTAGCCGCCTCGTCCTCCACCTCCAAGGAGCTGCTCCGACGATCGCCTCGTCTATCGCGGCTGCTCCATCCCCACAGCGCCGCCTTAACCTGCTCCACCGGAACCGCAGCATCCTCACCGACTCCTCGGACGAAGCCGAGGCCTACTCGGCGCCACCAAAGAGGTTGTACACTCGTCGCATCGCACCTTCTCCTTAACTCGACCTCTCGGCGCTGACGGTGCTTCATCCCGCACCCCCATGGAGCGGCTACCTTGAAGCCGGCGCCGCGGGCGACATCTCCACGACGGCTCTCCCCCAATGCGAGGCCCCTTCGGCGGCGGTGTCAATACCAGCCGGATCTGCTGCTGCTGCTCTGGCTCTCGATCGATCGCTTCGCTTCGCCCAGCCTTTGCTCTCCCCCCTCACTCGTCTTCTTTGCTCTGCTCCGATTAAGCCACACTTGATCGCTGAATCGACTTTTGGGTCGATCGATTTTCAGGGGTTGGGGGCTCATGGAGTTAAGGAAGAACCACCCGCAGCGAGGACGGGGGCTCGCCGGAGAGGTACCCCACTATCTATCTTAGGGTTCAGGGTGGGGCGGGGGGCCTAGAGGGTTGGCCGGGGTGGCGGTGGTGAGTTGTTTCGGGGCGGCGAGGCGGCGCTGGGGCCGGCGATTCGGCCGGTGGTGGCTGGCGGCTCAGGGAGGGTGCAGGTTGACGATGAACTGCAGGCCCTCCCAAAACTACATGTCAAGTGCCTCTCTGCTACCATTGCGTTCAGTTTCGATAGTAGCATTCAGATTCCACTGTAAATTTCAGTTTCGACAATTAAGTTCAGAGTCAACAATTTTTACCTCATCTGTTGTAGTCAGGTGGTTTTTGGTGATGTTAAATTTACATCCATTTTACATCATCTATTGGAGATGCTATTAGAATCCCACTTAAGATTGACGATGTCTGACGTCTTACGGCTCACCGGAGATGCTCCAACGATAGAACGATCCATCACAACAGAGCAGTGCCCTAGATGCCTTCTACAGATTCCTCAGATCTTCCTCCACACCTCCGACAGCCACCTATGCCTCAAGTGCTTCAGCGACCAATCCAATGATGTTGAGGTTGACACGGCTACGGCAAAGAGGTTGTACACTTGTTGCATCACTTATTACTATACATTCACGTCGATCCATTAGGGCTATTTTGGTTCAACGGAAAAACGTCGATCCACTGGTTGTTACCATCACTCTAAATTTCTGCATGCTCTCCTTACATAATCTCACCATACTTTTTTCGTATGCATGTCAGATATTGTACACAGTCATGATGAACATGTAGAGAAAAAGAGAAGATTTTGTGCGGCAATACAATGTCATGCAGACATCGCTCCATGGTGGGTTCAATGGCAAACCCTCCCCACCCCTCTCCAGATTGTAATCCAGAGGAAGATATCTGATCTGAGGCGGATTCGCACGCCACGACCACTCCTATTTATCCCCAAGGTGTTTCCTCTACCTTGGCATGATGATGTTAGTCATATCATGCATATGTTGCCTTGCAGTGCCTACTTTTGACATCATATATGTCATCCGCTTAGTTTAGACATGTTACGTAATGCCACCTGTTTAGTTTCTATATCATATATGGGAATTATGCAGTCTCATGTCAGCCAGCCATAATAAATGTGAAATGAGCAAAGCAATCCTGTTTAACCATGCATCATATAAATGAATGATATCTTGCCCAACCTATTCTTCATTAAATTTCCATTTGTCGACAATGTTTGTACATTAAACTACTCTTCCCGTGAATCAGCCATTTGGGTGGGAGATGGAAAAATCTGGAGTGAAAACAAGGCCTTGAGAGCGCAGTGCTACACAGCCGTCAAGCAGATCTCTTGTTGGGTCCCGATAGCTCCTCGTAGATGGATTCAGAGACAGATGACCAGTCCTACTCCCCCACCGAGGTGTATGCTCTAACTTGGCACGGTTATATCGCTCATATCATGCATACGGTGTCTTGCATTGCATAGTTTAGACATCATATACACAATATTCAACACCATGTTCTTAGATCAGACATCATATTGAATGCCCTCTGTTTAGCATATAAATCACATATGTGAATTAAATGATGCGATCCTGATTACTTAGATAATATGTAGGTGAATTATGTCATGCGATCCTGTTTAGTTATTCATCATATCTTTGAATTATGTTATGCTATGCTATCCGGTTTAGATAGACATCATATATGTGAAATTATGTCATGCTATCCGCTTTTAGTTAAACAATATACATGTCAACTATTTCATGCCCTCTTTTTCCACACTATCTATTGCATCATCTCTCATACAATGTTTGTACATTCAACTATGTTTCTGTTTATCAGCCATTTGAATTGGAGCGGGTGATGCGATTATCTAGCAGACTAAAAACACGGTCTTCAAATAAAAGCAGTGCTACCTCTTGGTGGAGATAGCACCACTGGTTGTACATGCACAAGAACCAGCCCTACCACACATAACCCAAACTCTCGCAGATTGTACCCCTCTGCGATGGATGAGAACCAGCTTCACCCAATCTAACCCCAGAGCCACCGATAGTAACCCAGTTCTGTTGACACAAAGCACCATCTCCACCACAGAGCTCCCAAACAAGAGCAGTTAGTAAGGCAGCTCCGGTGCCCAAAGGGCCAAGATTATCACGGTGAACCCCAACTCCACGGTTAGTACGCCTATTCCTCAGAGAGGAAGCACAACCAGCTAGTCGTAGTTTAGCATCTATCGCATTTGATGTTGTTAAATCGTATGTGTATCTTCCCATCTTGGAAATATTATAATCAAGATGAAGGAAAATGCCGATTCAGGTGTTTGTCCAGGAGTTATGTGTAAGTAATGTTATTCATGGCAATTACTTTGCTTTGTCCCATACATTCTACCTGCATGATGGTTATAATACATCAATTTTTCCCATTTTTCTCTATAGAGAAGGATTGATTTGGAAACTCGGGATGAGGTAACCCGTGCTAATACCTATGTTATCTTCAAGAATGCTTGGTGGCAGTACCAGAATTACCTGAAGAAAACGTACTTCACTGGCAAAGAAACTCATCAAATTCCCTTACGTTCTCCTGAGACACATTTACTAGACGATGACTTGGAACGCCTTGTTCTTTACTGTTCCCAAACCAAGAATGTGGTAAGGTCTATGAGCTCATTTTCTATTTTTAAGTACTATATTCTTGCGTCTTATTGTACTGTTCATCTAGAACAAGTGCCTAAACCTGAAGAACAACTGTTCTAATTTAAGATTCCATTGCTATCATAGTTCAAAAAAGCGCTAGGCATTAATTGTGCGTTTTACCACCGCCTTGCGCTTGACTGACCAAAGCGCATGCTTATGCGCAGTTATGCACAGATTATGCGTAGTTATGCGCAATGTGTTTTGCCAACGCCTAGAGCCTAGGCGTGCTTAAGCGCTCGCTTAGGCGCGCCTTTTTTAACTATGATTGCTTTGCTCTTGTATCACTGTATTTACTCATACAAACTTATTTTTAAATTGAAGGATCCAATCGAAACTCCAATGGCACAACAGGTATGTTCACGCATGTTTCTTTATCAGGTTTGCTCTTATGAATAGCTCTGTTGATTTCAATTTCAATTGTGTATACAGTTGACTTTCATATCATGCACATTACTAGCATCACAACAGAGAGAATAGTGTTGTTGTACATGTAGACCCGTGGTACCCATCTGAAATCTTGTTGTGTCGTGTAGTTTCCCACGCATTGTATTCTTTCACTGCTGCTTTGTCTTGAACTGATATGATTTGAACTGTGTCTCTATTTCGATTTGGCAAGACAATGCAGTGATCATAGGACATAGATATATGTTTGTTTGATGCTTTTATTATGTACTAGTACTTGGCAATAGAAGACTTGGTAGTTTAATCCTGTCCACCTTACTAATGAACTGGTTCACCGAAATGAGTTTCATATACTAGTACATGCTAAACTTGTTATGTGTCTCGCTTGTTTCTTCTTTTAGAATCTTGTGAGAATATTAGGGAAGAGTGCCTTATTAAGCAATGGTAAAGGAAGCAATGTAGATAAGGTTCAGGGATAGTGACACATCCTTGTTGGTCTCCAACAAAGCTGATAAAACAGCTAAGGAAGACTATCTTGAAGACAATGAGACAACCCCAAAGTCCTGCCTTGGTTTAGTGTCCGAAAGCATCGCCACTACCGCTTGCACAAGCTATTCAAACTCACTGTTTGAATCAGTTCGGTTTCTTGAGTCTCAACTACAAGCTGAAAGACATCGATCAGCTGTGTTGCGACAAGAAGCGAAAGGACTGTGGAAGTCCCTGGAGCATTCAGATGCATACTTTCTGGTGCAACAGCAAGCGTTGGAGGATTTTAGCGCCAAACAGGACAAAGCTAATCAGCTTGCTAAGCTTATTGCCAGCATGGTGGATACACAGGATAACGCTTTCTTGAGCTCTTCCGAAGTTGTTTGATTATGCTCTTGTTTCTTTGCAGCGTTTATTTACCTTTGGTGGCCAATTTTGACGGCGATGTATGTAATGTCTGCTTTGTTCCCTATATTTGCACCGGTGGCGAACTTTGATGCCCAAAGTGGATGTAATATGTGTAATAGCGGTAATAGGCTAGCGTTAATTGCTTGCTTATATATTTCCTTCTTGTCTTGTTTAGTTGTTTGCTTGTAGTCACAGCAGTTCTTATTTTGAGTTATTCTAGAGGCAACAATAGCCTATTTTTGGTAACTAGGCCAAAATAATCATGGCAACACACGGACTGTTGTAACCATGGGCCTCCTGCAGGCCGTATGATCTATGGGCCTTCGTCCGGCCGTAGGATCCATCGGCCTTCTATACGGGCCTTAGGGTCCATGGGCCTTCTACGGGCCATAGGGTCCATGGGCCTTCTACGGTCCGTAGGGTCCATGGGCCTTCTACGGGCCGTACGATCTATGGGCCTTCTACGGGCCGTACTATCCATGGGCCTCATACGGGCCGTAGGATCCATGGGCCTTCTACGGGGCGTATCATCATTTCGCCAATCATGGGTCGTACTATTCGTGCACCATAACGGGCCGTTAATAGGCCGTGTTGATAACTCTATGAAAACATCCCAATGGGTTTTTTTTTGACATGAAAACGCTCAACGTATTAACGGTCCGCAAACGGGCCGATCAGAACGACGGGCTGAATTTGGCCCACAAGCGAAAAATGACAAGAACGGGCCGTATGTAACGAATCTTGCAAATGAGCCCAAGAATCAATGGGCCCCGAGAAGGCCGAAGATAACTTAATGAAACGCCCAATGGAATAACGGGCCGTTAATGGGTATAAAGTGATACACTTTGTTCATTACGGGCCGATTTCACCACGGGCCGTTAATGGGCCAAGAGTTACAAAGGTCCTCATATGGGCCGAAGAAGTCATGGGCCACACATGGGCCGGAAGTTAAAACGGGCTGAATCATATTGGACGGCCCGGATGACGCTCTTGGGCCTAATTAGGATAGGGCGAACGGGCCCCGGGTTAGCGGCTATAAATGGGCTATATGCGAACAGGCCGTTAACGAGGCTTTACGTGGGCCGCCCGCCACCTTTTGACCAAGTCAAATGGTAAGCCTTTTCACGAGAATGGGCCTCTGTTGGGCCGTGCCACTGTCGCCGTATCATAGGCGCCGGTCAATGAGCGGATGACATCTGTCCCAACGGTGAGGCATGTGTTTCCTCTAGCCAATGATGATTTTACGTGGAAAATCCCCATTGGTCGGGCTGATAACGGGTTATCGGATCCAAAACCCGACCCGATAGCTAACGGCGTTGATTCACGGTGGATGCCATGTGTCGGTCACCCTTGACGAAAGCACTTACGTGACGCGTGATTTATCGTCATGGAAGTGGACACTTCCGTGATGACAATTTTGGTAATGTCATGGAACACTTCTCTGACAACCTGGTATGACTATCTTGATTCTGTCATAAAATCGTCATGGATGTACATGCATGACAAAAAACGCGACCTACTGTGATAAACATGTATCATCACGGAAGTGTATTTTTTTGTAGTGCATGGATTCAAGCCGTTTGTTGGAATCCGGGCCCGCCATTGCTTCTTCATAGTTCGAAGGTTCACCGTTGTCTAACAACATGATTTCTAGGACAGGGTTGCTGTACCACTCTGGTGCGGAACGTGTCCTCATGGACCTATGAATTTCAGTAACAACTTGATCCGAAGTTTCATGATCATCATCATTAACTTCCTCTCTAGTCGGTGCAGGCACCACAGAAACATCTTCCTGTGTTGCGCTACTCCCGTCAAGTTGCACTTTCCTCCCACTTACTTCTTTCGAGAGAAACTCTTTCTCCAGAAAGGATCCATTCTTGGCAACAAAGATCTTGCCTTCGGATCTGAGGTAGAAGATATACCCAATAGTTTCCTTAGGGTATCCTATAAAGACGCACTTTTCCGATTTGGGTTCGAGCTTTTCTGGTTGAAGTTTCTTGACATAAGCATTGCATCCCCAAACTTTTAGAAATGACAGCTTAGGTTTCTTCCCAAACCATAATTCATACGGTGTCGTCTCAACGGATTTAGACGGTGCCCTATTTAAAGTGAATGCGGCAGTCTCTAAAGCATAACCCCAAAATGATAGCGGTAATAAGAGACATCATAGATTGCACCATATCCAACAGAGTGCGATTACGATGTTCGGACACACCATTACGCTGAGGTGTTCCAGACGGCGTGAGTTGTGAAACAATTCCATATTTCCTTAAGTGCGTGCCAAACTCGTGACTCAAATATTCTCCTCCACGATCAGATCGTAAGAACTTTATTTTCCTGTCACGTTGATTCTCTACCTCGCTCTGAAATTCCTTGAACTTTTCAAAGGTCTCAGACTTGTGTTTCATTAAGTAGACATACCCATATCTACTTAAGTCGTCAGTGAGGGTGAGAACATAACGAAAGCCACCGCGAGCCTCAACGCTCACTGGACAGCATACATCAGTATGTATTATTTCCAACAAGTTGGTTGCTCACTCCATTGTTCCAGAGAACGGAGTCTTGGTCATCTTGCCGAGGAGGCATGGTTCGCACGTGTCAAATGATTCATAATCAAGAGACTCCAAAAGTCCATCTGCATGGAGTTTCTTCATGCGTTTGACACCAATATGACCAAGGCGGCAGTGCCACAAGTATGTGGGACTATCATTATCAACCTTACATGTTTTGGCATTCACACTATGAATATGTGTAACATCACGTTCGAGATTCAATAAAAATAAATTATTGACCAGCGAGGCATGACCATAAAACATATCTCTCATATAAATAGAACAACCATTATTCCCGGATTTAAATGAGTAGCCATCTCACATCAAACGAGATCCAGACACAATGTTCATGCTCAAAGCTGGTACTAAATAACAATTATTCAGGTTTAAAACTAATACCGAAGGTAGATGTAGAGGTAGCGTGCTGACGGCGATCACATCGACCTTGGAACCATTCCCGACGCGCATCGTCACCTCGTCCTTCGCCAGTCTCCGCTTATTCCGTGATGACCCACAAGTATAGGGGATCTATCGTAGTCCTTTCGATTAGTAAGAGTGTCGAACCCAACGAGGATCATAAGGAAATGATAAGCGGTTTTCAGCAAGGTATTCTCTTCAAGTACTGAAATAAGTGGTAACAGATAGTTTTGTGATAGGATAATTTGTAACGAGCAACAAGTAACAAAAGTAAATAAAGTGCAGCAAGGTGGCCCAATCCTTTTTGTAGCAAAGGACAAGCCTGGGCAAACTCTTATATAGAGAAAAGCGCTCCCGAGGACACATGGGAATTATCATCAAGCTAGTTTTCATCACGTTCATAAGATTCGTGTTCGTTACTTTGATAATTTGATATGTGGGTGGACCGGTGCTTGGGTGTTGTTCTTACTTGAACAAGCATCCCACTTATGATTAACCTCTATTGCAAGCATCCGCAACTACAACAAAAGTATTAAGGTAAACCTAACCATAGCATGAAACATATGGATCCAAATCAACCCCTTACGAAGCAACGCATAAACTAGGGTTTAAGCTTACATCACTCTAGCAACCCATCATCTACTTATTACTTCCCAATGCCTTCCTATAGGCCCAAATAATGGTGAAGTGTCATGTAGTCGACGTTCACATAACACCACTAGAGGATAGACAACATACATCTCATCAAAATATCGAACGAATACCAAATTCACATGACTACTAATAGCAAGACTTCTCCCATGTCCTCGGGAACAAATGTAACTACTCACAAAGCATATTCATGTTCATAATCAGAGGGGTATTAATATGCATAAAGGATCCGAACATATGATCTTCCACCAAGTAAACCAACTAGCATCAACTACAAGGAGTAATCAACACTACTAGCAACCTCACGGTACCAATCCCGGACTTGGAGACAAGAATTGGATACAAAGAGATGAACTAGGGTTTGAGAGGAGATGGTGCTTGGTGAAGATGTTGATGGAGATTGCCCTCTCCCGATGAGAGGATCATTGGTGATGACGATGGCGATGATTTCCCCCTCCGGGAAGTGTCCCAGTGAACAGCTCTGCCGGAGCCCTAGATTGGTTTCGCCAAGGTTCCGCCTCATGGCGGCGGAGTCTCGTCCCGAAAGGTTGCTTCTGATTTTTCTTCGGACGAAAGACTTCATATAGCAGAAGATTGCCACCGGAGAGCCAACAGGGGGCCCACGAGGTAGGGGGCGCGCCCCCCACCCTCATGGACAGGTGGTGGCCCCCCTGACGTATTTCTTCCGCTCAATATTTTTTTTTATTTCCAAAAGTAACTTTCTGGAGTTTCAGGACTTTTGGAGTTGTGCAGAATAGGTCTCTAATATTTGCTCCTTTTCCAGCCAAGAATTCCAGCTGCCGGCATTCTCCCTCCTTATGTAAAACCTTGTAAAATAAGAGAGAATAGACATAAGTATTGTGACATAACGTGTAATAACAGCCCATAATGCAATAAATATCGATATAAAAGCATGATGCAAAATGGACGTATCAACTCCCCCAAGCTTAGACCTCGCTTGTCCTCAAGCGGAAGCCGATAACGATAAATATGTCCACATGTTTAGAGGTAGAGGTGTCGATAAATAAAAATTCGGACATGAGGGCATCATGATTATTCTCATAACAGCAACATATATGGATATTGTCATATGATTTCTTATGCTCAAGTAATAATCTATTCACAATGCAAAAGTATGAATCAGAAACTTTATTGAGAACCAACAAACTATAATCTCAGTCATTGAAGCAATTGCAATTTATCATAACATCAGAAAGAGTCTACGTCAGAGCTCTCTAGCAATTCCACATACTCAACTATCATTTAGTCTTTCATAATTGCTAACACTCACGCAATACTTGTGGTTACGGAGTTTTAATCAAACAGAGACAGATAGTGGCTTATAGTTTCTCCTCCCAACATATTAACTCAAGGTTTAAGTCAACAATAATAAATCATGCTAACTCTCATACAATTAGATATATATATATATATATATATATATATATATATATATATATATATATATATCGGGATCTTTCCAACATACTGTGCTTGCCAAAGGGTAAAATGTAAAAAGGAAAGATGAAGATCACCTTAACTCTTGCATAAGGTAGAAGATAATAATAAAAGATAGGCCCTTCACAGAGGGAAGCAGAGGTTGCCATGCGCTTTAAGGTTGGATGCACAAAATTTTAATGCGAAAGAACGTCACTTTATATTGCCACTTGTGATATGAACCTTTATTATGCAGTCCGTCGCTTTTATTTCTTCCACATCACAAGACCGTATAAAGCTTATTTCCTCCACACCAATCAATCATACGTATTTAGAGAGCATTTTTTATTGCTTGCACCGATGACAACTTACTTGAAGGATCTTACTCAATCCATAGGTAGATATGGTGGATTCTCATGGCAAAACTGGTTTAAGGGTTTTTGGAAGCACAAGTAGTATCTCTACTTGGTGCAAAGAATTTGGCTAGCATGAGGGGGAAAGGCAAGCTCAACATGTTGGATGATCCATGACAATATACTTTATCTCAGATATAAGAAAAAAACATAACCCATTACATTGTCTTCCTTGTCCAACATCAACTCTTTAGCATGTCATATTTTAATGAGTGCTCCCAATCATAAAAGATGTCCATGATAGTATATTTATATGTGAAACCTCTCTTTCTTTATTACTTCCTATTAATTGCAACGATGACCAAAGCTATGTTTGCCAACTCCCAACAACTTTTAATCATCATACTCTTTCTATGTGAAGTCATTACTCTCAATAATATTAATATGATCTCTTTGTTTCTTTTTATTCTTTTTGCTCTTTTCTTTTATTCACTGAAGATCATGGCAGAATAATCAAGCCCTTGACTCAACACTAATTTTATTATATATAGCTCACGGAATCGATTACATAGAGAGATCATAAAGCAAAACTCAAAACTAGATCATGCCAAAACTTTATTCTACTAGATCAAGATACTACTAATAGAATCGAACTAAGAAAAACGGTAAAGAAAGGAGTGTGATGGTGATACGATACCGGGGCACCTCCCCCAAGCTTGGCAGTTGCCAAGGGGAGTGCCCATACCCATATGATTATGTCTCCTTTGTTGATGAGGAAGGTGGCGGTGTTGTTGATGATGTGGGCTTGTCGTCCATCTTCCAAGGCATAGGCTCACCATCATATAAGGATGATCGAGTCTCCGGGATCCTCAAATCTGCAGCCAAACTCATCCTTTTGAATCTATATCCATACTCACAGTTTTAGTTTTGCAGGTCATATATTTGGGCTTGAAGGTGCTCGATCTTCTCGTGAAGCTTGAAGATGGTCTCCCCGATGTTGTTGGCATCCAGCTTGTGGTTGTTGGTGAACTCCGCGATCATCATGTGGTTGGAGTTGAGTCCACGTTCCACCATCCCCTGGCACTTGAAAACTTGTTGCTCCATTGCTTCGAGCCTCGTCTCCACGCTTCCGGTCCCCTTCGGTCCCTCAACATCGCGGATGTGCAGCAACCCATCACGCATCTCAATGGTTTGAGGGTGTCGCAGCACCTCCGCGAGGTAAGGGTTGATGACCTTCTCGAAGAACTTGTCCTTGGGGGCACTTAGAGACGTCATGATAATCTAGATCTGTCAGAAAAGCAGCTCGAAACAAGATCAGAGGATATTTGCGTGATACAGGGGACAAAACCTTCGTGAGAATATATAATGAATTTTTACCGACCAAAATACGTATCGTGCAAGAAAATGGAGTCCGGAGAGCACACGAGGTGCCCACGAGGTAGGGGGCGCGCCCTCCACCCTCGTGGAGCCCTCGTGTCCTTCCCGGACTGCTTCTTATTTTTCTATTTTTCTAAATATTCCAAAACGGAGAAATATTGCGATAAAAACTGTTTTGGAGTCGGTTTACTTACCGTACCACATACCTATTCCTTTTCGAGTCTCAAACGCGTTAGGAAAGTGTCCCTTATGTATTCCTCCGGAGTTACGGTTTCAATAACATTGGTTTCAACATTTATGGGATTACGAGATATAATGTTTGATTCTTTGACCGTTCACCACCTTCGGATTTGTGCCTTGAAGTTGTTGATTTTATGGCACCTAACGATAGACCTCCTCGATAACGTAAGGACCTTCCCATTTAGAGAGAAGTTTTCCTACAAAAAATCTTAAACGAGAGTTTTATAGCAATACATAATCACCTACATTAAACTCACGCTTTTGTATTCTTTTGTCATGCCATCTTTTAACTTTTTCTTTAAACAACTTGGCATTTTCATAGGCTTGGGTTCTCCATTCATCAAGTGAGCTAATATCAAATAACCTCTTCTCACCAGCAAGTTTGAAATCATAATTGAGCTCTTTAATAGCCCAATATGCCTTATGTTCTAGTTCGAGAGGTAAGTGACATGCTTTTCCATAAACCATTTTATACGAGACATACCCATAGGATTTTTATATGCAGTTCTATAGGCCCATAATGCATCATCAAGCTTCTTGGGCCAATTCTTTCTAGATCTATTGACAGTCTTTTGCAAAATTAATTTGAGCTCTCTATTACTCAATTCTACTTGACCACTAGATTGTGGGTGATAAGGAGGTGCAATTCTATGATTAACATCATACTTAGGAAGCATTTTTCGGAAAGCACCATGAATAAAATGTGAACCACCATCAGTAATTAAATATCTAGGGACTCCAAACCTCGGAAAAATAACTTCTTTAACCATTTTAATAGAAGTGTTATGATCAGCACTACTAGTTGGAATAGCTTCTACCCACTTAGTAACGTAATCAACAACAACTAAAATATGTGTGTATCCATTCGAGGCAGGAAAAGGTCCCATATAATCAAAGCCCCAAATATCAAATGGTTCAATAACAAGTGAATAATTCATAGGCATTTCTTGACGTATACTAATATTACCAATTCTTTAACATTCATCACAAGATAAGACAAACCTACGGGCATCCTTGAAGAGAGCATGCCAATAAAAACCGGATTGCAATACCTTATGTGCAGTTCTGTCTCCAGCGTGGTGTCCTCCATAAGCCTCGGAGTGACACTTGCGTAGGATCTGTTCCTGTTCATGCTCAGGTACACAACGTCTAATAACATCATCTACTCTTTCTTTATAAAGATGTGGGTCATCCCAAAAGTAATGTCTCAAATCATAGAAAAACTTTTTTTTTGCTGGTATGTGAAACTAGGTGGTATAAATTTAGCCACAATATAATTAGCATAATCAGCATACCATGGAGCAAAGACGAGAAGCATTTATGACATTTAATTGCTCATCGGAAAGCTATCATCAATAGGTAGTGGGTCATCAAGAACATTTTCTAACCTAGAAAAGTTTTACGCAGCAGGGTTCTCAGCTCCCTTTCTATCAACAATATGCAAATCAAATTCTTGTAGCAAGAGAACCCATCTAATAAGTCTAGGTTTAGCATCTTTCTTTTCCATAAGATATTTAATAGCAGCATGATCCGTGTGAATAGTTACTTTAGAATCAACAATATAAGGTCTGAACTTATCATAAGCAAATACAACTGCTAAGCATTCTTTTTCAATAGTAGCATAATTTCTCTGAGCATTGTTTAGAGTTTTACTAGCATATTGAATAACATTTAATTTCTTATCAACTCTTTGCCCTAGAACAGCACCTACAGTATAATCACTAGCATCACACATAATTTCAAAAGGTAGGTGCAGAGATCAATCCTTTCTTAAGTATTTCAAATGCTTCTACACAATCATCATCAAAAACAAATGGTATATCTTTTTGTAATAAATTAGTCAGAGGCCGAGAAATTTTTGAGAAGTCCTTAATGAACCTCCTATAAAATCTGGCGTGACCAAGGAAACTTCTTATACCTTTGATATCCTTGGGACATGGCATCTTTTCAATAGCATCAACCTTGGCTTTATCAACCTCAATACCTCTTTTATAAACTTTATGCCCCAAGACAATACCTTCATTAACCATAAAGTGGCACTTTTCCCAATTCAAGACAATATTAGTTTCTTCATATATCTGCAAAACTCGATCAAGGTTGCTCAAGCAATCATCAAAAGAGGATACATAGACGGAGAAGTCGTCCATGAAAACCTCACAAATCTTTTCACAAAAGTCAGAGAATATAGCCATCATGCATCTTTGAAAGGTAGCAGGTGCATTACATAAACCAAAAGGCATACGTCTATAAGCAAAAGTACCAAAAGGGCAAGTAAAAGTAGTCTTTGATTGATCATTGGCTAACAGGTATTTGAGAGAAACCAGAATAACCATCTAGAAAGCAAAAATGTGTATGTTTGGATAATCTTTCTAGCATTTGATCAATAAAAGGTAAGGGGTAATGATCTTTCTTAGTAGCCTTACTTAATTTGCGGAAATCAATTACCATCCTATAACCTGTAATAATTCTTTGCGGAATCAATTCATCTTTATCATTAGGAATGACGGTAATACCTCCCTTCTTAGGGACACAATGGACGGGACTTACCCATTGACTATCAGCAACGGGATAAATTATACCTACCTCAAGGAGCTTTAGTATTTCTTTTCTTACCACTTCCTTCATCTTAGGATTCAGCCATCGTTGATGATCACGAACTAGTTTGGCATCTTCTTCCAAATTTATTTTATGTTGACATAGAGTGGGACTAATGCTCTTAAGATCGTCAAGAGTATATCCAATAGCAGCACGGTGCTTCTTCAAAAAGTTTTAAATATTTCTTCTTCATGCTCTGAAAGGTTAGCACTAATAATAACAGGATATATCTTTTTCTCATCAAGATAAGCATATTTAAGAGTATCAGGCAACGGTTTAAGCTCAAACACGGGACCACCCTTGGGTGGAGGAGGATCCCCTAGGATTTCAACAGGTAAATTGTGTTTCGGGATGGGTTCCTGTTTAAAGAATACTTCATCGATTTCCCTTCTTTCATTCATAAACATATCATTTTCATGGTCTAGCAAATATTGTTCTAAAGGATCACTAGGAGGCACGCCAATAGAAGCAAGACCAATAATTTAATCCTTACTAGGCAATTCTTCTTCACGGTGTTGTCTACTAAATTTAGAGAAATTAAACTCATGAGACATATCACCTAGACCGATAGTAACACCATCCTTTTCGCAGTCTATCTTAGCATTAACGGTGTTCAAGAAGGGTCTACCAAATATAATGGGAAAAAAGCTATCTTGTGGGGAACCAAGAACAAGAAAACCAGCAGGATATTTAGTTTTCCCACACAAGACTTCAACATCTCTAACAATTCCCTGTAACATCCCAAAATTCTAAATTTTGGAATGTTATATTAAATAAATAATTGTGATTGTTTGATTTTTTGTGTGATTGATTGTGTGAAACTGAGTGGAAATTGAAACTTTTTGAAAGTTGAATGAGAGGGAATAAAAGGACTTTCCCAAAAAAATCATCTTGCATTTTGACCTCCATGAATTCAAATTCATTTCATCGCAAAACCCTAGAGTGAAGATAATATGACTTCTTCCATTTAAATAAATAAAAAGGGGTTTGAAAATGATTTTAATTCCATTTGAAATATTTCAAATTTAGAAACTTTAAGCAACTCAATGAGTTCATGAGGGAAGATAAAATGACTTCTTCAAATTTGAAGAAAGAGAGTTGACAGTTTCAAAGAAATGATTTGAAAGTCACTTTGAAGTTATTTGAATTTCCAAATTTCAAATCCTCTTGGGAGTTATTTAGTTTTAATTCAAATTATTTTTCTCCTAAATATAAATAAATGGAAATAAGGGTAAAATGATTCCCTTCAATAGAAAATTAGGAGAAAATAATTTTGAAATCATTTTGCTATTTTAAAAAAGATTTTTATTTATTTTAAATGCAATAGTAGCACTGTTTGACTTTTATGATTTTTATTTGCTTTTTTATTTGAACTTTAAAAATAGTTCACCTTATTCTTGGTATTTTTCTGATCATTTTGGAATATGATATGCCTATGTATAATTTTTATTTAATTTACTTCTGTTGGAGTTTTCTTTCTGTTTAAAAACGACGCCTGAAAGCCCAGCCCACCACGGGCCGTGAGGCCAAGGCCCAGCCGCAGCATTAGGGAAGCCAGCGGCCAGCCACGCAAGTGCTAGGAGGGCAGCTTCCCGGCGCTGCACGCACGAACCAACCGCTCCTCCCTTCGCTCGCTACCTGCTGCTGCCGCTGACGCATGGGGCCCGCCGAGAGTCCCTAACCTCCCGCTTGCTCCGCTCGGATAGAGCTCGCACCGTCACCGCCCGCAACCACCGCACGACGCCCTTGGGGATAAAGCTTATCCCGCAGCCCCGAGCACCCCTCTCCGCGCCTATATAAACCCCGGAGCCCCCTCTCTCCATTCTGCCACTCCGTTTCGCCTCACACCGCTCATAGCCGTCGCCCCGTCCATTCGGATCTCACCGGAGCTGAAGCTCTCCGCCGTTGTTTCCGTCATCGGTGGAACCCCAAGCCCTCTCCTCTCTGTAAAAAAGATGTGTTCCATTGTCGTCCCGCATCCGTTTGACATATTTGTTGCCCCTAGGTTTCGCCGGATACGCTGCCCCGACGACATGCGTCCTCACTGGAGCACGGAGCTCCGTCCCCGCGCAACATGACCTCGACGTCCCCGATGCGAGCTGCCTCCACCACCGGACCGCCCATGTTGCGCGGGTCCTGTTCGCCTTCTTCGCCGAGGCCGAGGCCGCCGCCCGCCCGCTGACACGAGGCCGCCGCCTGATGGTCCTCGCTCATGTGAGCCGCCTGCTTCTCCCCGTTTGTTTAGTTCCTTTTTCTATTTTTAGTATTAGATCGGTTTAGTGTTAGATCGTTTAAGTTTTAGTTAAACCGAACGGTTTTGGTTAAAACCGTTTGTTAGTTTTTTTTAGTTAGCCACCGCATAGTGTTTTTCTTATTTAGTGGCCGTTCGCCGTATAAGCTTCTGCAGCGAATACCTTTCGGCCACTGGGATTCTGCCATGTGGCCAAGGGCCTGTTTGCAGTTTTATCTTCATTCTGTTTCACTGTTTAGTCCCTTTTATCACAGATTAGTCCCTGAACTTCGAGTAGTCACAACTTTTTAACCATAGATCCAAACTCGATGAAACCAGCGGCAAATTCTTCGTCATGTCTAGATCTATCCAGTGATAACATATTTGTAAACTTTTGTCAGATTCAAATTTATAATTTATTCAGATTTGAATTAAAACTTCAACTGGCCATATCTCCTAAACCGTAGCTCCGATGGAGTTGATTCTTTTTGCACTTTGTCACGTAGCCAAATCCTATAACTTGGAACATTGTCACATATTTTTCACGCAATTAGGATATGTCCATGGTAGTTTTACTACTATGACGTGTATGCACCATAGTTCACGTCACATGTAGTTTTGCACTTAGAATATTTTTGTGTTAGATAAGTGTGTTGTATGTTCATTTGGATTTTTCGAGTCTTTTCATGTGGGATGTTATTTGGTTCTCAGAAATGATTGCTTATGTGAATGCAATGTTTGACTTTATAGATTTTCATCGGAGAGTGATGAATAGTTCTATTAAGTAAATTTCTGAGAGCGATATAACCTTCATCAACTATTACCAGGCAAGTTCACATTTGACCATTCTTCCAATTACCTATGTTTAAATTATGCACTTAGTCCTTTTGTGGTAGGATTGCATGGTAGGATTTATTGTTTCCAGATGGCTATGCTGTTACCTAGTAGTTCATTTGAGGTAGGTCTGATCTATACATCCTTGTCACCATCGTGTAAGTTTATTTTTGCCTCGCTAAATGTAGACGTGGTTTGGAAAGCGAACATGGTGAGACATGAGTGACAAAGTAGTAATCAGGACCAAGACTTGTAAATGAACTACCTGGGCGGTATTTGGTTTGAATGGTGGCGAGGTACAATGGGAGCATGCATGGTTAATCCATGGTGGTGCACCACTAGTGGTCGGCCGCCCAGGCTCAAAGGGATCAAACATGTTTTCATGTCTAGAAGCTTACATGTGCAGCCACAAGCCAATATGGGCTCTGGCTTAGTTGAGTAGATAGTATGACCTCTTCCGGGATGGGCTAGCAGATGTAGAATGAGTAGGTGTACCGGCCTATCCGTGGGTTAAGAGGGAATACTTTCAAAAGGCTATGTCTCGGTCATCCTGTTCTCAGACGCCAGGCAGTGCGAGAACTTCAAGGGAGGTGATCGAGTCTTGTGGGGAAAAGTGCGCAAACCTCTGCAGAGTGTTAAAACCTAATCGATTAGTCGTGTCCCCAGTTACGGACAACTTGAGCATCTAGTAATGAAAATGCCAGGAGATCTCGTCACCTTTAATTAAACAGTTGGGTTTTAAATGAAACTTTGGGAATGGATTGAGTTGGGTTTGCCAACTCATTCTATGAAATGTTGTAGTAGTAGTAGAATAATATCTTTTATTCTAGGGGAAAAAACTAGCTTTATGCAAAGTCTAAACTTAGAGCTTTCCACCAGCCAAATTGCATGTACAAATAGGTTCATTATTCTTATGATGTGACTTGCCAGTACATTCAATGTACTGACCTACGGGGCTGCAACGTCTTATGTTGCAGGAATTTTCTACGACGAGTAAGAGTTACATTGTAGGGTTACGGTCTACACTCAACTTGCCGTTGGTGTTGATGGGACTCCACACCCGTTCGATTGTTTCCGCTGAGACTTATGAGGTATATATCAGGTTTACGTTATTTATACATGTGATTGCACTTTGATATATACATTGATGTACTGTGTGTGCCAGCATACCGATCCAGGGATGGCACAGATACACAGAGGCTTGACCGTTTGAGGTTGGGTCGCTACATTCCCATTGGTGAAATAGTATCTCTATTGGCAAGTTTAATTGTGACATCAATATCTTCTAACTCAGCAGGTGCAATATCATGCTTAATTTCTTTGTATAAATCAATAGGTATGGCACTAGCACTAGCACCCATATCACATAAGCCATGATAACAATGATCTCCTATTTTAACAGAAATAACAAGCATGCCTACCACACGTCTATGTTTATCTTTAGCACAAGGTTTGGCAATTCTAGCTGTTTCCTCACAGAAATAAATAACATGCCCATCGATATTATCAGACAAGAGATCTTTAACAATAGCAATATTAGGTTAAACTTTAATTTTCTCAGGAGGTGCATAAGTTCTAATAATGCTTTTACGAACCACAGTTGAAGCTTTAGCATGATCCTTTATTCTAACAGGGAAGGGTGGTTTCTCAACATAAGAAGTAGGAACAACAGGATCATTATAAGTGATAGTCTTTTCTTCAACTTTAATAGGTGCAACTACTTTTACTTCTATGGGAGGATGATATTTAAACCACTTCTCCTTGGGGAGATCAACATAAGTAGCAAAAGATTCACAGAAAGAAGCTACTATCTTAGAGCCAAGTCCATATTTAGTGCTAAATTTATGGAAAACATCGTATCCATAAAAGATTTAACACAATCAAACTTAGGTGTCATACCTGACTCCTTACCTTCGTCGAGATCCCAATCTTCAGAGTTGCGTTTAATTCTATCCAATAAATCCCATTTGAATTCAATAGTCTTCATCATAAAAGAGCCAAAGACAAGAAGTATCGAGCATGGTGCGATTGTTATCGAGAAAGTCGAGCATAAAAACTTTGAATAATTATTTCTCTTGGGAGCTCATGATTGGGGCATGAATATAACATTGATTTAAGCCTCCCCCAAGCTTGAGCGATGCTTTCTCCTTCGCGAGGCCAAAATTATATATAATTACGATCACGATGAACAAGATGCATAGGATAAAATTTTTGATGAAATTCCAATTTCAATCATTTGTAGTTCCATGATCCCGTATCATCACATAGACTATACCATGTCGATGCATCTCCATTCAAAGATAAAGGGAAGACCTTCCTCTTAATAACATCACCGGGTATACCTGCAAGCTTAAATAATCCACAAACTTCATCCACATATATTAGGTGCTCATCAGGATGCTTTGTTCCATCTCCTGCAAAAGGATTAGCTAGCAGTTTTTTAACATACCCGAAGGAATCTCAAAGTGAATATTTTCATTTTCATTTTCAGTAGGTTCAGTAGGTTGAGGAGCAACTCTTTGCTCTACTTGTCGGGGTGAAGATACCCCGAACAAGCCCCTCAGAGGATTACTTTCCATAGTAACAAGTGACAGTAAATTTCAGCACACTATATAATTTCTTCCTTACCAAATTCCACCTACCAAAGGTGCTTCACTCCCCGGCAACGGCGCCAGAAAAGAGTCTTGATGACCCACAAGTATAGGGGATCTATCTTAGTCCTTTCGATAAGTAAGAGTGTCGAACCCAACAAGGAGCAGAAGGAAATGATAAGCGGTTTTCAGCAAGGTATTCTCTGCAAGTACTGAAATAAGTGGTAACAGATAGTTTTGTGATAGGATAATTTGTAACGAGCAACAAGTAACAAAAGTAAATAAAGTGCAGCAAGGTGGCCCAATCCTTTTTGTAGCAAAGGACAAGCCTGGACAAACTCTTATATAGAGAAAAGCGCTCCCGAGGACACATGGGAATTATCGTCAAGCTAGTTTTCATCACGTTCATATGATTCGCGTTCGTTACTTTGATAATTTGATATGTGGGTGGACCGGTGCTTGGGTGATGTTCTTACTTGAACAATCATCCCACTTATGATTAATCTCTATTGCAAGTATCCGCAACTACAACAAAAGTATTAAGGTAAACCTAACCATAGCATGAAACATATGGATCCAAATCAGCCCCTTACGAAGCAACGCATAAACTAGGGTTTAAGCTTATATCACTCTAGCAACCCATCATCTACTTATTACTTCCCAATGCCTTCCTCTAGGCCCAAATAATGGTGAAGTGTCATGTAGTCGACGTTCACATAACACCACTAGCGGATAGACAACATACATCTCATCAAAATATCGAACGAATACCAAATTCACATGACTACTAATAGCAAGACTTCTCACATGTCCTCAGGAACAAACGTAACTACTCACAAAGCAAATTCATGTTCATAATCAGGGGGGTATTCATATGCATAAAGGATCTGAACATATGATCTTCCACCAAATAAACCAACTAGCATCAACTACAGGGAATAATCAACACTACTAGCAACCTACAGGTACCAATCCCAGACTTGGAGACAAGAATTGGATACAAGAGATGAACTAGGGTTTTGAGAGGAGATGGTGCTGGTGAAGATGTTGATGGAGATTGCCCAGAGGAGCGTTGGTGATGACGATGGCGATGATTTCCCCCTCCCGGAGGGAAGTGTCCCCGGCAGAACAGCTCTGCCGGAGCCCTAGATTGGTTCCGCCAAGGTTCCGCCTCGTGGCGGCGGAGTCTCGTCCCGAAAGGTTGCTTCTGATTTTTCTTCGGACGAAAGACTTCATATAGCAGAAGATGGCCACCAGAGGGCCAACAGGGGCCTGAGGCGGGGCGCGCCAGGGGGTAGGCGCGCCCCACCCTCGTGGACGGTGGTGGCCCCGACGTATTTCTTTCGCTCAATATTTTTATTATTTCCAAAAGTAACTTTCGTGGAGTTTCAGGAATTTTGGAGTTGTGCGAATAGGTCTCTAATATTTGCTCCTTTTCCAAATTCCAGAATTCCAAGATTCTCCCTCCTTATGTAAACCTTGTAAAGTAAGAGAGAACAGACATAAGTATTGTGACATAACGTGTAATAACAGCCCATAATGCAATAAATATCGATATAAAAGCCTGATGCAAAATGGACGTATCATTCCGCAGCTCATGTTTTGAGTTACAAATGTGAGCAACCGCACCGGTATCGAATACCCAGGAGCTACTACGAGCGCTGGTAAGGTACACATCAATAACATGTATATCATATATACCTTTGACGTTGCCTGCCTTCTTATCAGCTAAGTACTTGGGGTAGTTCCGCTTCCAATGACCATTTCCCTTGCAATAAAAGCACTCAGTCTCAGGCTTGGGTCCATTCTTTGGCTTCTTCCCGGCAACTGACTTACCGGGCGCGGCAACTCCCTTGCCGTCCTTCTTGAAGTTCTTCTTACCCTTGCATTTCTTGAAACTAGTGGTCTTATTCACCATCAACACTTGATGTTCCTTTTTGATCTCCACCTCCGCTGATTTCAGCATCGAATATAACTCAGGAATGGTCTTCTCCATCTCTTGCATATTGAAGTTCATCACAAAGCTCTTGTAGCTAGGTGGAAGCGACTGGAGGATTCTGTCAATGACCGAGTCATCTGGAAGATTAACTCCCAGCTGAGACAAGCGGTTGTGCAAACCAGACATTTTGAGTATATGGTCGCTGACAGAATTGTTTTCCCCCATCTTACAACTGAAGAACTTGTCGGAGACTTCATATTTCTTGACCCGGGCATGAGCTTGGAAAACCATTCTCAGCTCTTGGAACATCTCATATGCTCTGTGTCGCTCAAAACGCTTTTGGAGCCCCGGTTCTAAGCTGTAAAGCATGCCGCACTGAACCAGGGAGTAATCATCACTACTGAGTGTCAGGTGTTCATAACGTCTTGAGTTACTGGGAACATGGGTGCGTCACCTAGCAGTGCTTCAAGGACATATGCTTTCTTGGAAGTTATGAGGATGATCCTCAAGTTATGGATCCAGTCTGTATAGTTGCTTCCATCGTCTTTTATCTTGGTTTTCTCTAGGAACGCGTTGAAGTTGAGGGCAACATTAGCGTGTGCCATTGGGTCGACAAGATAGATTGTAAAGACAATTTTAGACTAAGTTCATGATAATTAAGTTCATTTAATCAAATTACTTAATGAACTCCCACTCAGATAGGCATCCCTCTAGTCATCTAAGTGATACATGATCCAAATTGACTAGGCCGTGTTCGATCATCACGTGAGACGAACTAGTCATCAATGGTGAACATCTCCATGTTGATCGCATCTACTATATGACTCATGTTCTACCTTTCAGTCTCTCGTGTTCCGAGGCCATGTTGTACATGCTAGGCTCGCGAAGTCTATCTAAGTGTTTTGCATGTGTAAATCTGGCTTACACCCATTGTATGGGAACGTTAGAATCTATCACACCCGATCATCACGTGGTGCTTCGAAAGAACGGACCTTCGCAACGTTGCACACTTAGGGGGAACACATTTCTTGAAATTTTAGTGAGGGATCATCTTATTTATGCTACCGTCGTTCTAAGCAAATAAGATGTAAACATGATAAACATCACATGCAAATCATAAAGTGACATGATATGGCCAATATCATCTTGCACCTTCGATCTCCATCTTCAAGACGCGGCATGATCACCATCGTCACCAGCATGACACCATGATCTCCATCATCGTGTCTTTATGAAGTTGTCTCGCCAACTATTACTTCTACTACTATGGCTAATGGTTAGCAATAAAGTAAAGTAATTACATGGCGTTTATATTGACTCGCAGGTCATAAAATAAATTAAGACAACTCATATGGCTCCTGCCGGTTGTCATACTCATCGACATGCAAGTCGTGATTCCTATTACAAGAACATGATCAATCTCATACATCACATACATAATTCATTACATCCTTTTGGCCATATCACATCACATAGCATACCCTGCAAAAACAAGGTAGACGTCCTCTAATTGTTGTTGCATGCTTTACGTGGCTGCTATGGGTTTCTAGCAAGAACGTTTCTTACCTACGCAAAAGCCACAACGGTGATATGCCAATTGCTATTTACCCTTCATAAGGACCCTCTTCATCGAATCTGATCCGACTAAAGTGGGAGAGACAGACACCCGCTAGCCACCTTATGCAACAAGTGCATGTCAGGCAGTGGAACCAGTCTCACGTAAGCGTACGTGTAAAGTCGGTCCGGGACGCTTCATCCCATAATGCCACCGAATCAAGATAGGACTAGTAACGACAAGCAAATTGACCAAATCATCACCGACAACTACTTGTGTTCTACTCATGCATAGAATCTACGCATAGACCTAGCTCATGATGCCATTGTTGGGTAACGTAGTAATAATTCAAAAAATTCCTACGTGTCACCAAGATCAATCTAGGAGATGCTAGCAACGAGAGAGAGAGAGAGGGAGTGCATCTTCATACCCTTGAAGATCGCTAAGAGGAAGCGTTGCAAGGAACGCGGTTGATGGAGTCGTGCTCGCGGCGATTCAAATCGCGGAAGATCCGATCTAGCGCCGTACGGACGGCGCCTCCGCGTTCAACACACGTGCAACCCGGGGACGTCTCCTCCTTCTTGATCCAGCAAGGGGAGAGGAGAAGTTGAGGGAGAACTCTGGTAGCACGACGGCGTGGTGGTGGAGCTCGTGGTTCTCCGGCAGAGCTTCGCCAAGCTCAACGGAGGAGGAGGAGGTGTAGGAGGGGGAAGGGCTACGCCAGGGGCTGAGGTGCGGTTGTCCTCCCACCCCCCCTATTTATAGGGTGAAGTGGAGAGGGGCCGGCCCCCTTATATGCATCTAGAGGGAGGGCGCGGCCAAGGGGGGTGCTTGCCCCCCAAGTTGGTGGGGGGGCCCCCCACCCCTAGGGTTTTAACCCTAGGCGCCTTGGGCCCCTTGGGGGTGCACCAGCCCACTAGGGGGGCTGGTTCCCACCCATATTCAGCACACTTGGTCTCCCGGGGTAGGTGGCCCCACCCGATGGACCCCCGAAAACCTTTCGGTGGTCCCGGTACAATACCGATAACCCCCGAAACATTTTCGGCGACTGAAACTGGACTTCCCATATATAAATCTTCACCTCCGGACCATTCCGGAACTCCTCGTTACGTCTGGGATCTCATCCGGGACTCCAAACAACTTTCGGTAACCACATACAATTCCCATTACAACTCTAGCATCACCGAACCTTAAGTGTGTAGACCCTATGGGTTCGGGAACCATGCAGACATGACCGAGACACCTCTCCGGCCAATAACCAATAGCAGGATCTGGATACCCATATTGGCTCCCACATGTTCACGATGATCTCATCGGATGAACCACGATGTCGTGGATTCAATCAATCTCGTATACAATTCCCTTTGTCCATCGGTATGTTACTTGCCCGAGATTCAATCATCAGTATCCCCACACCTTGTTCAATCTCATTATCGGCAAGTCTCTTTACTCGTTCCGTAACACATGATCCTGTGGCTAACTCCTTAGTCACATTGAGCTCATTATGATGATGCATTACTGAGTGGGCCCAGAGATACCTCTCTGTCATATGGAGTGACAAATCCCAGTCTCGATTTGTGCCAACCCAACATACACTTTCGGAGACACCTGTAGTGCACCTTTATGTCACCCAGTTACGTTTTGACGTTTGATACACCCAAAGCATTCCTATGGCATTCGTGAGTTGCACAATCTCATGGTCTAAGGAAATGATACTTGACATTAGAAAAGCTCCAGCTAACGAACTACACGATCTTGTGCTATGCTTAGGATTGGGTCTTGTCCATCACATCATTCTCCTAATGATGTGATCCTGTTATCAACGACATCCAATGTCCATGGTCAGGAAACCACAACCATCTAATGATAAACGAGCTAGTCAACTAGAGGCTCACTAGGGACATGTTGTGGTCTATGTATTCAGACATGTATTACGGTTTCCGGTTAATACAATTATAGCATGAACAGTATACAATTATCATGAACAAGTAAATATAATAATAACCATTTTATTATTGCCTCTAGGGCATATTTCCAACAGATTGAGCACCGCAAGATTGAACCCATCACAAACCACCTTTCCCATTGCAAGAAAAATCAATCTAGCTGGCCAAACTTAACTGATAGATCGGAGAGAAATAAAATGCTATAATAATGATGCATAAAAGAATTTGGAGAAGACTCGATTAATATTCATACATAATCTGATCATAAACCCATAATTCATCGGATCCCAACAAACACGCCGCAAAAGAAGATTACATCGGATAGAACTCCAAGAACATCGAGGAGAACATTGTATTGAAGATCGAAGAGAGAGATAAGAAGTCATCTAGCTACTAGCTATGGATCCGTAGGCCTGTGGTAAACTACTCACGCATCATCAGAAGGGTAGCAAGAATGGTGTAGAAGCCCTCCGTGATCGATTCCCCCTCCGACAGGGTGCTGGAAAAGGCCTCCAGATGGATCGCGGAAGAACAGAAACTTGCACGGCGAAAAAAGTATTTCGGGTGGCTCTCTGATGTATTGGGAATATTTGGGAATTTATAAAGGTGGAATTAGGTCAAGAGGTGCCCCGAGGGGCCCACAAGCCTGGAGGCCGCCCCCTAGGCTTGTCTCTTCCTCGTGACTCCCCATGTCTTCTCCCGAACCTTCTAGGATCCCTTCTGATCCAGAAAAAATTAACCCAAAGTTTTTTCTCTGTTTGGACTCTGTTTGATATTGATTTTCTGAGAAGCCAAAAACAAGCAAAAAAACAGCAACTGACACTAGACACTAGGTTAATAGGTTAGTCCCAAAAAATGTTATATAGTTGCATGTAAAACATCCAAGATTGATACTATAATAGCATGAAACAAGTAAAAAAATTATAGATATGTTGAAGACGTATCTTTGCCCAAAAACCATCTCTTCTGCCCTAAAACTCTTTTAGGCATTAACTTTTACATCATCTGTTGGAGTTGCTCTTGTGTGCTCGCAGGTATAGATTTAAGGACAACGCTAACGCCCACACGTGTTGTGGGAGCGAAACACACCCACACGGCCTATAACACACATACTGTGCCACGTTACCGCATGCATGCATGTGGAAATCTTTTTGGATTTGAAGTTGCCATGATATGTTTCAGTTATTTTCTTCTACATTTAAGAGTAAATTTTGACATATTATCAAACGGGGAATTAAGAAACTAAACTTGCCATAAACCATAAACTAAAATTGCTATAATACATGCACTTAAAATTGCCATGGTTCATACAAAAAATAATTTTCATAGTCAAAGTACTGGAATTGCCATCATCAGAATACTAAAATTGTCATGCTCTACAAACTAAAATTGCTGCATGGCAACTTTAGTTTAAGCACTGTGGCAACTATAGTGTAAACATCATGGCAATTTTTTGGCAAAAAAGTTTTCATCGAAACATATCAACATGGGGTCTAGTTTTGAAGATCTCGTCGAGACGGATTTAATGGTAAAAATGGATTTTTAATTAGGAGATAAAATATTTTTAAGCCAAAAACCAAAAAGATTTCTGTTGATGTCATGTGTTCACATGTGACAAAATGAGTGGTAATGAAGACGTGCGAGCGATGTACAAGATGTCACACGTGTGGGCGATGTGTAAGATGCTACACGTGTGGCGTTAGTTTTTTCCTAGATTTAATTGCATGGCGATATCCACACCAAGGATATGCACATGAGCGGCTTGTCTGCTCACTCTGCTACTGCTCTTACTAGTGTCTCTTCCTCTACTAGTAGTTTTGAGACTCGGCATCGTGCCATGATATGGGTGCGTCTCCATGAAGGTTTTTTTGGCAAGTGGTAGCTGCAATACACGGTTACTTTGGCTTGGTAGTGCTCTTCTTCTTTTTTTTTTTTTTGAGGGAAGGTAGTGCTCTTCTAGCACCGGTTCCCGAGCTCATTTCCTGCGGTTAATCCCATCCATTGCAGGTTACCTGGGTTGCTTAGCCATGGGAGAAGCTCCCCTGCTTTTGTGCGGATGAAGCAACAGGCAGGCCGCATAGCTCGGCCGACCGACACATATGGTTGGCTACAGCCGACGAACCCATGCAGGCCCTAACTAAACACATACTATCTTTTTAGGAAAAAAACATTACTGTGAGAGTATTAGAATTCTACGTACATAGTGTAGTTCTTGAGGTTACTCAGGTTGCTTTTTGATCGATCTACCTATCAATGTTCGTATACCCCGCAAAAAAAAAAAGGCTGCATCTACGAAGTAGTATACCTGATGAAACCTTGTGGTTGGTCAGACTGACATACACGAATGATCGACGTTGCCGCTCAATTAGTTAGCTTTCGCGTCGCACAAGCTTTGTGTCCACGGAAAGGGAAACGGCACTGGGGTTTCTAGGTGCGCCTTCTCCATCACCCCCTTTGCTAATCATTCCATGCAACATCCAGAGAAAATGAAAATGATTCCACACTCGCCTTATATATAAGCCATCGTAGTCCATCTTGGATCTTGGATGCTGATCCACTCGCAGCAAATCTTGGCACACGCACTCTGCATCGCGATTTTGATTCAGATAGATAGATAGATGGTGACGACGATGGGGCACGTGGTGGCGCTCCTCTCCGCTGCCCTCTCCGGCTCCGGCGTGGTCGGCTGCGGTCGCCACGACGACCACCACTCGGGCGGCTGCTGCGTGTGCATATCGAGGTTCTGCGACGGGGAGGACATACGCAGGCTGCCGTGCGGCCACGCCTTCCACCGGCAATGCGTCGACAGGTGGTTGGCGCTGTGCCGCCGGACGTGCCCGCTCTGCCGCCTGCACGTCGGCGGCGTGGCAGATGAGCACCAGCTCAGCGACGACCTCGTCATCTGGTTCTCTTCTCTCTTCGTCACCGGCTTGTAGCCTGTAGGAAGATCAGTCCATCGCTGCTCTGCAGTGTAGGCTCTTAGTCGATGAGCATGTCAAGCATGCATTTCTCATGGAGAAATCTCACCGCGCGTGGTGGGCTCTAGTTCTACCCTTTGTTCTACGCTTTGCTTCACTGATAAGTAATAAGCAGTTCAATATGGAGGCCCATGGCACCAAAATATAAATTATGTCAAACAGACAGGCATCCTTCTCATTATACAACATGGATGTAGTGTGCCAACAGTTATTCTAGTTGTCCCGACAGTTATTCATGTAATAAATACATTCTTTGCGGCTGCAAGTTGGTTGCTTCAAAACAACAAGTTACTGTAACTAATTCACTATGCTACACTAGTTGTCAACTGAAGAACTACCACAGGCATCACCTGACCTCCAGGATCCATCGGACGCAGTCCTGGAGTAGCTCGAACTTCTGGCTCACCGCGACGTTCAGGAAGACCCGCATCTTGCCGAGGAACTGCGGCGCCTCCTCCTTGCACCGGAACGACCCTCCACAGTTGCACTGCTCCGACACATGGGCCGCCTTCACCTGCCTGCAACGGACGCACACCAGGTCCTGCAGGTGGTACAGCCTCTCTCGCTGCCGCACAATCTGCAGCAGCGCGTTCTCCATCTCCTCGCGGTGGTACGGCTGCCCGCACTGCGGCACCGCGCACCTCCACTCGTGGCCTTGCAGCGTCGAGTCACGGCAGAGGTCAAGGTCCCGGCAATCGTTGCAATAGCTGCCAACATCACTCTATTTGTAAGAGACAGGGTGGCTAACATAACAACATCAAGGGGAAACAAAAGCGGTTCAAAGTTGCAATACCTGCAAATCACGTTCGGGAGAATGAATGAGGCACAGGGGTTTTGGAACTGTGCTTCTGGAGCAAATTCCTTTACACGGACCAACTTTAACAAGTTCTTTCGCATTCTCTGTCATATATATATATTGGATAATGAGAATATTAGTAATAATAATAATAATAATAATAAAGGAGTTACCTCTAAACCAGAACACGACACAGTATTCATAGACATGTAATAAATAATTCAAAATCAGAAGGCGACAGTGCTACATTTAAGAGATCTAACTAAAATAGTCGGTTATGCACTGGCGTACATGGCCCCACCATGGCAGCTCCCAGTTATGGGATGGGATCCCCAATCTCTATATTATGTAGTCTATCAATTAAATTAAATTAGGAAGGTATCTTTCAGCTTGGCCCATAGGACAATTAGAGATAAGATCTACAATTTGTTACTAAGGTTGGGAGCCCCTATGAGGAATAAAGCAACCAAGAATTACAAGAATAGTTCTAATATTTTGCACCAGGGGCAAGAGCCTCTTCTTAACCCTAGTGCACAACAGTACAGTACAGACGTCAATCAAGAAAGAAAGCCATGCTATTAGACTGCATTTCACTTGACAACTAGATTGTGACACGAGAACAGTACAGGTAGGACACTGAACAAAGTTGATGAGCAGATGAAGATAACACATAATACTGGTTTTAAGTTACTACAGACAAAAGGAAGTTATTACAGGCTGAATATGGTTCGATAGAGAATTACCAGAATATCATGCTGAACATTCTGATCGAGAGCAAGAACAGCACATATATGTTTAATGAACTCCAATGCAGCATCGCCTTTATGTAAGTGAGGATCAAGTTCACTATTTGAAGGTCCAACTGATTCAGACTTGCCTTTTCCTTTGAAATGGAGAAGTATATCGCTCACAATTGTGAGAAGCTTTTCCGCAAAATAAGTGCCGATCTGCAAAAAAAAAAACAGATTAGAGGAGGTCGTGTTTGATGATTCTGACAAGGTATAAAAAAGGTGGTAAATTCCTGGTTGGTAGGGTGTACCTTCATGGGCAAAAAAAAGTAGACTAAATGGCTAGAAAATTCCATTTGAATGTTGTAAAGATCATACTATATGTGCGTGTGCAAGCTAATTAAACCTACTACCACCAATGGGTTGAGCGATTTCCATGATTTCTGAGGTTCAATTTACTAAAGCAGTAAAACCTCGCAATGAAAATAAAAAGGCAAAAAGATTCTAGATGTACTTCAATTTACTTTAACTATGTGTACAGTTAACATCTTCAAATTCATGGCAAGTTAAGAGTAACATAAATGAAAATAATCTGAGAAATGATAAACTATAAGTAATTGGAAGGACAAATATCACAAGATTTAATGTTCAAATTCCCAGAGAACGTATCTTTTTTGTTCCAGAATTTCATGTCTAAGTTTTGAAGGTTATTAGGACACCCTTACAGAATATATTGCAGAAGATATATTCTTTGTGTCAATCTATGCCCACACCAGAAGTTGACTGAAGTGCACAATAAACAGAAACAGCATGGCATAATCAACACGCAGTTAAGTGGTTACGGATAAGATTACACTATAGACAATGCCAATGTCCAGAGTGACATATAATATATGAGCAGAGGATACTGGAATTACCTGCCCACGGAGGTAATCAACGACCTGTCCCTCAAGATTCTCAGCAGCCATGATTGTTATAGATGGAGTGCATGAGGTGTCATCCCTCATAGCTGCTCGACAAGCTACTTGTTCTTTCATGTATTTCCATGGAACATATAGGAACTCCGATATGATCAAGACAAAGTGATCCTGGAGATTTTTATAAAGAATGTCAAGTGATTGATTATCAATTGCAGAACTATTACTGAACATTTGATGCACAATTGAGAACGCCGCAGTGAGCAAAGAGAAATGCTAATTTCAAGTGGCTTTGACTTAAGATGTCTGACCTGTGTAGCTTTGGGCAAGTATTCTGCTATGTTCCAGCTTGACACGATGTCAATATCATCATCACCATCTGAACTGTCTGCAGATGTTACATTTTGTGTTTTGGCCTGAATCCCACCGTAGTTGTACTGAAACAGGAAACAGAAAATGAAACATCAAAGGTGGAAGCGTGTTCTTAAGACGGACAGTTAATTAGTCCATCTTTCGTAACACAATTAAATATACAAACCTGATCCATGAACAGTAAGGAGTGCCAATAGTGCAAAGGTTCCAGCTCTATCCACTCGAAAAGATCCCTAAAACACAGATGCTCTTAGTTTCACTTAGGTGACACACATATCTGCAGCAGGAGGTCAAACAGTACCTTGTCTGTAAGGTTTTCAGCAAGCTGTCACAGTATGCACGTGCTGACGGCAAGTCCACTTTTCCGGTATCTATGATTATCTTAGAAAAGTTTGCAAAGATAACATTAGCTCCAAGCTTTCGAAACTCAGCTAACAATAGAGCAAAGACCTTCTTCATGACCTGATAAAGTTTGACAGCCCAAAAGAAAAGACAGGGTAAGGAAACTTACAGGCAAAGAAACAAATGCCCACAGGGTATCAAACGATACAGAAATAGAGAAGAGCATTCATCACGACGGAAAATACTTATTACACCACAAATGTATTAGCAAATACTCCCTCCGTTCCAAAATAGATGACTCAACTTTGTATAGTACAAAGTTGAGTCATCTATTTTGGAAAGGAGGGAGTAACAGGCAACCTGTAACTCTTGTAGCAATAAAAGAAGTCAAAGACTGACAGAGAAGTAATTTAACTTACATTATGAAGGAGGCGATGGAGAGCTGGGTCATGAAGTCTTGATCGTGGGCTGAAAATGTAGACATGAGAATGTCAAAAGAGCATATTAAAATTAGAAAAACAATTAGTAAGAGGTTCAAGTACAAACATATCGAATTATAACCTGCAAAGCCAACGGTAGAGATGTTGCAATATCGCATCAGCAAATACATTTCCAGAAGACACTGCATCCGAGATGCATCTTTGAATGAGTTGCTTCAACACTTGGAAAGCAGGTAGACACAAGCTGGCGTCATTATAGTCAGTTTCGGTGGCATTTGGACCAGGAGGAATGTCATTTTCAAAGTTGCCGATAGATCCTCCTTCCATTTCATCCACTTGACTGCTCTTAAGGAGAGAATTAACCGCCAAATGATGAATCTGCAGAAGAAATATGTGCAAATGTAACTAAATTACCAGGAGATACATAACCACATGTGGATGCAGATTTGCAAAAGGCCAAACACCAGACGCCGGATCAACTCTCCATCTTTCAGCTGTTTGCTCTAGCAGCATGGGATATTTGGAACCAACGGTTTCAAGGCTTAGTTCTTCCAATCATGGAAGCATAGATTTCAAGATCTATCTCTGCTAGTCTATAGGGTCAAAGACACCCTTAGGCTACATATTATCTCTTTCCTAGAACGCCAGTAGTTTTGCTTCTTTCGTTTGGGGCTCTCCATTGGACCATTTTGAACTTCATAAATATTTAGAGTTTATTAATATAGCACAGTAGGAACCCCACCTACTGTTTTCAGGATGAGCTTATTACGTTCTATGATGTCCAGGCAAATGCATTAGGGGCTTACCTTAAGCTCAACAGAAATCCTCCTATAAGCGCCAGGATATGTTAGTGCAGGTTGTATGACCTGCAAAATAAGCTCATATTTAAGTCAAGCAGCAAAAAAAAGGACAGCTTAAAACCAGGCAGTCTTAAGACAGCAAAAGAGGGCTTCTCACTTCATCAGCAAAGCATGTATCTCCTTCATATGTGCCGCCTAAATCAGGAATGCCATCATCAGATATCCATAGTACCTAGCATGAACATGTCAGAAAGAAACTTAGAATTAGATGTCCATACCACACCATGCTAATTGCAATCAGTTTTGTGGAGAGAAAAAAGGGTTCCAATGTATAATTTCTTGAAAACTAATTTTGAGAAAGGACACATGCAAGGGCCAAAGAACTTCTAGCACATAAGAAAATAACCCAATCAAGATGGCATGACAAAGGTCTCAGCATGCCATCATTCCTAGTTTCCTACTTTCATCAAAAACTGGCCACTACAAAGGCAGAACCAACAAGTAAAAGATTGGTTTTCCAAGTCTACCCCCAAACTATCACACAAAGTCTGGATAAGCCCCACAGCACAACTTATTTACCCAACTTCCAAACCATGCTAAAGTACACCCTGATGTGGTTTTGCTAACATTGATCCAACCATCCAAATCAGCATGGTCTTGCCACTGTGTTTGCCATAATGGCATGCCATCTGACTTTCGCTAAAATTGGATGGTAGTCTCTCCCAGTTCTGTCGCACCATTGCCGTGAAAGCATGTGTACCATGTTTGACGAAATGTCCCAACGCAGTATGTATCAGGGCAATGGACGTAGACCAGAGTAACTGCAGGCACAGCCATCTGAAAACTTGCCGTCCAAGATGCCCAGCACTAGAGCTGCTAGAGCAAGGAGATGACTGGATCTGGCATTGCCCGACTCGAGGCACAGGCTCGGTCACACAAACTCCTAGACCTCATGTTTAGTGGTTACTTGCCTAACCAACATATATGTTCAAAGTTCTTCCTATTATGTGCACACTGTCTGGAGGTAGTTAAAGCTGGGGCTATCAATCAATCATCTGAGTGATGGTGGCACCGCAGCTCTGTACCAGCTGTGTGCCCTGACTCTGATGCTCCCTCGTAGGCCAGCACCATGGCTGTGTGTGTGACGTATGGAGCTCGACATGCCAGGGGGAAAGAGGAACAACACTGGAATGTTGAGGTGTAGCAAATTGAGGGATCAACTAGGCGTAGCATTATCGAGTGAGTTTCGGATCTGTCACCACGGAGCAAGCAGGGAAGCAAATCCGCTCCAGAAATTGAGCAGAACAGCAATGAGCACTTACGGGATGTGGAGAAGGCGGTAAGGTAGATGCTGCCAGGTTGTGATGAGGGGATGAATTTTTTTTTTTGCTAATTATGTACTTATCAGCAAAAAATCAAGTGGCTGGCAAAGAAAGTGACAAACCCACATTGATTTGGATCTACGTAACCAAAACCACCCTTTAGGAAAAACGAGGCCAGGGGGGGGGTAATCCCTCGGCATATTTTTATAGAAGGAGCGAGCAACACAATTGTAATATCTGCTCCCTGTGGGGATCAAACCCGGCTGGCGTGGAACACAGTACAGTGTCCCTACCATTGAGTTAGCACTCGGTTCTCTACCAAAACCACCCTTTGTAACTGCCTCAAGGTGTAGTAGGCAGGAGTTTCTCAAGTCAAGAAGAACTTTACAAAGCTTTCGCATATTGACATGTTACGCAAAGCTTTTGCGTATTGAAAGATAGGCAAAGTTTTTGCGTACACGTAAAAAAAACTCGACCAGAAAGCAATTTGTTCCTTGAAAAAGATGGCCTTAGTCACTAAGTTCTGAATTTTGCTTTGCACTTTTAGCAATACAAAAAAGAATCAACTTCACCATCCTGAAATCTGAAGAAGTCTGTAGTGCTATACCAATCCAATGTTCAGTTGAAGATGTGACAATAGTCAGGAGCATTTGCCTTGTGAGATGGAAGAGCTTTCTTGAAATTATCCTGGACTGCCCTTGTCCATCAGAAAGTTAACAAAAGCCCAAGTTCAACCTATTATTGATAGAATTGCTGACCAACTTCCAGGATGGAAGGCTGAAATCATGACACAGGCTGGCCAAGCAATTATGGTTAAGGCTGTGCTAACCTCTATGGTTAAAGCAATCGAAAATCAGAATGGAATTCTTCTGGAGAGGAAGGAAAGATGCTAGAGGTGGTCACTGTTTGATTGCATGGCAGAAGGTTTGCCGATCCAAGGAACTTGGAGGTCTTGGTGTTCTTGACTTAAAAGGTTGGGCCCTGCGAATGTGATGGCTTTGGCTGTGCATAAAACCCAGGCGGATAATCCTTGGGCCAGGTTCACTGTACAAGTTCATCCTTGTGTTAAGGCTCTCTTCTCCACCGCTATAGTCTCGGTGGTGGATGATGGTCGTAACACCCTTTTCTGGAAAGATTGATGGTTGGAGGGGAAGCCATTTGCTGATCTTCTCCACACCTTTTTGCCCTCGTTCCTAAGCGCCGGGCTAATAGTCGTACAGCTCATGATGCACTGATTGGGCATTGCTGTGTTCAGGATATACAGGGCACTCCTCAGTGGCTGTCTTGTCCAAATATTTAGATATATGGGACCTTGTGTCTGAAGTGGAGATACAGAATGATATACAAGATTTGGGGATTTGCTGGAGATGATCAGTATTCAGCAAAAACGGCTTATGTTCTTTATTGATTCAGTTAGTCTGGAGCACTGGAAGTTGATCTGGAAGTCATGTGCCCCTAAGAATGCCAATTCTTCCTTCGGTTGGTTGCCCATAATAGATGATGGACGGCTGACCGCCTTTCTCGGAGGTGTTTGTCACGTTCAGCATGCCCGCTTTGTGATCAGGACGAGGAAACGATACATTACATCCTTGCATCTTGTATCTTTGCAAAAGAGACCTGGTCGCTCCTGTTTAGATATCTTGGTCTCCCTGACTTGGCGCCCCAATCACCTTCTGCATTTTTCTTTTACTAGTGGTCCAGAACCATCTGTATTGTGCGAGGTTCTATGCAAGCTGGTTTGAACTCCTTAATCGCGCTTGGTGCTTGAATGATTTGGAAGCATCAAAATGAATGTGTATTCATCGGGAGTTCACCTAGTGTCCAAAGGGTGCTGCTGGCCGTGTCAGCTTCAACCTGGACGAGGTCGTAGCTGTGGCACTAGAAGCTTGCATCGGTAGACTGTGCGGCAAGCTTGAGGTCGTATCCCTACTAGGCCGTGTGTTTCAATTCTCTGTATCCTCCAAGCGTGTTGGCCGCCAGATCGTCTCAACCTGATTCTATGGGTGTGTTTGGATCGATGCCTACGGCAGCCAAGCCAAAAACAAATGGGCCTTGACCAGAGGGTGAGCATGTGGTTGGTTGTGGGCTAATAATTTGGATCGCCCGGACAAATGTTGCTTCACCAGTTCATTTTTGCACCAATGCTTTGGCGAGTTGCCAGCGGCAAAAAGCTGCGCCAATTTTTTGGCAAGCCCGTGGTTTAGTAGGGCAAGCAGGGGCATCATCCAAACACACCCAATAGATGTGATGCTTTTGCTCTCAAGATCTGGCTAGATCAGCTTGAGGCTAATTCTTGAGCTAGTGCCTAGCTTTCTGCAGTTTCATCCCTCTGTTTACACCCCCCACCCAAATATTCTCTAATTCAATAAAAAAAATACTATCGGGGCCTCCCCTGCAGTTTCCCGCTCAAAAAGTGAAGGGGCTCACAAGGAACAGAAAAGAAGTAAAGTGTGATTTAACCTATTTAGATCAAATACAGCCTAATTACATCAACTCAAGATAAAACAAACCTGTTGTTGATCATGCAATGCCCTTGAGAAGAACACATCAGCAGTAAAAAGAAGCCAGTCAAGTTCAAAGTTTCCCAATGGCACCTGTTCCAGTAAGAATTGATGTAAAGCCATTTTCATGTAAACTGAAATAATTCACTAGAACCACAATAAAGAACCCCTACATGTGCATATCTAGCAAGTGAAATTCTTTCATTGAACCATTGAGTTGATGCAGCACAGCGCTGCATGCTTGTTCTACCAGCTGTCGCTTGCCAACCAAGAGCCTGGATAAATAGGTGTAAGCAAAACAACAAGGCAAAGAAACAAAAATGCAAAGAAAATATAACCATTGGGGCCCCCATTACATACCTGATAGTTGTTATCCCGTGCATTGCAAGGAATGGTTACACATGGGAAATCATCAAGTGCACGTACAGATTCCCTTATAGCTTGGAGTTTAGGGCATTCAATGATGCCTATGACAGGTCCAGGATGTTGTTGTCTGAAATATTTCACTTAGTTTATCGTAAGAAAATATCTGAAATAATCATTACTTGGCTAGTTTTCTTTTGTTGAAAGCTTTGACTAGTATATTGCTAACGGCCCAACTGGTAGAGATAGACATTCTTCAATTTAATAACATTTGATCGATACAAGACTCTACTCCATTATTGCTGCATGTACATATTTACGATGCTGTTATGCATCACAATTTTGCCACAGAAAAAGAATATTAAATTGAGATTATGCTGAATAATTTTAGATTCAGATAGTTTTATTAAACATGACTGGCCAGTACAGGTAATCAGTAAGTTACCAACAAAACCAGGCTACAGAAACTAAATACATACATGTTCATACTTGTTAGTGCCACAGCTTACTGAAGCAATTCAACAGCATAGACAACTCATAGAAAGAGACTGATGGAATACGATTGATGCTTGATTTAAACAGAAAAATGGCTTACCTGTACTCAAGTAACATTCGTTGCACATATTTGCTACCTGCATCCATTGATGTGTGGTAGTCCACCTAAAATAAGGAATCAACAATCAGAACTTAGCAAAGAAACAGCAAGGTCAAGTTTGTGTTTTATGTATCATTTTTCCCTGTCATACATACCTGGAAAGTGAGATTTTCATGCAAAGGGTCAGGAGTCTGGCAAGCATCCCGAAATTGCTTTTCAAGAAACGCAGGTGACAGTTCTTTATTACGGAAAGGATTGATAACCACTGCATGTATTCTGAGAGATGTAGGGAAGTACATGACATATACAGCCCTTCCTTCAGACACACTGGAAATAGGAGAATCCATAGATCAGTGTCAAATTAAAATCAACATTTTACTGTAACAAGAGCACAATGGCTTACGCACGGCAACAAGAATAGCATTGAAGTTGCCGGTTATCCAACATATCAGTACTCAAGATTATATAGTTTTGATTAGTAAATTACAGGGAAATTGCTTTTGGATCCCAGGCCCCATGGAGCCTGAATTTTTGAAAAACACAAAAAAAAACATATTTTTGAAGTTTCAAATAATTGTGAAATGAATACACATGAACATAGGGATGTATCCTACATTTATGTACAATTTCATGATGAAATGTGTTTTGGTGCAAGTTACACACAAAAAATCCATGTATTGCTAGCACACAAAAAATCATGTAATCACTCTAAAAGTCCATGGGTTTTTTTTTGTGCAGCTCACACCAAAACGTATTTCATCATGAATTTTTACAGAAATGTAGTATGCATCCCTACATTCATGTATGTTTATTTTCAGAATTTTTTTGAAACTTCAAAATATGATTGTTTTTTTTTCAAAAACCAGGCCCCATGGAGCCCGGTAGCAAGAAATCCGCTATCCTAATGTTCAACCTACCATACATTTAGGAGGGTAAAGATAGTTTTACTAGTAACGGTCTAGTTTTCATGAGAATCAATCCTTGGGTCCTGGAAAGGATTAAAAATAACATTTTACTCCATAAGTGCTTGAATGACTGAACTTCTCTTGCCTTTTCTACTTTGACAGAGACAAATAATGGGTTTAAGTGATCCCTCGAGGTAAAGTATATGATGAGTGAAAAATACAAAGATAATACAGAAATAAGGCATTAAAGAAATAATAGTATCTCATGCAAAACATCTTTAACTCTAGCTGTACAATGATATTTACAACAAGCAAAATATAGAACTGGTAATAAAGCACTTCAAATCAATTTAGATAGCCATTGTAGGTCTTCTCACAGCTATCGTCAGGCCTACCTGTGGTATAGATAAAAAAATGAAACTGTTTGTTCCAGGTATGAGAACTCTGCAGTTGTTTTCATTTGTAACTCAGCAAGATCCCATCCATCTTGGATATTTCGTTTCTTCGCAGATTTGTCCACTTTGCAGACACAACCAATTTGGAGAATAGCATTTAGCTCCAGTGGAATTTTCGTCTCATATATGCCCTACATGCAAGTCCAATGTCAGTTAAGGAGATAAAATAAAAACAATACAAGACCATATGCACAAGTTGCCAAATACTCACTTCAACATCTGGCTCTGCAAGATGAGCAGCAAGTTTTCTTCCTTCAGCCCTGAACTGTTCTTCACTAGTTACAACCTGGATGCTACAGCCATTAGTATGTAATCTAAATCACATCCCTAGTTAATTTCCAGCTACTGTTTAAGATTTTCACCTCGATGAGATTGAAAGATGGTTTTCCATGAGGAAGAATCTTCTTTACACGCCTTCCTGGAAACTCATCTGTGATAGGAGCTTTTGAGTTCAGGTAGAAAACTCTAGGTACATTGATGGGAATCTTGAACATGATCCCCTCAGCAACAACCCATGCAAAAAAACGGCCAGGCAATGTACTTGGAGCAAGCTGGATTATCTGATGCGGAACATATATATGAACTCGTCAAGAAATATAACTACAAATGCTACAGAAAAAAATAAATTTTGAAAATTTACATGCCTGCCAATGTGATCTAAAGAGGGACAATTCTTGTTTCTGGAAAAATGTAGACCGATTCCTACCATTGCCATGTAACTGACTGACATTTCTTGCAGAAAACAAATTATTACTGGGACCCTCGGAAGAGGCTGCAGCACCCAACCTGATAGAAGCAGAAGCAAATATGAGCATTGATTGTCCATCAGTACTTAGTTCACTCAGCTTAGTCTCAATTGTATTAGTGGCTCCAGCATAACAGTAGATGAGTTCAAATAACACAAGTTGTCTATTTAACCCATACAAAACATGGATGGTCCATTGCTTAAAAAAACATATTAAAAAATTGGTTTTCAATGACATCTGGAACACTGGAACCTGGTGCAGCTATCATAGCACCACAGTAAGAGTTCAACTACTTTATATGATGTCTTGATCTCATAGGCAGGCAATGGCTAAAAAATGGCCAGCAGGACTGCTTAGGCCAGTATCGCTTGACTCAGCATATGGGCTTAGAGCATCTCTAGTGGCTAGTGTATCCCATAGTCTAAGTCAAATATAGACCATCAGAGGCCAAAAAGTGTGTCCAGCAGCTTGTGTATGTCCTGATCTAAATTTTAGACATCCATCAGAATCGCTACGCATTGTCCATATTTAGACGACCGAGCGAGGACGTCCAAACCAGAGCTGCCCCTTCGCGAGCTCGCTCCCGCGCCGATCTGGAGCAGTTGGAGACGAGGAGGACGCCTTCACCACTGCCCCGAGCTCGCCGTCGCTGAGGTACGCTCTGTTCTTTCAGATTCGGAGAGAGGGAGAGTGATCGAAGAGACGGGGTAGGGAGATGGGGCCGATGGATCTGACGCCAAATCCGGCCGCCGCCGCCGGCCACCGTCGCCCTTGCAAAAGTGGATGCGAGAGAAGGGGCAGGGAGATGGGGCTCCGGCTGCGCGCTTGGCGCGGCGGGCGAGCATGTCTTGTGCGCGAGCGGGTGACGCGGCGGCCAGGGGGTGCGCGAAAGGGCGCGAGTGCGGCGTGTCTTGTGGCAGCGGCCGTGAGGCACGAGCGAGGCGGCTGCGGCGCCAGCGCCGCTGCCTGTCTTTGTGCTCTCTGAATATTGCTGCTGCTATGTGTGTGATATCTGAATATTGTTGCTGCTATCTGAATATACACTGCTGGATTGCTCTTTGTGTGCAGATGGAAAACTCATATGAGATGGACTCACAGATGAACAACTCCTCATTTTTGGACATGATGAATGTAGGATCGAGTGACATAAATTGGGTTGGAACACCAGATTGTAGCCCACTTGCGGAACAAGTGACGATGCCGTTGGAGAAGTAGCTGTTGAAAATATAGCCGTTGGAGACATAGACTACCAAATTTAGACAATCCACTGAAAAACTGAGGTTGTCTAAAATGATTTTTTTTACACCATTGTGTATGTGAAGATATAGACTACCAAATTTACACAAGCCACTAGAGATGCTCTTACAAGCTGAAGATGAGGAACAGGGAGACACTATTGCTAAATCAATTCATCAATAAACTAAAGTACACCGCCCACATAGGAGCGCCACACTGTGTACACTGAATTCAGTCGGCAACAGTTGTAGTCTCAAGGCAAAACTAGATGGGTAGATGTTGGCAATTGGCACCCATTTTATGCATTTTCCAAGCAGCCAAGGTTTATTCTCTTGCATAAATTGGTACATGAGTGTTAAATGTGGGTTATTATTGGTGATGGGCGACCTTAACCCATCAAAGGATGTATCTTTGGAACTTGGTTTGCAGATAAGCATGGAACTCAAGATAGATCTCAAAAAAAATCGAAGTCCGGAACTCAGACCAGTGTAATCTGGCATCCACGGGCGCCGCTGTTGGGACTGGCACTGCAGTGGACCTGCCATCCTCAGACAGGACGTAAACATGCCAGTTTTGGAGGTTTGACTGAGTTCAGCACCCATCTGGTTCGTAGCTGCACTTTTGGCAAGATCCCTTTTCTACCATGTGTTCGACGCGTCCAAGACTTAGAAAAGTATGGCAAGATTTCCTTAGGCCAGCCAAAGTGTGGCTCTGATTTCAGTAACCTAACCATAGGCAAGTTTGGCAAAAAAAAAAATGCTGGAAACTTTAGCAGCCTTAGTATATGAACCAAGCATCATGCTTTTTGAAATGGATCTGCCTGGAGTGAAAAGTAGAATTTGAATGTGGGAGAGAACAATTACAAGACATCTAGGAGGACGAGGAAGACAAAACCCAGCCAGGAAAGTCTCTGCCACCCAAAGGGACCAGAGGCCCATCTCTCCTCAACTACGAAAGGGGATGTGTCACATTGGTTTGTGCATCCAATCCCATGAGTTCTGATTTTGAAACTTGTCTTATTTTAGTTAATAGGGTAGCAGAAATCTGCTAGGTAGACCTTAGCTTTACACTATATGATGATGACAAATTGACAATACAGCCCTTCATATTGCTCTAGTTGACTAAGTTTTACTTCTACCTTGCCTCTTCTTTCTTGTTGATCATCTAGTATATGGGAAACGTTTTCTTTATATTAAAAGCATTTCTATCTAATTAGCAGGTCCCTTTAAATCGTAGTGATTAGGTTGATTTTATGGATCCTTGCGTTTCAGTTTCTTTTATGATTTTGATTGCGCACAGATTCAATACATCCTTACGATCAAGGGTCATCACAGAAGCTAGTGGTTGTCACCGTAGCAATATATATTAACATCAAACAGAAGGGCTCGGATTTACCAGGCAAAAAATATTTAACTGTGTATATTGTGTGCCATTACCTTCGACGTTTCTTCTGTTCACGGACATATTTCCATTTTCTCTTCCTGGCCTCAAGCCATCCTTGATAATCAGTACTTCTATCAACTATTTCATCAGCAGAGTCATCTGGGAGTGGTTCATTTGACCTGATTACAGATTTTTGCTGGTTTTTGCAATGACCCAAACTAGCTTTTGCTGATGGTGACCCATTTGGATGATTTTCTTTGCCGATGTTAAAACCATGGGATGCAGTAGCTTTTCTCAAACCTTTGTCTGATGTTAATAAATCTTCTATGTCTCCAGTTCCATTCAAGTTATGCATCCCCATGTCTTTATTCAAGGGACTGAACATATCACGTAGTTTGCGTTGACGAAATCGATCATCCTTCTCTCTGACCTTTTTATGCAACCAATCAGGATGAAGAACTCGGGGAACCGGATTTGAAATCTGTAGAGTTGAATATCTCAGAAAATGGTGCATAATAATTAACAGGAACAAGAAAGAGTTATATGTTACTTTTTGCATCGCTGCAGGAATAGTTATGATCTTCTGAATAGCCGAGCTTAGGCGCTGCTTGTAGTAAGACCAATCAAGAATAAATCGGATGTTTGCTTCCGTGGAAACTTTGCACCATTTTCTTAAATAGAACTTTGCAACCTCTGTCAAATACGAGGGTAGTGTAAGTAAGTTGAACAGCTTGGGGATACAAAAGCAGCGATTTGCATGAAAAGTATTACCAGCATCTGTCTCAAAAATAGCCACCGGAACAGCACGCTCGCTCACTGGGGTGCCCTACATGATTTGGGAAAGACAAAATAACCATAACAAATTAAATACAACAGTTCAATTCACTTAAAATTATAGGAGCAAACTACTGTCATCAAATGAATGAGGGGATTTTTGTCCAGATGCTGAAAGGGTCACATAATTTATTGGCAAATATAAAGATTAATAAGTTATAGGGTAAAAAACTTAACACTACAGTACTTACTTGTGGCTCTCGGGCAACTATATATTGGCAGTGCAGTCCTTTGTCTTTAACCATTGAATCTCCAAGGAATTCTGCAAGTCTTTTTGCTGTAGTTACAGCACATGACTTCTGTTCTCCATAGTCAACAAGGGACTTACTCATTGTGCTTGACTCCGATATGAACCCAAGCAACTCACTGTCAGAAATATCAATTCCTTGATTCTGCAATAGACAAATATTGTTAGATAATACTGCATGGGTTTAACAATGCAAGTGAGTAGGTTAGACAAAAAGGGTAAGATTGTGAATTTTGCAAACCACTTACGTCCAGTAGATCTAACCAGCGGTTAGCAACAGAGGCAACAGCTGCATAGCACTCCTCTAAAGTAGAGCCATGGAGAAATTTATCGAATACCTCCGCCTACAAATAAAAACATAAATCAAAGAAAATATATCAGCCATATACTAACTGATGTAGTAGTCCCTGTATTCCTGTTTAGGACGCAACAATTAGTAACTGATGCAGAATTGGAGCATGTACCTGAAAAACTTTGATGAGCTTCAGCTCACCTCGACGCTTAATCTCAAAGCCTTTAAGTTCTGCCAGGGTGCCATCTTCATTGAAGACAGCATACCTCTTCTTTATCAGAATCCCTTCCTCTTTAGAGGCAGGTAGAATCATGGCCTGTAATTTTAGCATGCATTGTGACATGCAAATAAAAGTTACAATCAGTTTTGGGATTAGACAAACTAACTTGGATCAGGGAATGGAAATATTGCATGAGTAGAAGGAAAGTGGTCCTAATAAATCACTTCACCTTGTATGGTCCATCTACCTCAAATTCGATGGAGCATTCACTATTTGTTGTGTATAGTTTGCTTACAGGATCTTTCAATGTCTAACAGGACAAACAGGAATAGAGCAAATATTATTCCAGTTGTTAGAAAGAAGAATATCAACAATGGATGAACCTGACAATTTAAAACATAACTTGCAGAAGAACAACTCTTACTTGATATTGATCATTGGTGTTGGTTCTTGCAACATCAACATTAAGCATCACACATGGATAAGATATTGTGAGCTTCTTCTCAGCTCTGCAATATCATCAACTAGTGTTAGCATACTAAATTGAGTGTAAAGATGAAACATGGGAGCGTCAGGTCATAATAAACTGGGTAAACGAATTATTTTCCTGTATAGACAGTTACTCGTTTTATACTACCTTAAATCCAAAATAAAGGTAGCTATGAATAAGATTCACATGAACTTAAGAACTGAACATTCTTCAATTTTGGTCACTCGCATACTAAGGCGCATAAAATAACAAGAATGGACTCAATCAAAATCATAAAAAAGGGGGTACCCAGTGCTGAAAGCCCCCACACAAGGAGGGGAAGGGAATTTCTAGACAGCCTTACCCCTGCATAATAGTTCTGCAAGGAGGCTGGTTCAAACTCAGGACCTACAGGCCAAGTGGAGAGACTCTACCAGTGCCACAAGTGGAGAGATTCTACCACAAGAATGGACTCTCAAGCAAAATCATAGTATCACATTTTTATAAATTTTACTACAGTATTATGATCAGAATAAGTAGTTGAACTAGTGCCTTGGAGAATGCGCAAAAAAAATGCACTAATGACAATTCTACATATGGTATCTTGCCACTAACTTGTGCCTAACTCATTGTTCGAATCACAACAGCAGCTTTTCATATGGAAAACAGGAAAAGAGAACAGACTAGTGATAATCAGGCAAGCACGATACTCAGCAGAGACAAATACTTCCATTGAAATACAACAAATAGATAATTAGTGTCCTCACTTTGTCTTGAAAGTAAAATTCTCTGGGAAAGAACCAGGCAAAACACACCAAATGCCATCTGTGTCAAGTTCCAGTGGTCTTCCAATTTTGTCTACAAGTAATCGAGCATTTTGGATGATCTTTGCACCAGTATATGTTACAACACCAGCCATTTCCATAGAGTACCATCTTGCACCCCTAAATCAGAAAGTGCATTCGCTATTAATTACCTTCCTTTGTAGAGAATAAACTAGTATTACATTTCCATGGAGTACAATACATGAAGACAAAGGAAATATTGTCTGTATAAGTTACACTTACTTGCGCATAACATATCCATAAAAAGAATTTAATATGCACTTGTGAGCAAGTTGCAAAGAATCATATAGCACAACCATGTCCTGCAAAAGTTCAGTAGACATGCACTAAGAAGAAGCTCAAAATGACCGAAAACATTATAGGCACCTAAATAGGCATCACTGAACCTGTGCTTCCTGAATTTTGATAGAATTTCCACTGGCTTTTGCTTCTGACAGTTTTCCTTTCCATGTTTTATTCAGGCCTTTGTATTCATACCTTCTATCACGAAAGCTGCAGCACCAAAAGAAGGGGAGATTTTAGAGCAACTCCAGAAAAACACTAGCAGACAATAGTATGAAATAAACAAGAAAGTGCAGTTTTCTTCATTAGAAATTATCATGTGAGATTAATCCAAGACCAAGTTACTATATAGTATACCATCAACTTTTTTTGGAAGCTAGTATAACACCAACTTTAGGGTTATAATGAACATCTGACAGACCTTCGCACTGTATCTACGTAGAAAGAATTTTCACGCATGCATATTCCAGCTTCTCTAACTTCTGTAATTGGTTTGTCAACTACTCTTTTGTACGCCTGCATTGTGCCATAAGTATAGTCAGCGAAGGCCCACCAAAAGGGTTAATCCATGAATTCAAATATACTACCTTCTGGCAGTACTTCTTCAAACGATCCTTCAGCTTTAGTAAATGCTCTGGTTTTGAGAGGTCGAGGAAAGGCTTTGAAGATGTAACCCCACCAGTTTGAATCATCTCTGACTCAATTTGCCTCTTTATATGATGATAGTCACTAGAAAATAGAATAACATTAGAACAGAAACTCAACATATTCATGCAAGTTTGTAAAGCTTACCTCTTTTTTGCCGTGTAGGTTTCTCCTCGCCAGACCCATTCGAGCGTTCTAAGGCAATTCTTTCCAGGGCGATTGAAATCACATGCTGTGCAGTCCACATCTGTAACTATGGATGGTGGCTGCCATCAACAAGTGAGGAAAAAAGCTTAATTTGGTTGCTGGGTTATAATCATGCAAATATCTAGTATGACACTACAAGCGATGTGACAAAGCTGAATATTTCTGGTGATATCTTTCATGGTATAGGGTGATTGGCATATCTCATGGGTGTGTAGCACTGTCATCGGCAGACATAATATAAACCTCCGCCTAGGTAATAAGGGACAGACCCAGTGCTAGAAGCTCCCACACCAGGTGGGGTCTGGAGAAGGATTATACGAGGCAAGCCTTGCCCATGCACAGTGCAATGCAGAGAGGCTGCGTCAAATCCAGGACCCCTTGGCACAAGTGGGGAGTACTTCACCACTGCGCCAGGCCTGTCCTTCATACCTCCGCCTAAGGTGCCTGCTGAAAGATATCTAATATCTTACATCACCCGCCATTCCATTATGACCATAACAGCTAAACTTTTAGTTCAACTGGTTTGTTCATGGAACTCTATGGTACGGCAGCAAGAAATCCTAAGCTATCCAGCACCCCTTGTGCTGATTTGACACAATGGACCTGTGAGACTTGACGTGAGTGGCAGTATTAGAGTATGAGTGAACTGCTTACCTTCCCCTAAAGACACGTGAACTGAGGTGAAAAGTAGTCACTCACTCTGACCAAGTTCTGGTGGCAGTGTGTACCGTACCAGAGAGAGGGGATCGGGGTAGGTGAGGGAGAGCAGGGGAGGCGAGGCTTGGAGAGGAAGATGAGATTGCTTTCAGAGGAAGGATTGGGGGAGAAGTGACAGTCTGTTACATCGCATGCCTAGCCACAGACGGCTGGCTGCCCCTTTTATCGCTCCCTCGCTCTCTTACACATGGGGCCCGATCCTTGCCACGTCACACTGGACAAGTGGCGGACAAGTGGCCAGGTGTGACATTCTCCCCTCCTTGAGAGCGAGCTCCGTCTTCAGGGCTGTCGTCCTCGTCTTCCCAGATGAGAGCTGCTGGAAAGCGTTGCCGTAAGGTGTCGTAGTCCTCCCATGTCGTGGCTGAAGTAGTGCCGGTCCCCCATTGCACCTTGATCTGGACGACCGGGGCATTGCCCTTCTTCTTCATGCGTCGCTCCAGGATGCGTGTGGGTGCCGTGGTCGCCACGGACAGATCGGGCACTCGTGGCAGTTCAGCGTACACCGGCGTGTAATCCGGTGTGAACGGCTTCAACTGCGAGACGTGGAAGACCGGGTGCACGCGGCTGGATTCCGGCAGGTCGAGCTTGTACGCCATGAGCCCAATGCGCTCGGTGACCGTGTAGGGCCCGAAGAACTTGTAGGCGAGTTTGGCGCAGGGCCGGCTGACGACGGATTGCTGGACGTAGGGCTGCAGTTTCAGGAGTACCTGCTCGCCCACTTGGAACTGGCGCTCGGTGCGGTTGCGATCAGCTTGTTTCTTGCAGCGCTTCTGGGCGCGCTCCAGCTGGGCGCGTATGTGCGCTGTGTGCGCCGCCCAGTCCAGGTCGTCACCGGTGGGAGCGTCGCTTGGCCAAGCCGCCATTGCTCCCAGGTTGGCCTCCTTCCCGTACAGCGCCTTGAACGGGGTGCAGTTGAGCGACGAGTGGAAGGTTGAGTTGTACCAGAACTCCGCCATGGGCAGCCAGCGACGCCACTTGCCCGGGGTGTCGTGCACCGCGCACTGGAGATACATCTCCATGCACTGGTTCACTCGTTCGCTCTGGCCATCGGTCTGCGGGTGGTAGGCGATGGAGTACAGCAGCTTGGTGCCAGCGCCGGCGAGCAGCTCCCGCCAGAGATGGCTGGTGAAGACCTTGTCGCAGTCGGAGACGATCGAGGTGGGCACCCCGTGCAGCTTGACCACGTTGTCCCAGAACGCGCGCGCCACCTGCGCCGCATGGAAGGGGTGGCGAAGCGGGATGAAATGGGCGAGCTTGGTGAAGCGGTCCACCACGACCATGATCGTGTCGAAGCCTTCTGACGGCGGCAGCCCCTCCACGAAATCCATGGTGAGGTCTTCCCAGGGCGCGGATGGAATGGGCAGCGGCGCCAAGAGTCCGGCAGGCTTGGTGTGCTCGTGCTTGGCCTTTTGGCAAGTCACGCACTGCTGCACGAACTCCTCGGTGTCGCGCTTGAGCCCTCGCCATTCAAAGTGCTTGCCCACTCGCTGGTATGTTGCTGTGACGCCGGAGTGGCCGCCGACCGCGCTGTTGTGGAGCGCGGCGATGAGTTTGGTGCGAAGCGCGGTGTTGGCGCCGATCCACAGGCGGCCCCCGCAACGGATGACGCCATGGTGAAGTTCGTAGCCGTCGTCGTCAGGGCTGGTGATGGCGAGTTTTTGCAGTCGATCCTGGGTGTCCGGGTCAGTGGAGTAGGAATTGAGCACCTCCTGAATCCAAGCCGGCTGGCACGCCGAGAGCGCGGCCAGGTCGAGTTGCTTGCCCACACGAGACAAGGCGTCGGCCGCGCCGTTGTCGAGTCCACGCTTGTACTGAAAGCTGAACTGCAGCCCGACAAGTTTCGCCATGGCCTTGCGCTGCAGCTCGGTCTCGAGGTGTTGCTCCCCCAGGTTGCAGAGCGACTTGTGGTCAGTGAGGATGTCGAAGGGGCCACGCTGCAAGTAGGGGCGCCACTTGTCGATCGCCATCATCACCGCCAAGAACTCCTTCTCGTACGTCGAGAGCTTCTGGTTGCGCACGCCGAGCGCCTTGCTGAAGAACGCGACCGGGTGGCCTTCCTGCACCAGCACGGCGCCGACGCCCGTGTCGCACGCATCAGTCTCGATGGAGAATGGCTTGTCGAAGTCAGGCAGAGCGAGCACTGGCGTCGTCGTCATCGCGATCTTGAGCCGTTCGAACGCTACTTGCGCCTGCTCGCTCCAGGCAAAGCCCTTCTTCATGAGGAGCTACGTGATGCCGTAGTGCGGCACGAACTTCCGGTAGTAGCCGGTGAGCCCCAGGAACCCGCGCAGCTCGGTGGCGTTAAATCGGCGTTAGCCATTTGTTCCATGACCTGCGTCTTGTCCTTGTCGGTGTACGCCCTCCTTGGAGATGACGTGCCCAAGGTAGTCGATGTGGTCGCAGGCAAAACTACACTTGCTCTCCTTGACGAACAGTTGGTGCGCCCGCAACAGCTCGAAGACAATCCGGAGTTGCTCGATGTGTTCTTCCATCGTTTCACTGAAGACAAGGATGTCGTCAAGGAAAATGATCACAAATTTGCGCACATACTTACTGAATATGGCGTTCATGAGGCATTGGAAGGTCGCCGGGGCGTTCGTCAGGCCGAATGGCATGACCCTGAACTGGAAATGCCCGTGATGCGTCTTGAACGCGGTCTTGGCCTCGTCCTCTTCGCGCATACGAATTTGGTGGTACCCAGCGCGGAGATCCGGCTTGGAGAAGACTACGCTCCGCGAAGTTCATCAAGGAGCTCATCGACGATCGGGAGCGGGAACTTGTTTTTGATCGTGGCATCATTCAGGCGACGGTAGTCGACGCAGAACCTCCACGTCCCGTCCTTCTTCTTGACCAAGAGGACCGGAGCGGCGTACGGACTGACGCTGTGCGTGATGATGCCAGCGTCGAGCATTTCCTGGACCTGGCGCTCGATTTCATCCTTTTGCAGCGGCGAGTAGCGGTACGGGCGAGTATTGGCGGGGACTGCGCCTTCCACCAGGGTGACGGCGTGGTCGTACTGGCGATGGGGCGGCAGGCCTTGGGGAGCGACGAAGACGTCGGCGAATTCCTCCAGGAGATCGGCGAGGGGTGTCTGGCTAGCGACGGCGCTGGTGGTGGCGCGCGCTACCACACGGTTCCACCATGGCCATGGCCCAGACGTCGCCGCCGCGATCATCTTGGCGCAGCTCGCCGGGTTTGATCGCCTTAATGGTGGTGGGCGCCTTGGTGGGTGCACCCGGGCGTCACCTCTTCGCCGTCGTGGGTGAACTTGACCCACTTGTCTTGCCAGTGGCATGTCATGGGGCTGTGCTGGGCAAGCCAGTCCATGCCCAGAATGCCATCGTACGCGCCAATGTCGAGCTCGCGCATCGGCGTGGCGAACGTGTGCCCTTGCATCCACCACTTGAGCTCGGGAACGATGCGGTTGCAGGAGAGACGGTCACCGTTGGCGATGCGGACGTCCACCCGCAGCATTTCTTCTGTCGCCAGCCCGAGAAGATCGACGAAGGACTTGTTGACGAAGCTATGCGAGCTGCCCGAATCAAGGAGAAGCAGCATGACCTGGTTGCCCACCAGTGCGCGCAGGCGGATCGTAGTCGCCGAGTCCGTGCCGTCCAGAGCGTGCGACGAGAGGAGGCAGCATTCAGGAGCGTCCCCAGCAGGAGCGGGCGGCTGCGCGACCGGTCCGGGGTCGTCGAGGAGTTGCAGAGCATGAATGGTGTCGTCGGAGAGCACCTCGCCGTGATCCCCGATGCTGATGGTGAGCAGCTGGGCGGGCTGAGCGCACCGGTGCTCCCGCGAGTAGCGGTCGCCGCACTTGAAACACAAATTGTTGGCGCGGCGATAGTCGCGGAGTTGCCGCTGCGCGCATAGTCGTCCATGGGGGCGCGGTTGGGCGCGGCCGCCCGTGGTTGTGGTGGAGCCGCCGCCGGTGGGGGTCGCCCCGCTGGTGTGATGCGTGGGCGCGCGCGTGTCGTGCCCAGTTCCTCCTCTTGAATGCGCGCCAACACCGACGCCCTGGTGATGCTCGAGGGCGCCTGCAGACGGACCGGGGCGCGGAGCTCGTCCTTCAAACCCAGGATGAACTGGGTGACGAAGAACTTGGTGTTGATGGACGGATCGAGCGCGAGCAGGTGGTACATTTGCTCGTCGAACGCTGCGCGGTACTCGGCGACTGTGGCAGTCTGACGGAGTTGGAGCAGCTTGTGCATGACCACCTCGAACTCATCGGCCCCAAACTCCTCGAGCACGGCGGACGTGAAGACTTCCCAGGTGATGCCGCGATGTGTTTGGCGAAAGGCATGTAGCCAGTGCGCTGCTTGGCCTTCGATGTATAGCGCCGCGGTGGCCACCCAGTTGTGTGGTGCGACCTTGTAGAGTTCGAAGTACGCCAGGCAGCGATCCAGCCACAGGTACGGGGCGGAGCCATTGAATCGAGGGAAGTCGTGCTTCGGTGGCTTGTGGTAGTCGTTGCCGTAGTGGCCCGCTGTTGGAGAGGGAGCGGCAGCCGGAGCAGCGAGTCCGCCCTGCGGAGGCACCGGAATCAACGGGGGTCGATGGTCCACGAGACGCGCGTGGGCGGTCGCCGGGCGGCCCTGTTCGGTGGCCACGCGCGGCGAGTGTGGAGGCGGCGGGGCGGTGGTGGGGGTTGTTGCGGAGCGGCGGGTTGGTGCAGCACAGTGGTGACCGACCCCGACGGCGATGCCGAGCCCTCCACCGTCTTGCGAATGGCGTCGACGTCGGCCTGCGTCAGATCGATCTGGCAGGCGAAGCCGCGCACGTCCTGCGAGATCTACGCGTTGAAGGCGGCCTGAATCTCGATCTGCTTGTCGTGGACTGCCTTCTGTTCGTCCATCTTGGCGAGTAGAGACTCGAGCATCTTGGTGATGTTGTTGTTGCCCTCGTCCATGGCGGCAAGACCGACGCGGCCGCCACCGAAGCTTTGAGGGCGCCGTCGCCTTTGCTTGGAGGAGATCGAACTCGCGACGGATTTCGGGTGAGCTTGCCGAAGCAGCACACAACGGCGCGGTGGATGTTACCGATCTACAACCAGCGCGATGGGAAGAAAAATTTTGGGGCGATTTTGGCTCTGATTACCAACTGTAACGTACCAGAGAGAAGGGATCGGGGTAGGTGAGGGAGAGCAAGGGAGGCGAGGCTTGGAGAGGAAGATGAGATTGCTTTCAGAGGAAGGATTGGGGGAGAAGTGACAGTCTGTTACATCGCATGCCTAGCCACAGACGGCTGGCTGCCCCTTTTATCGCTCCCTCGCTCTCACTCACGCTCTCTTACACATGGGGCCCGATCCTTGCCACGTCACACTGGACAAGTGGCGGACAAGTGGCCAGGTGTGACACAGTGACAGCAGCGCTGCTGCTTGCTCAGTTTTGCCATAGTTCAGCTTAGTTGGTTTAGTCACTTTTTTGCTCTTTGCCTTTTTTTTGCTTTCTTGTTTAAGTTGGTTGGGTTTGTACTTCACGTCTTCTCGGCATTCTTCTTTGAAGAAACATAGACACACTTGATGCATATTTGAGAAAAAGATTTGGGGTGAAAACATCTAGTGGTAAACACGCCTAACAAAATTTTGTTAATGCAACAGTCCAGATTTCCCATCCAACCTTCATATTTTCTATAACTCTCAGAATGATGCTTAAGCAAACGGTACCCAAAGAGATTCTGCATCTCAGCCGGATAATCTTCACAAATCACCATATCACCAGAACGCCAGAAAAGAAAGTTCAGCTATCTCTTAACATATTATACCGATAAAACCTTATCAGTCATGGAATTATCAATACCAGCAATACAACATTTGAATACTTCATTAAAGTATAGAAAATTACCTGGAGCCTATTTGTCAAAATGATATTTGGATACATTGCAGCAACATCCAGATGATATATAAGAGGGCATTCTTCACGAGTTGGGTGGTCTCGCAATGAAACAAGCTATGAATTTGACATAATAACAAAGGTCAATCAAGCATGGAGCTGACAAGTTATAACATTTTATTGATGCCAGTTATGTAGATATTTGGCTAGCTCCGGTTCTGGGTTGGAAACTTATTTACTAAACAAATGAGGCCCAAGCCACCCAACATTTGCAAAATCAAACCTCAAACTGTAAATAAGTATCTTGCTAATCAAATAAAGAATGAGCTAAAATGGTGGAATAAATTTGCTTCAACAGTCAAACTTTTCATGTTTCAATGTAACCAACTATGGGAACTGGCACTAAGCTTCAGTTTGTCCATTGGTCTTAAAGAGGCTGAGCAGAGAGTGAAGATCAAAGACCACAGCAGGACAGGACACGATACCTTTTGCTTTATGGCATCCTTGACTTCATCATAATTTGTGACAGAATCAATATCCAATTTTCCTTCTACAGCAATGGCATATTGCAGATCACGGTCAAGGTTTTCAATTAGTTGCTGAAAGAACAAATATGCATTGAGTTAATACACTGAACGTATGCATATAAATTCTTGTATGAAACCACATCGATGTCCAACAAATTAATAATCCAACCAGGTACAAAAAGCTCAGGAACATTTTCACTAAATTAAATAACATTTCCAGAATACTATAACTCAACTTACCTCAAATGCTGAGGGTTCCAGCTGAAATTTTGTAGGAAGATCAGATCTAAATACACCAGTTTCAAGACACTCAACATGACCACCGATGTATGTTTCGCTTTCTACTAGACGGTTATTGTAAAACTTCTCCAGATCAGCTTGGTGCTTGTTAGGACAAATGATATTAGCCTGGAATGCCTATACATAAGAAGAAACTGATTTCAGCAAGCATCACAAAATCAGAAACAGTTGAGGAAGTGGTACTCCTATATCGTCGCGACTTGGGAGTCCCAAGTGCTTGGAGTGGGTTCACGGGAAAATTTGTTTTTGCCACTCTAGATTTTGCCAATTTTCCTTATGCAATTCTACATTTTGATATTTCACTTTTGCCACTCTTAGCTTTTGACAATTATCACAATTGCCATTCCGTGGCAAAAGCAAAATAATTTTATTTCATTTTTGCCACTCTTAGCTTTTGAAATGTATCACAATTGCCACTCTAAAAATTTTGCTTTTGCCACGGGAATGGCAATTGTGATAATTGTCAAAAACTAAGAGCGGCAAAAGTGAAATGTTAAAATCTAGAGTGCATAAGGAAAATTGGCAAAATCTAGAGTGGCAAAAACAAAATTTTCCCAAAATCCTGGGCCAACAAAGGGGGGAAAGACTCATTCAAAAAGATGTTGAAAACGTGGTAATTAATTTACATCTTGTTAAACAACAGGCAAGTTTTATGTGTCAAATAGTTGTCCACAGACCAAAAAGGGCTATCTTTTGACTCAAATAATAACAACAGTACAGAAAACATGGCAACAAAGTTTATTCAACACACCTGGACCATTAGCAGCATTTCACATAATGTCCCACTTCCTTTCCGCAACACCTCATCAGGTGACATAGGTATTATGGTCGCAAGGGAGAAGATAAATGGATGGACATAAGTCATGTATAAGTAGTATGTGGCAACAGCATCTGATACAGAATAAGAAGCCATTGTCTGAAAATGAGATAATGCAAGGTAAAATGAGTAGCAGTGTCATTTCAGGTCAAGTAATGACAAGTACATTTTAAACAACAATATAGACAAGCAGCAGTATTCACGGTTAGTTTTCATGTAACCATTTGCACTTCAGCTACTTCTCAATGACAAAAGTTACCCCATCACCAAGACAGGTAGACTAGAGATACCTGTGGCTGCTCCATTGCAAAGCGAACCATATCTTCTGGATTGACCTCCAGAGGATCATAACCAAGCTTGGCTTTTGTAACAGCCTGTAAGTGTCAAAATGGAAGGAAAGTCACTATATAAATGCAAAAGCAACATATTTAGAACAAGAAAGATAACAGGCAAATAAAGCCGTCTACAACGGCAACAGTTCGGATTTTGCTAGCTACGTGGATATCATCCAGTATGGGGCACGGGTGAGAGCACCAGCCAGAGATAACGGACTCCAGACGATTCTACCAGACATATTAGTTCAGTTTCTGTTCTGTAGCATGTAGTCAGCCCTCCATACATAACTTTCTCTTCTTATCAATGCAACGAGATGCAAGGGTTTTGCGTTTTCTCCGAAAATAAAATAAAATAATGCAAGAAAAAAATCAGGCAATAAAAAAGGTTAAATGACTAACGCTAACCTTTTAATGCTAGTTCAATACCTAAACTTCAAATTTTCATAGCATTGTCAAAACTCAAGTTTGACAAATCATTTAGTACCAAAAGCATAGGACTGTCAGATTTAGAGTATTTTTCTTTCAGTATGTAAATTATCACCTTTAGACCTTGGCTTCCCTGTGGAAGGTAACTGTCTCGCTTCACCCAGGCAAAACAGTCAAGATGACAGGAAAATTTAGCTCGGCATTCACCTTGATTACTGTCGCATTGGAAACCAATCTCCTGTAAGAACAAAAATAGGAAACACAAAAATGAAAAACACAGTTTTCCATTCCAACAATTTTCCTCAAAATCTAGACAAAGGACAAATTATAAAACATATGTACTACAGAGGGAGTACATAATTTCTCTCTGTAAACTAATATAAGATCGTTTAGATCACTACGAGTACATGATATTCCTTGAAACGTTATGGAAGACACTACCATGCTACTGACACTATCCCAGTCTTGTGAACTTTCCCATTTAGCTGCAGAAGTGCAGATGACTTTTTACAGATAACTTTATTTGCATGCAACTGTTTGGCCAAGATTGTGAGCATTATACTACATAGTTTATCATATCATATGCTACATGAGTCATACCAAGAGCAACTATTGTCTGCTAAATTAAGGAGAAATTATCAGCATACCTCATTCATTTTTATCCCATGGTGGGCAGCTCTCTTCTCCAAAAATGGCCAGTCAAAAAAGTCACCGTTGTACGTAACATAAATACCAGGTTTAACCTCTTGCATGTGAGAAAACCAAGCTTTAAGTAGACCCACCTACAAATATAAAATAAGAACAAAAAATGAGCAAATTAGTTACGATGCTGAAAAATGCATATGCCACTGGACACAATATGCAAAAGTTCATACCTCGTCTGCGACATTCTTAACTCTAAAATGCCCCTCGAATTCTGGTTTAGGTGTGTATTCCAAATCTTCAATGTCTTCCCCTACACACTACAAATAAAATAATGTGTTATGCAAAACCTATTTTAAGGGAGAAAAACCATATGGTTCTTGCAAGCACAATCAAGAACAGTAGGTTCAGCTAAGTTAATGATCTAACTGTTATATGTATGTAGTTGATTCTGAAGCATGCATCTGGTGGTTAATGCACGTGACAGCTCTTGGATTCCCCTTGGCAATTGCCATCTTTTTTAACATGGAAATAACATTTTTGTAAAGACTTTTTTCCCAGAGGAAGGAGAACTGGAGAATTGCATGTTGCTTAAAACAAACAGAAAGTAAACGGCATACAGACATGCCAGGTAACTGATGCTGTCCAAGACTAGGCAATAAATTGAACACAATAAACTGGACAAGTCTTGAATAACTATAGCACAAACAAAACAATTCGTACCTCTCGGTTGATTATCAAGTACCCTTGCCCATCTATCATGTACGAGATCATCATTACACTGTCGTATTCAGCATCTGGAAACTTCAAGGGAAGCTTTGTGGTCTCAATATCAAATGCACATACATGAACTTCTGCACGCTGAAGCAGATCTTCCCTTCTCTGAAGCAAAACATCAGAACCAGATACACCAACATTATACCACTGTCCAGATCTCACATCTGCGAAGAGGTTCAATGCAGAATAAATAGTGTCAGTTCATTGGTGTTATATTAGCACATGCTTAAAAAACAAGACTTGCAAACTTTAGCCTCACCATTATCTATAGCGAAACGAACATGATAGGGAACATCGTATTCACGCAAATCGATGATGCAGTTTATGTAATCTTGTGGCCTTTCTACCCTGTTAGATCAACAAACAATAGGTTAACAATAAATGCAAAATATGCATAATACATAAAAACATGGAAAGGATACACAGTAAAATTAACCCCATAGAAACAAAACGTAACTGGGGAACAGCAAAACTGGAGCCATTAATGCAGGGTACCTTTTTACACCATAAATTGATTCAAATGCATCAACGGCATCTCTTTCTTCTTCATTCTTTTCAACAACATGCATTAGATCACTCCTCACACGCATTAATTGCTGCACGGTATCGAACTGAATCTTCAAATATTTTCTCTTCAAACCAGAAAGGTGGTTTTTCTGCAACAGGGAGACACAGAAAGACGGCGTGTTAAAATTATCTGCTACATTCGGCCCAGCAAAATATAGATGACAAAAATTACACGTGCATGAGAGCATTGGCACCATTGTGGAGTCATAGTAGGGACACTCAGCAGAAGTACAAAACAATAACAGGTAAACTTAACATATTGCAACTAACTTGTCCGTTGGCTCAATTTAAGTAAAACTACATAGCACTTAGAGTATGAAGGTCGCTCTACTGTAACAAGCAACAAAGATAAGAAAAAAGGACCACAATGAAATCTGAACATCAGTCCTCAAAAAAAAATGGAATCTGAAGATAGAATCAAACTCATCACAATGATTGCATTTTCTGATGCATACAAAATGATATGCTGAACTAAGCATGCACATTAAGGCACGTACAAGATCCAGATCCTCTTTTTCAATTATTTCTATATCAGCGATTTCCCCTTCATAACGTCGCCTGAGATACGCCTCAACTTCCAACTCCGTCTTCTCCTGAACATTTCAATTCACAAAAATAGAATATCAGTCAAGAAACAGACTCACCAGGAAAGTTCACAGAAAAGTTGTGAGTGTTACATCTATATAAATACTTTGATGGGATAAGAGAACAGATCCCTCAGAAAACCTTAAGCTCACCTTAGTTGCAGCATAAAAATAAGGCGGGAATTTGTACTTCACTTTAAATGTAGAACCATCCTGCAAGAAAGCATAAACAATTAGACATTGCAAGTCAAACAGTGTTGTTTTTTTTGCAAGATGGTCAAACAGTGTTACTTTAGTTGCATTTTGTTTACCTGGGACACAAAGTACAGGTCAACACAGCTGTAGATTTTCCCTGTATCCTCGTCCTCCCATGATGACTGCAGGTGTTATTGCAGTGTAAGAGATCACATAAGAAAGCCACTCATTCATTAGATTTAGCAAATCAGTTAAGCCAATGGCTCTTGACCTTCAACTAAGCATCTCCGAGTTGGTTCTACCATGTGTTTGATTCGTTCACAATATAGATGGACCTGTATTAGGCAAATCATTTTATTCAAGATGGATGGACATTTTCGGCGTTCTCCCAGGTCCTACTCTATGTTGCAGCAGCATTATCCGTGCTTTTAAGAGATTGTATCAGTTAATTCCCTTGTATAATGCACAAATTTTTGCTGTTGGAAAAAAGTTGCTCATTCTTGTGGAACCATGGAGATTCTGCAGCTTCAAGTAATTTCGTTGTTACTTTAAGTTGCAGTCAGAGACAGCATTTCACTATACCGACAATAGCAGCAGACTCACCACCCAACGCTATGGATTTGAGGTACAGAAATTTAGATAATGGAAGCAAACAATTCCTTCCGCGATTTCACGCTCTGCATTACCTGGGTGGTCTACACACCCTACTGATCTGTCAATTTCACAAGCGATTGCGCTTGAAATGAGAAGCATTTCACAGCCTCTGCAGAATTCAGCTGCTAATTCCACAATACAGTCGACACGAAATAGAAGCTAGAGCAGCGAGATCGAGAGGGAACTCACGGGGGAGAAGGTGAGGAGCCAACCAAGCCGGCGGTCGCCTTGGGTGTAGGGCGCGAAGCCAAGCCGGCCCTCGAGGAGCTCCTCCGCGCCCAGACGTATCCGCTGCTCCTTAGCCGCCGAAGATCCAGACCTCCGACCGCCCCAGCTGCTGCCGCCGCCACCTCCACCTCCTCCGGCCGACGGTCTCCGTCGCCGGCCATCACCACCGCTCATGCTCGGCTGCCCTCAGATAGCTGGAGAAAGAGAGAGGGGGGGGGTCGCCGGCCGGGATGGAGCTTCTTGAGTGGCGGAGGGAACGGGGCGCCAACGAACGGCGAGAGGCGTGGCGGCGTGGGGGGGGGGGGGGGGGGGGGCGGGGGTTGGAGCGAACCGCGCGATGGGGTTTGCGACGTGAGTTTTCTTTTTCCTTTTTTTTTGGGAGGAGGCGCGTATTTGGCCGCGCTGCCGTTTTGGTTTTTGGCGCGCTCCTTTTCCGTTTTCCCGCTTCCTACCATTGCACGTGCAACCTCTTCCCCTTGAGGCTGTTGGAACCAGGAAGACCTGCAAACTCTAGCTCACGACAACAATAGTGAGAGGAGGACGATGACTTAGGTGATTTTGTGCTGCGTACTGCGTTGCAGTTTTTCCAGTTTTCATTCCTCATTTCTCTTATTTGTACTGAGATTACAAAGGAAAAGATCAACTCCACACGCGAGCAGACCGGCCGTGCCATCCCACGACGCTCGACGTGCGAGTGATGCGCGCGTGCCGCGAGCTATGCTGCATGCCATCCCATGCAACACTAATGGCCGCGCCAAGCTAGCTAACTACTAACTGAAGCTAGGATCGGCCTCATCGTGTACATGCACACGTGACTTTGTCGTTTATTTGCTAACCGAAAGAAACTAAGCTAGCTCTTGAACCGGGCTAGGAAATACAGGTTCAACATTTCACCCCTAATTCGACGCCGGTGCTCACCACTCCGACGCCAACCTTCCGCCTCATTTCAACAAACTTGATTCGCCGAAGCGCCTTGGTGAGGAAATCGAAGCCGCCCGTCGCTGCCGACGCGTGGTCGACGTCCACCTTGCCGCCTTCGATGCACTCACGAATGAAATGATATCGAATGTCAACGTGCTTACTTCGCCGTGGTGCACCAGATTCTTGCTTTCAGAGCAATCGCCGACTTGTTGTCGACGCCAGCCTTCGCCTCGTCGAGTGTCGCCGGTGAGCTCGCCGAGGAGCTGATACCACACGCCTTGGCAGCTGCGGTTACCGCCGCCATTATGTACTCACCGCAAGACGAGACGGCGACGACCTTACCGCTTGTGAGAAGTCCATGTGATCGGGCCGGAGTTGAGGAAGAAGACCACTCCGTTGTGCTTCGCCGATCGTCAAGGTCGCCGCATGATCGCCGTCAGCCGTCGATCACTTCCGGCCGCCGCACCACCTTGCTTGTAACAGCCATTATGATTCAGAGTGCCACCGATGTAGCATGTAATTTGCTTGACAATGAGCCCAATGCGCCTCACGCGCGCCTCCAAGTACCTGCTCACCATGCCAACAGAAAACGAGATGTCCGGGTCTCGTGTTGCGGAGGTACCGCAGCTCCCGACGATGCTTCAGATCGTGTGGCATCCACGGGCTTGCCGGCGCTGTCTTGCCAAGTTCCACCGATTACGCATCGGGCGTCCGCAGGGTTGCACCCCTCATCCCTCGCATCCAAAATCTTGGCCAGACGCTACTCGGCAGAGAGGGTGATCGCGTCGGCCTTCTCGCTGAACTTCTATGCCAAGGTAGTAGCACGAAGTCCAAGATCGCTCATGTCAAACAGATTCTTCATCCGCTCCTTGAACGCCGCGATTTCTTCGCCGCCGCCACGGTGATGATCAAGTCGTCGACGTAGACGCCGACAAGTAGAGTCGACGCGCCCGCACCCCTCCTGTACACCGCGTGCTCAAGTGGGCTGCGCTCGAAGCCGAGCGACACGAGCGACGCGTCGAGCTTGGCATTCCAAGCCCGTGGCGCTTGCTTCGTGCCATACAATGCCTTCCGGAGGCGCAACACCTTTCCCGCATCACCGCTGGCGATTTAAACACGCGGCCGGTGCACGTACACTTCTTCAAGAAGATCTCCATTCAAGAATGCGGACTTAACGTCCATGTGATGGACTTGCCAGCCTCGGCGCGCCGCGAAAAGTGCTAACGAAGCCGCCACAGATCTCCATGCGCCGCCACCGAGCGAACACTTCATCGTAGTCCATGCCTTGCGCTTGCTGCACCCTTTGCCACCAGCCTCGCCTTGTGCTTCACCATATTGCCGGCGGCGTCCCTCTTGATCTTGTACACCCACTTGAGCCCTATAGCTCTGTGGCCGGGCGGGAGCGTGGCGAGTTCCCACGTGCCGTTGTCGCGGATCGCCGCGAGCTCGGCCTCCATGGCACGCTTCCAGCTCACCTTGTCAAGTGCCTCATCGACGCTGTCCGGCTCCTCCGCGGCCACGAGGCACAGCCCGACATGCTCTTCCCTCGCCGCCACGTCCAGCTCCGTGAGTACATGCTTCATCTTGCGGTAGCGGGTCGGAGTGTGGGCGAGGTCGTGGCGCCATTGCCGCCGCCCGGCGGCGTGGCCCAACCATCCTCCACGGACATGGGCGTGCTACTTGTTGACGCCATGGGAGGCGACCCTGCCGCCCCGGAGGACGAAGAGTTGGCGCTGATTGGTGTAGCGGAGGCCGCCGGAGAGCCAGTGCGCGCCGGCGATGACAACTCGTTGTGCTCTTCGTCACTATAGGTGACCACAAGGTGTTCGACCGTGGGTGCGGCGTCTCCGTTGGCCGTGGTCGCCCAGTCCCACTTTCTCTGCTCCTCAAAAGTGACGTCACGGGTTATGATCACCCGCTTGCTCGACGCATCGTAGGCCCTGTAGGCCTTGGCGCCCTCGCATTCGACGAAGATCGCCGGCGTGAGCGGTCGGCCAACTTGTCGATGCCGGGCCGAGCCGCTTCACGCGGCGCCACACAACCAAAGACGCGAAGATGGTGCACCGGCTTCCATTTGTACCAAGCCTCGTCGACGTCGCGTCGCGAGGCTGCAGCGTCGGCGCACGGTTCAGAGGTAGACCGCAGTCTTCACCGCCTCTCCCCAACGTCGCTGGCACCGCCATGGCCTTTTCAAAGAACAGCGGGCCATCTCGACCATCGCTCTGGTTGCGCCGCCGACCACGCCGTTCTGTTGGGCGTGTACGGCTGATGGTGCGATGCTTGATGCCGCCGTCGTCCAAGATACTTGTGGAAGGCGATCGAGTTGAACTTCGCCGCCCGATCCGAGCGGAACGCCAGGAGGTTGCAGTTCGACTCGGCCTCGGCCCGTGCCTTGATTTTCTTGAAACGATCGAAGGCCTCATCTTTGGTTTGCAAGAGCTCAAGCCACATGTATCGTGAGCAATCATCAACGATCATGAGAAAATACCGGTTACCTCCCGCTGTGGCCGGCTTGATCGGGCCACAAAGGTTGCTGTGAACGAGCTCCAGAGCGCGCTCCGCACGGTACGTCGTGGCCTGGCGAAACGGCAGCCGATGCTGCTTGCCCAAGGCGCACCCGTCGCACACTTGGTCGACGCGGTCGATGACGGGGACGCCATCCGCCATGCCCAAACGCCCCAGATCCCGCAGTCAAGACGGAAGTTCAGTGGCCAGAAGCGACCGTGCCACAACCACGCCTCGTCCGCGCCGCATGACAACAGTGCATCGGGCGCCTGCCGTCGGCGAAGCACATCTGACCGTCCGCCGTTCCTCACGAACACGCGCGATGAGGCGGCCTTCCCGATCGCGGCCGCAGCAGCCCATGGCGAGATGTTGGTCTCGCATCCAAGTTCGCCCATCCGACCCAAACCGATGATGTTGCTGCAGACGAGGTATAAAGTACACCGACAGAGTCGTGCTCACCGCTTCGGCACTCAAACAGAATGGTGCCCTCCCCTCGATCTGCGACGCCGCTGTTGCCGCCGCCGCACGGAGCCGCGCACGCCGACGTCGAGCTCAGAGAAGATCTCCCGGCACCCGGACATGTGGTTGCTCGCGCCGGTGTCCAGATACCAGGACATGTCGCAGCGGCCATCGACGGGGACAGCGCGCGCCTGGGAGCGCTCCTCATTGAGGAGAACGCGCTCGACTGGGCGCTCTGTGGTCGTCGAGAGCGCGCTCACCGTGGCTAGCAGGAGAGACGTCTCTGTGTCCTCCCCTTCGCCACGCACCAGGTTTGCTTGCTCCTTGCGCTCGCGTCGTGGCTCCGTGCAGTGCTTGGAGAAGTGCCCAGGCTTGTTACAATTGTAGCACTTGACCTGGGACATGTCTCGCTCTCCGCTCGGCGCACCTCGCGCCCGCCGTTTCCATCGCCGCCTTGGCCGCCGCCACGATGGTTTTGTTGCTTGCCGCGGCGACGATTTGAGCCGCCGCCCTGTCCGCCAGACCCGCCTTGACCGCCGCCACGGCGTTGTTGCGGCCTTGGGCGCGCTGGTTCTTGCGTGCGTGCCACTGCGCCTCCGTCATCAACAGCTGTGCCCCGCCGCCTCCACCTTGATCGTTGGTGAGGTAGCGCTCCTCCGCGGAGCGCAAGCGACCGACGAGCTCCTCAACGGAGAGCGTGTTGAGGTCGAGCATCGTCTCGATGGCGAGAGCAATCTGCATGTAACGAGACGGGACGACGCGGAGGAATTTCTGAACCACTCTCACCTCATCCATGGTGTCACCGAGCGAGCGCAGGTTGTTGACAAGCGAGGTGATCCGCATGCCGAACGCGTCGAGAGTCTCGCCGTCGCGGAACGCGGTCGCCTCAAACTCAGAGCGCAGCCGTTGCGCCGTGGCCTCGCGGACGTGCGCGACGCCCATGCGCATGGTCTTGATCGTGTCCCACGCCTCCTTTGTCGTCCTCTTCACCACGATCGCACCCACCATCTCCGGCGGTACGGATCGCAGGATAGCTGCCAGCGCCGCCTTGTCGTTGGGGACGCTGGTCGGGTTTCCCTCAACCGCTTCCCACATCAAGTTGGCCTCCATGTTGATTTGCATCAGCATGGACCACTCAAAGTAGTTCGTCGGCGTGAGCATCGGCCACACCGTGTTGCCGCCCGGGACGAGGCGCTCCTGGATCGCGGCGCTTCGTGCACGACGATCTCCTTGCCGTGCTCGCGGTTCGGCTCCGACCACGGCTGCGACCGCGATGCAGGTCCGAGTCGGCCAGCGCGCCGTCGTCGCGCCGCTCTTGCTACTTTGCCGACGGGCGGCTGCACAAGGCCACCGTCACCGGAGTGCCCCGGGATGTCGAACCAGCCATGGTCGCCAAGGAACGACGCGGCTCGATGCCACTTGTTGGAACCAGGAAGACACGCAAACTCTAGCTCACGACAACAATAGCGAGAGGAGGACGATGACTCGGTGATTTTGTGCTACGTCTGCGTTGCAGCTTTTCGATTTTCATTCCTCTTATTTGTACCGAGATTACAAAGGAAAAGATCAACTCCACCGCAGCGAAAGCAGACCGGCCGTGCCATCCCACGACGCTTTCGGCGTGTGAAGCGATGCGCAGCGTCTTGTGAGCCACGCTGCATGCCATCCCATGCAACACTAACAGCCGCCAAGCTAGCTAACTACTAACTGAAGCTAGGATCGGCCTCATCGTGTACATGCACACGTGACTTGGCCGTTTATTTGCTAACTGAAAGAAACTAAGCTAGCTACTGAACCGGGCTAGGAAATACAGGTTCAACAGAGGCCTCGTTTGGTAGAGGTGGATCGAGGGGGTTTTCAGCGGATCTTTCTGGCGTGGCTGAAACCTCGCAAAAGCCCGAGACACCATTTGGCACGTGGGGTTTCCAAGGCCCAACCCGTCCGAACCTCCTCTGATCCTCTCCTTTCCACGCGGTTCTCAGCCCTCGAGGGGGGACTCGAGGATTTGGAGGAGACATGTTGCCGCCGCCAGCTCAACACGCCGCCGTCCGACTCCTCCTCAAGACGCCACCGCCTGACGCCTCGACGCTGCCGTACCTCCTCCGCCCGACGCCTTGACGCTGATTTCTTCCAGGTTGTAAGTCCTCGCCTTCGCTCACCTCGCCTCCCCTCCTTTCCGCTCATCGTCTAGGTTTCTTCCATCCGCCCGGCCATGGCTGCCGCCTTGACCTCCTCGGAGAGTTCGCCAAGCACGTCATCTCCGAGGGCATCAAGGCCGTCACCAAGTTCACCTCCTCTTAGATTGTGTTGCTTGTTTCTAGTAGCAAGTTACTGTTGGTTTAGTTGTTGACTGTTGACTTTGGTTATCTGCAAGTAGTAGTGGTGGTGGTAATGCTGGATCTGAACTGCCGAATTGCGCCAATGTTTCGTTGGCTTGTCGGTTGTAATAACTGAATTATGTGCGGTGATTTGTTTTGGCAAATGAAAATCTGTGTTGTTGTTTCTTATTTATTTACTAATTTCCGTTGTGATTTAACTAATGCTTATTTTTTGAACTTATCTCAGCTATGTGATTGTGCTTAAAATTCATGGCCCATCGCATATAGATTTTTGTTTCATCAGTTTGTGCAGAACCTAGTGTTCTGCAGCTCTTGTCTTAATTGTCTCTTGTTACTGACAATCGCTGACCTTTGGCATTGTCATATAATCGAGGTACTGAGGATAAGAGCAATCGTCGATTTGTTTGCCATGGCCTGTTCCTGTTATGGCAGTGATTAGCATTGTCATCCATTAGCAATTAGCTTTGCTTGGCGCTTGTTGGTTGTAAGAACATCGAGTGATGATTTGTCTCACATTGAGTTTTCATAGTAATGCAATGTTTCAGATTCCTGAATCATCCAGATTGTTTCTTTTAGTTGCATTAGGTGCAGAAGCAAGTGCTCCTGTGCTCTCTTGTTCTGGTTTATGAATGTGCAGGAATCAATGGAGTCCATAAGCAAATAGTATCAGTCAACTAGTATCTCAATGGTGTCAACTGAGATATGAACAGACTTACTTGAATCCTTATAGCGAGACATCCAATCGAGTAGAGTTACCAAAACATTGAGATATGCTACTTTGTAGCAAGCTCGTGTTCTCTATGTAAATCATGGCAGATGTTTGACACGAGAAAATCTTAATGTGCACTCCGGAAGAAGGGAAGAGGAGGTGTTTGATTTCTCTCATGCGCCGGGGAAAAAGAAAAATGCGGGCGTGCCAGTGTACCGTAGTACACAAAGAAAAGTGATACGGGAAACAAGTATTTCATTTATCTCTTTAGATGAACAAAATTACAAGATCCCATAAAAAAATGGTTGCGCTCCATGGCCTACTAGCGCGGCCTGCTGACTATGGCGATGTGCGATCTCCTGGTTCCCGGGGCCTCGAAAAGCTCCCGGTTAATTACTCCCGCGGGTTGCTCCACGAGATACCTCCGATTAAGCGTGTGGTCGTCTTCGCTTCACGTTCTCCATGCATGATGATGATGGTGTGAGTGTATAGTGTGGGCAGCGGCAAAGCCCGTGTCCTCGTCGGTACACGTGCCGCTCAAAACATGGCTTTGTGTTGGCCACGTTCGCCCTCGCGCCTCGTCGGTCTTGATAGCGTTGATGTAGTCGGTGTTGAAGTTGCATGGGTCCTGCTTTGATTGGACTTCTTGAAGATGTAGCGGCTTCGTCGGGGATGCAAGGGGTTGCCTCGCGGGAGTATTCTTATGAAGACCGGCGTTGGTGTAAATCCAACGCTCGCTCGTATCGGCAATGCCGATGTGGTTGGCGCCTCGTCTCTGCTGGACGCCGTGTTTACGGCGGTCCTCCAAGACAAGGGCGCCGCCTCACGGAACCATCAAAAGTTAGTGTTGGCAAAGTCATGTTGCCTCCTCGCCATCACGCCTCATCTTCATGGGCTTCGCGTCGTGGAGACCGTCATGTGGCACCATCTTCTTCGCACCGCGGGCTCCGTGTTACGGGCAGCACCGAGGGCGTGTGTCATCTTCATGGCTCCGGGTCGCGGGCTCCATCTTGATGAGGTAGACATTGGTGGTGTTCTCCTTGCGAGCTCCACGCCACGATCCCCCGCGGTACTGGGTTGATGTTGGCGATGAGCGTCGTATTGGCGAGCTCTGCGCCGCCATCCACCGCGGCACGGCATCGGCATCCTTGCGAGCTCCACGCCTCCGTCCTCCATGGCACCGGCTTGGTGATATTGGCGTTGGTGTCGTCTTGGCGAGCTCCGCGTCGCTATCCACCGCGGAACGGCGGCGCCATCATTGTGAGCCTCCACACCTTTGTCCTCCATGGCACCGACTTGATGAAGAAAAAGACGGGCGTCGTCCTAGCGAGCTCCGTCTCGCCTTCCTCCGCAGCACACGGCGGAATCCCTGCAAGCTCCACGCCTCCGAGCTCCAGCTTGATGAAGTAGACGTCGACGGCATCCCCAACGGGCGCCACGCCTCCGTCCTCTAGCTCCAGCATGACGAAGTGGGTGGCGGGCGTCCTTCTTGCGAGCTCCCCGTCATGATCCTTGCGACACCGGGTTGATGATGTTGGCATTGGCATCATCTTGGCGAACTCCGTGGCGCCATCCACCGCGGCACGACGGCAGCATCCTCCCGAGCCTCCACACCTTCGTACTCCATGGCACCGGCTTGGTGAAGTTGACATTGGCGTCGTCTTGGCGAACTCCGCGCGATCCACTGCAGCATGATGGCGGCATCCTTCGCGGCACACGGCAGAATCCCTGCGAGCTCCGCGCCTCCGGGGCTCCAGCTTGACGAAGTAGACGTCGCCGGCCTCATCACCAAAGGCGGTCACCACAAAGGAGTTCAACGGGCTGCACACCGGCAGCCCCATCAACACGCCATAGTCTTCCATGCTTTAGTGAAGTCCGGGAGTAGCTTCGTCTTTGGTGAGCTTGATGAAGATGATAGCACCATCGAAGTGTCGCAAGTTTACGAGATCCACCGCACCACCATCGTGCTGTACATGCATGCAAAAAAAAGTAAAGGACAAAGGAGAGATTAGATGTTAATTTTACCGTCCGGGAACATCAGCTTGGCGGCGTCCATGTTACTGGTGAGGTCTGGCTTTAGTTGCGTGCGCTTTGCCGGCATCCTCGTGTGCCTCGAGGTGGCCTCGCAATCTTTGTTCTCTTGCGTCTCGCCGGCCGTGTGCGTGATTGTTATCTGCGTGCTTGGGTTTTGGTGCGTACGAGATGGCGGCGACCTGGTCGTTGGATCCCTCGGTGCCTCCTCTGGCTGAGTATTTATAGGATGGGAGGCCTAGGGCGCTGGAGGCAGCCGCCAATTTTCTTTCCTTGTATGGTTCTTCATCTTGACGCCCAAGCTGCACAACTAAAAGGAAAACTCTAACATATATCTTGTTATTTTATGTATACCTTTCCGGTTCCTTTCTTTTGTTTCCAAACATGCTGCACAAGAACGTGCTGGCTTTGCCTTATTCCATGTATATGTGTACGGATTTAATCCAATGGAGCACGCCGGCTGCCTCATCACGGCGAATAAAGGTCGACCCATGCGATATAGCCCATACGGATTCAATACAGTTTTGGGCCAAATAAACATTGTGTGTATTCAAGAACACATATACGCGTGCTCGCCGGCCCGCCGTAGTTACTCGAATACGTATGTATTTTTTATGTACATGCATGGTATTTCAGTACATACATACTCGAGCCTGCCGGCCGGCCGTAGATATTCAAATACATACAAATACTGTATCGTTATGTATTTGACATTGCATGCAGAGATTGATACGTGACACCGTGTGCACATGCATGTGCACAACTAGTCCATCAACCCAAGAGATGTGCACTGTGCGTACATGCATATTTCTCTCCCTCTTTTTTCTTCTTTTTACACTCATGGGCACTCCTTGCTCCATGCATGTACGCACGATGGCAAGAAAATAATTGCATAAGTTATTATTGGACAACTTCGTCTTTTATTCTCTCTCTATGCTCTTACTACTTGTAATGAACAGAAAAATCTCGTCGAACAGCAGACAACAGATCTGAACTTGCTGATGCTTGTTCGGTATTGTTTTCAATGATTGCAGATGCTTGTTTTGCATCTACTATTATGCTTACATATGCATTACTCCCTTTGTAAGTAGAATTAATGTTCATCTAGCAAAGCTATTTGCTGTAACAGTTTTTCTGAAGGCATTCTAATATTCATCTCTCTTTGTTTGATCAGGTTCTCAAGCACCAAAAGAAGCAATAATAAACAAGTTGATGGATAAATTTCTCTCAGGTTCTCAAAGCAAGACGATCATGACACCAAAAGATGGATATATTTGTCTCCAAAAGTATAACTAATCTTGAGCTATTCTAGAAGTACGTGTGTTGCAAAATTATGGTGTGCCTGTGATGAACTGTTGTTGCTGCGAAAGATTGGATTGTTAAATGTTCTACATCATGTTATGTCAATATGACAAACCCTGTCTATCAAATAGAAATTTTAAACAAATAGGATTGTGGATGGAGGGGTTTTGGGGAGTCAAGGGGTTTTGAGGGGATTGGGTGGAAGAAAGGGACTCACCCAATCCCCTGAATTCCCCCCTCCTCAAACCTCCTCAGTCCACCTCTACCAAACGAGGCCTGACGGGCCTTGGCCCAGCAGATTTTCCTTCAAAGAATCTAAGGAGGCATTTAGTAGCCTCATTCCCCTCAACCAGCCCGTTTGTACAAATTTGTCATGTTTTGGTGTTTGTGTTTACTGTTTAACCTGCGTAGCATGAATCTTAAAGAAGGGTTTGGTTACTCGCATGAATTTAGAGAACTTTGCATTCGAGACTCGGTAGAGGCTGATCGAGGGCATGCATGCTCTGGTCCATTGAGAATTTGAATATCTGACGTTTGGTTGCTCGCATACGTTCTAATGGTGAGCACATGTAAATCACAATTGTTTGATTGTGTGCACATCTGCTGATGTGCTCACACCTCTCAAATGTGATGGACTTACCATCACAATACATAGCAGCACATAACACACCAATAAAAAAGCAGACGTAAGCAGCAAATTCAGAAATAAGCAGCAAGCACATAGCAGGATCAGAACTAACATCACTAATCACGATGTTAACTTAATAGGAGGAGTTTTAAAGCCAACAAGGGCATCCCATGCCCCTGCACAAACTCGGGGTGTTGTTCCTGATCAAAATATACAAGTTTAAACACCAACGATCAACAATTTAATAGCTAACATGTTTACACAACTAGACGCACAACAGGAATTTAGTGGCCGATGATAAAGGGGGCTTGGTAGACGAACGTATTGCATCTGTATCTGGCAATGGTGGTCTTGTCGTCGTAGATCTACATTGTGGACTCGAGGTTGGAGAGCTTGAACACGAGGAGGTCGCCGGGGACGATCTCGTGCTTACGGTAGAAGTAGTCCCACTCCACCGAGCACGATCTGGTCTCGATTCCTCTCCACCCACATCCAGTAGTCGTCAGTCTTGTTCGCCGACAGCTTCACGACTAGAAACCAATTTTGTCATACTCAAATCACATACACGGTACTACTACCTCCGTTTCAGTTTACAAGTCCTGCGCGTATACCTAGGTTGCCAATTTTATCACCCTAATATAAACTATATAACACAAAAATTATATTTTTTAAAAGTAGAAACTCCGAAGTTTATGTTGGTATACTTTTTGTAATATATGACTTGTATTAGGTTGGTCAAATTGACGACCTAGGGATACGCGCACGCCCTGTAAACTGACAGAGAGGTAGTAGCAAACATTCTAGTCAAACTTGTTATTCATTATAACCTTGCACGAATCATAACATGCATGTAGCAAACTTGCTATTCATAGCAACCATTGCATGTAATCATGTATGGATCATAGTACATCCTATTATAGCCAGCATACTTGCTAGAAACAGAGCACTGAAGCAAGCATATACACAACGAAGCATGGATCCGAAATGAATCTAAGCAGATCAAATCAAATGTAATCGATTGGATTCTGAATGCGTCTGATTCATTCGAAACGAATCAAAGCATAAAAAATTAACCGTCGATGAAGGCTGGAGGTACTTACTAGCTGCGGAGGTGGAGCATGTGGATAAACATATCCCGTCGGCGGATGTGGTATGAAGCCTAGCAGGTAGGAGAGACCGTTCGACGCCGACGAGAATCCGACCAATGTTAGGGCCACCAGTGTCGCCGTTGCAACGCTCCTGGTCACCGGCGTAGATGTACCGACCGCCGCCCTCGAGGCACCGGCCACCGTTGTACACTAGTGAGGAAACCCTTTATAGGATTTTACTACTACCAGCATCCAGACAAAACAAGACGCCGCAACTACTTAGCCCAGATGCCTCCACCGTCCAATTAAAACTGAACGCTGCTGGTGACAATGCGATTTGCAGCATGCAGACGATGCAGACACTGCTAGTTTGTCGGAACCAGGTAGCCCTCTGGCCAGACCGAATTGGGGGCGTGGAAGAAGCGTTGCTACATTTAGTAGCATCTAGTAGCGTGCACCTAAAGCCTGCGCGGCTCGGTTAGCTCGCAGGCCCCGCCCGTTGTCACAAGTGTGGGACCCATAATTTCGTAGCGTGTGCTTGTCATGAACGTCGCTAAGACTACCCACAGTGGGAATAACATAGATAGTAACATAACACATATCTAGATAAAATAGATGATGTGACAAAGCAATAAATAAAAAAAGAGAGGGAAGTAGTAACATAACTAGTTACTAGTAGTATGAGTAACATCACACATATCAAGGCAATATGTCTATAGCCTAATAAATAAAGTGTTCATGTTACCACACATATATTACTCCCCACTATGAAGATAGTAACATAGACTAGTAACATGGGCATGTTACTAATCTACGTTATTATCCATTGTGGCTAGTCTAATGTTCGTTCCACTAGCAGCGCGCCATTTTAGAGAACAACGCTACTAGTTTTAGGCTCGTGGGACCACTCTATTTGCGTGCGTGCACTTTTGTTGCACGTTGCTGACTTGTAGAGTCTTAGTCGTGTGTATGTTTACACAACCACTACAAGATTGCTCACGTATGCATAGTCCATGTGCACGTGTTTTATCGATGCATGATATACTAACAAATTAAATTCACTCTATATTTGTAAACTAAATGCCAAAGTTGGAGGTGTAACTCTAAATTGTCTATATTTCATGTATACAAACTAATAAAAAACAACACTACTTTCTCTCCCTCAAACTGCCCACTTCCCCCCTTCAAAGCTGTCACATCCCTAGCTTTGGTTTGCACTAGGTTAACATCTTACACGTTGCATCATGTTTAAATTCCGGAGGACTGGCATGACCAGGGCCAGTTCGAGACCAAGGGCGAGTGACAAGCCGATCATCGTCGACATGGAAGCGGCCCTGCGTGCGGTGGCAGGGAAGTTGGCTGTGTGCCGGGTCCTATCACCATACCTAGTCAACCACAAGACAGTCATCAATGACCTGAGAGGACCCTGGCGGCTTCGCAGCGATGCCGTGGGCCAGCGGGTCACCGGCAAGGACGGACGCTTCATTATCACCTTCTCGGAGGATGGCGACCGACAACATGTGCTGCGAGTTGAAACTTGGCATTTCAGGAACAATGCAGTGCTGCTCGCAGAGTTTGATGGAAAACGGCAACCCCGCCGATGTGCCCCTGGACTCCTTCAAGGTTTGGGGTGCAAATCTGCGACTTGTCGGTGCCGATCAAGACCGAGGAGATGGGCCGGATCCTTGGGGACAAGCTTGGTATGGTTCTGGCGGTGTCGCATCAGAACAAGCAGATAGTCGACGAGCATCTCCGAGTCCGCGTCATTCACCAAGTAGACGAGCCACTCAGGAAGACCATCAACATCATCCATGTTGGAAGCACCAAGGAGATTCATTTTGATGTTAAATATGAAAAACTCCCTAATTTTTGTTTATGTTGCAGTATTGTGGGACACTCTACGGCTAAATTCTAGCATACCGGAAGTGTTGCGCAAGGCGAACTACTCCACTGGCATCAAGGCGCCGCCATTCTAGAAGGAAATCCAACGACACCTCGACTTTGAGGGGCTGTTGGGTTCCCCTGATCATGAGGATTCTTGGAAGAAGGCCAAGCTGCCAGACAATGTGATAACTGGTCGCCACTGACAGTGAAAAACTGCATGTGGCGGCTGCTCCGCCGCTTGCTTCATCGGATGGGGCTCAGACTACTTGGTGAGCGAGGCGCAGGTGCTAGGAGTCTCCCAAGAGGGGAGGCTTGTGTTGGCTGGATCCGGCTCAAGTGTGGCCAATGATTTGTCTCAGTCAAAGAAGCAAGCTGCAACTGCTATGGACAGGGTGGCTGATCTCAACACCAACATGATCGACTCCCTGCCTATGGCTACTTCTAGTCTCCAAGAGGACCAACATGTGGGTGTTGCGGGCGGAGAGGTTGATCCATTCACCAGCTCGGTCAGCCTCCTACCAGTGGCTAATGCTGGTGCATAAGAGGATCATCAACCGGACATTGGTGCGCTTCCTCGAGCTGGTTCGACCATCATAGGAGGACAGGTCGGTCCTCTGCCTAGCCGTATCTTGGGCAAGCTCCAGGAGGTTCAGGAAGGGCACTTTGGCTTTGCTGCCATCGGAGTGCTTGTGGCGGCTAATGTTGGTGGCGCCGTCAAGGTACTGGGCGCCCTATGGTTGATGCTTCGGAGCGAAACTATATGGGGGCAACCGGAAGAGGTATCATAGAGAGGAGATGAAAGAGCGTGTTAAGGTCCAGTACACAGGCGTCAAACACGCCAAGTTTGGGGTTGTTACTCCCTCGAACAATACGAGCGACCTCTCGAGCCGTAAGGTTGCTTTCGCCACCATCCTTTAGAGCACTGCTAGAAATAAGAGACGCTTCGCTGAGGATCAAGAATTCTTTATCAACATGAACAATAATAGTTTTGAGAGTCTAGAATTTAGGGGCTCTGATGATGTGAGTGTGTCATGTAAAAGAGTGTGTGTGTGTTGAGAGGGTTGAGGCTCATCTAGGTGTTGATGGGTTTGTAACTCATGTAACTAGGAAGTTGATGGGGGTGAGGAGGTCTTAGAGGATAGGAGGAGAGAGTTTGTAGGTGAAGAAAAAGAGGAAGGTCCCAACCTTTAGGAAGCTACCGGCCCTGGGCTGCCGGTCAACTAACGGGCGCGCATGGTGATGCCCGTCAGGAGCCATGAAAATGCTAAGCTAGAACTGTCGAGGCTTGGGTCAACCTTGTACAGTTCAAGAGTTGGTGTGCCTCAATAAGACACACATAAGAGTATGTTGAGTGCTCGCGCTACCGCTTGGGTGTGAGGAATGTTTTCACTGTATATGTTCCAGGTAAAGATGGGGGTCTTGCTGTGTTCTGGGATGAGCTTTTCTCGTTGGAATTAAATAATTTTGAGATCACTTCATCAACATGTATATTCGCAATGAAGATGGCTCTTCCTGGAGGTGCGCCTTTATTTATGGGGAGTCGAAAGCGAGTCAAAGGTACGTTATGTGGGATCTCTTGAGGCGTGTGAAACCTATTGGGGTGGGTCCTTGGTTTTTGGTAGGTGATTTTAACAAAGCCATGTGGCAGAATGAGCATTTTTTCGTCATAAAAGATCACTTCGGCTTATGGCTATTTTTCAGGAAGTTTTATCAGATTGCAATTTATTTGGCTTGGGCTATCATGGTATTCCATGGATGTATGATAATAAACAAGATGCTAATAATAATGTGAAGGTCCGATTGGACCATGTGGTGGCTTGCCCTCTTTGGTCGTCTATTTTCCCAAAGTGCAAGGTGTCTCACGTTATCAGCTCCAGGTCAGACCATTGTCCTCTCTTTATAGAGCTATTGGGACCGCCTCCCGGGGGCAGTCTTTTTTCTAAACAGTTGAGATATGAGGCTTATTGGGAGAGGGAAGGTTCTTTGTTGGATGATCATATCAAATCTTGTTGGAGTTCTGTGTAGCAGATAAATGGTCTAAAAGACGTGGCTACAAATTTAGACAGTTTAATAAAATCCCTTCATGGGTGGAGCGAGAAGCATATAGGTTATCTACCAAAAAAGTTATATGGGGCACACAAGAGATTATTTGTGCTTTGTAAAAGAAATGATCAGTCTGCCAAATTGGAGAGCAAGAAAATTATTAGAGAGATGGACAAGCTCCTTCTAAAGGAGGACATTATGTGGAAACAGAGACCCTGTATGGATAAAATGAAGTGGGGTGATCATAATACAAAATTCTTTCATAGAAAGGCTTCTTGGAGAGCGAAGAAAAATAATATTTCTGCTCTCAGAAATAGTGATGGATCTTCACGGAAAACATAGAGGAAATGAAGAGTATCACAAATTCTTTCTTCAAGGAACTTTATATTTGTGATGATATGATTAACCCTGCATGTATTATTCCTGTTTTTCAACCTCTGGTGAGTGATGACATGAATGAAGCTCTTTGTAAACCATTATATGAACAAGAGATTAGTGATGCACTTTTTCGAATTGGGCCTTTGAAAGCTCCGGGTCCTGATGGTTTTCTTGCAAGATTTTTTCAGCGGAATTGGGGTTTGATTAAAGAGGATATCGTTCGCGCTGCCCAACAATTATTTACGACTGGATGTATGCCAAATGGAATTAATAATACAACTATCGTTTTGATTCCTAAAGTGAAGAACCCTCATTCTATGCAATATGGTATATAAGATCATCTCCAAATGTCTTGTCAACATACTAAGACCTATTCTGGAGGGTATGATCTCTCCTACCGAAAGTGTGTTTATTCCAGGTAGATTAATTTCTGATAATGCTCTTATCGCCTTTGAATTTATGCATTCTTTGAGTATGTTAAAAGATTCTCATGACTGTCTCCTCTTCTTTAAGGGGACCATTGATCAAACTTTGGCGATTAAAAACATTTTGAATATTTATGAAGAGGGAACATGTCAGTTGTTGAGTCCTGACAAGTGCTCCATTCTGTTTGGGAAGAGTTGTACTCTGGAAAATCAAGTATCCACTGTGGTTATTTTAAAAATTACGACTGACGGTTTCGATGACAAATATTTGGGCTTACAAGTTCTAGAAGGAAGAATGAAGGTGGGTAAGTTTCAATCAACCAAAGACAAAACTCTAAAAAGGCTTTCTAATTGGATTGAGAAATATGCTTCTAGTGGGGTGAAGGAAATCCAGATTAAATCTGTTATTTAGGCCCTTCCTATCTTTGTAATGGGAATCTTTAAGTATTTGACCTCTCCTTGTGAGGACTTGTCCCAGATTATTCAGAATTTTTGGTGGGGAGATGAAGAGAATATAAGAAAAAACCATTGGCTGGCTTGGGACAAGTTAACAAGACCAAAGGAGAGGAGGTATGAGTTTTTGTGATCTTAGGCTTTTTAATCAGGCTTTATTGGCTAAACAAGCTTGGTGATTATTGATAAATCTAGAGTCACTTTGCGTAAAGCTGATGAAAGCAAAGTATTACCCTCAAGGACATCTTCTTGATACGTTTTTTCTGCACTCAACTTCGGCGACTTGGCAAGGTATAATGCATGGTCTTGATCTTCTCAAAAAGGGGGTTATCTGGAGAGTTTTTATGGATGTGGTATAAATATTTGGAGAGACAACTGGTTGCCTAGGATATCTGGACTTAAATTTTCAGCTACAATGAATAGAACCAGGATTAAATGGGTGTCAGAATTATTCTTGTCCGGGTGAAGGAGATGGGATGTGAATTTAGTCAATCACTTCTTCTTTCCCCATGACACCGATGAGATTTTAAAGTTGCGTATCCAGTCCTTGGGTGAGGGTGATTTCATTGCTTGGCACAATGAGAACAGTGGTTTGTTCATAGTAAAAAGTGCATATAATCTGGCACTTTGTCTCAAGGAGGGGAAGGAGGAGCGAGGGCAATTTAGTGGAGGCACGAATGGGGATAGGAAGCTTTGGAATGTCATTTGGAAAGCCAATGTCCCTCAACATATCAGATTTTTTTGTGGGGCAGACGGCTTTTAATAGCCTAGCGGTACAGGTTAATAGAGTTAGGCACTATCATGCTACTTCGGGATTGTGCTCTATTTGTGGTATGGAGGATGAAAGTACGTTTAATGCCTTGGTGACATGTCCTAAGGTGAGAATTCTGCTCATGGAGTTGAGGGGAGTGTGGAATATTCCTAGATAAAAAAGTGTTCAAGTGCTTAGGACCCGATTGGATGCTTATCTTGTTGAACCAATTAACCCCTACTGTTCGTTAGCAATTCTTATTCATGTTCTGGAGAGCATGGCACTTACGCAATGATCTTATTTTTGCCAAAGGGAAAGAGTCTATTTCAAACTCGGCTAATTTTGTGGATAATTATTGGGCGACGTTCTCATCTTGCCATCATGCAAAAACCGTCACATGAGTCAAAGGTAAGGGAGATGAGGCGGGTTGCGTCTCAGACGTCTCCACCGAGTATCTACGAGGTATGGTACCCCCGCCTTTTGATTATATTAAGATCAATGTGAATGCTAGTTTTGTGGAGAGCATTTGTGATGCGAGTGTGGGAGTTGTTGCCAGGAATTCAGCCGGCAACATTGTCGTTTCCTCTTTGGATTATATTGGTTCGTGTACTAGTGTTGATGAAGCAGAACTCCAAGCGTGTCTGGTGGGGCTATATATCGGTATCACTCTCCATAAGCCTGTTATCTTGGAAACAAACTGCTCTTTTGTGGTTTCTCTTCTTGCACATGATAACCTTGATAGATCGTCTTTGGTGGATCTCAAGAAGGAAGCCTTAGCCCTTACCAAGCTTATTCCAAATTTTAAGCTGGCGAAGAGCAAAAGACGGGTAAACAAGGTGGCTCATCAGATAGCTAAGCTTATTTTTGATAATAGGTCGGATGGCCTTCTATGTAACATTTTTCCACCCTGCATGGCGAATGTTGTAATGAACGATTGTATCTGACCATTGAATTAATTATACATGTTTTTTTCAAAAAAAAATCTTTTAACTTGAAATGGGGATGATCAAACCCTAGCACTAAATCAAATCAAATAGGTTCAAACAAAAAAAATCAGTGAACCCAAAATGCCCTTAAAAAATGTTCATGATTTATGGGAAATGATGAAAAGCTCCAAAGATAAATGTTCCACATTTTTAGGATATTTTTTATCTTTGAATGAACTCACTACCTATTTGAATTACAGTTATAAAACGCTATAAATAATTCTATATTTCCAATAATTCTAAAATTTGTTGTGCGGTTTTGGATTAATACATACTGCATCGACAATTAATCTCAGAAGCAACTGAATTGATTTGGTCTAGTAACTAAACCAAAACATATTAGAAAAAAATAGAAAATAAAAGGCCCAGCTCCTGCAGCGGCCCAACCCACCAGGGGTTGGTCGTCTTCAACCTCCTGCCAGTGGGAAGGAGGGCTTGTGCCCGACGCGCGCACACGCTCTGGCCGCCATGCATTTGCCCTGTCTGGACTCCCCTGGCCAGCGTGACACTTGGGATGGACTCGCGGGAGTCGTCCTGATAGAGCCAACCCCCCTCTCCACTTTCCCCCTCGCCTCGCCCCACCATGGTCGAAGTCTTCGAGCTCGCGCCACCATTGTAGTTGTATCCATCACCGTATCTTCGTCCCTTTGCCGTGTCAAGAAGGACCGCACTATCGCGCTTGTCATCCTCGCCGAGCCACGCAACGCTGGACACACCCAAATACCATCGTCATCATCGTTTATCCTCGGGCATTCAAGCTCATCATCGTCGATTCTCTGTCTCTGACGCCTCCCCGAGCTCACTGAGCTACGCTTCGACTTCAGTGTGAGCTCCGTCGCCGTTACCCTTACTCTCGCTCATTGCTTATGCTTGTTACTTGTGAGCTGCGTTGGGATTTCCTCGAAGAGGAGAGGACGATGCAGTACAGTAGAGATAAGTATTTCCCTCAATTAAGAACCAAGGTTATCAATACCGTAGGATAACCACACGAAACCTCGTTAACAACACCTGCACACACAAAAGCAAATACTTGCACCCAACGCGATCAAGGGGGTTGTCAATCCCCTCGGCGATTATTTTCAAGGATCAGATCTGATAGATAGATAAAATAAAATAACGGTAATAAAATTGCAGCAAGGTATTTTTTGTATTTTATATATGATAAAAGTAGGCCCGGGGGCCATAGTTTTCACTAGAGACTTCTCTCTTGAACAAAAAACATACGGTGGGTAAACAAATTACTGTTGGGCAATCAATAGAAAACCACATAGTTATGACAATATTTAAGGCAATGATCATGTATATAGGCATCACGTCCGGGACAAGTAGACCGACTCCCGCCTGCATCTACTACTATTACTCCACCCATCGACCACTATCCAGCATGCATCTTGAGTATTAAGTTCATAAAAACGGAGTAACGCCTTAAGCAAGATGACACGATGTATACAAAGTAAATCCAACCAATATGAATAAAACCCGTCGTTTTCCACTTAATGGCAACAATACAAATACGTGTCTATCCCCTACTTTATCACTGAAATATATAACACCGCGAGATTGAACCCATTACAAAGCACCTCTCCCATTGCAAGATAAATCAATCTAGTTGGCCAAACCTAACAGATAGATCGGAGAGAAATACAAAGCTAAAATAATCATGCATAACAGAATTTAGAGAAGACTCAATTAATATTCATGAATAATCTGATGATAAACCCACAATTCATCAGATCCAAACGAACAACCGCAAAAGAAGATTACATTAAATAGAACTCCAAGAACATCAAGGAGAACATTGTATTGAAGATCAAAGAGAGAGAAGAAGCCATCTAGCTACTGGCTATGGACCCATAGGTGTGTGGTAAACTACTCACACATCTTCGAAAGGGCAACAAGGTTGATGTAGAAGCCCTCTGTGATCAATTCCCCCTCCGGTAGAGTGTTGGAAAAGGCCTCCAGATGGGATCGCAGAAGAACAAAAACGTGCGGCTGCGGACAAAGTATTTTGGGTGGCTCCATGTTGGTTTCCCAATTTTAGAGAATTTATAGAGGTGGAATTAGGTCAGATGGAGCCACGAGGGGCCCACAAGGAATCAGGGAGCGCCTACCCCCCTAGGCATACCCTATGGCCTTGCCATCTCCTCGTTTTCCTTCTAGTATCCTCCCGAAGCTTCTAGGGTCTCTCTTGTCCAAAAAAATCATCAAAAAGTTTTGTAGCGTTTGGGCTTCGTTTCGTACTGATTTCCTGGAAAACCAAAAACAGGCAAAAAATAGCACCTGGCACTTAGCACTAGGTTAATAGGTTAGTCCCAAAAAATAATATATAATTGCATATAAAACATCCAAGATTGGTAGTATAATAGCATGGAACAATCAAAATTCATAGATACGTTGGAGATGTATCAAGCATCCCCAAGCTTAATTCCTGCTCGTCCTTGAGTAGGTAAATGAGAAAAACAAAAACATTGATGTGGAATGCTACCTAACATGTCTATCATGTAACCTTTCTTTTATGGTATGAATATTTAGATCCGAATGATTCAAAGAAATAGTCTATAATTTGACATAAAGACATGAATACTCAGGCATACTAACAAACAATCATGTCTTTCAAAATAAAAATGCTAAAGAAAGCTTGATATGTATTCAATGTATCTATAATTTTTTATTATTCCATGCTATTATAGTACCAATCTTGGATGTTTTATATACATTTACAAGCAATTATATATAATTTTTTGGAATTAACCTATTAACTTAGTGCCTAGTGCCAGTTGCTGTTTTTTGTTTTTCATAATATTAGTACCAAACGAAGTCCAAATGCCACGACACCTTTTTGGTGGGTTTTTCTGTACATAAGAGACCTTGGAAGCTTCGGGAGGGGACGAGAAGATGGAGCAGTGGCCCACGAGGCACCAGGGAACGCCCAGGGGGTAGGTCGCGGCCTGGTGGCTTGTCGGGCCCACGTGGCTCCATTTGACCTAACTCCGCCTCTATAAATTCTCTAAAATCGGGAAACCAACAAAGGATTCCATGAAATACCTTTTCTGCCACTGCAAGTTCCAGAACCACGAGATCCCATCTGGAGGCCTTTTCCGGCACTCTACCGGAGGGGGATTCGAACATGGAGGGGCTCTACATCAACCTTGCCGCCCTTCTGATGATGCGTGAGTAGTTTACCACGGACCTACGGGTCCATAGTTAGTAGGTAGATGGCTTCTTCTCTCTATTTGATCTTCAATACAATGTCCTCCTTGATGTTCTCGGAGTTCTATCCGATGTAATCACTTTTTGCGGTTTGTTTGTTGGGATCCGATGAATTATGAGTTTATGATCAGTATATTATTTGAGTTTTCTCTGAACTCTTTTATGCATGGTTACTAGCTTCGTAATTCTCTCTGATCTGTTGATTTGGTTTGCCCAACTAGATTGATTTATCTTGCAATGGGAGAGGTTCTTTGTAATGGGTTCGATCTTGCAGTGCTCAATCCCAGTGACTGAAGGGGACATGACACGTATGTATCGTTGCTATTAAGGGTAAAAAGATGGGGTTTATTCATACATGAGTTTATCTTGTCTACATCATGTCATCTTGCTTAAGGCGCTACTTCGTTCTTTATGAACTTAATACCCTAGATGCATGTTGGATAGCGGTCGATGTGTGAAGTAATAGTAGTAGATGCAAAAGGTGAGTCGATCTACTTGTCTCGGACGTGATGCCTATATATGATCATTGCCTTGGATATCGTCATAATTATTTGCTTTTCTATCAATTTCCCAACAGTAATTTGTTTACCCACCGTACGCTATTTTCAAGAGAGAAGCCTCTAGTGAAAACTATGGCCCCGAGTCTATCTTTTATCATATATTAAAACTAAAAATACCTTGTTGCGTTTTAGTTTATTTATTTTATTTTGTATTTTTGTCTGATCTATCAATCAAAAACCATACAATTTAATCTTGCTCGTAACCGTCGAGGGATTGACAACCCCTTGTTCGCGTTGGGTTGCAAGGATTTGTTGTTTGTGTGCAGGTGCTGCTAATGAGGTGTTGCTTGGTTGTCCTACTGGATTGATAATCTTGGTTCTTAATTGAGGGAAATACTTATCTGTACTGTACTACATCATCCTCTCCTCTTTGTGCAGCTCACAAGTAGCAGGAAGAATTTCTGGCTCCATTTCCGTGGAGACATCATCAACATCTATCAAGTGCCTACGCACAAACTTTCATCTCCTTGCATTTATTTTATTTGCCTTTGCCTATCATTTTCATCTCCCCCACTTCTATTTTTTTTTTACAAAACTACAAAAATATTTCCCCGTTTGTCTTTTTCTTGTTTGTTTCTTTGCTTGCTTGTTATCTTGTTTGCGTAGTCACGATGTCTCAAGAAAATACAAAATTGTTTGATCTTTCCAATACTAATAATAATGATTTTATTAGTACTCCGGTACCTCCTCCTGCCACTAGTGCAGAGAATTGCGATATTAATGCCGCTTTGTTAAACCTTGTCATGAAAGAATAATTTTGAAAGGATCGAGAAGAGGGGTCTAGAGGGGGGAGGGGATTAGACCCTCAACAAGTAAAAGTGGAAATTTTTAAGTTTTCCAAGTTAAGGTGGAGTTTTAGTACAAGTTTAAGCATACGCAATACATTTCAAGCAAGCATGACAAGAGTATGAGCAGAGGAGAGACTAAAGCATGCTAATTGCAAGAAATTAAAGGGGTGGGATTGGAGTGTGCAAACGCAATGTAGACTCGGAGATTTTTTGCGTGGTTCCGATAGGTGGTGCTATCGTACATCCACGTTGATGGAGACTTCAACCCACGAAGGATAACGGTTGCGTCAGTCCACGGAGGGATCCACCCACGATGGGTCCAAGAAGAAGCAACCTTGTCTATCCCACCATGGCCATCGCCCACAAAGGACTTGCCTCACTTGGGTAGATCTTCACGAATTAGGCGATCTCCTTGCCCTTACAAACTTCTTGGTTCAACTCCACAATCTTGTCGGAGGCTCCCAAGGGACACCTAACCAATCTAGGAGACACCACTCTCCAAAAGGTAATAAATGGTGTGTTGATGATGAACTCCTTGCTCTTGTGCTTCAAATGATAGTCTCCCCAACACTCGACTCTCTCTCATAGATTTGGCTATGGTGGAAAGATGATTTGAGTGGAAAGCAACTTGGCAAGGCTAGAGATCAAGAATCTTGTGGTAGGATTGAAATATCTTGGTCTCAACACATGAGTAGGTGGTTCTCTCTCAGAAAATGAGTAGTGGAAGTGTAGGCACGTTCTGATGGCTCTCTCACATATGGAGAAGGGGTGGAGGGGTATATAGCCTCCACTCAAAATCCAACCGCTACACACATTTGACCCAACTCGGTCAGACCGAATAGAAGAACTCAATGAGACCGATTCAGTCCAAAATGTGAATGTTAGGAATCTCAGTGGGACCGACTGGAACAACTCGGTGGGACCGATGTGCTAGGGCTACGGCAGAACCTCATCTCGGTGAAGCCGGTTGCTTGAACTCGGTGAGACCGATTTCAGCAAAGAGCAAACAGAGAGTTGGTCAAGCAAACTCGGTGGGACCGATTGCACATTTCGGTGAGACCGAAATAATTGCAACATGCAATAGAGAGTTTGCTGGGCCATCTCGGTGAGACCGAGATCCGTATCGGTGTAACCAAATTGCTAGGGTTTCTGGCAGTGGCTATGTCAACTGAACTCGACGGTGCCGGATGGATCATTTCGGTGGGGCCGAGTTGGACTTTGAGTTTTGGACATATTTGGAATAGAAAGTGGCTGAGGGTTTTGGAGCAATATCACTGAGCACTTTGAGCAAGTAGACCATTAAGCAACACCTCATCCTGTTTTAAAAGTATTGGCTTTCCTATGGACTCAATGTGATCTTGGATCACTAAAATATAAATGAAGAGTCTTGAGCTTTTTCCAATCTTTGTACTTAGCATTCTGAAGAGGTTCCATATCCTCTTGTACTTACCATGCCATTGTTGAACTCATCTGAAATATACTAGATAAGAGTATTAGTCCAACAAGAGATATGTTGACATTAATTGCCAAAATCACCCAGTGAGCACTTGTGCTTTCAATCTCCCCCTTTTTGGTAATTGATGACAACATACATCAAAGCTTAGGATTAAAGATATACAAGGTATCAAGTAAAACTTTGGAGAGACGCGTAACATGCATAGGATCCCCCTTCATGTATGCAATCACGTGAAGTTGGAATGTGAGAACCTGTGAATACATAAGCATGACAGAGCAAGCAATGAGTTACATGCATCCAGGCTATATGCATCAGAGCAAATGATGTGTATAGGAAGTGTACCTCCATGTTCATGAATCCTTCTTGCAAACAATATGTACATCAGCAAGGGATCATCATGCACATGAGTGTGATGCATATACTTACCTTGTGGTCTTGGGCTGGCTTTAGAAGGAGTGGACTCGAGAAAACAGGGTTAGATAACACAAGAACACTCTAGGTAAAGCAATTTCAGGAAACCACAAGAGTACCAAGACTGGGATGACATGTAATGGGTGAGTACTAGGTACTCTATTTAGATACTGACATGTCCCCAAATATTTTAAAGATATGCAATGAATTCCAAGATTTTCTTCCCTAGATATGGACGTTTTCTCCCCCTGAATCTGATATTGGATAATGGATAAAGTTGGGTAAGAGAAAATCAGAGCAAGAAAGGGTAATATTAACCATAGTCAGAATATTAACCACAGTCAGAGAATAATGATATGCAATAACAATAACTAAGATCAAACATATTGGCATGACTTTCCCCTCTAAAAGACATGTGACTACTCTCCTCTTTGTTTTACTAGCATCTGGAAGAGCTTAGATGTGCTCATATGATAAGCTTTGATGTGCTCTCTCTCCCCCCTTGACATCAATTTCCAAGAAGGGCACTACGGAGCATGAGTCAAATAGGTGCGGTCCTTGAGACACACTACAAAGCAAAGATGTAGTTTAAGATGCGGGTAGAGGATAAGAATCATTGATTGGAGCTGGAGAAGAAATTAAATATTCAGATGCAATGGCAAAAAGTTTTCTCATTAATGAAATCGGTGACGCCGATCTGTTTCCATCAGTGACACTGAATTGGCTGTGTCATGGATGATGGATATCGGTCAGACCGGGTTAGTCCATGTTGGTTGTACCGATGAACTGTCTACAAGATATCCTGGTAGATGGTCTAGCCGGTAGGCTTGGATCGATGATTCCGAGTTCAACGCAGAGGAATTTTTTTGTCAACTCAGCTCACTTGGCAAATTAAATCTCACATCAGATCCACGGCACCCCAGATAAGCCAGCCAATCATACCAACAGAAGTTGTTGGGTCTTTAAACAGGCCGGCAAGTTAAATACAGAGAATAAGGAGAAGGGGTCGCAAAGTGAGGACGATGAAGAGGAGCCTTGTCCATCGAACACAGGGGGACAGAAGAAGTTTCCCCCTTAGGTTAAAACGTTGAACATGATATACGTTACTCATATCCCCAAGAGGGAGCGCAAACACGCGCTCAGGGACGTCTACGTGATAGAGCTAGTCGCCCCAAACTTCAATCCATGGTTGTCCTGTCCGATCACCTTTGATCGCAGGGACCATCCGGCCAGTGTCCGTCATGGCGGTTCAGCCACACTGGTCCTCGACCCAATCATTAAGGGATTGCACCTCACGCGAGTCCTCATGGACGGCGGTAGCAGCCTCAACCTGCTCTACCAGGACACAGTGTGCAAGATGGGCATCGATCCATCAAGGATCAAGCCCATGAAAACTACCTTTAAAGGAGTTATACCAGGTGTAGAGGACCGCTGCACAGGCTCAATCACACTGGAAGTCGTCTTCGGATCTCCGGACAACTTCCAAAGCGAGGACTTGATCTTCGATATAGTCCCCTTCTGCAGTGGCTATCATGCACTGCTCGGACGAACTGCATTTGCTCGATTCAATGCGGTGCCACACTATGCTTACCTCAAACTCAAGATGCTCGAACTGCGCGGTGTCATAACAGTAAATGGAAACACGAAACGCTCCCTCCGTACCGAGGAGCACACCGCGGCCCTGGCAGCGGAAGCACAGAGCGGCCCTATCAAGCAGAATATTAATTCAACGGCCAAGCTCCCGAACACTGTCAAACGAGTCCGGACTACTCCGCATCTTGACAGTCCAGCTCGTCAGGAGTTTGACTAGCAATTCGGCCTCCGTCTCAGTCCCGACCGAATGGTAGCATACGTACCACGCGTACATAACTACACACTCAAAATACCATGGGCAAAGACGGAGGCGTAACTTGATCATGGTCCATAATACGGCTTGACCTTCCGTGGACACACATATATTTTCCCCTTTCTTTTTTTCCTTTTCAGGTTTCTTCTCCACGGGCCCCTCACGACGGCCTGATCATCGATCCTTTTGAAGGAAGGATTTCCAAGGCGGCAAGTTGCATCGACGTACGGAGGAATCTCTAGGTGGTCTTCTTGACAATCACTCTTCCTGTCTTCAGGACCCGCACGAAGCTCCCCCTTGGCCTCGGCATGTCAAATCACTCTGTTGCTTATCACACTATTTGTACAAATACACTTTGACGTATCAATCAAATTATAGTGGAAACAGTTTGCGGCCCAACTTATGTGGCAATGGCTCACTACTTCATTTAACTTTGCTATTCTTATCGATTGCACCCGTACACTTTGGTACGCTTTAATTGGCCAGGGGCTTCATTGCGCTCCACACTGTGGCAACAAAGTCCGAACACTTTTTACAATATAGTTCGGCACCCCAAATTTAGCATTATATGTATCGGCTCCGAATCATGTCTTTGATCAATAGTTGGGTTGCCCGGCTCCTGTGCTTACTACCTTACATTCCGTCCTATAGGCTGGGGTAGTAAAGGGAGAACTACTACAATTGTGTTTCTGGTTTATCCGGGTAAACACCTCAGTAGAGAAAGCCGAAAAATGACTGTCATGATGTGGCGAGAGCTGGTCAGCTGTTCAGAGGTTCAAATATTTTGCGATTTTTCCCGCATTATGCGACGGATTGGCCTCCACCCGATTAGGTGTCTATAACACCCTAGTCCGGATTAACATATCCTCACTAGGGGCTGCGCCTACATTTCTATTGTCAAACTCCTATGGCTAAGTGAGAGTGATAAAGCCACATAGTCCGGTTGCCTGGTTCGTTGTGCTAAACACCTCCTTCAAGGACCAAACTCTTGGATCATGAGTGTTTAGGTTTTAACCCGAACAACCCCATACTACCTACGTGGGGGCTGAAGCCGACGACTGGCCAACTCTCAGATTTAATAAAACGGCCGCACAGGAGGCGGAATTTTAAATAAACAGTAAGAATCATATTACATATCGGCCTTGTTTCATAATACAGGACGGGATAAACATGAATGTTTTCATTCAAAGATAATGTCTTTTGCGCACTGGCCCTCTACAATGCGGGAACCCTCCAGGACATCATCAAAATACCGCTCGGGCATACAGTGCTCCTTGCCCGCGGGCGGTCCCTCAGTCGCGAGCTTGACGGTGTTCATCTTCGCCCACTGCACCTTGACACGGGTGAAGGCCATCCGCGCACCTTCGATCCAGACCGACCGCTTGATGGCATCAAGTCGAGGGCAGGCATCCACCAGCTGCTTCACGAGCCCGAAGTAGCTGTTGGGTATGGCTTCGGCAGGCCAAGATAGATTATGAAATCCTTCATGGCCAATTTGGCCACCCTATGTAGTTCGGTCAGCTATTTCAAGCTGATCGCTAAAGGGCACCGGATGCTCTGGCGCAAGGTATTGCGACCAGAACAACTTCTCCGTTGAGCTCCCCTCTTCGGCTCGGAAGAACTCCGCAACATCAGCAACACCGGATGCTCTGGAGGGCGCCCTGATACGTCCATTTTGCATCATGCTTTTATATCGATATTTATTGCATTATGGGATGTTATTACACGTTATGTCACATTACTTATGCTTATTCTCTCTTATTTTACAAGGTTTATATGAAGAGGGAGAATGCCTACCGGAATTCGGGTTTGGAAAAGGAGCAAATATTAGAGACCTATTCTGCACAACTCCAAAAATCCTGAAACTCCACGGATGTCATTTTTGGAATTAATAAAAAATAATGAGCGAAGAAAGTACCAGAGGGGGGCCACCCGCCATCCACGAGGGTCAGGGGCGCGCCCTACCCCCTGGGCGCGCCCCCGTGCCTCGTGGGCCCCCTAGCAGGCCTCTGGTGCCCATCTTCTGCTATATGACGTCTTTTACCCTGGAAAAAAAATAATAAGCAAGCTTTCGGGAAGAAACTCCGCCGCCACGAGGCGGAACCTTGGCGGAACCAATCTAGGGCTCCGGCAGAGCTGTTCTGCCGGGGAAACTTCCCTTCGGGAGGGGAAAATCGTCTCCATCATCATCACTAATGATCCTCTCATCGGGAGGGGGGTCAATCTCCATCAACATCTTCACCAGAACCATCTCCTCTAAAACCCTAGTTCATCTCTTGTATCCAATCTTTGTCCCAAAGCCTCAAATTGGTACCCGTGGGTTGCTAGTAGTGTTAATTACTCATTGTAGTTGATGCTAGTTGGTTTATTTGGTGGAAGATCATATGTTCTGATCTTTTATGCATATTAATATACCTCTGATTATGAACATGAATATGATTTGCGAGTAGTTGCATTTGTTCCTGAGGACATGGTAGAAGTCTTGCTATAAGTAGTCATGTGAATTTGGTATCCGTTCGATATTTTGATGAGATGTATGTTGTTTCTCCTCTAGTGGTGTTATGTGAACGTCTACTACATGACACTTCACCATTGTTTGGGCCTATAGGAAGGCATTGGGAAGTAATAAGTAGATGATGGGTTGCTAGAGTGACAGAAGCTTAAACCCTAGTTTATGCGTTGCTTCGTAAGGGGCTGATTTCGATCCATATGTCTCATGCTATGGTTAGGTTTACCTTAATACTTCTTTTGTAGTTGCGGATGCTTGCAATAGGAGTTAATCATAAGTGCTATGCTTGTTCAAGAAAGGGCAGAACCCAAGCACCGGTCCACCCACATACCAAATTATCAAAGTAACGAACGAGGATCATATGAGCGTGATGAAAACTAGCTTGACGATAATTCCCATGTGTCCTCGGCAGCGTTTTACTTCATATAAGAGTTTGTCCAGGCTTGTCCTTTGCTATAAAAAGGATTGGGCCATCTTGCTGCACTTTATTTACACTTGTTACATGTTACCCGTTACAAATTACCTTATCACAAAACTATCTCACATCGATAATTTCAAAGGCTTGCAGAGAATACGTTACTGAAAAGTGCTTAACATTTCCTTCTGCTCCTCATTGGGTTTGACACTCTTACTTTTCGAAAGGACTATGATAGATCCCCTACACTTGTGGGTCATCAAGACTCTATTCTGGCGCCGTTGCCGGGGAGTGAAGCGCCTTTGGTGAGTGGAAATCGGTAAGGAAAAATTTATATAGTGTGCTAAAATTTACTGTCACTTGTTACTATGGAAACAATCCTTTGAGGGGTTTTTTCGGGGTATCTTCACCTCGTCCGGAACCACAATTATCTACCCCTCAACCTACTGAACCTACTGAAAATGTTTACTTTGAAATTCCCTCGGGTATGGTAGAGAAACTGCTAGCTAATCCTTTTACAGGAGATGGAACATTGCATCCCGATTTACATCTAATCTATTTGGATGAAGTTTGTGGATTATTTAAGCTTGCAGGTATGCCCGAGGATGTTATCAAGAAGAAGGTCTTCCCTTTATATTTGAAGGGAAAGGCATTGACATGGTTTAGGGTATGTGATGATATGGGATCTTGGAACTACAAGCGATTGAAATTGGAATTTCATCAGAAATTTTATCCTATGCATCTTGTTCATCGTGATCATAATTATATATATAATTTTTGGCCTCGCGAAGGAGAAAGCATTGCTCAATCTTGGGGAGGCTTAAGTCAATGTTATATTCATGCCTCAATCATGAGCTCTCAAGAGAAATGATTATTCAAAAAATTTATGCTCGGCTTTCTCTCAATAATCGCTCCATGCTCAATACTTCTTGTACTGGTTCTTTTATGATGAAGACTATTGAATTCAAATGGGATTTATTGGAAAGAATTAAACGCAACTCTAAAGATTGGGACCTCGACAAAGGTAAGGAGTCAGGTATAACACCTAAGTTTGATTGTGTTAAATCTTTTATGGATACCGATGTTTTCTGTGAATTTAGCACTAAATATGGACTTGACTCTGAGATAGTAGATTCTTTCTGTGAATCCTTTGCTACTCATGTTGATCTCCCTAAGGAGAAGTGGTTTAAATATAATCCTCCCATTGAAGTAAAAGTAGTTGCACCTATTAAAGTTGAAGAAAAGACTATCACTTATGATGATCCTATTGTTCCCATCGCTTATATTGAGAAACCACCTTTCCCTGTTAGAATAAAGGATCATGCTAAAGCTTCAACTGTGGTCAACAAAAGTAATATTAAGACACCCAAACCTCCTGAGCAAATTAAAGTTGAACCTAATATTGCTATGGTTAAAGATCTCTTGGCTGATAATATTGATGGGCATGTTATTTACTTCTGTGATGAAGCTGCTAGAATTGCTAAACCTGGTGCTAAGGATAAACATAGACCTGTTGTGGGCATGCCTGTTATTTCTATTAAAATAGGGGATCATTGTTATCATGGCTTATGTGATATGGGTGCTAGTGCCAGTGCAATACCTCATTCTTCATATGAAGAAATTATGCATGATATTGCACCTGCTGAGATAGAAAATTGATGTTACAGTTAAGCTTGCTAATAGAGATACTATTTCACTAGTTGAAATTGTTAGAGATGTTGAAGTTTTGTGTGGGAAAGTTAAATATCCTGCTGATTTTCTTGTTCTTGGTTCCCCACAAGATGACTTCTGTCCCATCATATTTGGTAGACCCTTCTTGAATACTGTTAATGTTAGGATAGATTGCAAAAAGGATGTTGTTACTATTTGTTTGGGGGATATGTTTCATGAGTTTAATTTTGCTAAATTTCGTAGACAACCCCATGATAATGATTTGCCTAGTAAAGATGAAATTATTGGTCTTGCTTATATTGCCGTGCCTCCTAATGATCCTTTAGAACAATATTTTCTCGACCATGAAAATGATATGTTTAAGAATGAAAGAAGGGAAATAGATGAAGTTTTCTTTAAAGAGGGACCTATTTTGAAACACAACTTGCCTGTTGAAATCCTAGGGGATCCTCCTCCACCCAAGGGTGATCCCGTGTTTGAGCTAAACCATTACCTGATACTCTCAAATATGCTTATCTTGATGAGAAAAAGATATATCCTGATATTATTAGTGCTAACCTTTCAGAGCATGAAGAAAAGAAATTATTGAAAACTCTGAAGAAGCACCGTGTTGCTATTGGATATACTCTTGATGATCTTAAGGGCATTAGTCCCACTCTATGCCAACACAAAATAAAATTGGAGAAAGACGCTAAACCGGTTGTTGATCACCAACGAAGGTTAAATCCTAAGATGAAGGAAGTGGCAAGAAAAGAAATACTAAAGCTTCTGGAAGCAGGTATAATCTATCCCGTTGCTGATAGTCAGTGGGTAAGTCTTGTCCATTGTGTCCCTAAGAAGGGAGGTATTAACGTTGTTCCTAATGATAAAGATGAATTGATCCCACAAAGAATTGTTACAGGTTATAGGATGGTAATTGATTTCCGCAAATTAAATAAAGCTACTAAAAAGGATCATTACCCCTTACCTTTTATTGATCAAATGCTAGAAAGATTATCTAAACATACGCATTTTTGCTTTCTAGATGGTTATTCTAGTTTCTCTCAAATACCTGTGTCAATAGAGGACCAAGAAAAGACCACTTTTACTTGCCCTTTCAGTACCTTTGCTTATAGACGTATGCCTTTTGGTCTATGCAATGCACCTGGTACCTTTCAAAGATGCATGATGGCTATATTCTCTGATTTTGTGAAAAGATTGTTGAGGTTTTCATGGATGATTTCTTCGTATATGGAACTTCTTTTGATGATTGCTTGAGCAACCTTGATCGAGTTTTGCCGAGATGTTAAGAAACTAATCTTGTCTTGAATTGGGAGAAGTGCCACTTTATGGTTAATGAAGGTATTGTCTTGGGGCATAAAATCTCTGAAAGAGGTATTGAAGTTGACAAAGCTAAAGTTGATGCTATTGAAAAGATGCCGTGTCCTAAGGACATTAAAGGTATAAGAAGTTTCCTTGGTCATGCCAACTTTTATAGGTGGTTCATAAAGGACTTCTCTAAAATCTCCAGGCCTCTGACTAATCTCTTACAAAAAGATATTCCTTTTGTCTTTGATGATGATTGTGTAGAAGCATTTGAAATACTTAGGAAAGCTTTGATTTCTGCACCTATTGTTCAGCCACCTGATTGGAATTTACCCTTTGAAATTATGTGTGATGCTAGTGATTATGTCGTAGGCACTATTCTAGGACAAAGAGTTGATAAGAAATTAAATGTTATCCAATATGCTAGTAAAACTCTAGACAGATCCCAGAGAAAATATGCTACTACTAAAAAAGAATTTTTAGCAGTTGTATTTGCTTGTGATAAGTTCAGACCTTATATTGTTGATTCTAAAGTAACTGTTCACACTGATGATGCTGCTATTAAATATCTTATGGAAAATAAAGATGCTAAACCTAGACTTATTAGATGGGTTCTCTTTCTACAAGAATTTGATTTGCACATTATTGATAGAAACGGAGCTGAGAACCCCTGCTATGCATAACTTGTCTAGGTTAGAGAATGTTCTTGATGACCCACTACCTATTGATGATAGCTTTCCGATGAACAATTAGCTGTCATAAATGCTTCTCAGATCGCTGCTCCATGGTAAGCTGATTATGCTAATTACATTGTTGCTAAATTTATACCACCTAGTTTCACATACCAGCAAAAGAAAAAGTTTTTCTATGATCTAAGACATAACTTCTGGGATGACCCACATCTTTATAAAGAAGGAGTAGATGGTGTTATTAGACATTGTGTACCTGAGTATGAACAGGAACAAATCCTACGCAAGTGTCACTCCGAAGCTTATGGAGGACACCACGCTGGAGATAGAACTGCACATAAGGTATTGCAATCCGGTTCTTATTGGCCTACTCTCTTCAAGGATGCTCGTAAGTTTGTTTTGTCTTGTGATGAATGTCAAAGAATTGGTAATATTAGCAGACATCAAGAAATGCCTATGAACTATCACTTGTTATTGCACCATTTGATGTTTGGGGCTTTGATTATATGGGACCGTTCCTTCCTCTAATGGGTATACACATATTTTAGTTGCTGTTGATTACGTTACTAAGTGGGTAGAAGCTATTCCAACTAGTAGTGCTAATCATAACACCTCTATTAAGATGCTTAAAGAAGTTATTTTTCCGAGGTTTGGAGTCCCTAGATACTTAATGACTGATGGTGGTTGACATTTTATTCATGGTGCCTTTTGTAAAATGCTTGCTAAGTATGATGTCAATCATAGAATTGCATCTCCTTACCACCCACAGTCTAGTGGTCAAGTAGAACTGAGTAATAGAGAGCTCAAATTAACTTTGCAAAAGACTATTAATAGATCTAGAAAGAATTGGTCCAAGAAACTTGATGATGCATTATGGGCCTATAGAACTGCATATAGAAATCCTATGGGTATGTCTCTGTATAAAATGGTTTATGGAAAAGCATGTCACTTACCTCTCGAACTAGAACATAAGGCATATTGGGCCATTAAAGAGCTCAATTATGATTTCAAACTTGCCGGTGAGAAGAGGCTATTTGACATTAGTTCACTTGATGAATGGAGAACCCAGGCCTATGAGAATGCCAAACTATTTAAAGAAAAGGTTAAAATATGGCATGACAAAAGGATACAAAAGCGTGAGTTTAATGTAGGCGACCATGTGTTGCTATACAACTCTCGTTTAAGATTTTTTGCAGGGAAACTTCTCTCTAAATGGGAAGGTCCTTACGTTATCGAGGAGGTCTATCGTTCCGGTGCCATAAAAATCAACAACTTTGAAGGCACAAATCCGAAGGTGGTGGACGGTCAAAGAATCAAACATTACATCTCAGGTAATCCTATAAATGTTGAAACTAATGTTATTGAAACCATAACCTCGGAGGAATACATAAGGGACACTTTCCAGAATGTTTCAGACTCCTAAAAGGAATAGGTATGTGGTACGGTAAGTAAACTGACTCCAAAACAGTTCTAAAGGTAAGTTTTCTCCGTTTTGGAATATTTAAGAAAATAGGAAAATAAGAAGTAGTCCGAGAAGGACACGAGGCTTCCACGAGGGTGGAGGGCGCGCCCCCCCTGCCTCGTGGGCACCTCGTGTGCTCTTCGGACTCTGTTTTGTTGCACGATACTTCTTTTGGTCGGTAAAAATTCATTATATAATCTCCCGAAGGTTTTGACCCTCGTATTACGCAAATATCCTCTGCTTTGTTTCGAGCTGTTTTCTGCTAGAGTTGTCAAGGCCAGGCATCATGTCGTCCCCTTCCTCCAATAATGAGGGCAGCGATGCTTGGCTAATGAAGATAGAGCTGAAGAGAGAAGAACCCGGGGAAATCAACAAGGATGATGGGATCAAGAAGGCCACGACATCAAGCTCCGGCAGCAGCAGAAGAAGACATCCTTCAACCTCATCACAATCTTCTTACCCCAACTGAGATTGAAGCTTTCAAGATGATTGAGTTAGCTCGTATACAAAACAAGTATCTCACACGTGAAAATATTTTGTTGAAGGAGCATATCATCGCACTCAAGGGCATTATCCGCAAACTGGAGGATCTCCTACGCTCAATGTGCGACTATCCATCATCACCGCCATCTTCTTCACCAGCGAAAGAGATATAATCACATGGGTATGGGCACTCCCCTTGGCAACTGCCAAGCTTGGGGGAGGTGCCCCGGTATCGTATCACCATCACACTCCTATCTTTACCATTTTTCTTAGTTCGATCCTTTTGGTAATATCTTGATCTAGTAGCATAAAGTTTTAGTATGATTTAGTTTTGAGTTTTGTCTTATGATCTCTCTATGTAATCGAGTCCGTGAGCTATATATAATAAAGATTAGTGTCGAGTCAAGGGCTTGATTATCTTGCTATGATCGTGAGGGAATAAAAGAAAAAGAAAGAATAAAAAGAAATAAAGAGATCATATTGTTCTTATGGAGAGTAATGACTTCACATATAAAGAGTATGATGACTAAAAGTTGTTGAGAGTTAACAAACATAGTTTTGGTCATCGTTGCAATTAATAGGAAGTAATAAAGAAAGAGAGGTTCTCACATATAAATATACTATCTTGGACATCTTTTATGATTGTGATCACTCATTAAAATATGACATGCTAAAGAGTTGATGTTAGACAAGGAAGACAACGTAATGGGTTATGTTTTCTTATATCCGAAATAAAGTATATTGTCATGGATCATCCAACATGTTGAGCTTGTCTTTCCCTCTCATGCTAGCCAAATTCTTTGCACCAAGTAGAGATACTACTTGTGCTTCCAAATATCATTAAACCCAGTTTTGCCATGAGAGTCTACCATATCTACCTATGGATTGAGTAACATTCTTAAAGTAAGTTGTCATCGTTGCATGCAATAAAAATTTGCTTTCTAAATATGTATGATCAATTAGCATGGAGAAAATAAGCTTTATACGATCTTGTGATGTGGAAGAAATAAAAGCGACAAACTGTATAATAAAGGTCCATATCACAAGTGGCAATATAAAGTGACGTTCTTTTGCATTAAGATTTTGTGCATCCAACCATAAAAGCACATGACAACCTCTGCTTCCCTCTGCGAAGGACCTATCTTTTACTTTTGTCTTATACCTTATGCAAGAGTCATGGTGATCTTCACCTTCCTTTTTTACATTTTATCCTTTGGCAAGCACACTGTGTTGGAAAGATCCTGACATATATATCCAATTGGATGTGAGTTAGCATGGACTATTATTGTTGACATTACCCTTGAGGTAAAAGGTTGGGAGGCAATACTATAAGCCCCTATCTTTCTCTGTGTCCGATTAAAACTCCATAACCACAAGTATTGCGTGAGTGTTAGCAATTGTGAAAGACTAAATGATAGTTGAGTATGTGGACTTGCTGAAAAGCTCTTATATGGATTCTTTCCGATGTTATGATAAATTGCAATTGCTTCAATGACCGAGATTATAGTTTGTTAGTTCTCAATGAAGTTTCTGATTCATACTTGACATTGTGAATAGATTATTACTTGAGCATAAGAAATCATATGACAAAATATATATATATATATATATATATATATATATATATATATATATATATATATAAGTTGATGTTATAAAAATGATCGTGATGCCCTCATGTCCGTATTTTATTTTATCGACACCTCTGCCTCTAAACATGTGGACATATTTATCATTATCGGCTTCTGCTTGAGGACAAGCGAGGTCTAAGCTTGGGGGAGTTGATACGTCCATTTTGCATCATGCTTTTATGTCGTATTTATTGCATTATGGGATGTTATTACACGTTATGTCACATTACTTATGCTTATTCTCTCTTATTTTACAAGGTTTATGTGAAGAGGGAGAATGCCGGCAGCTAGAATTCTGGGCTGGAAAAGGAGCAAATATTAGAGACCAATTTTTCACAACTCCAAAAGTCCTGAAACTCCACGGAAGTCATTTTTGGAATTAATAAAAAATAATGAGCGAAGAAAGTACCAGAGGGGGGCCACCCACCATCCACGAGGGTGGGCGCGCCTACCCCTCGGGCGCGCCTGCCTCGTGGGCCCCTGGCAGGCCTCCGGTGCCCATCTTACGCTATATGAAGTCTTTACCTTGGAAAAATAATAAGCAAGCTGAAGAAACTCCGCTACCACGAGGCGGAACCTTGGCGGAACCAATCTAGGGCTCGGCAGAGCTGCTCGCCGGGAAACTTCCTCCCGGAGGGGGAAATCAACGCCATCGTCATCACCAACGATCCTTCATCGGGAGGGGGTCAATCTCCATCAACATCTTCACCAGCACCATCTCCTCTAAAACCCTAGTTCATCTCTTGTATCCAATCTTTGTCCCAAAGCCTCAGATTGGTACCTGTGGGTTGCTAGTAGTGTTAATTACTCATTGTAGTTGATGCTAGTTGGTTTATTTGGTGGAAGATCATATGTTCAGATCCTTTATGCATATTAATATACCTCTGATTATGAACATGAATATGATTTGGGAGTAGTTACGTTTGTTCCTGAGGACATGGGAGAAGTCTTGCTATAAGTAGTCATGTGAATTTGGTATTCGTTCGATATTTTGATGAGATGTATGTTGTTTCTCCTCTAGTGGTGTTATGTGAACGTCGACTACATGACACTTCACCATTGTTTGGGCCTAGAGGAAGGCATTGGGAAGTAATAAGTAGATGATGGGTTGCTAGAGTGATGAAGCTTAAACCCTAGTTTATGTGTTGCTTCGTAAGGGGCTGATTTGGATCCATATGTCTCATGCTATGGTTAGGTTTACCTTAATACTTCTTTTGTAGTTGCGGATGCTTGCAATAGGAGTTAATCTTAAGTGGGATGCTTGTCCAAGAAAGGGTAGCACCCAAGCACCGGTCCACCCACATACCAAATTATCAAAGTAACGAACGTGAATCATATGAGCGTGATGAAAACTAGCTTGATGATAATTCCCATGTGTCCTCGGGAGCGTTTTCCTTCATATAAGAGTTTGTCTAGGCTTGTCCTTTGCTACAAAAAGTATTGGGCCATCTTGCTGCACTTTATTTACACTTGTTACTTATTACCCGTTACAAATTACCTTATCACAAAACTATCTCATTACCGATAATTTCGGTGCTTGCAGAGAGAATACCTTCGAAAACTGCTTATCATTTCCTTCTGCACCTCGTTGGGTTCGACACTCTTACTTATCTAAAGGACTATGATAGATCCCCTACACTTGTGGGTCATCACGCCCTGGGCTTCAACCCAAGCCTCTTGCGCGCTTTGGCGGGCCTTGGCAAGTTCGGACTCTTGGTCCGCAATATTGCGCTCCAAGGACTCGTATTTCTTTACGGCGTCCTGGAGCTCTTGCTGGACCTCCCCGACCCTGGCGTCTTGCTTTTCGCGGGCGGCTTGTTCCTTCGCCGCTCTCTTCTGGGCCTCGGCCAGCGCGTTCTTTAGGGACTCCACCTCGGTCGCAGCTCCTATGAAATATCATGATAGCATGATCAACACAAGCAATTCATATCTTTCTAGATCTAAATAGGTCATTGCATACCTTGCTTATCCTCTAGTTGTTTTTTCACACGGCCGAGCTCTACCTCGGCCTGCTCCAGACTCTACTTCAGTTTGGAGACTTCGGCAGAATGGGAAGTCGCAGCCAGCATCGACGCCTGTTGTCGGTTCTATATCCGGCGTATCTTGTAGTAGGGGTCCTAAGCTAGGCGTCTTGGAGCAATGGTAACATGGACACGGGATTTTACCCAGCTTCGGGCTCTCTCGAAGAGATAATACCCTACATGCTGCTTTTGATTGTTTTCATATGGGTGTAGTACAGAGTACATGTATCTACCACGAGATTGTAGTAATGAATATGAGATGCCTATTGACTAGCCTGGCCTCGGTTTATATAAGACACCGGAGGCCTAGGGTTTTAGGAGAATCCTTGTCTTGGGCGCCGATACGTCTCCAACGTATCTATAATTTTTTATTGCTCCATGCTATATTATCTACTGTTTTGGACATTATTTGGCTTTATTATCCAAATTTATATTATTTTTGGGACTAACCTATTAACCGGAGGCCTAGCCTGTAATTGATGTTTTTGCCTATTCGAGTTTCGCAGAAAAGGAATATCAAACGGAGTCCAAACGGAATGAAACCTTCGAACGTGATTTTTAGGAAGATTATGATCCGGTGACTTGGACCTCACGTCAAGAAGCAAAAGAGGAGGCCACGAGGTAGGGGGCGCGCCCACCCCCTGTAGCGCCCCTCCACCCTCGTGGGCCCCTGCTGCTCCAATCGACGCATTCTTCCTCCTATATATACCTACGCACTTCAAACGATCGACACGGAGCCAAAACCTAATTCCACCGCCGCAACCTTCTGCAGCCACGAGATCCCATCTTGGGGCTTGTTCGATAGCTTCACGGAGGGGGCATCCATCACGGAGGGCTTCTACATCAACACCATAGCCTCTCCGATGAAGTGTGAGTAGTTTACCTCAGACCTTCGGGTCCATAGTTAGTAGCTAGATGGCTTCTTCTCTCTTTTCGGATCTCAATACAATGTTCTCTCCCTCTCTCGTGGAGATCTATTCGATGTAATCTTCTTTTTGCGTTGTGTTTGTTGAGACCGATGAATTGTGGGTTTATGATCAAGGTTATCTATGAACAATATTTGAATCTTCTCTGAATTCTTTTATGTATGATTGGTTATCTTTGCAAGTCTCTTCGAACTATCAGTTTGGTTTGGACTACTAGATTGATCTTTCTTGCAATGGGAGAAGTGCTTAGCTTTGGGTTCAATTTTGCGATGTCCTTTCCCAGTGACAGTAGGGGTAGCAAGGCACGTATTGTATTGTTGCCATCGAGGACAACAAGATGGGTTTTTTATCATATTGCATGAATTTATCCCTCTACATCATGTCATCTTGCTTAAGGCATTACTCTGTTTTCATGAACTTAATGCTCTAGATGCATGCTGGATAGCGGTCGATGAGTGGAGTAATAGTAGTAGATGCAGGCAGGAGTCGGTCTACTTGTCTCGGACGTGATGCCTATATACATGATCATACCTAGATATTCTCATAACTATGCTCAATTCTGTCAATTGCTCAACAGTAATTCATTCACCCACCATAAAATACTTATGCTCTTGAGAACACTAGTAAAACCTATGGCCCCCGGGTCTATCTTCATCATATTAATCTTCCAACACTTAGTTATTTCCTTTGCTTTTTTACTTTGCTTTTATTTTACTTTGCATCTTTATCACAAAAATATCAAAAATGTTATCTTATCATATCTATCAGATCTCACTCTCGTAAGGGACCGTGAAGGGATTGACAACCCCTTATCGCGTTGGTTGTGAGGAGTTATTTGTTTTGTGTAGGTACGACGGACTCGCGCGTAGCCTCCCACTGGATTGATACCTTGGTTCTCAAAAACTGAGGGAAATAGTTACACTACTTTGCTGCATCACCCTTTCCTCTTCAAGGAAAATCCAAAGCAGCACTCAAGAGGTAGCAAGAAGATTTCTGGCGCCGTTGCCGGGGAGTCTACACAAAAGTCAACATACCAAGTACCCATCACAAATCCCTTATCTCCCGCATTACATTATTTGCCATTTGCCTCTCAGTTTCCTCTCCCCCACTTCACCCTTCCGTTTTATTCGCCCTCTCTTTTCTGTTCGCCTCTTTTTTGTTTGCGTGTCGTTATGGCTAGTCCTCTATCTTCTCCATTGTCTCCCGAGAATGAAGTTCTAAATTTTAAACAAAGGGAGGGAGAAAATCTAAAATATGCTTGGTATAGTATTTGCAATGCTCAAAATAGATCTGCCAGGAAGCAATCTACTTCTGTTCTTCTCCGCAATTTTTATGTAGGTGCTAATTCTTGGTATAGATATATCCTTGATACCATTACCGGAGGGAATTTCTTGGGTAGCCATTCTTTTGACTCTTATAATGCTATGATAGATTTGTTTGGCTCACCACCTCTTTTGGTTAATGGAACTATGTTAACTTTGGAGCATGTAATGCAAAGACTTGAAATTATTGAAAATAAGGTTGCATCTTGAGAGTTAATCGAAAATTTGGATAAAAAGATCCACAACCAAATTATCCAATATGGATCTAGGGTAGGAGTCACTTTGAAAAATATTAAGGAGAAGGAACCCATAGTTAATGAGAGAATAAATCAAGATTCCACTAGAATCGATAAACTTGAGGGTATCATTACCAACTTGGGAACCACTTTTTCTTCCGTAAAGAATACTCCAAGTCCTCCTACTAAAATTGCCAAGCTTATGTATGTTCCTAAAAATAAGGGTGAATCCTCTAATAAGGAAACTGCGGATCTCAAATCTATAAGTATTCATCCCAATCTTTTTGCCATCATTAAGGAACCATTTGCTACGAATGAATTTTTCGATCTTGTGCCTAAAAGTTTGATATTACTAAAAAGAAAGAAATTCCTAAGGATGATAGATGTCTCATTGAAGAATTGCCTACCAAAGATGGCAATACTTAGATCTATCCTTGCTTTTATGCCTAGCTAGGGGCGTTAAACGATAGCGCTTGTTGGGAGGCAACCCAATTTTATTTTTAGTTTTTTGCTTTTTGCTTTTATTTAGGAATAAATCTTTGATCTAGCCTCTGGTTAGATGTGTTTTTATGTTTTAATTAGTGTTTGTGCCAAGTTAAACCTATAGGATCTTCTTGGATGATAGTTATTTGATCTTGTTGTAATTTCCAGGAACTTTCTGTTCACGAAAACAATTGTTAAAGATCACCAGAACGTGATAAAATACTAATTCCAATTGCTTCTGATCAATAAACAAATTTCCTAGGTCGTCCTATTTTGGCTGAGTTTTTGGAGTTCCAGACGTTTGCGTTAGTTACAAATTACTACAGACTATTCTGTTTTTGACAGATTCCGTTTTTCGTGTGTTGCTTGCTTATTTTGATGAATCTATGGCTAGTAAAATAGTTTATAAACCATAGAGAAGTTGGAATACAGTAGGTTTAACACCAATATAGATAAAGAATGAGTTCATTACAGTACCTTGAAGTGGTCTTTGGTTTTCTTTCGCTAACGGAGCTCACGAGATTTCTGTTGAGTTTTGTGTTGTGAAGTTTTCAAGTTTTGGGTGATTTTTTTTGATGGATTATGGAACAAGGAGTGGAAAGAGCCTAAGCTTTGGGATGCCAATGGCACCCCCAAGATAATCTAAGGACACCATAAATCCAAAGCTTGGGGATGCCCCGGAAGGCATCCCCTCTTTCGTCTACTTCCATCGGTAACTTTACTTGGAGCTATATTTTTATTCACCATATGATATGTGTTTTGCTTGGAGCGTCTTGTATGATTTGAGTCTTTGATTTTTAGTTTACCACAATCATCCTTTCTGTACACACCTTTTGAGAGAGCCATACATGATTTGGAATTTGTTAGAATACTCTATGTGCTTCGCTTATATCTTTTGAGTTATATAGTTTTGCTCTAGTACTTCACTTATATCTTTTAGAGCATGGTGGTGGATTTGTTTTATAGAAACTATTGATCTCTCATGCTTCACTTAGATTATTTTGAGAGTCTTAAATAGCATGGTAATTTGCTTAAATAATCCTAATATGCTTGGTATTCAAGAATAGTAAAAACTTTCTTATGAGTGTGTTGAATACTATGAGAAGTTTGATGCTTGATAATTGTTTTGAGATATGAAGATGTTGATATTAGAGTCATGCTAGTTGAGTAGTTGTGAATTTGAGGAATACTTGTGTTAAAGTTTGTGATTCCCGTAGCATGCACGTATGGTGAACCGTTATGTGATGAAGTCGAGACATATTTATTTATTGATTGTCTTCCTTATGAGTGGCGGTCGGGGACGAGTGATGGTCTTTTCCTACCAATCTATCCCCCTAGGAGCATGCACGTAATACTTTTCTTTGATAACTTGTAGATTTTTGCAATAAGTATATGAGTTCTTTATGACTAATGTTGAGTCCATGGATTATATGCACTTTCTTCCTTCCACCATTGCTAGCCTCTCTAATACCTCACACTTTTCGCCGGTACCATACACCCACCATATACCTTCCTCAAAACAGCCACTGTACCTACCTATCATGGCATTTCCATAGCCATTCTGAGATATATTGCCATGCAACTTTCCACCGTTCCATTTATTATGACACGCTCCATCATTGCCATATTGCTTAGCATGATCATGTAGTTGACATCGTATTTGTGGCAAAGCCACCATTCATAATTCTTTCATACATGTCACTCTTGATTCATTGCATATCCGCACATCACGGAGGCATTCATATAGAGTCATATTTTGTTCTAAGTATTGAGTTGTAATTGTTGAGTAGTAAGAAAATAAAAGTGTGATGATATTTATTTTTAGAGCATTGTCCCAAGTGAGGAAAAGGATGATGGAGACTATGATTCCCCCACAAGTCGGAATGAGACTCCGGACGAAAAAAAGGGGGAAAAGAGGCCATAAAAAAAAGAGAAAAGGCCCAAATAAAAAAATGATAGAAAAAGAGAGAAGGGACAATGTTACTATCCTTTTACCACACTTTTGCTTCAAAGTAGCACCATGATCTTCATGATAGAGAGTCTCATTGTGTCACTTTCATATACTAGTGGGAATTCTTCATTATAGAACTTGGCTTGTATATTCCAATGATGGGCTTCCTCAAAATGCCGTAGGTCTTTGTGAGCAAGCGAGTTGGATGCACACCCACTTAGTTTCTTTTGTTGAGCTTTCATATACTTATACTCTAGTGCATCCGTTGCATGGCAATCCCTACTCACTCACATTGATATCTATTGATGGGCATCTCCATAGCCCGTTGATACGCCTAGTTGATGTGAGACTATCTACTCCTTTTTGTCTTCTCCACAAACTCAATTCTATTCCACATATAGTGCTATATCAATGGCTCACGCTCATGTATTGCGTTAAGATTGAAAAAGTTTGAGAAAAACAAAAGTAAGAAACAAATGCTTGGCTTGTCATCGGGATGTGCATGATAAAATATTTTGTGTGGTGAAGATAGAGCATAGCCAGACTATATGATTTTGTAGGGATAACTTTCTTTGGCCATGTTATTTTGAGAAGACATGATTGCTTTGTTAGTATGCTTGAAGTATTATTATTTTTATGTCAATATTAAACTTTTGTCTTGAATCTTTCGGATCTGAATATTCATACCACAATTAAGAAGAATTACATTAAAAGTATGCCAAGTAGCACTCCGCATCAAAAATTCTGTTTGTATCATTTACCTACTCGAGGACGAGCATGAATTAAGCTTGGGGATGCCTGATACGTATCCAACGTATCTATAATTTTTTATTGCTCCATGCTATATTATCTACTGTTTTGGACATTATTGGTCTTTATTATCCACTTTTATATTATTTTTTGGACTAACCTATTAACCCGAGGCCCAGCCTGCACTGTCAGTTTTTTGCCTATTTCAGAGTTTCGCAGAAAAGGAATATCAAACGGAGTCCAAACAGAATGAAACCTTCGGGAACATGATTTAGGAAGATTATGATCCAGGAGACTTGGACCCTACGTCAAGAAACAAAAGAGGAGGCCACGAGGTAGGGGGGGCGCCCACCCCCCAGGGCGTGCCCTCCACCCTCATGGGCCCCCTGTTGCTCCACCGACGTACTCCTTCCTCTTATATATACCTACGCACTTCAAACGATCGACACACGGAGCCAAAAACCTAATTCCACCGCCGCAACCTTCTGTACCCACGAGATCCCATCTTGGGGCCTGTTTTGGAGCTTCGCTGGAGGGGGCATCCATCACGGAGGGCTTCTACATCAACACCATAGCCTCTCCGATGAAGTGTGAGTAGTTTACCTCAGACCTTCGGGTCCATAGTTAGTAGCTAGATGGCTTCTTCTCTCTTTTTGGATCTCAATACAAAGTTCTCTCCCTCTCTCGTGGAGATCTATTTGATGTAATCTTCTTTTTGCGTTGTGTTTGTCGAGACCGATGAATTGTGGGTTTATGATCAAGATTATCTATGAACAATATTTGAATCTTCTCTGAATTCTTTTATGTATGATTGGTTATCTTTGCAAGTCTCTTTGAATTATCAGTTTGGTTTGGCCTACTAGATTGATCTTTCTTGCAATGGGAGAAGTGCTTAGCTTTGGGTTCAATCTTGCGGTGTCCTTTCCCAAAGTGATGAGGGGCAGCAAGGCACGTATTGTATTGTTGCCATCGAGGATAAAAGATGGGTTTTTATCATATTGCCTGAATTTATCCCTCTACATCATGTCATCTTGCTTAAGGCGTTACTCGCTTTTCATGAACTTAATACTCTAGATGCATGCTGGATAGCGGTCGATGAGTGGAGTAATAGTAGTAGATGCAGGCAGGAGTCAGTCTACTTGTCTCGGACGTGATGCCTATATACATGATCATACCTAGACATTCTCATAACTATGCTCAATTATGTCAATTGCTCAACAGTAACTCGTTCACCCACCGTAAAAATACTTATGCTCTTGAGAGCACTAGTGAAACCTATGGCCCCCGGGTCTATCTTCATCATATTAATCTTCCAACACTTAGTTATTTCCTTTGCTTTTATTTTAATTTGCATCTTTATCACAAAAATACCAAAAATATTATCCTATCATATCTATCAGATCTCACTCTCGTAAGTGACCGTGAAGGGATTGACAACCCCTTATCGCGTTGGTTGCGAGGAGTTATTTGTTTTGTGTAGGTACGAGGGACTCGCGTAGCCTCCTACTGGATTGATACCTTGGTTCTCAAAAACTGAGGGAAATACTTACGCTACTTTGCTGCATCACCCTTTCCTTTTCAAGGAAAATCCAATGCAGTGCTCAAGAGGTAGCAGGCGCCAAGTCTTGTGGAGTCTTCCTTGTATGCGGCATGGGTTGTCCGAACTGGCCCAATAGTGAATAGCCATGGGGCCCTCGGCCCGATCTAGCTGGTCGGGAGACGACATGGTGAGTACCCCCTAGTCCTGGACACCGTCAGTAGCCCCCTGAACCGGTCTTCAAGTTGGAGACTCTCCTCGATTCTTCCGAACTGTTCTTCATCTTCGGTCGTCGATCTTGAAAACTAGTTCAACAAATCTTCACCTCTTCGATCTTGAGGATCACCGAAGTGAACCCGAAGAGTTTATACGTCGGGTATCCGAGGAGCCCCTTTAAGTTCTCAGCCTTTATCAATGCCTTGTTATTTTTTACACCACACCTCGGGTTTGAAGTTGTTCCCGGGCGACGGTGTCCTCTTGCATCCGAGCTCCAACGCCGGACTGCATTTGAGGTATCTTTTGAAGCCGAGCTCCAACGTCGGACTGTATCCGAGCTCCAACGCCGAACTGGATCCGAGCTCCAATGCCAGACTGTATCCGAGGTGTCATAGATCACCTTGGCTTGAAGAAGTTTAAAGGAGGTTAGCCGAGCTTAATGCCGGCAATGCCCTCTATAGAGCTAACCACTTACATCCGAGCTTTATGCCGGACTGCTTCCGAGGTGATGCACCACCTCGGGCTTGGGCTGATTGTTTACGGATTTTATTTCCGATGCGTGTAAATTTATTTGCTGTCAATATGTATAACTAGTAGCCCTCAAGGTGTTTGTCGGTCTAAAACCCGAGATGCACCTGAAGGAAAACATGAAACCACTGATCCTAGTAGCCCCTGAGACTCAGGTCGATGCGCAGAATTGGCCTGAGGATAAACTCCTAGCTCAGCACCATAGGTAGGAATAGAAACGCAGTGTAATATATTAGAGATAATAGTGATCGGCTAATGGGCCCTTGAGAGAGGGTCTCGAGAAGTTGCCGTAATATATTAGCTTGATGCCAGATAGGTCCAGATGGTACCTGTTGTTGTCCGAAGACGCGTTTGCCTATAGTTCGGTCAAGCCGAACACTAAGCACTTTGAATTTTCTCGCATTGAGCGTGCAATGCAAGAGCCCCGAGACATCGGGTCGTGGCAACACCGCATCGAGGATCGATGTGCCCCTTTAATATTTGTAAATAATAAGCCTGAAGCCCAGTAGCCCCCGAGCCTTAATGCGGGCACGGGTGGCCGAATTAAGGATCGATATCCATAGTAAAATCACAAATTATGTCTGATGACTCCATGTATTCAAGTACTTTACATCATTAATGCTCGGATCCGGATTGTAGAAAACTTTGTTGACCGACCATCGGCTTCAACCTCTTCGGCCAGTAGCCGAAGAGTGTTTTCCTACTTTATAAAGCCGTTATAAGGGCAAAGATTATGGAAAACAAGGCAATCCGGCCATACGGTTTTATAAACAAAGGTACATGGAGAGATATGTTATATTATGTTTAACGTAAGAAACATCTTCCAAAGAAAATAGTCCACCTATCGGTTCCTTTCTTTGGGTCGTCATGCTTATCATGATCATGAAACCTCACCTCCGATAAATGTGGGAGGAAAATATTGAGGATTTAGTTTGGGGAAAGTTCGCGAACTCTATGGTATTAATGAACCAAAATTTTCACTTCCGTCGTTGCCGACCAATGTGATCCTTTAAGATTGCTAGCTTTCGGCTTCACCCAGTCTGAGGTACTTACTCGGATGACCCAGTAGTAACGATCACAAAGGTGCTCCCTTTACCACCTAGCCGAACAATCGGGAACGTAGGGGTAAGCACAGGAGCCAGGCAACCCAGCTTGGCCAAAATCTTAAGTCAAATTGATGCATATTTATGGCTTTATAATGATGATTATGGAAGGCAGCCCTCGTATATTAAATACAAACGCCGATGTTATGTCTATTTTGACTCCGTTGCGAACGTTTATCATTTGAAAGTGGCCCATCATCGGCTTCCACCCCCTTGTAGATGCTACGCAAGGTGTCTCCGCAATAACAAAACAACCCTTAGCCGACGTCTCGGTGCCCGAAGGCGGTTGTGTTAGCGGAAACGAGGCAATCAGATATGCGGGCTTTATAACTTTCACTTAGTCATAGGAGCTTTAAAGATGGGAGGTCAGCTACTAGCCCCTGGTTAGTGTTCGGCGACAGCCGAGGTCAAGCCATAAACACTGCGGCCAATATTATGAACGACCCGTCATTTAACACAGTTATCGGATCGCTGACCAGTTTATGCTTATTGTGACAGTCAGTTTTCGGCTTTCTCCACTGAGGCGCTTAACCATGCTAGCTGGAAGCACAATCGCAGTGGTTCTCCCTTTGCACACCTGCCGAACATAGCGGAACGTAGGAGGCAAGCACGGGAGCCGGGCAACCCAACTATTGACCAAAGACACAATTCAAAACCGATGTATATAAAGCAGTACCCAAGAATGTTTTGCCGAATCTCTAAAGGTGTCCGGCGTTACACTGCGGGACTTATGCTGGAAACACACAAATAGTTTAAAAGTGCCATAGGCTTGGAAAAACAAAAAACTTCAGTAAAAACTTGACGTCCGAACTAGATCAAGTGTTCGGTGCCAATCCGAAATTTGGTCTTAGAAAAAAGAAGTGCTTCTGTCGTGCTTTAACATGACACATCCTATCTCAAGACTTCAAGCGGGTCAGCCTACGGCTTCAACCTCCTATCCCAAAGGCTTCTCGTTAGGCCAGTTTAGCAAACTAGACTCTAGCGACTTTGAGAGAGAAATTAGGCCCCCCGGCTATTGACCACACACTTGTGTCCAAAAAAAGAGTGATAGAAAAAGACTTTGCAACGACTAAGAAGAAGAACACTTATTATAAAATGGCTCATATAAATTTAAGAGCCCCCAGTTAACTTGGGCAAAGGGAGTGTTAAATTTCATGCTTGGTTGAACGGAATGAAGAATAAAAAGTGTGAGCATGAAAGCGACTTAGCTAGTTAATGTGCTCCGTGTTGATGACGCGATCCGGGCTTGTGGCGGGACGAGGATGCCCAGCAAACCTTGACAGATTCAACTGATGTGTAGTCCTCAACTTGACCGAGGTCCCAGCCCCAAGCCAATCCCGAGGTGGCCGAGCGAAGAGCTCGGCACTCTGAAGTGGCGACACAGCACGACCGTTGTGGAGAGGTGAAGCTCCCAGTTCAGCCAAGGTGACGGAGCAGGCCGGCGGGTGACGCCGTAGCCCCCACATCAGCCGACGCATCGAAATAGGTCGACGTCAGTTTACCTGTGCACATGAAACAGTGCGAACCGAGAGTAATAAAAAATAGAGGTAATAATGTGTGTTTTTTAATCTACTGAATTAACTTAAGCGTAGTAAGTAATTAAAGAAATATGGCCTGAGCGCTGAGGTCGGCTCGATGGCGTTGTGGCACGGCGATGTTGACATAGGTCGGCCGGCCTCGGTGACGGCGAGACGCCGGCTAGACCGACGTCGTGCACAAGTATCGACAATCCCAGCAAAAATAATGCAGTGCAAAACAACAGAAAATATTTTGTGTGCCATAATTTTAGGAGCTAACCGAATAGTTAGGAAAAATAAAACCTGTTCGACGGCGATGATCGAGACAGATTTGAATTACTAGAATTCGCTAACCAAAATCAAGGTACCGTATCCCTGATGTGTGTTCGGAGGTCCTCATCTTCATGTGGTTGCTCGGGACGTGAGAGTTAGCTCGGCGGAGTGGCAACATGTGCGGTGACCATGTCATGTAGTGCGAATTCACCTGGCAGGCCGAGCTGCAGTGCGGCGCTGGCCGAACTACCAATGAAATCGGCTGGTTTGTAACTGGCCTGACTAGCACGTCGATCAACAGACCAAGTTGCAAACATGTAGTAGAAAATCTATGCAGAAAAACCATGCCAATGGACAGAAAAAATATTCTATGAAAATTAATATATACAACACATATAATTTAGAGAAATAGAACCCCATTTCTGGTAGTGAGGCGTAGATGAAAAAGCCTTCGAGTGGAGTTCTTCACGTGAGATGTACTAGGTGTCTCCATGGATTTTGAGAGTTTTGAAACTCCACGTGACACGGTATCGCTTGGTCTGCGCGCCATGCAAGATTGAAGGCGCTAACACTTTTCCCAGGCTGAATTGACCTCCACGGACGTACTATCAATGAGTAATCAATCATTGTTGTAAGCTAGCATTCATTTATCAATAATATTCGCCTAGGCCTGAAGTACCAATGGCAACATCGATTGAATTGAGTAATAAAAGAAAGAAAGGCAGAGAATTATTCCTGTGTGTGCGCTGGCCGAGCATAGCTGTTCCAGTCTCCTCGGTTGCGTACGGCACCATGACCATGTTTAGCCGACCTGCGCAGGATGCGTCTTGTACTGTTTTTGGCCGCCGCCACCACACGGTCCGCCGTTGTGCAGATTTGTAGGTCCTCATTGCGTACCTATGGACAAACTCTCTTCGGCCTGATCTCAGATCAGAACTGATCTCGGATGGACCTGCGAAATAGAACAATGAACTGAGAACAATAATTTCCAAAGAATTTGATCTATGTGGAACAGATCTAGCTAAAAAAATTATTTATTGTAACATCCCAAATTTTTAATTTGGCATGTTATACATAGGTCATCCATGCATATCATATTTTATTGCATTTTCGTTTGCAATCCTCGAAATCCTAAGCAACTCAAGGACCCTCGGAGAGAGTTGGGGATTTTCCGATTTTCATATTTGAATTATATCAAATAATGAAGACGACGATTTTGGATTTTATTATTTTTCTCCGGAAAATATTTCATGTTTAAATAATAAATGAGAGGAGATAATATGACTTCTCCAAAAATAATTGAAATATCGGAGAAAAAATGTTAAAATCATTATTTGGATTTTATTTTATTTATTTGGAATTTTATTTGCCCTAGAGAAAAATTTGCATGATTTAAAAATTGCATTTTAGGGGCCAAGAAAAGTTCATCTTGTTCTAAATATTTTATTTAGACGGAGAAAACTTGTTTTGGTATTTTTCTCCGGTTTATTTGTTTTGCGAGCGTTCGCTCGTTTATCCGTTTTTTCGAACGTGTTCGTCGTTTAGTTTCTGCTAACGAACGTTCGTTCGTTTAGCCGCTCGTCATTTTCTTTTATCGGATTTATTCCGCGATTTTTCCAATCGCGATTTCTGATCCGATGTTCGAATTAGTATAACTTTTCGCTCGTTTATCGGAATCAGGAGATTCAAGCGCCTGGAGTTTCATCTCAAACCCTCTTTCCGAATAGCCAACTCAAACAAGTTTTTGCCTCTGAAAAATTTGACCCTAGTTCAGATTAGTAAACGGATCTTGTTTCTTTCGCCGTTTGAGTTTCGTTGCTCCGTTTGGTTTGATTTTTCTTGTGAACCGGAGTTCTTAAGTTGAACTCTCCGGTCAACCTCTTTCAGATGAAGTTTCGTTTGTGCATCTTTGCTTGTTGCTTATGTATGTATTGTTTGCTTGCGATAGAATTCCCGGAGTGCGAAGCGTGTTACTACGAGTCTCTAGGATTCACGGATCGTCAGCAAGGCAAGTAACACTTGATCATATTTCCTTTCATACCCAGTTTTTATGCATTAGTTCAACCTCAAACATTGCATGGTTAGGATGTCATTAATTTGTGGGTTGAGAAGTAGATGATGAGGTAGGAACCTATTGCCCTGTGACTATCAAACCCTTGGGAGTTACTTCTACGTGTTGCTTATATTGCTATGCTATGCTCAGAGACGTGGTTTGGTTTGAGAGATATTCATGACATATGTGAGATTTTTCACTAATGGTTTACTGTAACGTTGCAACTTAAATACACATCTGGGTGGATTGAGGCACCTGGGGAACCCAGTGTTGTCTGTTTTATTTTGGAAATCCCGGGTACCCGTGTGATCTTCCTATGGACCGCCACCTGTGCTCAAAGGAACTGAGATTATTCATGCTAGAAACTTCCGTGTGCAGCCACAAGCTATTATGGGCTCTAGCATAGTTGAGTAAGTTACGTGAAGCTCTTGAAGAGGTAGATCAGAAGATAGTGGGTTTTGTAGGTTTGGTATGGTCTACCCGGAGTAGAGAGTTAATGTTTACGAAAGATCGTGTCTTGGTCATCCGCTTCTACGAAACACCATGTAGTGCGAGAAATCAACGGAGGCGATCGAGTCTTGTGGGGAAAAGTGCGCAAACCTCTGCAGAGTGTACAATCTAATCATGGTTAGCCATGTCCCGGTTATGGACAATTACGAGTATCCAAAGTACTTGAGTAATTACATGTATCTCATCACTCTAAATTAATATTGTCGGGTTGTTAATTACTTTAATTGGGATTGAGTTGGGGTTATACCTTCTCAATGATGTTTCAACCACCATGATAGTTAAATTAAAATTTATTCCTTTGATGTATGGAAAAATTGGCTTTCCGCAGCTGCAGTAGAGCTTTCCACCAACCAAACATGCATGTAGTGTTAGCGATTCTGTTATTGCTCTATTGTGTTACATTGCCGCATATTCCATGTCTTGACCCGTTCTCGGGCTGCAACGTATTATGTTGCAGACTTTTCAGACGAGGAGTAAGGTTCGATAGGTCGTTGCCGTGCAGCTCAGCTATGCCGTTGGAGTTGATGGACTCACTTTATCTTCCAAGCCTTCAGCTGTTATCGTATTAGATGGCCTTAAGCCATATAATCGTAGTAAGTTCTCTTTTGAGACATTCGATGTAATAAGGGTGTGATTGCTACTCTGTTATAAATCCTTCGAGTACTGTGTGTGTCAGCATTACCGATCCAGGGATGACACGGAAGCACAGAGACTTGACCATCTGAGGTCGGGTCGCTACAAGATGGTATCAGAGCACACGCTGAGTGTAGGACATGACCACTAAGATAAAACCATAGGTCACTCTTCTCTACTCATTTCTGACTCCTCTCCATTTTTCCACTCTTTAGGATGACGGAGATGAAGTACAAGTTTGCACAACCGGATGAAGACACACCTTTTGGATGTCACTTGAAGGAAGTCACTAGGTACCTGAATATTGGAATACCAAGCTTCACCGGACGCATAACGCCACTTTACCGTAAGAAGAGTGCTTTGGAAGATTCAAGCCCTAGTTCGGGAAGGACGTTTGCGCTGATCACGGAGCCCATAGTGTGTGTTTTCAATGCACCAACATGGAGTTTGGGAAAGAGTATGGCAGCTCACATTACCATGGGACGCATTGGTGAAGTCTACAATAGGGAGCTTAAAGACACCATATATCAAATATGTGGGCACCGAGACGAGCAATGGGAAGTAATCAGCACCAAGAAGGATAGATCCATTGCAGCTTACATCCGTGGAGTTAAACCCGGCACATTCGACGACAGGAGAACCACATGTCTTGTGAACATGATGGATTTGAAGAAGGCGAAAACTAGGATCATCGAGCTGGAGGAAGAACTCAAGTTTACACACGATGGATATGAGGAAGAAATCAAGACCCTACTGGAGAAGAATGATGACCTAGTCAAGAAGATCGGAGTCTTCATGGGAGGACCAGACCGGAAGAAGAGGAAGAAGATCCCACTTGTCCGGACAACTACATCATCATCGCATTTACACCGACTGGATCCAAGTGATGATGACTATGAAGACGAAGCTAGAGCAGACATCATGGAGTCTTCCACCGATCAAAATTTCTAGATGACCACCATATAATACTAGTATTTTCCCCCATGTAACTAGTAGTAGTTGAGCACTTATGCGATAGTCCTAGACCGTTTTGTATGCCCTTGCTTGATTGAATGAATGTGTGTGTTTGCCTCATGTGCATATGGGTAGTGTTTTCTCGCTAGACCTCTTTCTATTCTAATCTCTTCCATCTAAACCCTCAGATGCCTCCGAGACGTGACCCAGGTTTTGTTTTCCCACCGGAGCTCACCCAGTTGATCCAGCAACAGAATGCCTTTATGCAGTTGCTAGTTCAGAATCAGGGCAACAACAACAACAACAACAACAATAACCCGCCGCCAGTGGACAATTTAGCCCGTTTCCTGAGGCTACAACCGCCGGTGTTTTCCAGTAGCACCGAGCCAATAGTTGCTGATGATTGGCTACGCCGTATTGGAAGGGAGTTAACCACCGCAGGATGCACGGATCTTTGAAAGGGTGCACTTTGCCGCACATCAATTGGATGGACCAAAGAGTCGCATGGTGGGAGAATTACACGGCTACTTTTCCTATAGCCAATGTCACTTGGGACCAGTTCAACAAGCTTTTTGCACGGCCCATGTTTCAACCGGAGCCATGCAGATAAAGAAGCGTGAGTTTCGCAACTTACGCCAGGGAACCGCATCTTGTGGCCCAAAGACGTGGATGAGTTTAGCAAGTTATCACGCTATGCCCCTGATGATGTGGCCACAGGTGCCGTGAAGCAAGAGAAGTTTATGGAAGGGCTGAATGATGAGATGAGTATGTAGTTGATGGTGGCAACTTTCAACAACTACCAGGAGTTGGTAGATAAGGCCCTAATGATTGAAGGGAAGCAACAGCAGATTGAGAACCGTAAAAGGAAGTATGGACAAGGGAAGTATAACTCAGGAACTCACCAGAAGCCTCACTTAACCCCGAACTCGGGAGGACTTGTTCATAACCATGGAGGACATAACCATACTGGAGGAGGATCGCATAATCAAAATGGTGCGAAGAACGGGAATGGGAATGGAGTCAACAATAATCAGAATCGCTCTAACCCAGCTACACCCGCCAAGAGGGACTTAAGCCAAGTTATTTGCTTCAAGTGCGGGAAGACAGGGCACTATGCCAATGACTTCCCTGAAGGAAAGAATGGAAACGGAAATGGAAGCGCTGGGAAGAAGCCCAATCCATTCAACAAAGGACAAGTGAACCACGTTAACGTGGAGGAAGTTGAAGAGCAGCCGGACGCGGTAATAGGTAAGTTTTTGGTTCAGTCATTTACCGCTAATTTTCTTTTCGATACTGGTGCATCGCATTCATACATATCAAGGGGATTTGTGGAAAAGTTTAAGTTACCAACCCAAACCCTTAGGACCCCTCTTCTAGTGAGCTCGCTCGAGCAGTACATGGCTAGCAGATGGTGCCCCCAGATACCCCTAATCATTGGCACACATGTTTTTCCGTCTGACCTAATTATCTTGGAGTCGCAAGGATTGGATGTGATATTAGGTATGGACTGGATGTCAAAGTATGGAGGAAGTATTGACTGTGCTAGCAAGTCAATTTATCTTACCGCCCCAGAGGGAAAAAGGATTAAGTATGTATCTAGGCATGTGCCTAGAAGGAGCCGGAAGAGTTATGCCAATATCCTTGAAAGCAAAGGATTGCCAAAGGAGTTAGCTGCGGAGATCATGGAACTTCGATTGGAGATTGTTCCAAGAGGTTTTCTTGCAACAATGGAGGTTCAGTCGACGTTATTGAACAAGATTCGAGAAGCTCAGAAGGAGGACAAAGAGATTGCTGAGATAAGAGAGAAGATGGGCGAAGGAAAAGCCAAAGGTTTTCGCGAGGATGAGCACGATACCTTGTGGTTTGAGGACCAGATTTATGTGCCCAACAATTCGGAGATCAGGAAGTTAATACTTCAGGAGGCCCATGACTCACCATACTCGATTCACCCCGGAAACACCAAGATGTATTTGGATTTGAAGGAACGTTTACGGTGGATCGGTATGAAGAAGGATATCGCCGAGTATGTAGCCGTTTGTGATGTATGTCGAGAGAGTGAAGGCGGGGCATCAAAAGCCAACATGATCATGCAGCCTATGCCAATACCCGAATGGAAGTGGGACAAACTTGGCATGGACTTTATTACCGGATTACCCAGAACCAAGGCAGGATATGATTCAATATGGGTAGTTGTGGATCGTTTGACCAAATAGCTCACTTCATCCCAGTGAAAACAACTTATACAAGTGCCAAGTTGGGCAAGATATATATGAACAGGATCGTATGTTTGCATGGAGTTCCGAGGAGCATCAGACGAGATAGAGGAACACAGTTTACTTCAAAGTTTTGGCATCAGCTACACGGACTTTGGGTACCAGATTGGAGTTTAGTACCGCGTTCCACCTGCAGACGGATGGATGACAGAGAAAGTAAACCAGATTACGGAGGACATGTTGAGAGCACATGCGCTAGATTATGGATCTAGTTGGGATGACAATTTGTCAGATGCACGAGTTCTCAGACAACAACAGCTACTGTGCCGGTTTGAAGATGGCACCGTTCAAGCTCAGATGGACGCAGATGTAGAACCCCATTGATGTGGGATGAGGTTGAGACTATGGGTTGTTTGGACCAGATTTGATCAAGGAATCAGAGGAGAAGGTTAAACTGATCAGAGACAGACTAAAGATTGCTCAGTCTAGATAGAAGAGTTACGCAGATTCAAAACGCAAGGAAGTAACCTATGAAATTTGAGACAGAGCCTATATGCGAGTATCACCCTTGAGGGGAGTGAAACGTTTTGGAGTAAAGGGAAAGTTAGCCCCAAGATTTGTAGGACCGTATCGTGTTTTGGAACGGATGGGAGAAGTTGCCTACAAGCTGGAGTTACTCGAGGGATTGTCGGAGTTCACGATGTGTTCCACGTATCACGGTGAAGAAGTGCCACTGTTGAGATGGCCGATATACCGTTAAAGGATACAAAGGCCCCTAGAGGCGATACAGTTGGATAGTAATCGACTTATGAGGAGAAGCCAAGAAAGATTCTTGATTTCGACAATGAGTCACTCGCAAAGAAGGTTATCAAGTTTTGTAAAGTTCAAAGGAGCCACCATACCGACGAGGAAGCCACTGGGAGCGAGAAGATGATATTCGCAAGGACCATCCGCACCTATTTTCTAGTTAACCCGAATCTCGAGGGCGAGATTCATCTTAAGGGGGGTAGGTTTGTAACATCCCAAATTTTTAATTTGGCATGTTATACATAGGTCATCCATGCATATCATATTTTATTGCATTTTAGTTTGCAATCCTCGAAATCCTAAGCAACTCAAGGACCCTCAGAGAGAGTTGGGGATTTTCCGATTTTCATATTTGAATTTTATCAAATAATGAAGACGAGGATTTTGGATTTTATTATTTTTCTCTCCGGAAAATATTTCATGTTTAAATAATAAATGAGAGGAGATAATATGACTTCTCCAAAAATAATTGAAATATCGGAGGAAAAATGTTAAAATCATTATTTGGATTTTATTTTATTTATTTGGAATTTTATTTGCCCTAGAGAAAAATTTGCATGATTTAAAAATTGCATTTTAGGGGCCAAGAAAAGTTCATCTTGTTCTAAATATTTTATTTAGACGGAGAAAACTTGTTTTGGTATTTTTAGATTTTTATTTATTTTTCTAGGATTTTTGTAAGTTTCATGAATGTTAAAAAGGACTCATACTGACCGGGCCAAGGGCCCTAAGTGCTGACCAGCCGAGCCGCCGCCTTCAGCGTCGCCGCCGCGTCAGGCCGGACTCCGCCGCCCGCCGCCGCCTTGCCCCTTCCCCAAGCTCGGACACCCCCAACCTATATATAGCCGCCGCCTCTCTAAACCACCACCGCCACCACCGCCGCCCGGGCCGGAGCCCGAGCCGCCGCCGCCGAGTCGACGCCGCCTCTAGCCGCCGCCGCCACTCCGCCGCCACCGCACCCCGCCGCCACCCCGTGCCCCTCGCCGAGCCCCGCCGGAGCCGCCCGCCCGCCGGACGACCTCGCCGGAGGTAGCCCCTCGTCGCCGGTTTTTTTTGAAAACCCTTCGGTTTTAAAAGAAAAACCCTAGCCCGTTTTTTTATATAAATCGGTTTTATTTCTCCGGTTTATTTGTTTTGCGAGCGTTCGCTCGTTTATCCGTTTTTTCGAACGTGTTCGTCGTTTAGTTTCTGCTGACGAACGTTCGTTCGTTTAGCCGGTCGTCATTTTCTTTTATCGGATTTATTCCGCGATTTTTCCAATCGCGATTTCTGATCCGATGTTCGAATTAGTATAACTTTTCGCTCGTTTGTCGGAATCAGGAGATTCAAGCGCCTGGAGTTTCATCTCGAAACCCTCTTTCCGAATAGCCAACTCAAACAAGTTTTTGCCTCTGTAAAATTTGACCCTAGTTCAGATTAGTAAACGGTTCTTGTTTCTTTCGCCGTTTGAGTTTCGCTGTTCCGTTTGGTTTGATTTTTCTTGTGAACCGGAGTTCTTAAGTTGAACTCTCCGGTCAACCTCTTTCAGTTGAAGTTTCGTTTGTGCATCTTTGCTTGTTGCTTATGTATGTATTGTTTGCTTGCGATAGAATTCCCGGAGTGCGAAGCGTGTTACTACGAGTCTCTAGGATTCACGGATCGTCAGCAAGGCAAGTAACACTTGATCATATTTCCTTTCATACCCAGTTTTTATGCATTAGTTCAACCCTCAAACATTGCATGGTTAGGATGTCATTAATTTGTGGGTTGGGAAGTAGATGATGAGGTAGGAACCTATTGCCTGTTACTATCAAACCCTTGGGAGTTACTTCTACGTGTTGCTTATATTGCTATGCTATGCTCAGAGACGTGGTTTGGGTCTGTGAGATATTCATGACATATGTTAGATTTTTATTAAATGGTTTAATTTAAGGAGCCAACTTAAATACACATCCGGGTGGATTGAGGCACTGGGAACCCAGTGTTGTCTGCATTTTATTTTGAAATCCCGGGTACCCGTGTGATCTTCCTATGGACCGCCACCTGTGCTCAAAGGAACTGAGATTATTCATGCTAGAAACTTCCGTGTGCAGCCACAAGCTATTATGGGCTCTAGCATAGTTGAGTAAGTTACGTGAAGCTCTTGAAGAGGTAGATCAGCAGGTAGTGGGTTTTGTAGGTTTGGTATGGTCTACCCGGAGTAGAGAGTTAATGTTTACGAAAGATCGTGTCTCGGTCATCCGCTTTCTCAAACACCATGTAGTGCGAGAAATCAACGGAGGCGATCGAGTCTTGTGGGGAAAAGTGCGCAAACCTCTGCAGAGTGTACAATCTAATCATGGTTAGCCGTGTCCCCGGTTATGGACAATTCTGAGTATCTAGTATTTGAGTAATTACATGTATCTCATCACTCTAAATTAATATTGTCGGGTTGTTAATTACTTTAATTGGGATTGAGTTGGGGTTATACCTTCTCAATGATGTTTCAACCACCATGATAGTTAAATTAAAATTTATTCCTTTGATGTAGGGAAAAATTGGCTTTCAAGAAATCAGAATCAGAGAGCTTTCCACCAACCAAACATGCATGTAGTGTTAGCAGATTCTGTTATTGCTCTATTGTGTTACATTGCGGCATATTCCATGTGTCGACCGTTTCTCGGGCTGCAACGTATTATGTTGCAGACTTTTCAGACGAGGAGTAAGGTTCGATAGGTCGTTGCCGTGCAGCTCAGCTATGCCGTTGGAGTTGATGGACTCACTTTATCTTCCAAGCCTTCAGCTGTTATCGTATTAGATGGCCTTAAGCCATATAATCGTAGTAAGTTCTCTTTGAGACATTCGATGTAATAAGGGTGTGATTGCTACTGTTATAAATCCTTCGAGTACTGGTGTGTCAAAGCATTACCGATCCAGTGGATGACACGGAAGCACAGAGACTTGACCATCCGAGGTCGGGTCGCTACAAGATGGTATCGAGCACACGCCGAGTGTAGGACACGACCACTAAGATAAAACCATAGGTCACTCTTCTCTACTCATTTCTGACTCCTCTCCATTTTTCCACTCTTTAGGATGACGGAGATGAAGTACAAGTTTGCACAACCGTATGAAGACACACCTTTTGGATGTCACTTGAAGGAAGTCACTAGGTACCTGAATATTGGAATACCAAGCTTCACTTGGACGCATAAACGCCACTTTACCGTAAGAAGAGTCTTTGGAAGATTCAAGCCCTAGTTCCGGAAGGACGTTTGCGCCAATCACGGAGCCCATAGTGTGTGTTTTCAATGCACCAACATGGAGTTTGGGAAAGAGTATGGCAGCTCACATTACCATGGGACGCATTGGTGAAGTCTACAATAGGGAGCTTAAAGACACCATATATCAAATATGTGGGCGCCGAGACGAGCAATGGGAAGTAATCAGCACCAAGAAGGATAGATCCATTGCAGCTTACATCCAGGAGTTAAACCAGCACATTCGACGACAGGAGAACCACATGTGCGCAGACATGATGGATTTGAAGAAGGCGAAAACTAGGATCATCGAGCTGGAGGAAGAACTCAAGTTTACACACGATGGATATGAGGAAGAAATCAAGACCCTACTGGAGAAGAATGACGACCTAGTCAAGAAGATCGGAGTCTTCATGGGAGGACCAGCACCGGAAGAAGAGGAAGAAGATCCCACTTGTCCGGACAACTACATCATCATCGACGACACCGACTCTGATCCAAGTGATGATGACTATGAAGACGAAGCTAGAGCAGACATCATGGAGTCTTCCACCGATCAAAATTTCTAGATGACCACCATATAATACTAGTATTTTCCCCCATGTAACTAGTAGTAGTTGAGCACTTACGCGATAGTCCTAGACCGTTTTGTATGCCCTTGCTTGATTGAATGAATGTGTGTGTTTGCCTCATGTGCATATGGGTAGTGTTTTATCGCTAGACCTCTTTCTATTCTAATCTCTTCCATCTAAACCCTCAGATGCCTCCGAGACGTGACCCCGGTTTTGTTTTCCCACCGGAGCTCACCCAGTTGATCCAAAGCATGAATGCCTTTATGCGAGTTGCTAGTTCGTAATCGTGGCAACAACAACAACAACAACAACAATAACCCGCCGCCATGGACAATTTAGCCTGCTTTCACGAGGCTACAACCGCCGGTGTTTTCAAAGAGCACCGAGCCAATAGTTCTTGATGATTGGCTACGCCGTATTGGAAGGAGTTAACCACCGCAGGATGCACGGATGCTGAAAGGGTGCACTTTGCCGCACATCAATTGGATGGACCAGCAGCCGCATGGTGGGAGAATTACACGGCTACTTTTCCTATAGCCAATGTCACTTGGGACCAGTTCCAACAAGCTTTTTGCACGGCCCATGTTTCAACTGGAGCCATGCAAATAAAGAAGCGTGAGTTTCGCAACTTACGCCAGGGGAACCGTACTGTGGCCCAGTACGTGGATGAGTTTAGCAAGTTATCACGCTATGCCCCTGATGATGTGGCCACAGGTGCCTTGAAGTAAGAGAAGTTTATGGAAGGGCTGAATGATGAGATGAGTATGCAGTTGATGGTGGCAACTTCCAACAACTACCAGGAGTTGGTAGATAAGGCCCTAATGATTGAAGGGAAGCAACAGCAGATTGAGAACCGTAAAAGGAAGTATGGACAAGGGAAGTATAACTCAGGAACTCACCAGAAGCCTCACTTAACCCCGAACTCGGGAGGACTTGTTCATAACCATGGAGGACATAACCATACTTTGGAGGAGGATCGCATAATCAAAATGGTGCGAAGAACGGGAATGGGAATGGAGTCAACAATAATCGAATCGCTCTAACCCAGCTACACCCGCCAAGAGGGACTTAAGCCAAGTTATTTGCTTCAAGTGCGGGAAGACAGGCACTATGCCAATGATCGCCTCAAGGAAAGAATGGAAACGGAAATGGAAGCCGGGGAAGAAGCCCAATCCATTCAACAAAGGACAAGTGAACCACGTTAACGTGGAGGAAGTTGAAGAGCAGCCGGACGCGGTAATAGGTAAGTTTTTGGTTCACCATTTACCGCTATTGTTCTTTTCGACATCTTTGGTGCATCGCATTCATACATATCAAGGGATTTGTGGAAAAGTTTAAGTTACCAACCCAAACCCTTAGGACCCCTCTTCTAGTGAGCTCACCGGAGGCGAGTACATGGCTAGCGAGATGGTGCCCCAGATACCCCTAATCATTGGCACACATGTTTTTCCGTCGACCTAATTATCTTGGAGTCGCAAGGATTGGATGTGATATTAGGTATGGACTGGATGTCAAAGTATGGAGGAAGTATTGACTGTGCTAGCAAGTCAATTTATCTTACCACCAGGAGGGAAAAAGGATTAAGTATGTATCTAGGCATGTGCCTAGAAGGAGCCGGAAGAGTTATGCCAATATCCTTGAAAGCAAAGGATTGCCAAAGGAGTTAGCTGCGGAGATCATGGAACTTCGATTGGAGATTGTTCCAAGAGGTTTTCTTGCAACAATGGAGGTTCAGTCGACGTTATTGAACAAGATTCGAGAACCTCAGAAGGAGGACAAAGAGATTGCTGAGATAAGAGAGAAGATGGGCGAAGGAAAAGCCAAAGGTTTTCGCGAGGATGAGCACGATACCTTGTGGTTTGAGGACCGGATTTATGTGCCCAACAATTCGGAGATCAGGAAGTTAATACTTCAGGAGGCCCATGACTCACCATAATCGATTCACCCCGGGAACACCAAGATGTATTTTGATTTGAAGGAACGTTTCTGGTGGACTGGTATGAAGAAGGATATCGTCGAGTATGTAGCCGTTTGTGATGTATGTCAGAGAGTGAAGGCAGGGCATCAAAAGCCAGCAGGACTGTTGCAGCCTATGCCAATACCCGAATGGAAGTGGGACAAACTTGGCATGGACTTTATTACCGGATTACCCGTAACCAAGGCAGGATATGATTCAATATGGGTAGTTGTGGATCGTTTGACCAAATAGCTCACTTCATCCCAGTGAAAACAACTTATACAAGTGCCAAGTTGGGCAAGATATATATGACCAGGATCGTATGTTTGCATGGAGTTCCGAGGAGCATCAGACGATAGAGGAACACAGTTTACTTCAAAGTTTTGGCATTAGCTACACCAGACTTTGGGTACCAGATTGGAGTTTAGTACCGCGTTCCACCCACAGACGGATGGACAGACAGAGAGGGTCAACCAGATTCTGGAGGACATGTTGAGAGCTGGCGCTAGATTATGGATCTAGTTGGGATGACAATTTGTCAGACGCAGAGTTCTCGTACAACAACAGCTACTACCAGCCGGTTTGAAGATGGCACCGTTCAAGCTCAGTATGGACGCAGATGTAGAACCCCATTGATGTGGGATGAGGTTGGAGACCGTCAGTTGTTTGGACCAGATTTGATCAAGGAATCGAGAGGAGAAGGTTAAACCGATCGAGATGACTAAAGATTGCTCGCCTAGATGTAAGAGTTACGCAGATTCAAAACGCAAGGAAGTAACCTATGAAATTTGAGACAGAGCCTATATGCGAGTATCACCCTTGAGGGGAGTGAAACGTTTTGGAGTAAAGGTAAAGTTAGCCCCAAGATTTGTAGGACCGTATCGTGTTTTGGAACGGATGGGAGAAGTTGCCTACAAGCTGGAGTTACACGAGGATTGTCGAGTTCACGATGTGTTCCACGTATCACGGTGAAGAAGTGCCACGCCGAGATGGCCGATATACCGTTAAAGGATATGATTGCCCCTAGAGGCGATACCGTTGGATAGTAATCGACTTATGAGGAGAAGCCAAGAAAGATTCTTGATTTCGACAATGAGTCACTCGCAAAGAAGGTTATCAAGTTTTGTAAAGTTCAGTGGAGCCACCATACCGACGAGGAAGCCACCTGGGAGCGAGAAGATGATATTCGCAAGGACCATCCGCACCTATTTTCTAGCCAACCCGAATCTCGAGGGCGAGATTCATCTTAAGGGGGGTAGGTTTGTAACATCCCAAAATTTTAATTTGGCATGTTATACATAGGTCATCCATGCATATCATATTTTATTGCATTTTAGTTTGCAATCCTCGAAATCCTAAGCAACTCAAGGACCCTCAGAGAGAGTTGGGGATTTTCCGATTTTCATATTTGAATTTTATCAAATAATGAAGACGAGGATTTTGGATTTTATTATTTTTCTCTCCGGAAAATATTTCATGTTTAAATAATAAATGAGAGGAGATAATATGACTTCTCCAAAAATAATTAAAATATCGGAGGAAAAATGTTAAAATCATTATTTGGATTTTATTTTATTTATTTGGAATTTTATTTGCCCTAGAGAAAAATTTGCATGATTTAAAAATTGCATTTTAGGGGCCAAGAAAAGTTCATCTTGTTCTAAATATTATATTTAGACGGAGAAAACTTGTATTGGTATTTTTAGATTTTATTTATTTTTCTAGGATTTTTGTAAGTTTCATGAACGTTAAAAAGGACCAGCGCCGTGGGCCAAGGGCCCAACCAGGCCCGGCCGCCCGCTCGCCGCCGCCTTCAGCGTCGCCGCCGCCGCGTCAGGCCGGACTCCGCCCGCCGCCGCCTTGCCCTTCCCAAGTCGGACACCCCCAACCTATATATAGCCGCCCCCTCTAAACCACCACCGCCACCACCGCCGCCCGGGCCGGAGCCGCCCGAGCCGCCGCCGCCGAGTCGACGTCGCCGCCTCTAGCCGCCGCCGCCGCTCCTGCCGCCACCCCGCACCCCGCCGCCACCTCGCTCCCCACGCCGAGCCCCGCCGGACGACCTCGCCGGAGGTAGCCCCTCGTCGCCGTTTTTTTGAAAACCCTTCGGTTTTTTAAAGAAAAAAACTCTAGCCCGTTTTTTTATATAAATCGGTTTCATTTCTCCGGTTTATTTGTTTTGTGAGCGTTCCCTCGTTCGTTCGTTTTTTCGAACGTGTTCGTCGTTTAATTTCTGCTAACGAACGTTTTTTTGACACATGACGTCGGCGCGACGAGGTGACAGATCCGAATTCAAGGGTTGTCCGTTTTAAGGACGCAATGCTCGCGGGCAGCAGCGGCATATTAGATCGCCTTGGAACGGCGGCAACACCGTAGACCGAATTTCAGACCTGGGTCTCCAAGAATGGAAATCTAAAAAGAATTATTAAGCACAATCATCCATTGGTGGCCGCGTGTTCGTACTAGTAGTACTAGCATCACACCACCTAGGATTTGACGACCTGCACATGGGTTAGTATATAGTAAAGCTAAAGCAAACTAGCTGTAGCATGTGAGCATATCATGAAAGCCAAATCATTAATGACAAGTACAACTTGGTTAAATAAAAAAGGAGAAAAGGAGGATGGGGTCTCCCTGTGTTGCTGCCGGTCAGAACTTTTGTCAGCCGACCCACCTATACTGATTCTGCGTAGGCGCGTGCAACACACTCACAGTCTCCTGGGCTGATCTGCCGCTCAGACTTCCCTTTTCTTTTCAACAATCTCCACACTGATCCATGCAGCAAGGCTGCTGCTTACACGCGCAGCTTTCCAGTATCTCGGATCCAAGGTATCGTCCGACAACGGATATGGCTGCCGCCACTAAATAATTTCTAGATCTCGACCTGGCTGCGGACATCATAACACAACGCGATAGCAAGGATTTTTGCAAAAGAGGAAATTTACAAGGAATAGATCTGACTAGAAAAATATCACCTGATCATCTCATCGATCCGCGGCGACCGCCCAATAGGCTCTCAATGAAAGCACCAATGTCGGTTCTATATCTGGCGTATCTCGTAGTAGGGGTCCTAAGCTAGGCGTCTTGGAGCGATGGTAACATGGACACAGGATTTTACCCAGCTTCGGGCTCTCTCGAAGAGATAATACCCTACATGCTGCTTTTGATTGTTTTCATATGGGTGTAGTACAGAGTACATGTATCTACCACGAGATTGTACTAATGAATATGAGATGCCTATTGACTAGCCTGGCCTCAGTTTATATAAGACACCGGAGGCCTAGGGTTTTAGGAGAATCCTTGTCTTGGGCGCCATGTCTTGTGGAGTCTTCCTTGTATGCGACATTGGTTGTCCGAACCGGCCCAATAGTGAACCGCCATGGGGCGCTCGGCCCGATCCAGCTGGTCGCGAGACGACGCAGTGAGTATCCCCTAGGCCAGGATACCGTCACCTGCTTATTCACATAGACATGTATGGTTAGTCTCTTGCGAAAATTATTTGATCCTATATCCGGCTTTTCTTTCCGAACACCGGACAGAGTCTCAGGGGCTACTGTCTATACTATGACATTCTTTTTGCATAATTACATCGCATACCTCAAAGCCTGTTAGAAGGCTAGTGCAGGCTTCGATCAGTCCGCTCTTGGCGGACTAAACCCTCTCAACCACCGTACCCATAAGGATACGGTGTTCCTCAACAATGGAAGCACTTTGCAGCGCTTCCAACATAGTATCCGGTGCCTCTGGATGGACAGAGGTCGCCGGTGGAATAGGCGCACCTCCTTCTTTCGAAGGAGGCTGCTTGCCTGATTCCGGAGCCGTATGGGCCTCCGGAATAGCATTCAGCTGGGGGCCGAATTGGATATGGCCCCCATCGCAACTCTCCGGAGGGATTTGCTCCCCCATCTGTCCTGCGGCCGAGGTATCACCCTCTGGCGCCACCCTGACGGCCTCCCATACCTCTCCCTGGTCTGGGAAGGTCCTTCGGGACAACACCTTGGCATCGTCCGTGGCCCTGGGAGAGGAGGCCGCTGGAAGCGACCCGCTTCCCATTGCCTTCGGGTCCAGCGAATTCCCCGAAGATTTGGATCGCTCGGGGCGGGCGTGGGTCGGACTGTAGTGCATGATTCGACATATTAAAACTGCGAAGTAAAGAAGTTGGATGTATGTGTATATAAGTGCCTTTGAGTACTTACGATTCGGCCAGGGGCTTATCCCTGGGACGCCACTCGGAGCTGCTATTAGTATCCACCGCGGGATTATCCGCGGGGGAGACCCTCCCTCTCTTGTACGCCTCTGCCTCCAGATTCGTGGAGGCCGCCCTTTTCTTCCTTCCCCCCTCTGGGGAGAGTTGCTTTCCTCCTCCTCCTCCTCGTCATCAATGGCGGGGGAGGAGTGGGTCTCAGCGTCCTCGGACGTCACGTCCGAAGTACCTTTACGGCGGAGGCCACTTCGGGTCTCCTTGGCCTCCTTCTCCGACGCCTGGTAGGGCGCCGGAACCAGCATCTTCGTCAGAAGTGGGATTGCAAGGTTTTCGGGCAGCGGAGCCGGACTCTGGATCCGCTCCGCCTTTGTTGTCCAGCCCTAAAAAGGCAGATAGGTAAGCTTAGACATCTTCCTTGAATGTACAGGTGAAGGATACACCTTGGAATGAGAAAAACTTACCGGACTGGCGGGATGGGTCAGATTGTACCCGCGGTCCTCGGTTGTCTCCGGCCATGTCTCGTTGGCCTTGAAAAGCATCTTCCGGATGCCTTCGTGTGTAGTGCCGAAGAACTGTTGCAAGGTCTGGTGCTTGGCCGGATCGAACTCCCACAAATTGCAAGTCCGGCTTTGGCAAGGAAGGATCTGGCGAAAAAGCATCACCTGGATCACATTGACAAGCTTGATATTCTTGTCCACCATACTCTTGATGCGCGTCTGCGGCACAGTCAGCTCGTCCGGCGAGGCCCAATCCAGGACCTTCTCTAGCCAAGAGGTGAGCCGCATTGGGGCCCCGGACTTGAATTCGGGAGTCACGGCCCAGGTGGTGTCGCGGGGCTCTGTGACGTAGAACCACTGCTACTGCCATCCTTTGATAGTCTCCACAAAGGTGCCTTTGGGCCACGTAACGTTGGACATTTTGCTCACCGTGGCGCCTACGCACTCTGCGTGTTGACCGCCCACCACCTTTGGCTTCACATTGAAGGTATTTAGCCACAATCCGAAGTGGGGCGGGATGCGGAGGAAGGCCTCGCACAAGACAATGAATGCTGAGATGTTGAGGAAGGAGTTTGGGGCCAGATCATGGAAATCTAGCCCGTAGTAGAACATGAGTCCGCAGACGAATGGGTGGAGAGGAAATCCCAACCCGCGGACTAAGTGGGGAAATGAACACCACCCTCTCCTGGGGCTTCGGGTGGGACGATTCTGCCTTGGCCGGAAGCCGGTGGGCGATTTCCTGGGCCAAGTACCCTGCATCCTGGAGCTTCGTGATGTCCTTCTCCGTGACGGAGGAGGCCATCCACTTGCCCTGCGCTCCAGATCCGGACATGGTCGAAGTGCTTTTTTGAGGCGGAAAGGAGGGAAGCTTGGGCGCTGGAGCTCGAGTGCGGATGGGCGGAGAAGGAGAAGGCATGGGGTGAAAGAACGTATCCTTATCCTCTTATAAAGGCATCAAATATCAAGCGCCCCCCACTCGCCTTAAAACTCGCTTATTTCCCAAGGGTCGTGCAGACGGTACAGTGGGATTACCCACGCCCGTATTGATGGGAATCCCGTGATAAGGGGACACGATCTCTGCTTCGACAAGACGTGCCAGTGGAAACCGCATCTCGAAACATGGAGCGGGAGGCTAAAAAACGGTTTGAAATAATGATCATGCAGGGACATGGCGTCTCACTACAAAAGATGTCAGTAGATGGGACTTGTTGATATTATACTCTTTGTGGCTGTATGTGGAGCTTGTTTTGCAGAGCCGGACATGTTTTTTTGTGTTCGAGGACTACTTTGAAGTATTCGGAGGAGGAACCCGCCTTGTAATGCCGAAGACAATCTGCGTGCTGGACACATCGTCATTGAAGCCTAGTTCAGGGGCTACTGAGGGAGTCCTGGATTAAGGGGTCCTCGAGCGTCCGGCCTATGTGACGTGGGCCGGACGGATGGGCCATGAAAGATACAAGATAGAAGACTTCCTCCCGTGTCCGGATGGGACTCTCCTTTGTGTGGATGGCAAGCTTGACGTTCGGATATGAAGATTCCTTCCTCTGTAAACCGACTCTGTACAACCCTAGGCCCCTCTGGTGTCTATATAAACCGAAGGGTTTAGTCCGTAGAAGAATGATCATAATAATCATACAAGCTAGACTTCTAGGGTTTAGCCACTACGATCTCGTGGCAGATCAACTCTTGTAATCCACATATTCATCAAGATCAATCGAGCAGGAAGTAGGGTATTACCTCCATCAAGAGGGCCCGAACCTGGGTAAACATCGTGTCCCCCATCTCCTATTACCATCAACCTCAGACTCACAATTCGGGACCCCCTACCCGAGATCCGCCGGTTTTGACACCGACATATAGCACTATGGGTGGAATAGAATATGGTGGTAGAGATTAATATGGAGAAGACAAAAAGGTGAAGGTCTCACATCGACGGCGCTAATCAACGGGCTATGGAGACGCCCATAAATTTGATGTCAATGCAAGGAGTAGGGATTGTCATGCAACAGTTGCACTAATAGCTATAAGTGTATGAAAGCTCAAACTGAAAACTAAGTGGGTGTGCATCCAAATTGCTTGCTCTAGAAGACCTCGGGCATTTTAGGAAGCCCATCATTGGAATATACAAGCACTACAAAAAAAGACACATCCGTGACATTTTGGCCCGAACGAATTTTTTCTGTCATGCTTATGGCACTTCTATGACGATAATTGTGACAAAAACACGTATCATCATAGATGTGGTGGGCTCATACTTCTATGACAAAAAATCATGACAGAAAATGGGCTTTTCGTCCTGGGCGGGCCGGAGACGCACCTGGTGGTAGTAGCGAGGGCGAGGAAAATATCGAGGAGTTCCCGGTTACGGTGGGTTGTCAGGGTCGAGCGATGCATGGAGGTTTGCACGTTTTCTCTCATATACGTACTCACGTGTGCGCGAGGCATTGGGATCTAACTAAACTCAAGCGAGGTGTTCGCTTAATGAACCCGAGCGATTGCACTAGCTACATTACTGAACCCGAGCAATCAAAACCCTTGGCTGCTGACTGAACCCGAGCGATTCCTTCGCTGGTGCTGCTAACTAAACCAAGCGATCGATCACTGCTGCTGCTTACTGAAGCCGATCGAGCCCCCGTGCGAGATGTAGCCAGCCGGTATTGGGTTGCCTCTCAATGAATAGTGACCATCATTACTGTGCGCGTGGTACATAGAACGAGTCGAGACGTGGTGAGTCGAGCCGGTTGGTTGGCTGTGGATGAACAGTTCCCGGTGGGGGTTGGATAAACAGGACCCCGTGGTAGTAGACCGTTGCCGCTGGATGAACAAGACCCCGAGGAGGCCGTTACACCCCAGCCAGTTGGTGGTGGATGAACATGACCCCGTGGAGGCTCTATGAATAGTAGTCGGTGGAGGCTGGATGAAAAGTAGCCCGTGGAGGCCGGAGGAGGTCGACGGTGGATGAACAGTAGCCCGTGGAGGCTGGAGTGAGGCAGTAGACGGTAGATGAACAGGACCCCGTTTCGACCGTAGGTGCTCCAACACAAGTCGTTTCCACCATTTTGCGATACGCCACACCCATCCCGATCAACAAGACCCCGTTTCGATCGTAGGCACTCGAACACAAGTCCGTTTCCTCTGTTTTGCAGTACTCCAGACCCTTCCCAATGAACGGGACCCTGTTTCGACCACACACGGTCGAACAGAAGGCCTGTTTCCTCTGTTTTGCAGTACACCAGATCTTGTTTCAGCTCTTTCGTCCAAGTCGGTTGGCTCCTGATGAACATGACGTATTCCGTTGCCACCCGATGAACACGACGCATTTCGTTGCCTCCCGATGAACATGACACAGTTTCTCCGTTCTGACCCAGTCGGTTGGCTTCCGATGAACAGGACACCGTTGCTGCCGTCCGTTGCCTCTCCATGTACACGAGCCCTGGCCGTACGTATGCGCGAGTACGCGTTTGAGACCCCGCTCGTATGTACGTCCGTGGTCTTATTTTTTGGCATCTAGTTGTACGTACGTGTACACGGTTTTGACTGGACTGCCTGAACTGCTACCGCTCCTTACTCGGCCATGGTTCATCATGGCGGCGAATGATCGGCCGGTATGTACACATTAACGCTATATGTACGCTTCGACCGGGTGGGTCCCAGCTGTCAGGGAGGATAAGGACGCACTTCCTTGCGTGCGAAGATATACAATACAAAAAAATACACTTCCGTGATGATACGTGTTTGTCACAGTAGGTCGCGTTTTCTATCATGCATGTACATCCATGACGATTTTATGATGTAATCAAGATAGTCATACTCTTTGTCGTGAGAAGTGTTCCATGACATTACCAAAATTATCATCATAGAAGTGTCCACTTCCATGACGATAAATCGCGCGTCATAGAAGTGCTTTCGTCAAGGGTAACCGACACATGGCATCCACCATAACGGGCTGCCATTAAGCTATCTGGTTCCGGTTTGGATCCGATAACACGTGAACAGCCCGGACCAATGGGGATTTTCCACGTGTAAAATTCTCATTAGCCGGCAGATCCACGTGTCGTCCCGGCGTTCGGACAGTTGCCATCCAGCGAATGGACGGAACGCGCCTATGATACGTCGACACGTGTCTCGGCCCAATAGTGGCCCATTCAGGTTAAAAGGCTGGGCCTGTAAAAATAAGCGGGCTGGCCCAAGAGCAGCCTTCTTGAGTCAAGCCCATTCACAAGCACGACCCATACAAGTTACACATAATCGGCTCATGAAAGGCCCAATCTAGATTTGACAATTTCCAGCCCATCGTCAGTTTCAGCCCGTTAACGACCCGCTACATCTTTGGGCCCAATTATGGCCCGAGCTTCTTTCGGCATGTTAGCAGCCCATCGTCAGTTCCAGCCCGTTGACGGCCCGAAACGTCTTTCGGCCTTTTCTCGGCCCATTCTGTAGTTGGGCCAATTCTAGCCTGTTGTTACTTTAGGACTGTCCTCGGCCCATTCGGTAAATGGGCCAATTCCTAGCCCATTTTGTTTTTCGGCCTGTTAACGGTCCGCACAATAGTTGGGCCTTTGACTTTGGTCCATTAGGGGCCCACGTTCCGCAGGGCCAAATTTCAGCCGGACGCGACTTTCCGCCTGTTAAAAGCCTAGTTTGCAAATTGGGCCTCCTCTGGCCCATAACACTTTCGGCCTATTACTGGCCCGTAAAGTAAAAGGACCGAGACAAAATTGACATTTATTTAGGCCTGCTAGAGGCCCGCGGGCCATTTCCATTTATACGGCCCTATCGAGCTTTCGGCCTGTAAACGGCATGCTAAGAGCCGTTGTTATGGTGGGCCACATCATTTGGGATCGAGTAAATATTATTTTGAGCAGCCCAATTAAGGCCTGCTTTGACTACACATGTTTGTTCGTTTGTATGGCGTCTAGGAAATGTTTAGGCATGTTGGCCCCTGTTTCAACGATATAGCATATTCAAAGAATTATCCTACTCTAACTATCGCCTCTAAAAAACATACATTATACAATAAAAATACTAAGGCATAGCAACATAGAATAATCCTACACTATACAATAAAGATATTACAGCCGATTATACCCACTGGGCATTATAGTTCAGCACCAGTGATAACAAAGCATACACAAACTACAAATTACATACACTAGACAAATAAAGCTCATACATCATGGACACGCATCAACAGAACTTACCATTTGAACTATAATCTCTTCAGAAAATAGGATTGGCCGGATTCAGATAGCACAAATTTCAGTCTGCAAAATCTCCAATTCCTTCGTGGTTACCTCAGTGTCTCGTTTCATTTTTTTGACTCCTGCATCTAATACCTGCAAGTCCAGTCTCAACTTGTTGATTGCACGTTAAGAATCATGTACATGTTGTCTTGCCACCTCTAGTTGATGCTCAAGAACATCAGCACATTCCAATTCCAATCCATAATCATTTGGTAACAGCCATGCCGCACTGCCCACAGATCTTTGTGTTCATGTCACTTCATCCTGAAATGTTTCTGTAAGTACACATGACTAAGGCAAAAATATAGTTACAACAATGAAGCGAGCAAGGCATACTATTTTGTACATGAAAAAATAGGACTAACAATAATGTTACACGTCATGATGCATAAGCAGGTGATATTTTAAAAATTGTAAAAATGGTAGTATGTGCAGCCCGCATACAAAAATCTCTCTTAGCTCACCAGAGGAGCATGATGTTGGGGCCAAATCCAAAACACAGACAAGTTACAAATTTAGACATCACATTGCGTATAAGTAAGCAAGCAGTTGGCCATTCTGTAGCTCAATTAAAGTCTTAGGGAGCATAATGAACAACAGAGGGATTCATACAAACCTACTACAACAAGCAAAACTATGCAATCATTAGCCTAGTATAAACTAGATTTTGAGCCTCATGCAGTAGTAGTTGGTTAATAGACTTCAAAGCTTCAGGCACACTTCGCCAGAGTAATTAAAAGGTAAGGCCTTTAATTATGTCAACTAATAGTTATACAAGTACCCAACATCAGGCATCATTGTTTGGGCATATCATTAACTGAGGACAAATAAAGTAATTGAAAAGAGCAATTTAACTATGCCTGAAACAAACAAGCAATTGAACCGTTGAGTTGGATACAGTGACTTACCTTAACTGGTGGAACAGGTTCAGCGCTGCTCCTTCTTCTCTTGCAAGGCTCCTTCCTAACATCTTGTACATGGAATCCTCAATCTTATCTTCATTGCACCCCCTCTGCAAGGTGACACAAACTAGTTACTCGTCTCCTTGGAAGATAAATATGCATACTTTCCAGTCTATGAACAACACAAAAGGATGAGATTATAACAAAACAACACCACATAATGAAACATGCCACATCTCTTGCACACAATGAAATGAGAATTTACTATGTGTGCACTATGTAAAAACTAGGCATACCTTCAAACTGGATCTCCAGGTACTCTTGGAGAGCCTACTTTAGTGTACAACCAAACCTTTATGTCACCTATGAGTTAGACAAGCCCCACTACAGCAGCCCTTAGTGTTTAAATCGTTGACAAGCTCTGTTAGAGTGTTAGGTCAAGAATAACAAGTAATCAAAGAAAACAGTCCTAGTATGGCTGGCGGATACAAACAATCAATTCAATAGATGTGTGAGCAAATCTTACATACAAGAAAAGAAGCAAAGAAGGAGGCTTAAAGACCATCACTTGACTGACCAGATTTAAGGGGCATTTAAACATCATGTGCAACATATGAACTAACATAAACATTGCATATTTAAGATTCTATAATGAAATGCACATGTATTAGGTTATGCCATGTATGATGATGCCTAAATGTACACTATAGCAGGCATGAGTGATTCATCATTGCACGCACAATTGAATTGCAGGTTAAGGGCCAGTTCTATTCAGCCTTTTCAGAGCTTATTGTCAAAATAACCCATAAAAGATGTAAATAAGTCATTTTTGAGTTATGGGCTTGGGCTTAACTTATTTCGCTTTGGAGGGGGGGTGTTTCGGGTAGAAGCTCACTAAAAATTGAAGGGAAGGGGAATAGTGAAATGACTCTGTTGTCTACCTATATTACACTCAAAATGCTAATGCTCACGCCCGCGTCACACCTGACCCTCAAGTAAAAACAAACATGTAAGCGTTCATTGCCCTGCCCGCTTGCATCTCCTCTCCCCTTTCCCTCTACCTCGATCCCCTGCCTGCAGCGCTAGGGTTCCTCCAGCGAGCAGTCACCACTGGTCCCATCTGGCCTGGTCGACGACGCTCTGTCCAGCTAGGCTACATGGCTGGCGGGTAGGGCCAAATCTCCCCGGCTGCTCCTCCCTCTGGCACCGCTCCTCATTCTCATGGTCTCAAGCAGCTGCTCCACTGTGGTCTGTCCAAAGCACTACTTCGGCAGGCGCCGCACAACTACGACCGATACCACACTGTGGAAGAAGGCACCTCGTTCCCCCTCCCCTCCTCCCAGACCGTGGCCTTGAGGTGTTGTTGAAGGATGAGCTCATCCAACAAGGTGAGGATCTCCTCTGATTTCTTGCCAAATTTTCATGCCTATCTGCTATACGATGAATTGCTATGAGCTGCTTCTGCTGCTGCTATATGATGCATTGCTTTGAGCTGCTCCTGCTGCTGCTATATGATGAATTGCTATGAGTTGCTGCTGCTATATGATGAATTGCTATGAACTGCTGCTGCTATATGATGAGTTGCTATAAGCTGCTCCTGCTGCTTCTATATGATGAATTGCTATGAGCTACTCCTGCTGCTGCTATATGATGAATTGCTATGAGCTGTTCCTGCTGCTGCTATATGATGAATTGCTGCTGGTATATGATGAATTGCACACTGCTGCTGCTGCTGTATGATGAGTTGCTATGAGCTGCTGCTGCTATATGATGCTTTCAGGTGGTGCTGCTATATGATAATAACCAGCCACTTGGACCATCGAATTTTGATAAATAATTGTTCTTCATTTAAATTTGGGTCATGCGTCCTTCGTTTAAATTAGGCAATGGGATCTCTATGGAAGACATTGACCAAAGTAGGTTGTGCCAAGTAGAAGGTATCTTTGTATTTGCATTTTGAACAAATATTGATGGTCTGTTTTCCTATCATATTAATTATCGTGACCGGGTTCAATTTGTGATGTTTGCAAGTCAAATTAATGTTCATATGGGCAGCAAAATGACAAAATATAATGCAATCTAGACTTTTCACTGATCATACCAAAGATAACCTGAAAATGCAGGTAATGAAAAGAATTGGTTGGCTTATTACCTGGAGCTTATATTCACAAGTGCTTATTTTCTTAGGATAACTCGTAGTAACTGTTCCTAAGAAACTTGGCCAATAGAACTGACATACAAATAACATCTCACGATGATTGCAATGGAGGCCCAGTTATTTTGCCAGATTCTCCCAGAATCTGACCCCTACCCAGATTCTCCCAGAATCTTTAAGCCCCATTTGTTTTACATCCTATCTAGTTAGGGTCTAATTAGGTAGGATTGTAAAACAAAAAGGGGGTTAAAGATTATAGGAGAAGCTAGAGAGGGGCAGATTCTGGGAGAATCCTACAAAAGAACTGGGCCGGAGTGACCTACCATAGCACACTGTATAGGCTCACCGCTGCCTCTCCTTTTTTTGCGATGTTCTATGAAATTGCCACATACATCTTGTACTTTTTCATTGCGTAACCCTATCTGCAAGTTGACACGGCTAATTTCAGACATCTCTACATGATAATACATTGCATATCCCTTTATGCATATTTAAACCAACAATTAACAATTGTGTGCGTAGCATAAACTAGCCATGACTACGTGTCTTTGGACTAGCAGGCACTCTAAGGGAGCCTAATGTAGTGCACTGGAATTCCTACGTGCCACCTATGATTTTGTGTAATGCACTACCTCTATTCCTAAATATATGTCTTTGTAGAGATTCCATTATGGACCACATACAGATGTACATAGATGCATTTTCGAGTGTAGTTTCACTCATTTTGCTTCGTATGTAGCCTATGGTGGAATCTCTAGAAAGACTTATATTTAGGAACGGAGGGAATATCATGTATGACATCTACATATCTAATTTAGCAGCCAGTAGTAGAAATCATTGTCTGCACAAAGGGATTCTTGAGTGAAAATCCTAGCAAAGCATTATTTGGTAGGCACACAATAATACAAGAGAGAGAGACGATGAGGAGTCTGGATTAGGGGTGTCCGGATAGCCGAACTATCACCGTTGGCGGACTCGGACTATGAAGATACAAGATTGAAGACTTCGTCCCGTGTCCGGATGGGACTTTCCTTGGCGTGGAAGGCAAGCTTGGCAATACAGATATGTAGATCTCCTACCATTGTAACCGACTCTGTGAAACCCTAACCCTATCCGGTGTCTATATAAACCGGAGGGTTTTAGTCCGTAGGACGAACAACAATCATACCATAGGCTAGCTTCTAGGGTTTAGCCTCTTTGATCTCGTGGTAGATCCACTCTTGTACTACCCATATCATCAATATTAATCAAGCAGGAGTAGGGTTTTACCTCCATCGAGAGGGCCCGAACCATGGTAAAAACATCGTGTCCCTTGTCTCCTGTTACCATCCGCTTAGACGCACAATTCGGGACCCCCTACCCGAGATCCGCCAGTTTTGACACCGACATTGGTGCTTTCATTGAGAGTTCCTCTGTGTTGTCATCCTTAGGCCCGATGGCTCCCTCGATCATCAACAACGACGCGGTCCAGGGTGAGACTTTTCTCCCCGGACAGATCTTCGTATTCGGCGGCTTTTGCACCGGGCCAATTCACTTGGCCATCTGGAGCAGATCGAAAGCTACGCCCCTGGCCATCAGGTCAGATTTGGAAGTTTGAACTATACGGCCGACATCCACGGAGACTTGATCTTCGACGAATTCGAGCCACAGCCAAGCGCGCCGCACTGTCTCGATGGGCACGATCTGGCTCTGCCACCGAACAGTACCCTGGAGGCCGCACCAGCGTCCGCTCCGACACTTAGCTCGGAGCCAACTCCACCGATCGAGGACGAGTGGTTGGACACCTCCTCGGGGGCTACAATCTCTACGGCGATTGAGCCGAACTCCATCCCTGTCCTTTGCGAAGACCGTGACTCCAAGGTGCCGGACTCCTCTCCGGACTCCGAACCCTCCGTGCCCCTGCCAATCGAATCCGATTGGGCGCCGGTCATGGAGTTCACTGCCATGGACATCTTTCAAAGACTCGCCCTTTGGCGACATCCTCGATTCACTAAAGTCTCTCTTTATCGAGAGCCTGGCGGACTACAATCAAGCAGGTTGGGATGCGGACGACGAAGAAATTCAACGCCCACCCACCACCCACTTTGTAGCCACTATCGATGATTTAACCGACATGCTCGACTTCGACTCCGAAGACATCGACGGTATGGATGACGATCTTTGAGAGCGACTAAGAACCAGCGCCTACGAGCACCGGAAAGCCACCTCGTCATACGACATATACATGGTGGACATCCCAAAAGATGGGAACGACGACGAACAGCGGAGGATGACCCTCCAAGAAACAGCCCAAGCGCCAAGGCCAACAAGCGCCGCCTAAATCCCGCCACAAAGAAAACGGTGATTCCGCACGGAGATAATAACACCCCGGACGGTTTCGAAGACAACCCCTCCAGCAGGATTCAGACAGGAGGAGGGAGAAGCCAACCCTCGTGATAGAGCGGCGGGGAGGAGGAGGGCGATAATTATATGCCTCCCTCCGAAGATGAGGCAAGCCTCGACAACGGCATTTAATTTGTCGTGCCCGAGGATCCCGCCGAGCAGAGGCGTTTCAAACGCAGGCTTATGGCCACGGCAAGCAGCCTCAAGAAAAAGCAGCAGCAGCTTAGAGCTGACCAAGACTTGCTAGCTGACAGATGGACTAAAGTCCTTGCAGCTGAAGAGTACGAACTCGAATGCCCCTCCAAGTGATACCCAAAACGCAGGCTGCTACCCCAATTAGAGGAAGCAGCACCCAAACCTACATCACCAGTGCATGATGCGGCCGACCGGCCACCCCGTGGCCGCGACAGAGAGGCCTCTAGGCCCTCCATTCAAGCCGCACCCCGGCGTCGCTCGAAAAGTACCAAGGCACGGGGAAACGCGCCAAACCTGCGAGACATATTGGAGGACAAGGCAAGGCAAACAAGATCGATCTACGGATCGTGTGGGCGCCCCATGATACGTGATGATAACCGTCACGCCGGATACAGAAATTCCGGCCGAGCCGAACACAGTAGACAAAGCTCATTTGAGTTGCGTTGTGATATAGCTCAATACAGAGGCGCCGCACACCCACTATGCTTCACAGACAAAGTGATGGATCATCAAATCCCCGAGGGTTTCAAACCCGTAAACATCGAATCATACGATGGCACAACAGATCCTGCAGTTTGGATCGAGGACTACCTCCTCCATATCCACATGGCCCGCGGCGATGATCTACACGCCATCAAATACCTCCCACTCAAGCTTAAAGGACCAGCTCGGCATTGGCTTAATAGCTTGCCAGCAGAATCAATTGGTTGTTGGGAGGACCTGGAAGCCGCATTCCTTGATAACTTCCAGGGCACGTACATGCGACCACCAGACGCCGATGACCTCAGCCACATAATTCAGCAGCCAGAAGAATCGGCCAGACAATTCTGGACACGGTTCCTAACCAAGAAAAATCAAATCGTTGACTGTCCGGATGCAGAGGCCCTTGTAGCCTTCAAACATAACATCCACGACGAGTGGCTTGCCCAAAGACACCTAGGACAGAAAAGCCGAAATCCATGGCAGCCCTCACAACGCTCATGACCCGCTTTTTGCACGGGAGAGGACAGTAGCTAGCTTGTAGTAACAACTTGACCAAAAATCCCGGTAGTTCGGATACCAAGGACAACAATGGCAGGTCGCTACGCAACAAGCACAAGCGCCGCATTAACGGGCGATAATCTTTGAAGATACGGCGGTCAATGCAGGATTCAGAGGCTCTAAACCCGGTCGTGGAAATAGCCGCTCAAAAGAAATACTCGGGGCCGTCAATCTGGACCGAATACTCGATCGTCCGTGCCAAATACATGGCACCCCGAAAAAACCAGCCAACCACACCAACAGGGATTGTTGGGTCTTCAAACAAAGAGCAAGTTAAATGCCAAACTCAATGACAAGGGGCTGCATAGCGATGATGAGGAGGAGCCCCGGCCGTTGAACAATAGAGGACAGAAGGGCTTCCCCCCACAAGTGCGGATGGTGAACATGATATACGCAACCCACATACCCAAAAGGGAGTGGAAGCATGCACTAAGGGACGTATATGCGATGGAGCCAGTCGCCCCGAAGTTCAACCCATGGTCCTCCTGCCCGATCACCTTTGATCGAAGGGACCACCCCACTATCATCCGCCACGACGGATTCTCCGCATTGGTTCTTGACCCAATCATCGACGGATTTCACCTCACTAGAGTCCTGATGGACGGCGGTAGCAGCCTAAACCTGCTTTATCGGGATATAGTGCGCAAAATGGGCATAGACCCCTCAAGGATTAAACCCACAAAGATGACCTTTAAAGGCGTCATACTAGGTGTAGAGGCCAATTATGGTGCTCGATTACACTCAAAGTGGTCTTCGGATCCCCGAATAACTTCTGAAGCGAAGAGTTAATCTTCGACATAGTCCCGTTCTGCAGCGGCTATAACGCACTGCTTGGACGAACCGCATTTGCAAAGTTCAATGCGGTGCCGCACTACGCGTACCTCAAGCTCAAGATGCCAGGCCCTCGAGGAGTAATCACGGTCAATGGAAACACCGAACGCTCTCTCCGAACGGAGGAGCACACGGCGGCCCTCGCGGCGGAGGTGCAAAGCAGCCTCTCACAACAATTTTCGAGTCCGGCTATTAAACGTCCGGACACCGTCAAGCGTGCCCGGAGTAACCTACAACAAGACCGCCTGGCACGATCCGAGCACGCCAGAGTAATCCGCCCCAACCCCAGCCTCGCGAAATCATGGCTTAAAGATTACTACGCGTACATAACTACGCTCTGGAGATACCATGGGCATAAGGGGAGGGCACGACCACGGCACACCCGAATGCGGCTCAACCGCACTGTGGACTCGATTGTGTCATTCTTTTTTTTCTTTTTTTTCTTACTTTCAGGACTCCGTTTTCCAGAAGTCCTGTCCGGCACTAGAATTGCCGAACTCACGATGCAACAGCCAGGGAAGCAGAAAGCTACGTCGAGTGTCCAGGTGGTCTCTACTACGAGCATTATACCTGTTTTACATACCATCCCGCAGCTTACCCCCGGAGGGGGACATGTTAAATAGTCCCATCCCTTGCTTATCGCACTATTTGTACCGTTATGCTTTCATTGCAGTACCTTTTTGAGTAAACAATACATAGCTTTTGCCTATTATTGCACTCCTTTCTTTATCTATATATATGTTCATTCATGACATGTTGCACCCGTACACTTTGGTACTGCCAATACACTGTGGGGCTTAAGTACCCCAAAAGTATGGTGTGATAAGTCCTAACACTTTCACAAGTGCGGCACCCGAACTTATAGCATTATATGCATCGGCTCGAATCATGTCTTGGGTCAATAGTTGGGTTTGCTGGCTCCCATGTTTTGGTACCTTACGTTCCGTTATATCGGCTAAGGTAGCGCTGGGAGAACCACTGCGATTGTGCCCCGGTTGAGCTGGGTTGAGCACCTCAGTGGAGAAAGCTAAAACTGACCGTCATGATAGGGCGAGAGCCGGTCGCTGTTCGAGAGGGTTTTTCGGGTCCCTAAAGACTTATGCCGCTTAGAGCGAGGAGTCGGCATTGTCCGGCCAAGGCGTGGATAGCGCCCCGAACTCGGTCTTCAGAATACTAGGGGCTTCACTAAATTTAAATTTATAGAATTCTATGGCTAAGTGAGAGTGTTCAAGCACTATAGTCCGGTTGCCTTGTTCGTTGCGTTGAGCGCCTCCCTCGAAGGACCCAAGAATGGGAACAAGAGCGCTCAAGTTTATCCCGAACACCCCAGCACTCGTGGCATGGGGGCCGAAGCCAACGACTTGCCATCTCTCAAATTTGATAAACGGCCGCACAGAAGGTAATATTTTAAATTCACAAGCGTTGCTTAACGCATATGAACAAGTTTTCAGCGTACAGGATAACAAATGCGAGTCTATTCAAAAATTACATCTTTGGAGCATTCACCCGCTATAAGGCGGGCACCCTTCAGGACGCCCTCATAGTACATTTCGGCTTGCGATGCTCCTTGCCCTTCGTGGCCCGTCTGTCACAAGCTTCTCGACATCCAGCTTGCCCAGTGCACTTTTAGCACGGGCAAGGGCCTCGACGGCACCTTCAATGCAGACGGAGCGCTTTGATGACTTCAATCCATGGACAAAGGCCCACCAAATTACCGCCGTGACTAGCCCGAAGTAGCTCCCTGTGCATGGCTTCCATCGGCCACACCGAACTATGAGGCCCTTCATGGCCTGTTCGGCGACCTTGTGGAGCTCGACCATTTGCTACTGGTCGCTCAGGGGCACCGGATGTCCGGCCTCAGCATACTGAGACCAGAACACCTTTTTCGTCGAGCTCCCCTCCTTGGTGTGGTAGAACGCGGCAGCATCAGACACACTACGGGGCAGATCTGCGAATGCTCCTGGAGAGCTCCGGATCCGAGTAAGTAATAGATAATTCACTTTCACATGCTTGCTTTGCATAAAGAATGCCTTACCCGCCGCTATCTTCTTTAATGATTCAATTTCCTGGAGGGCTTTCTGGGCTTCGGCCTTAGCGGCTTTGGCACTCTCAAGAGCCGAGGCGAGCTCGGAATCTCGAGTCTTCGAGTCACGCTCCAAACTCTCGTGTTTTTCCAGGAGAGCCAGGAGCTCTTGCCGCACCTCCGCCACCCGCGCCTCCTGCTTCTCTCGCTCGACAGCTCCGCGTCATTGTGCTTTCGGCCGTGGACACCGCTTCCTTCAGGGTCGCCACCTTGTTCGTGGCCCCTACAATACCCACGTTAGTCCTGTCATTTTTGCAACCAAATCCTTTCTATAAGGAATTACTTTAATAAGGTATTACTTACCTTCCTTGTCCTCGAGCTGCTTCTTGGCAAGGCCGAGCTTGTTCTCAGACCGCTCGAGGCTCTGCTTCAATGCATTGACCTCCGTAGTCGGTCATGGGCAGAGGTCGGCCAGTGCAGCACTGCATTCCCATATTGACACACTTATGTTAGACTCCTGCGTATATCTTTTAGATCCTCGGTCCGGCTTTTCTTTCCGAACACCGAGCTAAGCATCGTGGGCTCTTGTCTATGCGGTAATATTTTTACATATTCTAAACTTACCTCAAAGCTTTGTTAGAAGGCTGGTACATGCTTACCAGCCCGCTCTTGGCGGATCGAACTTTCTCGGATCACCACACTCATAACAAAGGCGGTGCTCCTCGTCGATGGAGGCGCCGTTAAGCGCCTCCAGCAAGCTATCCGGTGCCTCCGGATGGACGGAGGTCACCGGCGTAGCAGTCTTACCCTTCTTACGAAGGGGCCACTTGCCGGACTTCGGAACCACTGAAGGTTCCGGTATGGAGTACGGCACAGGGCCGGACTTAGAGCCCTCTGGGGTTTCGCCCCCTTTGCGCCCGGAGTCTGGGAGGTCGCCTTGCGGCGCCTCCAGGATCACCTCCTCCTGGCTGGGCCCCTTTTGGGACTCCATCGCGGTGTCGTCTGCGTCACGGAGAGGAGGCGGTCGGAAGTGAAGTGCTATTCACATCCGACGAATCCAGGGAGCCGCTCGACGAAGCGGCGAGTAGCTCGCCCTTGGGCGGGCTACATGGTTATATCCGCGCCGAAGACACTATGCGACAAATAAAAGTCATCAGTTATTCCGAGTCCGGACACTTACGGTCTCGCCAGGGGCTTGGCACTTGGTGGCCACTCCTCCTCGTCGTTGTCGGTGTTGGTGGAGAAGTCCGGAGGAAGGGTCCTTCCTTTCTTGGACCCTTCGGCCTCCCCAGTCGGGGCGGCCTTCCTTTTCTTCTCTCCCCCCGCTGGGGGAGAGGCTTCTTTTTCCTCCTCCTCGTCCTCAGAGGAGGATTCCGCCTCAGATTCGTCGGACGATGAGTCCGACAACACCTGGCGTCGGGCGCTCCTTCGAGTCCCCGTGGCCTTCTTCTTGGCCTTCTTCTCCGGCACCACGTGAGGTGCCGGAGCCAGCAGCCCCGTCAAGCGGGCGTCCGCTGGGTCTTCTGGCAAGGGAGCCAGACAGTTAACCTGCCCGGATGTGTTACGCCCGATCTGTCAAAAGGTAAGGGAGTTTAGATCCCACATAGAGTCAAACTATGAAAAACAAGAGTCCCGTAAAGGGCAAAATAGCTTACCTCGGTAGCTTGGCGCTGCGAGCTGAATCCGCGATCTTCGGTAGCGGATGTGGGAGCCTCGGCGCCCTTAAACAACACCTTCCAGGCATCTTCGTACGTAGTGTCGAAGAGCCTTTTCAGAGTTTGGTGTTGTGCCGGATCGAAATCCCACAAATTGAAGGCCCGTTGTTGGCATGGGAGGATCCGGCGGATGAGCATAACCTGGATTACATTGACAAGCCTGAGATTATTGTCCACCAGGGTTCGGACGCAGGTTTGGAGTCCGGACAGCTCTTCCGAATCACCCCACGTCAGGCCCGTCTCTTTCCATGATGTGAGCCATGTGGGGGAGCCAGATCGGAATTCGGGGGCCGCCGCCCATTGAGATTCACGCGGCTCGGTGATGTAGAACCACCCCGATTGCCACCCCTTTATGGTCTCCACAAAGGAGCCCTCGAGCCATAGGACTTTGGCCATCTTGCCAACCATGGCACCTCCAAGCACTCCGCTTGGCGGCTGCCCACTACCTTCGGCTTGACATTGAAGGTCTTCACCATAAGCGAAGTGGGGCTGGATGCAGAGGAAGGCCTCGCATACCTGACGATGAACGCCGAGATGATGAGGATGAAATTGGGGCCAGATCGTGGAAGTCCAGGCCGTAGTAGTAGAGCATGAGCCCCGGACAAATGGGTGAAGTGGAAAACCTAGTCCATGGAGGAAGTGGGTGAGGAACACTACCCTCTCATGGGGCTGGGGGTGGGAATGAGCTGCCTGCGTCGGGGAGCCGGCGCGATGTCGCTGGACAAGTATCCGGCCTTCCAGAACTTTTTTGACTTGTCCCTCCGTGACGGAGGAGACCATCCACTTGCCTCCCGCTCCAGACATGGCTGGAGGAGGTTGAGGAGGGATGTGCAGACTTGGGCGTTGGAGCTGGAGTGTGCGGAAATGGATGAGCAAAGGAGGAAGAAGGCGTAGGTGAAAAGGTGGATCCTTATCCCCTTATATGGACGGACGAAGCTATGCGTCCCCCGCCAGCCTGGTAAAACTCACTTATCTCCCAAGCGTCGTAATCAATGGCGCGGTTGGGTTACCCACGTCCGTATTGATGAGAATCCCGGAATAAGGGGGCACGATCTCCGCTTTGATAAGACGTGCCAAGGAAACCGCCTCGCTAAACACGCTGAGGTGGAACAGTGAAAACAATTCGTATAAAGGCCTGGCCATGGTGTGATGTCACGCCGCGGAATACATCAGCAGATCTGTGCAAAAGTTATTCTCTCTACGATGGTATGTGGAACTTGTTTTGCAGAGCCGGACACTATCCTTGTGTTCAAAATTTTCTATGAAGTATTCGGAAGAGGAACCCGCCTTGCAATGCCGAAGACAATATGCGCGCCGGACTCGTCGTCATTGAAGTCTGGTTCAGGGGCTCTTGAGGAGTCTGGATTAGGGGTGTCCGGATAGCGAACTATCACCGTTGGCGGACTCTGGACTATGAAGATACAAGATTGAAGACTTCGTCACGTGTCCGGATGGGACTTTCCTTGGCGTGGAAGGCAAGCTTGGCGATCTGATATGTAGATCTCCTACCATTGTAACCGACTCTGTGTAACCCTAACCCTATCCGGTGTCTATATAAACCGGAGGGTTTTAATCCGTAGGACGAACAACAATCATACCATAGGCTAGCTTCTAGGGTTTAGGCTCTTTGATCTTGTGGTAGATCCACTCTTGTACTACCCGTATCATCAATATTAATTAAGCAGGAGTAGGGTTTTACCTCCATCGAGAGGGCCCGAACCTGGGTAAAAACATCGTGTCCCTTATCTCTTGTTACCATCCGCCTAGACGCATAGTTCGGGACCCCCTACCCGAGATCCGCCGGTTTTGACACCGACAGACGCACTTAGAGGATCATAGCAATGCCTCAGTCCAGGATCTTGGTTGGCCAAGCTGTTACATCTAGAAGAAACATCGTCCTTGTAGTTTTTGCCAGCTTCATAACATGTAACAACGACCTGTTAGTATATTTGAAGTACATCGGGCAGGTGATGCTGGACAGGTTTAAAGGTGACAAGTACCGAGGCCGTGGCGGGTGCTTGGCATCTTGCCAGACGGTGGGAATCAGGTTAGAAACGTCAAGGGTGATGACGCTGCGCTGGCTGTTGGGGTCCGGTAAGGAGATCTAGGACCGTTGAGTAGGGTGTTTGTGGAGCGACTCCGGTAGGGTGGACTACGGTGTGGGAGAAGCGGATCTGAGGCCGTGGACGAGGGCGTCGGTGAAGCTGCTCCGGTGGTTGGGTTCAGGATGGTGTCAACGATGCGGATCTTCGGCCGTCGACGGGGCGTCAGAAGCTGCTCCAGTAGGTTGGACGAGGGTGCGATGAAGCGGATCTGAGGCTGTGGACTTGTGAGTTGGCAAAGCGGCCCTGGTAGGGTTAAGAATGCTATAGGCGAAGCTACTGAGGTAGGGTTGACGATGGTGTCAGCGAAGCGGCTCCAATAGGGTTGAGGAAGGTGTCGACGAAGAGGATCAGAGGCCGTCGACGGGGGCGTCGGTGGGGCGGCTCCGGGGGGGGGGGGTGTGGACAAAGTGTCTCCGGTGCGGAGTACGAAGGAGCCGCTGCAAATGCACTATGGTTGATGAGAGTACCGGTGAAGCAGATCCGGCGCCGTGGACAAGGCCGACACTGAATGGGCTGTGGTACAGTGGTGGATGAGTAGTCTACTTGTTTATAGGTAAGGTGGGAGGGGTAGATGCGTCGCAGGCGAGATCCAAAGAAGATGGACGCCATTGGCAAAGTGAATGGGCTCTGAATGCGCCCGGTGGATGAGCAGTCTAGGGTTTCGAGAGGGGAGGGGTAGAAAGGCCGATGAAGTACGGACGGCGTGATGTAAGATGCTCTAGTGCTGTGGAGTTAGTCGTTTTTGCGGGAGGGGGAGAGGAAATGGGGGTGTCGTGTGGTGGGGGGCACCGGAAGTTACCAAAGAAGCCTCGACCTATTATGTAAATGAGAGACTGTTGTTCTCCGTGCACCAAGGACAAAAGGGGAATTTCGCATGCTAAAGACTAGGTAGCGGAAATTTTAGAAGGAGGCGGGACATTTGCCGCTCATGGGATCGCTTTGTATCGGTTTCAACTAATTTTGGACAAAGTGATAGCGGAAGGTCATGCGAGACTATGTACGGAGCACACATCAGCAATCAATAAGCGGTGTGAAGTCCACCAGAAATAAAGACAATAACTCGGGATGATACACGATAACTTGGCGTTTTCAGACGGCGCGACCAATCGTCTTGGTGTAGAGGCGCGTTCACAAAAAAGGGATCAAACACTCAGCCTATGTATTCCTCGTGTAAATAGATAATTTAGTGCCATTGGTTATTTACTTTAAACATAATGCATTGACGTGTTATTGTAGAGGCGCACAAAAAGAAATGGATATTGTAGTCCTACAAAAGAAATGGATATTGTAGTCCGCTACTTAAAAGTGTTACCTCATATGATTACATAGCCTCCATTTCATAAATTGCATACCCGTTGAATTCATATATGAATACTACATATATTACTTCATAATAGAACCTTAAATCACCCAAGACTAATGAATTTGAATGCAAGACTAACAATGGTGCATGTACATGATAGCTATATTGGTTGTTTGAAGAAACATCACTCTAACTTTGGCATGCACAATTGAAAAGGATTATTTAGAAAAAAATGATGTGATATGTGAGTGTCCAATCTTTGTAGTGTTGAATCGATATTGTATCTCTGGCCATGATACGAAGTATATATTGATTTATGTACAAGCGATGCACATCCACGATCGCTAGATAGTGATACGTGAATGAATTGTGCAATCTCTCTCACACGCATACATATCTCATTTCTCCGTGGGCATCGGAATCACACATGTGCGCTTCGTGTATTTCTCTCCTCCGTCAAAGTTAGAATTCGTCTTTCTACCCCGTCCTACAAGTCTCTCACATAGAAACACACATGCTCTCTCTGTCGAACACGCCCACCCCTTTAATTCCGCCCACCCAGGTTCGACAGAGAGAGCATGTGTGTCGCAATCTAACGTCGCTGAAATATCCAGGGATGGGTATGCGAGTAGCACGCGCTAGTTTACCCAGGTTCGGGGCTCTCCGGAGAGATAATACCCCTACTCCTGCATGTCTGAATATATGTGGTATATCTGCAGTACGGAGTGCTCCTGGCGCTGTATCTGAGGTCCGTGCCAAAGGCATCTGGCCTCGTATCTATGAGAACAAATGATTGGGCAGGCATGCCCGTGGTCGGGTGGCCGTATGAGCTAGCGGCCATGTGTGGTCGTGAGTGTTCTGTTCATACGTGAGGGAGTGGATGGATGGATGTGTGCCCCTTCTATTGTGTAGACTAGCTTAGGAAGTAAGCTATGTGGGCATGGTGTGGGCATGATGGGTGGTGGCCCACCCACCAACTACACTATTCGGGGGACATCGATGTGACGTGTTACACCTGCTACAATGCTCCACTATTCTCCAGCAGTGCCGGGTACGGCCGTCTTGTCGGGGTCTTGTCAATGTCGGGTCGAAGCAACGGTTGACTCCGCGCAGCAGGCCAGCTGGAGCAGCCGGCCGGAGGAGCAGTCGGCCCAGGCGAGCGGGCACCCCGTCCGACTACCGTCTGGAGTGGTCGGGTTGTGAGCCGGCCGGAGCAGCCAGACTGAGGGGCTTTGCTAGCCCCGATGTCTTCGGGGTACCTGTGGTCAACTACCCCGACAGTAGCCTCCGAGCCTCTGGGCAACTTGGCAAAGTTGGGCGGAGGTTTTTTAGCAGGTGTTGATGTACAAGATGTCGATGATGGCCGGCTGCGGACCGCAGCCGGCGGGCTTGCTTCCTGTGGGGGCGCACAAGCGCACTCGCTCGATGTAGCCTCCGAGCCTCCGGGCAACTTGGCAAAGTTGGGCGGAGGTTTTTTAGCGGGTGTTGATGTAGAAGATGTCGATGACGGCCGGCTGCAGACCATAGCCGGCGTAGCTTGCTTCCGGCGGGGGCACGCAAGAGCACCCGCTGGGTGTAGCCTCCAAGCCTCCGGGCAACTTGGAAAAGTTGGGCGGAGGCTTTTTGCGGTTGTTGGTGCAAACGATGGCGTCGAGGGTGCCGGGCGCGGACACGGAGTCTGCTGGCTGATGGGCGCGGGGCCCTACCGGGCGCGGACGCGGGGTCCGCCGACTAATGTCGTCGGGCGCGGACGTGGGGTCCGCCGACTGATGGCGTCTGGCGCGGACGCGGGGTCCGCCGACTGATGCTGTGGGGCGCGGACGCGGAGTCCATCGACTGATGGTGTCGGCCGCGGACGCGGAGACCGCCGACTGATGTCGTTAATGATAGCCGGCTGCGGGCTGCAGCCGGCGCGGCTTGCTTCCAATGGGGGCGCGCCAGCATACCCGCTGGGTGTACCTCCGGGCGACTCGAAGAGTCAGGCGGAGGGTTTTGCTGCAGATGAAGCAGGCGGTGGGATGCCGGTTGTAGGCCCGCATTGCAGCCGGCCTTAGGCCTGCAACCAGCCTCCGGGCGAGGAGGGGGTTCCCTCGGAGATGATCATGCAAAAGACAAATTTAGTCTGCGCAGATATATCAAACTTTTGCTTTTAGTGGTGCAAGTTTTATGCGGAGGGTGCCGAATCGGTTTCGTCTGAGCCCCCTTCAATCTTTTTCATGTCCCCTCTGCTCTTTGGCGCTAGCCTGACAGCCGCTCCGCAGTCTGTGGCTGAGAGTGGGCCGCGGGGTGGAGTGTACAATACTTAGACTCTGGGAGTGGATTTAACTGAGCAGATACTCATACAGCAAACGGCTGGGTCGCCCGAACCATTTTTTTTCTCCCAAGACGTTTTTCGCGTGGGTGGCCTCCGGCGTTCGCTCTTGACAGTCGGACAGCTGCTCTGCGGTTAGTGACTAAGAGTGAGCCTTTGGTACCATGCACGCTACTAAGCCGTCTGTGGGACCGAATGTCTCAGGCCAAGCGGCCAGCCTCCGGGCCAACTCTCGCTGGCGCCGGGGCAAATAGTGATGCAACTGTAATAAAATACGGAGATAGCCCCCCGAGCATCGCTCGGGATTATCCGTGTTTGCGTGGTGCAAAATCATGCGGGTGAGGAGCTCACATTGCTTTTCGTGCAGTCAAGACGGAGTTTGCCGAAGACAGCCGGCGCGGCTCGGTGCTCGCAGAGCATGCCGGCGCACCTGGTGGGTGTAGCCCTTGAGCCTCCAGGTGCTCAAGGAGGGTCCAGCCGGTCGGGCTTGACCGGCCAGGCGGCAAGCGGGACGCAGCTGAGCCGGCTTGGCACAGCCGGTGAGGCGGCGAGGCGTGTGGCAGCACCCTTTTTCTTCTTTTTTTCTCTTCTGCCGGCTGCTGGCAGCCAGACAAAACTCTTGTTTTGTCTCTTTTTAGCGACCCAGCAGTCGGACTCTCTTTTTTGGCCGTCTGGAAATGAGCAGCCGGCTGGCATTCTATCTTTTTTTATATCCGGCCCGGTAGCCGAACGTTTTTCTCTTTTATGCGATTGTTGGTAGTCAGACGTTTTTCTTTTTTAGCAGCCGGACCGACTCTTTTCTAACAGTCGGACTCTCTTTTCCACCTGGCCCCATTTTTTTTCTCAGCCGGCTGGGCACACAGCCTTTGACTTTTCTAGCCTGAGCAGCCGGCCTCTATTCTTCACGAACAAACGGAACATAGAGCTGGCAGGGCCGTTGTGCGGACCCGGCTGCGGGGGTAACGGGAGCGGAGCAGCAGGCGACAAGGCACGGGACTCGGCGTCCGGGTGCTCGAGCGGAGCAGCAGGCGGCGAGGCGCGGTACTTGGCACCCGGGTGCGGCAGTGGAGCAGCAAGCAGCGTGGCGCAGGACTCAGCGTCTGGGCGCGGCAGCGGAGCAGCATGCGGCGAGGCGCAAGAATCGGCGTCTGGGTGCGGCGGGGCAGCCAGACGAGGAAGAGCCGGCTGATGGCAGGCGCGGCGCAGCCGTCCGTGGTCCAGTGTGAGCGGACCCAGCGTAGGCAGCCAGACGGCAAGCCGAGTGGGGCTGTGAGTGCACCCGGCGTGGGCAGCCGGGCGGAGGTGCGAGGCCAGCGGAGGAGCAGCCGGACGGCAGCTGACGGGCGCGATGGGGAGTCGGCCAGCCAGCCACGGGCCGGGTTGCGGGCGCGAGGGAGTTGGGCCAGCTCGCAGGCGGAGATGCACAAAAAAGCGCATTGTCTGGGCGTTATCTGAATAATGTATGGCCATCATCCGACCAATGTACAGACTATGTCGAACTCGTATATGGTTGTTGTATGGGATGTGGTTTGACCATTGTATGACTTGCATCTAGCTAGCTTGTATAGATGATACATGGAGTAGCGAATGCGCGTTTCGGCCGGAGCAAGGCACAATGCGGAGGGGAGCATACGCGAGCGGTGCATGGATAGATGCGGCCGGAGCAAGGTGCAACGCAGAGGGGAGCAGACGCGAGCGGCGCATGGATGGATGCGGCCGGAGCAAGGCGCAATGCGGAGGGGAGCAGACGCGAGCGGCGCGTGGATGGATGCGGCCGACCGAAGCGAGGTCCGGTGCGCGCCGCGCGCGCGGAGGATGGCTGGCGTTGCGGTGGTGATGATGAAAAGGCCGACGACGAGGACGCTCCGCCCCTCGCGGCCGCTCCGGGGGCGTGTCGATGTCGGGCCCCCGAGCACTACCGGAGAAACGATGGCGATGCCGCGGGGACGACGAAGATGGTCCCGCTCGGACCGCGATTCCAGCAACAACTTGCCCAAAGGTGGGCGCCAATTGTCGAAGTATTGTCGCTTCAGTCGGCAGGGGATATCGCGAGTCGACTGATGCCACAGGGTGGCTTGAGGTGAGGGCAAGATTGCCGCCAGAATATCCGGGGACGGGTATGCGAGTAGCATGCGCTAGTTTACGCAGGTTCGGGGCTCTCCGGAGAGATAATACCCCTACTCCTGCATGTCTGAATATATGTGGTATATCTGCAGTACAGAGTGCTCCTAGAGTTGTATCTGAGGTCAGTGCCATGGGCATCTGGCCTCGTATCTGTGAGCACAAATGCTTGGGCAGGCATGCCCGTGGTCGGGTGGTCAGAGTGAGCTAGCGGCCATGTGTGGCCGTGAGTGTGTGCTCATAGGTGAGGGAGTGGATGGATGGATGTGTGCCCCTTTTATAGTGTGGGCTAGCCTAGGAAGTAAGCTATGTGGGTACTACACTTTTCGGGGGACATTGATGTGATGTGTTACACCTGCTACAGTGCTCCACTATTCTTCAGTAGTGCCGGGTACGACCGCCTTGTCGGGGGCTTGTCGGTGTCGGGTCGGAGCAGCGGTTGACTCCGCACAGCAGGCCGGCTGGAGCAGCCGGCCGGAGGAGCAGTCGGCCCGGGCGAGCGGGCACTCCGTTCGACTGCCGTCTGGAGTGGCCAGGTTGTGAGCTGGCTGGAGCATCCGGACTGAGGGGCTTTGCTAGTCCCGGTGTTTTGAAATATTGTCTCGTCGTCTTCGGGGTACCCGTGGTCAATTACCCCGACAACCCGACACCGAAGGAGTAGGGTGGCACCTTGATCTTGATAGTAATCTATCCACTGGCTTCTCTCTCAAACACACACACATACACACACAGACACTCAATAGTTGTGCCTCTGTGCCTACCGCGCACACTCTCGATACGTCTTTCTCTCCCTCCCCCTCCCACCCCCAACAATGACAACGAAACGGTGACAACTCGATCTTGATCTTAATCTATCAATTGGTTTCTCTCTCAAACACACACACACACACGCACACGTGCGTTAGTTCTGTCTCTGTGCCTCGCTCACACACACTCGATACGTCTTTCTTTAAGGAAATATGTCGTGGAATTGTCACATCAGATGTCCTAGTGTAAGGACTTAGTCGCGAGGCCAACGCATCTATGTGGTAGCTTGAGAGGGGTTGAGCGGAATTGAGAGACACAACACACAAGACGAGGATTTAGACAGCTTCGGGCCCCGGGAAACATCATCCGGTAGAAACCCTACATGCTGTTTGAGGCTAGGTCTCATTATCATCATGAGGGAGTCGCCAGAACCGCTCTCCTCTTTGTGTCTAGCCCTAAGATTGTTTCTTCTTGCTTGTAACTTGTCCCTCTTTAGGAAGCCCTGCCCCTCCTTATATAAGTTGAAGGGGCGGGTTACATGTGGAGTCCTATTATGATTAGGACAAATCTATCTCTAATACAAACCGGATACAAGTCCGGGTCTTGACTCCTTGTAAGGGAAATATCCTTCTTGCCTTTCCTCTTAAACCAGCTCACCATTAACAAAAACCGGCCTTCTGGGCCTTGGGCCTTGTCATCCGTCTGACCCGCCCGTCGGGTCACCAGTGAGTCAAAATAACCAAGAAGGTTGCTTGTAAACCGCCAGGTCAGGGCGGATCGCCAGTAACTCGCCAAGTGTCAGCGGAGTCTTCAGATAAACCGCCAAGTCCGGCCGGGTTACACTTCCGGCCGGTTTAAGCTGTGGGGTATATCCTCGACATTAGCCCCCAGTTTGATTTGGATTTATCCATGTTAAACTGATCTTGTACAACAAACACAAGAACAAATTTGACATATTATGCTCTGGGTTAAGAATTCTTGTAATCCGACATCTGATCGTCCTTAAGTCCTTGTCATTTCCTCCTTCTAAAAAATCCGAGTCAATAGACCAACTTTATAACCAATTTGCTTGCAGAAGATATTTCGTAAATAAAGAATCCATTTGAATCAGTCTTCAAATGCTCTGATTTTAAAAAAATATTGGTCTTCAAATATTCAACTGATATCAGCCGGTTTGAAAATGTAGAACTTGCCGGTTTATCATTGCCAAAATCGCCGGTTTAAAAATATTGATGGCACCAAGTCATAATTGTTACCGACACCGGGTTATAATTGTTGCAGACACCGGGTCAATCTGGTTTGCTCAGAACTGAGAATTTGAAGATTTTTCTCCCTTATATCCATATTACCTGTAGCCCCCAAGTCTTGAGCAGAACAAAGTGATGGCTTAAGACTTGTTTCAATACAAATACTGCAACTTTTGAAGAAATCTCATCTCACCACTAGTAAAAACTGAATACTCCAAATATGTAGCCCCCAAGTGCCGGGTCGTTATGCAATAATGAGCAGGGACTTTATAAATATGATCATGTAAATTTGAACAATAACTTGTAGCCCCCAAGGGCCGGCTTAGTAAGATAATACTGAACCGGAACTTGATATGTACTTGAATGTTTGACAGGAGCAATCGGTAGCCCCCAAGGGCCGACTCATTATGATATGATGAGTCGGGTCTTCAATAAGATGAAAAAAAATGACTTTGCATTAGCCCCCAAGTGTCATGGTGCATGCTCGCAGCGACACGAGACTTGCATATTTGGTATAATCTCAACTTTGAATAATGTAGCCCCCAAGTGCCGGGTCGAAGCCCGCAGCCGACTTCGACTATTCCTTCCATTGCAGAATAAATCATATTCATCGACAAAATAATATCCATTGCGCTAGAGCGACTTTGAAAACCTCAATCATAATATTAATAACCATAATAAAAATCCAGCCATGTTGGCTATTCAAGATAATATAATTCGGTATGAAAACCTTATTCATCCAATATCATAATGAAAATTCAGCCAAGTTTGGCTATTTGAATAATATAACCCAATCATTTATAAGCGGATGATTCCAATGGCGCAATCCAAATATATACTGGCGACTTATAGTCCAAAGCCAGGCCGGTTTAATAAACACTGGATAATTTCTCATCATATACTGGCGACTTATCATCTTAAAGCCAGGCTGGTTTAATAAACACCGGATAATTTCTCATCATATACTAGTGACTTATCGTCTTAAAGCCAGGCTGGTTTAATAAACAACGGATACTTTATAATCATGCTTTATTCAACCTGTTTCTGCATACAACAAGTTTAAAGTGTCCTGGCGGTTTACCGCCGGACAGGTCATAATGCCCAACATATAACCCGGGTTTATAACCAAGGCTGCATTTAAGAATAATTAAATATGGAATATATCATACCTGTGACACTGAATCACATCATTGGTTCACCAAATTTTTGTAGTAAGGGTGATAACCCAATCTTGAGTACTGATAACTCCTTCCATATTGTGCCGGTTTATTAACCCTTTGAATGATACAGGGACACGTATTGGCCACTTGGGATCAGACGTGCGGAAGAAATTGAAAGCCTCTTATACATTGATAGAGCAACTCTATACTAGTGCGCAACGGATCATCAGCACCGCTTCTCAGAACAACCCGGCCCCGACCTTAATCCAGGACACCCTTAAAAGGTTGTCAATGCTTCCTGCCCGGTTTGAAGAATTAAAGAAATCTGCTGCTAGAACCGGCGCCATAAATGCCTTAATCCGGGCCAAAGCGTGGGTGCCGGATTTTTGATCCTATTGAAGCGGCCCAAGGCTTCCCAAGCTTGAAGGAAGACGGGACATAATTTAGCGAAGAGGATCTTCAAGCTATAAACCGGGAAGTGCGCCCTTTGGCTTGTCAGCTGGTTGAAGAGGCAAATCTGTCTCACTATCAAGCCCAATACGATGGAGAAAATAAATGAGTGCCTGCACCGATTCCTAAAGCGGAGAATCTTATACCGCCAATCCGTAAGCATACTTACGCTCCTGATATTGAACCGTTGCTGATCAATGATGAAGCTGTATTCCAAGCATTAATGGGAATCGACTTGACGACTGTTGATTTCCAGCCGCTGGGTAGGGAATCAGAATCTGAAGCGGCGCAGATGTCCCGCAACCATCAGGCCAAGCTGGCGATCAAGCATAAACCGGAGGCCGGTTTACATTATTGCTGCCTTTTGTTATGCCAAAAACAATTATCTTATCTGGGCACTGTGTTGCCTTGTAATAAACTAGCTGCCACACTTTGTGTTGATATGCCTTCGTGCATATTTATTGCAATTTATGTTTTTGTTGAATCATCAACCTTAAACTGTTGTCTGCAGCAAAAAGCTTAAAACGCCATTGTGGTTGTATCACCAGGCGGGTTATCATATCTATGTATATGAAATTAATGATAATACTTTAGATTAAACATATGAAAAATATATGGGAATATATGATACCTGCCATCGTTGGGCATTAAGTTGGCTGTGCCAATCTTGAAGCGGAGCTGTAAGAAACCCGCTGTGCTGAAGGAGAAAACAGCTCCTGCGTATGTAAGGGTCAGTTTACCAGGCAAACCGTTTCGGGTTAAAATGAACACCGGTGTTACTCCATAATAGGATGTTTATCAAAAATCAAACCGGGCAAAAGTGTCTCCGGATGAACAACAAACCGTGTCTTGTCAACTGACAGTTGAATCGGTTTAACAATTGTTGGTTCAAGAACGCAACAAGAGAAATATGCAAAAAGACAAACAAATTGCAAGCAAAGGCAAAGACGAAATCTTTTGCGAAAAGAGGCTGTTTGAGCCGATCAAGTGGCATTACCATGGTCGGACACGACCAAGCCCCCAATAGGCGAAGATATGGATCATGTCAGCCAGGTCCCCAAATGATGAAGTGGCATTACGCCGATCAAGAGGTGTAGCGATGGTTCGGGTTCGACCAAGCCCCCAAGTGATTCTGTGGCCTTAGACCGATCAAGAGGCGTGATCGGGTTCGTGAGACGTGACCAAGTCCCCAAGTGATCTCGTGGCTTTCGCCTATCAAAAGGTGTTGCATTGGTTCGGACACGACCAAGCCCCCAAGTGACATGATATAAAGCTTTGTTAAAAAGCTAACTCAAGGGGTAAACCGGAGACCGCTTTAAGATAAAAACTCTGTGTAACCACTCATGATGTAAAAATAACAGAGACCCCGCTTTAGCTAAGGCTCCGGTTTATTGTATTGATCATAATATATACATTGTCATAATATGTACATAAGTAGAGCCTATGGCTCAAGTATAGTAGGGCGAAGATGAGCTATGTTTCACGGCTGTTGGTCTCCTCTTCGATGTACGTGAGTCTTTATGCTCTCGAATATCAATCGAGATAGTACGACCCGTTGTGTAGATTCTGTCGACCACGAAAGGTCCCTCCCAAGGTGGGGATAGCTTGTGCATATCACCGGTCTTGGATGAGCCGGAGCACCAAATCTCCTTCTTGAAAGGTTACGGTTCTAACTCATGATCGTGATAGCAACGAAGATCCTGCTGATAGATGGCCAAACGGGCGGCTGCAATGTCACGCTCCTCATCCAACAGGTCCAAAGCGTCTTGCCATGCTACCTTGTTGTCCGCTTCAACATAAGCTGCTACACGAGGTGAATCATGACAGATATCACTGGGGAGAACCGCCTCCGCTCCGTAGACCATGAAGAACAGTGTGTATCCTGTCGATCTGTTGGGTGTAGTGTGGATGCTCCATAACACAGATGGTAACTCCTCAACCCAACAACCCGGCATCCGCTGCAAAGGGACCATAAGCCGGGGTTTGATGCCTCGTAAGATCTCCTGGCTAGCTCTCTCTGCTTGGCCATTGGACTGTGCGTGAGCCACTGATGAAACGTCAAGCCGGATGTGCTCACGTTCACAGAACTCCTTCATAGCACCCTTAGACAGATTGGCACCATTGTCAGTAATGATACTGTGTGGAAAGCCAAACTGGAAAATCACCTTCTTAATGAATTGAACCGCCGTGGCTGCATCACACTTGCTGACGGGCTCCGCTTCTACCTACTTTGTAAACTTGTCAACCGCCACCAAAAGGTGGGTCTTCTTGTCCTTGGACCGTTTGAAAGGCCCAACCATATCCTGCCCCCAAGTTGCAAACGGCCAACCAATTGGAATCATCCTCAATTCTTGAGCCGGCACATGAGCGCGTCTTGAGAACTTCTGACAGCCGTCACATCGCCTAACCAGGTCCTCCGCATTAGCATGAGCAGTCAACCAATATAAACCGTGATGAAACGCCTTAGCCACCAGATATTTTGAACCGGCATGGTGACCACAATCTCCTTCGTGGATTTCACGCAAGATCTCACAACCTTCCTCCGGCGACACACAATGTTGAAACGCCTCGACACATCGCAATGATGCAACTCGCCATTGACAATAGTCATGGACTTGGATCTCCGGATTATCTGTCTGGCCAGCGTTTCATCCTCTGGTAACTCGCCCCGGTTCATGTACGCAAGATAAGGAACCGTCCAATCCGGAATGACATGTAGTGCCGCCACCAACTGAGCCTCTGGATCAGGAATAGCCAAATCCTCTTCGCCAGGGAGCTTGGCCGATGGGTTATGCAGGACATCTAAGAAAACATTAGGCGGGACCGGTTTACGCTGAGAGCCCAGCCGGCTTAAAGCGTCCACCGCTTCGTTGTTCCGTCTGTCCACATGATCCACCTGATATCCCTTGAAGTGGCCTGCAATGATATCCACCTCACGACGGTATGCTGCCATGAGCGGGTCCTTAGAATCCCAAGTACCAGACACTTGCTGGGCCACCAGGTCCGAGTCACCGAAGCACTTGACTCGGCTGAGATTCATCTCCTTAGCCATCCGGAGACCATGGAGTAAAGCTTCATACTCCGCTGTATTGTTAGTACAAGGGAACATTAAGCGGAGAACATAACAAAACTTATCACCTCGTGGGGAAGTTAATACGACTCCAGCCCCCGAGCCCTCCAATTGCCTGGACCCATCAAAATGAATAGTCCAATAGGTGTGATCCGGCTTCTCTTCAGGTGCTTGTAACTCCGTCCAATCATTGATGAAATCCACAAGTGCTTGAGATTTGATCGCCGTCCGAGGCACGATTTCAAACTGCGGCCCAAGCTCTATAGCCCACTTGGCAATCCGGCCATTGCCTCCTGCTCGAGTTATGTCTCCCAAAGGAGCAAGAGTGACCAACTGTGATGGGATGTCCCTGGAAGTATTGCTTAAGCTTCCGGCTTGCCATGAAAACTCCATACACCAGCTTCTGCCAATGCGGGTATCTTTGCTTGGACTCAATAAGCACCTCGCTGATATAACTCAGAACCGGACGCTGAACCGGATATTCCTTGCCCGCCTCCTTGCGCTCCACCATGATGGCTACGCTGACTGCACGAGCATTAGCTGCCACATATAGTAGCAATGGTTCCTTGTCAATCGGAGCAGCAAGAACAGGCGGATTGGCTAGCTGTCGTTTTAAATCCTCCAATGCCTTATCGCCGATCGGACTCTGCATAAAGGGATCTGCTTTCTTCAGCATCTGATACAAAGGAATCGCCTTCTCACCGAGGCGGCTGATAAACCGGCTCAACGCGGCAATCCGGCCTGCCAAGCGTTGGACATCATTGATAAATTTTGGTTTAGCAAGGAAGGTGATAGCTGTAATCTTCTCCGGATTAGCCTCAATTCCCCTGTTGGACACCAGAAAACCCAATAACTTGCCTGCCGGTACACCAAAAACACATTTGGCTGGGTTGAGCATCATCTTGTATGTCCGTAGGTTATCAAAGGTTTCCTTCAAATCATCAACCGTAGTCTCCTTCTCCTTGACTTAACCACAATATCATCCACATAGGCATGCACATTACGGCCGATCCGCTTATGAAGGCAATGCAGTACACACCGTTGATAAGTTGCTGGGCACTCTTGAGCAGAAGGGCATAGATACATAGCGAAGGCTCCAAAGGGAGTTATGAACGCCGTCTTCTCCTGGTCCTTAACTGCCATCTTGATCTGATGATAACCAGAATATGCATCCAGAAAACTCAAACGCTCACAACCCGCCATAGCATCAATAATCTGATCGATGCGGGGGAGGGCAAAAGGATCTGCTGGACAAGCCTTGTTAAGATCTATGTAATCCACACACATGCGCCAGGTGTCATTTTTCTTAAGGACCTTCACCGGATTAGCCAGACATTCAGGATGGAACACTTCAACAATAAAGCCAGCCGCTAAGAGCCTGGCCACTTCCTCTCCAATAGCTTTGTGCCTTTCTTCGTTGAACCGGCGGAGAAACTGCTTCACTGGTTTGTACTTAGGATCCACATTAAGAGTGTGCTCAGCGAGTTCCCTCGGTACACCTGGCATGTCAGAAGGCTTCCATGCAAAAATGTCCCGGTTCTCACGGATGAACTCCATGAGCGCGCTTTCCTATTTCGGATCCAAGTTGGTGCTGATACTAAACTGCTTGGACGAATCGCCAGGTACGAAGTCAAGAAGCTTAGTCTCAGCTGCCGATTTGAACTTTAAAGCCGGATCATGCTCTGTGGTTGGCTTCTTCAACGGAGTCATGTCCGCTGGATCAACATTATCCTTGTAGTACTTCAACTCTTCCGTGGCACAAACCGACTCTACATAGGCCGCATCACCTTCTTCACACTCCAAGGCAATCTTGCTTACATGAACGGTTATGGTCCCCTTGTGACCCGACATCTTGAGCTGCAGATAAATATAACAGGGCCGTGCCATAAACTTGGCATAAGCCGGCCGCCCAAACAAAGCGTGGCATGTGCTCGGATCTTAACCACCTCAAAACCAATGTTTCGACACGGAATCATGATCATCTCCAAAGGCCACCTCCAGAGCTATCTTGCCAGCGGGATATGTGGACTTACCAGGTACCACACCATGGAATACCATATTGGACGGTTTAAGATTCTTGTCTGTTAGCCCCATACGATGGAAGGTCTCATAGTACAAGATATTAATGTTGCTTCCTCCATCCATGAGCACTTTGGTGAACTTATAACCTCCCACCTGAGGTGCCACCACCAACGCTAGCTGACCCGGATTGTCAACCCAGGGAGGGTGATCCTCTCTGCTCCATATGATTGGCTGTTCTGACCAGCGTAAATAACGAGGCACGGTCAGTTCAACAGAATGCACTGCTCGCTTGTGAAGCTTCTGGTCTCGTTTATCCAAGCTAGTGGTGAATACATGATATTGCCCACTATTCAACTATTTTGGATTGCTCTGATAACCTGACTGCTGCTGCTGGTTGTAACCACCACAGCTACTCGATTGTTTTGATTGTTATGTCCACCACGATCTCCATTGAAGCCCGAACCGCATTCCCTCCATCGTGACCCGCCCATGGAATCCGGATCCTGAGCCACCACCGATCCGTGATCATACCGGAAGCATTAGAATTTTTGAACTCCTGCATAATATAGCAATCCTTCCAAAGGTGGGTGGCTAGCGCCTCCTTAAATCCCGTGCTTTGGACAGGGCTGGTTTAATAAATAAGTCAGGCGGTCCGGGTTAGGGTTTGGAGCTCCACCGCGATTAGGCGGTTTACCCTTCCGTCGCTGGCCCCTGTCCTACGCGCTGGTATTAGCCACAAAGTCCATGATGCCATCCGCTTTACGCTTGCCTCCGTTACCATGACCTGCTGCGTTGTGTTGCTGCCCCTTGGAGTTGTTGTTCTTCTTTCCCTTCCCGGTCTTGTCATCATCAGACTCGGGATCCTTGGTACCATCAGAATCAGCATACTTCACTAACGCAGTCATGAGGGTCCCCATATTGTACAATGGCGCTTCATCCGTCCCAATTTCAACTTCAGAGGTTTCAACCGGCAGTTGCTTTCCAAAGTTATAACCGCGGAGTCAGCGTTGATACGGTCTGATGAGTGCAAAATTTCCGAGACTCAGCGTACCCAGCGGGTTGTTGACTCTCCTTCCTCCTGGACACAGGCCGCTAAATCCACTATCGACATGGGATGCTTACATGTATCCTTGAAATTCTGGATAAACCGGGCTCACAACTGGGCCCATGAACTGATAGAATTGGCTGGTAAGCTATTTAACCAAATACGGGTTGTTCCTTCAAGCATCATGGTGAAATACTTTGCACATGCCGCTTCATCTACGTCAAGCATCTCCATGGCCATCTCATAACTCTCTACCCATGCTTCCGGAGACAAATTGGCCGTGTAATTTGGCACCTTGCGCGGGCCCTTGAAATCCTTAGGCAGGCGCACACTGCGTAAAGCGGGGACAAGACAAGGCACTCCCAAAGAACTGGAAGTAACTCCTGGCTCTATCGAGGTGGTTGGACGAACCGGCGTAAGCTGACGAGCCTCATGTTGTGCTGCTAACTCGGCATCCCTTAGTGCTCGGGCCCGGTCCACCACTTCCTGAGCATCACCCGCCGGGTTATGGCCACAGGGCGCTTCACGGTTCCGTGCATTACTGGATACCGCCGGTTCATCCATCCGCCTGCTGTAACTCCGGCTTGGACGGGGGGTGGAATGAATTCAGTCATGGCTATATGAATATGCTTCCTGCTGTACCAAGGCTGTTCGAAGAAGTTCCTTGACCCGACGCGTCTCCACCGCTTGTGGAGAATCACCTTCAATCGGGATGGCCTCCAGCCGTGAAGCGGCGGCGATAAGATTGTCCATTGGATTGGAATAATGACCTGGAGGTGTCTGGACAGGCTGAGGTACAATGTTATTCTGTCGAGGCGGCTCCATCAGGTGAGGCTGAACCGGCGCACCCGTCCCAGGTGCCTCCGCCCGGTTTAGCCACGGTGGGTTACTGGTCCCTGCTCCTGGGATATTGAAGAGGTTTCTGGCATCAAAAACCGTCGGCAGGCGAGACCGATGCTTCCTTTTTAAGACTTCATGTGACGCGTTCTGGTCCAGCATAAGCCTATAGGCATGCGCATCCAAAGCGGCCCGCTCTACGGCCATCCTGTTGTTCTCAGCCGCTAGGTCGGCCTTGGCCTGAGTGTTCTGTTCCCTCACTTTTGCAATCTCTGCGTTGTGGGCGTCCCGATCCGCCGGGTTAGCCTCTACCATAAGCACAGCCAACGCATCAAATAGATCAGATAAAATTTGAGCCGGCGGGTGCATAGAGCCTCCTGCCCTGGCCGCTGCCGCCGCTGCTGACCCGGAGAACATTGCTGCTGTGGTTGAAGAGTGGACCGCCGCCTGTGTACCGGCCATGAATATTCCAACCCAGTTGGGCAGATCAGAGGGGTCCGGAATACTGTCGCCATCGGAACAGCCCCCAATCCGGCCGTCCTGTAGCTGATACAATGATTCGGTTTCTCCGGTCGAGGACTCGTCACCGGAATAAACGACAGTCTCGCTACCAGATGCCGATCCATCTTCATATTCTCCTCCGTGGATGACTCCCACGAAGGCACGCTTCACGGCCGGTTTAACCCGGGCAGATCTCGCACGCTGAGCCGTTTCGATGAGGTCGGTGCGGATGTCCGGCTCAGGGCCCGGTTCACCGATCTTGCCAATGAAGACGTGTATGCCACTAAAGGGGACCCGGTACCCGTACTCAATAGAGCCGGCCTCGGGGCCCCAACCTGAATCATCGATGTAGAGCTTGCCGCGACGACTCTTGGTCATCCGCCCTGGCGTACCCTTTGAGTCCTTCGAAGTTGCCCTCCAAGAACTTGAAACCATCGTGCGATAGCCCCACGGTGGGCGCCAACTGTCGTGGTTTTGTCACGGCAGATGTCCTCATGAAAGGACTTAGTCATGGAGCCATCGCTACGGGTTAGCTTGAAGGGGTTAAAGCGGACACAAGGACGCAAGAGAGTTTATACTAGTTCGGCCTTCGATGAAGGTAAAAGCCTACATCTAGTTGTGATGGAATTGATGGGGTTTTCGATGACTAGGAGCAAACAAGCTTCGCCTAAGTCTCGAGTTGTTGTCTGTTTTCTGAATCCGCCGGTCGCCCCTTATATACATGGGTGACGCCCGTCGGTTTGCAGAGTCCTAAGACCGGCTCATAGACGTGTCCGGTTCGGTCTCTAGTATTTCTAACTTACAACACAAGTTACATACTAATGCCGGTTCACGGCTACAAGCCTTAAACCGGTTCTGGGCCTTGGGCCCTTATATAATATCCTCACGGGCTTCAAGCATACTTGACTACTGATGAAGTTAACCCGGCCTCTCCTGGCCGGTTTACACCCAGTAGTAATATCCCCAACAAAATATGCTCTAGAGGCAATAATAAAGTTTTTATTTTATATTTCCTTATATCATGATAAATTTTTATTATCCATGCTAGAATTGTATTAATCGGAAACTTGATACGCGTGTGGATACATAGACAAAACACTGTGTCCCTAGTAAGCCTCTACTAAACTAGCTCGTTAATAAAAGATGGTTAAGTTTCCTAACGATAGACATGTGTTGTCATTTGATGAACAGGATCACATCATTAGGAGAATGATTTGATGGACAAGACCCATCCGTTAGCTTAGCATAATGATCGTTTAGTTTTATTGCTATAGCTTTCTTCATGTCATATACATATTCCTTTGACTATGAGATTATGCAACTCCTGGATACCGGAGGAATGCCTTGTGTGCTATCAAACGTCACAACGTAACTAGGTGATTATAAAGATGCTCTACAGGTATCTCCGAAGGTATTTGTTAGGTTGGCATAGATCGAGATTAGAATTTGTCACTAGGAGTATCGGAGAGGTATCTCTGGGCCCTCTCGATAATACACATCATAAGAAGCCTTGCAAGCAAAGTGACTAATGAGTTAGTTGTGATATGATGTATTGCAGAACGAGTAAAGATACTTTCCAGTAACGAGATTGAACTAGGTATGAAGATACCGACGATCGAATCTCGGGCAAGTAACATATCGATGACAAAGGGAATAATGTATGTTGTCATAACGGTTCGACCGATAAAGATCTTAATAGAATATGTAGGAACCAATATGAGCATCCAAGTTCCGCTATTGGTTATTGACCGGAGAGGTCTCTCGGTCATGTCTACATAGTTCTCAAACCCGTAGGGTCCGCACGCTTAACGTTCGATGACGATTTTGTATTATATGAGTTATGTGATTTTGTGACCGAATGTTGTTCGGAGTCCTGGATGAGATCACGGACATGACAAGGAGTCTCGAAATGGTCGAGTGGTAAAGATTGATATATAGGACGATGGTATTCGGACATCGGAAGTGTTTCGGGATGCACCGGGTACTTATATGGTCACTGGAAGGGGTTCCGGGCACCCCCGGCAAAAGGTATGGGCCTTATGGGCCAAGAGGGAAACACACCAGCCACAAAGGGGCTTGTGCGCCCCCCATATGGGCTGGCCAAATTGAAGAAGGAAAGGGGAAGAAGGAAAGGAAAAAGGGAATAGGATTCCCCCTTCCCCCTCTTCCCTTCCTATTCCGAATAGGAATAGGAAAAGGGGAGGCCGAATTGGGAGAACCCCAAGTAGGATTCGTCCTACTTGGGGCGCCCCCTTGGATGCCTCTTCTTCCCTCCAACCTATATATGCACGAGTAGAACACAAAGATTTGTGGGTGGTGATAGTCATACTGCTTACCAGCAACGTCTTATTTTGATTCGGCGGTATTGTTGGATGATGCGGCCCAGACCAACCTTACATGACCACGTTCATGAGACCGGTTCCACCAGCAGACATGCAACTAGTTTTGCATAAAGGTGGCTGGCGGGTGTCTGTTTCTCCGACTTAAGTTGAATCGAATTTTACTACGACTGGTCCTTGTTGAAGGTTAAAACAACAAACTTTACAAAACACCGTTGTGGTTTTGGTGCGTAGGTAAGAATGGTTCTTACTAGAAGCCCGTAGCAGCGACGTAAAACTTGCAATAACAAAGTAGAGGACGTCTAACTTGTTTTTGCAGGGCATGTTGTGATGTGATATGGTCAAGACATGATGTGATATACGTTGTTGTATGAGATGATCATGTTTTGTAAAAGTTATTGGCAACTGGCAGGAGCCTTATTGTTGTCGCTTTATTGTATGAAATGCAAATGCCATGTAATTGCTTTACTTTATCACTATGCGTTAGCGATAGTTGTAGAAGCAATAGTTGGCGAGACGACCACGACGCTATGATGGAAATCAAGGTGTCAAGCCGGTGATGATGGAGATCATGACGGTGCTTTGGATATGGAGATCAAAGGCACAAGATGATGATGGCCATATCATGTCGTATATTTTGATTGCATGTGATGTTTATCTTTTATGCATCTTATTTTTCTTAGTACGGCGGTAGCATTATAAGATGGTCCCTTAACTAAATTTCAAGGTATATGTGTTCTCCCTGAGTATGCACTGTTGTGAAAGTTCTTCGTGCTGAGACACCACGTGATGATAGGGTGTGATAGGCTCTACGTTCACATACAACGGGTGCAAGACAGTTTTGCACATGCGGAATATTCGGGTTAAACTTGACGAGCCTAGCATGTACAGACATGGCCTCGGAACACTGGATACCGAAAGGTTGAACGTGAATCATATAGTAGATATGATCAACATAGAGATGTTCACCATTGATGACTACTCCATCTCACGTGATGATCGGACATGGTTTAGTTGATTTGGATCACGTATCATTTAGATGACTTGAGGGATGTCTATCTAAGTGGGAGTCCTTAAGTAATATGATTAACTGAACTTAATTTATCATGAACTTAGCCCTGATAGTATTTGCATATCTATGTTGTAGATCAATAGCTTGCGATGTAGCTCCTCGTTTATTTTTTATATGTTCCTAGAGAAAAATAAGTTGAAAGATGATAGTAGCAATGATGCGGACTGGGTCCGTGATCTGAGGATTATCCTCATTGCTGCACAGAAGAATTATGCCCTTGCTGCACCGCTAGGTGACGGACCTATTGCAGGAGCAGATGCAGACGTTATGAATGTTTGGCAAGCTCGGTATGATGACTACTTGATAGTTTAGTGCGCCATGCTTTACGGCTTAGAACTGGGACTTCAAAAACGTTTTGAACGCCAAGGAGCATATAAGATGTTCCAAGAGCTGAAATTGGTATTTCAGACTCATGCCCGAGTCAAGAGGTGTGAGACCTCTGACAAGTACTTGCCTACAAGATGGAGGAGAATAGCTCAACCAGTGAGCATGTACTCATAATGTCTGAGTACTACAATCGCTTGAATCAAGTGGGAGTTAATCTTCTAGATAAGACAGTGATTGACAGAGTTCTCTAGTCACTATCACCAAGTTACTGGAACTTCGTGATGAACTATAATATGCAAGGGATGACGAAAGCGATTCCCGAGCCCTTCGCGATGCTAAAATTGGCGAAGGTAGAAATCAAGAAAGAGCATCAAGTGTTGATGGTTAACAAGACCACTAGTTTCAAGAAAAGGGTCAAAGGAAAAGAAAGGGAACTTCAAGAAAGAATGGCAAGCAAGTTGCCACTCCCGTGAAGAAACCCAAAGCTAGACCTAATCCTGAAACTGAATGCTTCTACTTCAAAGGGAATGGTCACTGGAAGCGGAACTACCCCAAATACTTGGCGGATAAGAAGGATGGCAAAGTGAACAAAGGTATATTTGATATACATGTTATTGATGTATACTTTACTAGTGTTCATAGTAACCCCAGGGTATTTGATACCGGTTCAGTTGCTAAGATTAGTAACTCGAAACAAGAATTGCAAAATGAACAGAGACTAGTTAAGGGCGAGGTGATGATGTGTGTTGGAAGTAATTCCAAGGTTGATAATATCACCATCGCACACTCCCTCTACCTTCGAGATTAGTGTTGGACCAAAATAAAATGTTATTTGGTGTTTGCGTTGAGCATGAATATGATTGGATTATGTTTATTGCGATGCGGTTATTCATTTAAGTCACAGAATAATTGTTGTCTTGTTTACATGAATAAAACCTTCTATGGTCATACACCCAATGTAAATGGTTTATTGAATCTCGATCGTAGTGATACACATATTCATAATGTTGATGCCAAAAGTTTCAAAGTTTATAATGATAGTGCAACATATTTGTGGCACTGCCGTTTAGGTCATATTGGTGTAAAGCGCATGAAGAAACTCCATACAGATGGATTTTTGAAATCACTTGATTATGAATCATTTGATACTTGCGAACCATGCCTCATGGGCAAGATGATTAAAACTCTGTTCTCCGGAACAATGGAGCGAGCCACTGACTTATTGGAAATAATACATACCGATGTATGCGGTTCGATGAATGTTGAGGCTCGCAGCGGGTATCATTTTTTCTTACCTTCACAGATGATTTGATAAGATATGGGTATATCTACTTGATGAAACACAAGTATGAAACATTTGAAAAGTTCAAAGAATTTCAGAGTGAAGTGGAGAATCATCATAACAAGAAAATAAAGTTTCTATGATCTGATCGCGGAGGCGAATATTTGAGTTACGAGTTTGTCCTTCATTTAAAACAATGTGGAATAGTTTCACAACTCATGCCACCTAGAACACCACATCATAATGGTGTGTCTGAATGTCGTAACTGTACTTTATTAGATATGGTGCGATCTATGATGTCTCTTACCGATTTACCACTATTGTTTTGGGGTTATGTGTCAGGACCCCGATCCTAAGCCACACTGATCTAGCATGTAACACATCATATCCCTTTGCGGCCTCACGCACGGTATTCCCACGGGTGCCACCTTACCTGGCCCAGGACCGTTTGCGCCTTTTGGCTCACGTATATGATCGTGTCGCTAGCATCCATATGACAAAGAACCCGGGCCGACATGACTAGTCGTAAACCCAAAGTGGCACTAACTTACAGGGACAAGCATACATGACCCAACACCAAACGTGTCGGTCATCAGCGAGTGAATTCAGGCTGTAGCAACTGGGCTAGCAGGACTCCGGGAATCCGGGCTGTAGCAGGCTAACAGGACTTCCAAAGACACCGCGTGACATTTCCCCGAAGGGACAGACACAAGATCGAAGAAGGACACATGCCGGCCAGTCTAAGTGTTCCGGAGCAGTAGCAACTGGGCTAACAGGACTCCGGTAAACCGGGCTGTAGCGGACTACCATGGCTCAGTGGAAGCACTAGACTACATTTCCCCATAAGAGAGGCTACCAAGGATAGACAACTAGGTTGTCGGATCCCACACATATCAAGCATTTCAATCATACACACAATATGCTCGATATGTGTAAATACAACATGGCATCACAACAAAACTCCATGACTCAAAGTATTTATTCATTAGGCTCCGAGGAGCCAGATATTACAAACATGGGTCTCATGACCCAACATACAGAGCATACAAGCAACAAGCAACAAGCGGAAGCATAAACATGTCTGAGTACAGACAACATGAAAAAGGCTGAGAAGCCTGACTATCTACAAGACCCTCCCAAGGGTACAAGATCGTAGCTGAGGTAAAAGCTAAACATCGAAGTCCACGCGGAACTACTAGTGAGACTGACATCTCTCTGCAAAAACATAAATTAAGTAAACTTGAGTACAAATGTACCCAGCAAGACTTACATCAGAACTAGCTACATATGCATCAGTATCAATAAAGGGGTGGTGGAGTTTGACTGCAGCAAGCCAGCTTTGACTCGGTGGCTATCTGAACTACATTGCAAATAACTCTTTTGGGGTGGCGCACACGAGTCCACATATTCACCATTTCAATACACCACTATGGATCCGCTCCCGTCTCCCTACGAGAAGGCCATCCATAGCACTCACGCTTATCTTGCGCATTTTAGAGTATCAGTATCCACTTTCACTTGTCTATGAACTGTATAGGCAACCCAGAAGTCCTTTACCACAGACACGACTATTCGAATAGATCATTTATAACCCTGCAGGGGTGTCCTTCTCCACACACGCTCTCGCCACTTACCACCATGTACACGTCGTGTATCTCGGCAACCTTCAAGCGGAAGCCTGGTGAGGGAGTCGGCCACGACCTGACTAACCACACAAGTCTCTAGTCCAGGTTTATCGCCTATTCGGGTTCCATCCGCAAGGAGATCCGGCCGGGGTGTCGCTCACGGCCCCAAACGATGTGTACAGGGTTCCAAGCCCACCAAACGGGCGGCGCTTGGTATACCCGTCCACAAAGGTTTAGTCTGTCCCAAGCCCACCTGTACCGGGTGCCACTTGGTAGACTACTAACACTACCTACAAACACAAGAAACTAGTTGCAACTCCTGGACAGAGATCATGTTGATTAATAAGTCGAGAGAGCTTGGAGTGCTCGGAGCGCAATGTGTGGTGGTAGCTGTTCATGGATCACAAACACAGAACTCAGTTCCTGTGGACGGCTGCAATGAGTCAACCCACCATGTACTCCTACATGGCCTCTCACCGCTACCTTTACCAAATCATGTTCACACACTTAGCTCTCAACAGTAGGACATGTTCACACACCTCCAATTCATCCCCGATGAATCAGACCTGACTCAACTCTAAGCAGTAGCAGGCATGACAAACAAGCATGAATGAGTAGGCACATCAGGGCTCAAACAACTCCTACTCATGCTAGTGAGTTTCATCTATTTACTGTGGCAATGACAGGTCATGCAGAGGAAAGGGGTTCAACTACCGCTGCATGTAACAGTTGAATCATTGTTGTCCTAATGCAATAACGGAGAGCAGGAGCGAGAGAATGGGATTGTATCGGAATGAACAAGGGGGTTTTGCTTGCCTGGCACTTCTGAAGATGATATAGCTCTTCATCGGTGTCATCGAACTCATCGCTGGATCAACGTCTACTAAGGGGGAACAAATACCGGCAACAGAGAGGAAACACAATCAATGCAATGCACAATATGATGCATGATCATGACATGGCAATATGAGTGTGTTGGGCTAATGCAACTACAACCAGATGGGTTTGAGCTTATTTGAACCAAAGATTCAAATACAAACTCAAGTTATGGGTTCATATAAGTGCATTAACATGTTTGACCTAAACAGCAAGGTTAAGTTGCTCTAGCATGCATGAAACCAGTATAGATGGATAGATTGGATTTTTCTGATCATTTTTCATATATAACTTATTTCAATCTGAGTTATAGATTACTAGCAAACATGCCCGTGCGTTGCAACGGGTGAAACAATATCACACGGAAAATGAGAATCACAATGCACCGAAATGAGAATCAAGCCAAAGATGTGAGCTGATCCGACGCACAACACACTATAAATGTAGGCTTGCATTAATGGGCAAACTTATATGGAATCATTCAACATACATGGAGATCATTAATAACCAACGAACATCATATGGCAAGGTTAAAAATATCACTCTAAGGCTAGATGCAATGCAACGGCGCTTAAGGTCCTGAGCACACTAACATGCACAAGCGCCCAACGGTAGCATTTACATTTTGTAGATGTTAGTTTAGTGTTCGACTCTAGGTTATGCATCTATGTCAAGGAAAGTAGCCGTGAGCGACACAAAAACTGCCAAGATTTCATCCCCTCCGCCAGCATTTTACATGCGTAACCATGTTTCAGGTGGCAAAATTAATTTTAATTTTTTGAAAGAACTTGACATGACTTCTCTGAACTCTTATTGGTCATCTACGTCCATATGGCAGGGTGCCTCCCAAATCTCACAAGGAAAAGAGCAATCGCCGCGAGGCCAACTATGTTTGTTTCGTTGTAGACATATTATTGTGGAGATGTAAGTTTGTATTAGGAGACTGCAACATCATTATTATTGGGGAATAAAACCAGATTTATCTCGCAAACAAATGTTTACTCACAATTCGTGCTGGCAAGTAGTGAAGGAAATATGCCCTAGAGGCAATAATAAAGTTATTATTTATTTCCTTATATCATGATAAATGTTTATATTTCATGCTAGAATTGTATTAACCGGAAACATAATACATGTGTGAATACATAGACAAAACATAGTGTCACTAGTATGCCTCTACTTGACTAGCTCGTAAATAAAAGATGGTTAAGTTTCCTAACCATAGACATGAGCTGTCATTTGATTAACGGGATCACATCATTAGGAGAATGATGTGATTGACTTGACCCATTCCGTTAGCTTAGCACTTGATCGTTTAGTATGTTGCTATTGCTTTCTTCATGACTTATACATGTTCCTATGACTATGAGATTATGTAACTCCCGCTTACCGGAGGAACACTTTGTGTGCTACCAAACGTCACAATGTAACTGGGTGATTATAAAGGTGCACTACAGGTGTCTCCGAAGGTACTTGTTGAGTTGACGTATTTCGAGATTAGGATTTGTCACTCCGATTGTCGGAGAGGTATCTCTGGGCCCTCCCGGTAATGCACATCACTATAAGCCTTGCAAGCAATGTAACTAATGAGTTAGTTACGGAATGATGCATTACGTAACGAGTAAAGAGACTTGCCGGTAACAAGATTGAACTAGGTATTGAGATACCGACGATCGAATCTCGGGCAAGTAACATACGGATGACAAAGGGAACAACATATGTTGTTGTGCGGTTTGACCGATAAAGATCTTCGTAGAATATGTAGGAGCCAATATGAGCATCCAGGTTCCGCTATTGGTTATTGACCTGAAATAGTTCTAGGTCATGTCTACATTGTTCTTGAACCCGTAGGGTCCGCACGCTTAACGTTAAGATGACAGTTATATTATGAGTTTATAGTTTTTGATGTACCGAAGGTTGTTCGGAGTCCCGGATGTGATCACGGACATGACGAGGAGTCTCGGAATGGTCGAGACATAAAGATTGATATATTGGAAGCCTATATTTGGATATCAGAATCATTCCGGGTAAAATCGGAGTTTTACCGGAGTACCGGGGGGTTACCGGAACCCCCTCGGGGGTTAATGGGCCTACATGGGCCTAAGGGAGAAGAGGAGGGCCGGCCAGGGCAGGCCGCGCGCCCCCTCCCCCCTAGTCCGAATAGGACATGGAAGGGGGGGGGGCGCCCCTCTTTTCCTCTTTCCCCTTCCCCCTTCCTTCTCCAACAAGGCAAGAGGGGGGAGTCCTACTCCCGGTGGGAGTAGGACTCCTCCACGTGCAGCCCTAGGGGCCGGCCGCACCTTCCCCCTCCCTCCTTTATATACGGGGGCAGGGGGCACCCCATGATACACAAGTTGATCTTCGTGATCGTTCCTTAGCCGTGTGCGGTGCCCCCTTCCACCATATTCCACCTCGGTCATATCGTAGCGGTGCTTAGGCGAAGCCCTGCATCGGTAGAACATCATCACCATCACCACGCCGTCGTGCTGACGGAACTCTTCCCCGACACTTTGCTGGATCGGAGTCCGGGGATCGTCATCGAGCTGAACGTGTGCTAGAACTCAGAGGTGCCGTAGTTTCGGTGCTTGATCGGTCGGGCTGTGAAGACGTACGACTACATCAACCACATTTATATAACGCTTCCGCTTTCGGTCTATGAGGGTACGTGGACACACTCTCCCCTCTCGTTGCTATGCATCACCATGATCTTGCGTGTGCGTAGGATTTTTTTTTGAAATTACTACGTTCCCCAACAGTGGCATCCGAGCCTAGGTTTTATGCGTTGATGTTATATGCACGAGTAGAACACAAGTGAGTTGTGGGCGATATAAGTCATACTGCTTACCAGCATGTCATACTTTGGTTCGGGCGGTATTGTTGGATGAAGCGGCCCGGACCGACATTACGCTGCAGACGCTTACACGAGACTGGTTCTACCGGCGTGCTTTGCACACGGTGTGGTGGCGGGTGTCGGTTTCTCCAACTTTAGTTGAGCAGTGTGGCTACGCCCGGTTCTTGCGAAGGTTAAAACAACACTAACTTGACAAACTATCGTTGTGGTTTTGATGCGTAGGTAAGAACGGTTCTTGCTAAGCCCGTAGCAGCCACGTAAAACTTGCAACAGCAAAGTAGAGGACGTCTAACTTGTTTTTGCAGGGCATGTTGTGATGTGATATGGTCAAGACGTGATGCTATATTTTATTGTATGAGATGATCATGTTTTGTAACCAAGTTATCGGCAACTGGCAGGAGCCATATGGTTGTCGCTTTATTGCATGCAATGCAATCACCCTGTAATGCTTTACTTTATCACTAAGCGGTAGCGATAGTCGTAGAAGCATAAGATTGGCGAGATGACAATGATGCTACGATGGAGATCAAGGTGTCACGCCGGTGACAATGGTGATCATGACGGTGCTTCGGAGATGGAGATCACAAGCACAAGATGATGATGGCCATATCATATCACTTATATTGATTGCATGTGATGTTTATCTTTTATGCATCTTATCTTGCTTTGTTTGGCGGTAGCATTATAAGATGATCTCTCACTCAATTTCAAGATAAAAGTGTTCTCCCTGAGTATGCACCGTTGCCAAAGTTCGTCGTGCCCAGACACCACGTGATGATCGGGTGTGATAAGCTCTACGTCCATCTACAACGGGTGCAAGCCAGTTTTGCACACGCAGAATACTCAAGTTAAACTTAACGAGCCTAGCATATGCAGATATGGCCTCGGAACACGGAGACCGAAAAGGTCGGCGTGAATCATATAGTAGATATGATCAACATAGTGATGTTCACCATTGAAAACTACTCCATCTCACGTGATGATCGGACATGGTTTAGTTGATTTGGATCACGTGATCACTTAGATGACTAGAGAGATGTCTATCTAAGTGGGAGTTCTTAAGTAATATGTGTTCTTAAGTAATATGATTAATTGAACTTAAATTTATCATGAACTTAGTCCTGGTAGTATTTTGCAAATTATGTTGTACATCAATAGCTCGCGTTGTTGCTTTCATATGTTTATTTTGATATGTTCCTAGAGAAAACTGTGTTGAAAAATATTAGTAGCAATGATGCGGATTGGATCCGTGATCTAAGGATTGTCCTCTTTGCTGCACAGAAGAATTATGTCCTTGATGCACCGCTAGGTGATGGACCTATTGCAGGAGCAGATGCAGACGTTATGAACGTTTGGCTAGCTCAAAATGATGACTACTTGATAGTTTAGTGCACCATGCTTAACGGCTTAGAATCGGGACTTCAAAGACGTTTTGAACGTCATGGATCATATGAGATGTTCCAGGAGTTGAAGTTAATATTTCAAGCAAATACCTGAGTTAAGAGATATGAAATCTCCAACAAGTTCTATAGCTAAAAGATGGAAGAGAATCGCTCAACTAGTGAGCATGTGCTCAGATTGTCTGGGTACTACAATCGCTTGAATAAAGTGGGAGTTAATCTTCCAGATAAGATAGTGATTGACAGAGTTCTCTAGTCACCATCACCAAGTTAGTAGAACTTCGTGATGAACTATAGTATGCAAAGGATGACGAAAAACGATTCACGAGCTCTTTGCGATGTTGAAATCAACGAAGGTAGAAATCAAGAAAAGAGCATCAAGTGTTGATGATTGACAAGACCACTAGTTTCAAGAAAAGGGCAAAGGGAAAGAAAGGAAACTTCAAATAGAATGACAAGCAAGTTGTCACTCCCACGAAGAAGCTCAAAGCTGGACCAAAGCCTGAAACTGAGTGCTTACACTGCAAAGGAAATGGTCACTGGAAGCGGAAATGCCCTGAATATTTGGTGGATAAGAAGGATGGCAAAGTGATCAAGGGTATATTTGATATACAGGTTATTGATGTGTGCCTTACTAGTGTTTATAGTAGCCCCTAAGTATTTGATACTTGTTCGGTTGCTAAGATTAGTAACTCGAAATAGGAGTTATATAATAAACAGAGACTAGTTGAGGGGAAGTGACGATGAGTGTTGGAAATAGTTCCAAGATTGATATGATCATCATCACACACTCCCTATACTTTCGGGATTAGTGTTAAACCTAAATAAATGTTATTTGGCGTTTGCGTTGAGCATGAATATGATTTGATCATGTTTATTGCAATACGGTTATTCATTTAAAGTCAGAAAATAATTATTGTTCTGTTTACATGAATAAAACCTTCAATGGTCATACACCCAATGAAAAATAGTTCGTTGGATCTCGATCGTAGTGATACACATATTCATAATATTGATGCCAAAAGATGCAAAGCTAATAATGATAGTGCAACTTATTTGTGGCACTGCAGTTTGGGTCATATCGATATAAAGCGCATGAAGAAACTCCATGAAAGATGGATTTTCGGAATCATTTGATGCTTGCGAACCGTGCCTTTTGGGCAAGATGACTAAAACTCTGTTCTCCAGAACAATGGAACGAGCTACTGACTTGTTGGAAATAATACATACTGATGTATGCAGACCAATGAGTATTAAGGCTCGTGGCAGGTATCGTTATTTTCTCACCTTCACAGATGATTTGAGCAGATATGGGTATATCTACTTGATGAAACATAAGTCTGAAAAAGTTGAAAGGTTCAAAGAATTTCAGAGTGAAGTGGAAAATCATCATAACAAGAAAATAAAGTTTCTACGATCTGATCGTGGAGATGAATATTTGAGTTACGAGTTTGGCCTTGATTAAAATAATGTGGAATAGTTTCACAAACTCATGCCACCGGAACACCACAAAGATAACGGTGTGTCCGAACGTCATAACCGCACTTTATTGGATATGGTGCGATCTATGATGTATCTTACCGATTTACCACTATCGTTTTGGGATTATGCATTAGAGACAGCTGCATTCACTTTAAATAGGGCACCATCAAAATCCGTTGAGACGACACCGTATGAACTATGGTTTAGCAATAAACCTAAGCTGTCGTTTCTTAAAGTTTGGAGTTGCAATGCTTATGTGAAAAAGTTTCAACCTGATAAGCTCGAACCCAAATCAGAGTACGGTCCGCACCAGAGTGGTACGGTAATCCTATTCTAGAAGTCATGTTACTAGACCATGATAAACCTACGAACTATAAGGAAGCGATGATGACCCCAGATTCCGTGAAATGGCTGGAGGCCATGAAATCTGAGATAGGATCCATGTATGAGAACAAAGTGTGGACTTTGGTGGACTTGCCCGATGATCGGCAAGCCATAGAAAATAAATGGATCTTCAAGAGGAAGACGGACGTTGATAGTAGTGTTACTATCTACAAAGCTCGACTTGTCGCAAAAAGGTTTTCGACAAATACAAGGTGTTGACTACAATGAGATTTTCTCAACTGTAGCGATGCTTAAGTCTGTCCGAATCATGTTAGCAATTGCCACATTTTATGAAATCTGGCAAATGGATGTCAAAACTACATTCCTTAATGGTTTTTTAAAAAGAAGAGTTGTATATGATGCAACCAGAAGGTTTTGTCAATCCTAAAGGTGCTAACAAAATGTGCAAGCTCCAGTGATCCATCTATGGACTGGTGCAAGCATCTCAGAGTTGGAATATACGCTTTGATAAGTTGATCAAAGCATATAGTTTTATCTGGGACTTGCAAAGGAAGCCTGTATTTACAATAAAGTGAGTGTGAGCACTACAGCCTTTCTGATAAGTATATGTGAGTGACATATTGTTGATCAGAAATGATGTAGAATTTTTCTGGAAAGCATAAAGAAGTGTTTGAAAGGATTTCTTTAAAAGAAAGACCTCAGTAAAGCTACTTACATATTGAGCATCAAGATCTATTGAGATAGATCAAGACGCTTGATAAGATTTTCAATGAGTACATACCTTGACAAGTTTTTGAAGTAGTTCAAAATGGAACAGTCAAAGAAAGAGTTCTTGCTGTGTTGCAAAGGTGTGAAATTGAGTAAGACTCAAATCCCGACCACGGCAGAAAATAGAAAGAGAATGAAAGTCATTCCCTATGCCTCGATCATAGGTTCTATAGAACTATGCCATGCTATGGACCAGACCTATTGTATACTACGCCCTGGTTTGGCAAGGAGTACAATAGTGATCTAGGAGTAGATCACTGGACATAGGTCAAAATTTTCCTTAGTGGAATAAGGATATGTTTGTCGATTATGGAGGTGACAAGAGGTTCGTCGTAAAGGGTTACGTCGATGCAAGATTTGACACTGATCCAGATGACTCTAAGTCTCAATCTGGATACATATTGAAAGTGGGAGCAATTAGCTTGAGTAGCTCCGTACAGAGCATTGTAGACATAGAATATTTGCAAAATACATACGGCTCTGAATGTGACAGACCCATTGACTAAGCTTCTCTCACGAGCAAAACATGATCACACCTTAGTAATCTTTGGGTGTTAATCACATAGCAATGTGAACTAGATTATTGACTCTAGTAAACCCTTTGGGTGTTAGTCGCATGACGATGTGAACTATGGGTATTCATCATATACAGATATGAATATTGGTGTTAAATCACAAGGCGATGTGATTAAGATTATTGACTCTAGTGCAAGTGGGAGACTGAAGGAAATATGCCCTAGAGGCAATAATAAAGTTATTATTTATTTCCTTATATCATGATAAATGTTTATTATTCATGCTAGAATTGTATTAACCGGAAACATAATACGTGTGTGAATACATAGACAAAACATAGTGTCACTAGTATGCCTCTACTTGACTAGCTTGTAAATCAAAGATGGTCAAGTTTCGTAACCATAGACATGAGTTGTCATTTGATTAACGGGATCACATCATTAGGAGAATAATGTGATTGACTTGACCCATTCCGTTAGCTTAGCACTTGATTGTTTAGTATGTTGCTATTGCTTTCTTCATGACTTATACATGTTCCTATGACTATGAGATTATGTAACTCCCGCTTATCGGAGGAACACTTTGTGTGCTACCAAACGTCACAACGTACTGGGTGATTATAAATGTGCACTACAGGTGTCTCGAAGGTACTTGTTGAGTTGACGTATTTCGAGATTAGGATTTGTCCTCCGATTGTCGGAGAGGTATCTCTGGGCCCTCTCGGTAATGCACATCACTATAAGCCTTGCAACCAATATAACTAATGAGTTAGTTACGGAATGATGCATTACGTAACGAGTAAAGAGACTTGTCAGTAACGAGATTGAACTAGGTATTGAGATACTGACGATCGAATCTCGGGCAAGTAACATACCGATGACAAAGGGAACAACGTATGTTGTTATGCGGTTTGACCGATAAAGATCTTCGTAGAATATGTAGGAGCCAATATGAGCATCCAGGTTCCGCTATTGGTTACTGACCGGAAATAGTTCTAGGTCATGTCTACATTGTTCTCGAACCCGTAGGGTCCGCACGCTTAACGTTACGATGACAGTTTTATTATGAGTTTATAGTTTTTGATGTACCGAACGTTGTTCGAAGTCCCGGATGTGATCACAGACATGGCGAGGAGTCTCGGAATGGTCGAGACATAAAGGTTGATATATTGGAAGCCTATATTTGGATATCGGAATCATTCCGGGTAAAATCAGAGTTTTACCGGAGTACCGGGGGGTTACCGGAACCCCCTTGGGGGTTAATGGGCCTACATGGGCCCTAAGGGAGAAGAGGAGGGCTGGCCAGGGCTGGCCGCGCGCTGTCGTGGTTCTAAGTCTGACAGTAGAATGGGGGCAGGTATGGAGAGGCAAGGTACTAGCTATGGAGTAGTTGGTACGCACGAGTTTACGAGTTCAGGCCCTTCTCGGAGGAAGTAACAACCCTACGTCTCGGAGCCCGGAGGCGGTCGACTGGATTATATGCGTATGAATTACAGGGGTGCGAACCCTTCTACCTGTGGAGGGGGGTGGCTTATATAGAGTGCGACAGGACCCCAGCCAGCCCACGTAGCGGAGGGGTTTAAGGTACATTAAGGCTAGCGTTACTGGTAATGCCTTACATAAAGTGTCATCATGACCATAAAGACTACTTAATCTACAGGCCGTTTGGACACCGAGTGGCTCTTGGACTCCTGGTGGTCGAGTGGGTCTTCATGGTCGAGTGTCTGTGAATCTGTCAAATGGAAACCTACCAGGTCGACTGGTAGGCAGTTTACTCTAAGGATGACCTTGGGGAGGGTATCTTGGACAGGTCCATGACCCTACCCTAGGTATATGACTTCATCATTAGCCCCCGAATGGATCGAGGTTTGAGTGAGGAAGGAGTTGATAATCTTTCCGACCTGCTTTTCGCGCTGCAAGTGTGCTTTATTCTGGATCAGTGACCTTTCAGTGACGGTGTCAACTTCTCTATTAGTCGCCTTGATCCATTCTCTACATCTGTCGAGTGATCTTTATGAACTTGGAGATTTCCGAGCGACGGATCGGAGGAAATCTGCCATCTGACAAGTTGCTCTGCTGTTAGCGGATTTAGTGGGATCCGAATTTTGGGAAGCGTGCGAAGCGGAGAAGGCCGCGGCACTTGGATGGATAAGGCAAGGACTCCTTGATCTCCGCGCCACCTTTTTCGCCACGTATCGCGCACGCGACTGTTGCGGGATTTGACAGGATTGCCCGGGCCTACCAGTCAGCCACTCGGAAGAGACTTCATATAAGGCGCCGGGCGGGGGTATTTTGAACAGTGCGCCCTCATTGTCCCCTCCTCCGCCCTCAGATTCATCCGCGCCCGTGACCTGCTCAGCCGCTGCCCCGCCTCCCCGCCTGGCCAAATGACAATGGTGAAGGAGAAGATGGCGGCCTTGGAGCGAGCGAAGAAGGCGACGACGAAGGCGAAGGGGAGAGCGCCCAGTCGAGGCGGATCCTCGTCGCGGTCCAGCCTGCCGCAAGGTTGGGTCCAGGGAGATTGAATCCGCTCGACCATCACCCAGAAAGACCACAACGACCTGGCCAACGAGGGATTGATCCCCCACGGGTCAGCAAGGCTTCCGGGGAGAGAGTGGCAGCCGCAGCCTCAAGAGGGTGAGTGCGTCCTCCTAGCCACCCATGTGGATCATGGATTTTCTCTTCCGCGAATCTTTTCTTTCGGGTTTTACTGAACTTCTTTGGAGCACAACTCCATCACTTTACACCCAACTCCATTGCCTATCTCGCCGCTTCGTGTCTTTGTGTGAAAACTTCTTGGGTTGTGAACCTGCTGGGGCCTCTTCAAACACATATTCACTTGTCGCTCTCAGACGGTGAAAAAGGCTAGTCCGAATGACGAAAGAACCCAAGTAATCCATATGTGTGGGGGTCTTGGGGTCCAGATGAGGGGTAAAAGTGCCTTTCCAGCCATGATTCTTCCCGATTCAGTTAGAGGATGGCAGTCGACCTGGTTCTACTGCCAAGACCAGTCGACTGGACTCCCTCCTTTCTCCATGGATCGAGTGAACAAGCCGTCCTCTCTGAAGGTGCTTCCGGAGGAGAAGGCCCAGGTTAAGTTGTTGATGGAGCGTGTAGTTCAGCTCATTCGCGACGGAGTGACCGGCATTGATCTTCTGGAGGTTTTCCTTCGACGGTGCATTCAGCCGCTCCAATACCGAGGTCATCCGATGTGGATGTACTCCGGTACCGAGGACACCACCCGGGTCCACCCAGAGGAGGTCGACGACGCCACATTGGAGAGGTGGATGACTGCCATCACAGGGAACAAGGATAACCCTCGTGGAGCTAGGAGGATCCCACCACTCGACCAAACTTACGAACCAGACAAGGTATGACCACTGATCTCCGACTGTGATCCCGTTGCATTTGCTCTGTTCCGTTGCGATTCGGCCGACTGACTTTTGTCTTGTTTTGTTGTCTTCTAGGTCACCACTGAGATGTACTCGATGCCCAACGGGGCGCAAGAACCAGTCGAAGAAGAAGAAGGAAGCGGAGGCGAAAGCTAGGAGGAGTGGGAGTCTGAGGAAAACGACAGCTCTGATGAAGAGGAGGAGGAGGATGAGGAAGAGGAGGGAGACGTGGATCCACCCCACTCGGAAAGGCGATCCAAGCTGACGCATGATCCGGTGGTCGAGCGAGGTAAGGCTATCGCGCCCATCGGGTGTTCAACGAAGCGCACTCGGATGACTTCTCCAGTGCCAACTGAGAAACCGCCAAAGCAACCCCGAGCAACGTCATCAAAGCCGGCGAAGGCCTTGCCCAAGATGAGGATGGTCATTCCCACCATTTTCGGGTAATCAGCAGAACTTGTGTTTTCCTGTCTACCATGAGTGCACTTTTGGTCGACTCGTTTTGACTGATCCATTGACTTCTGAAATCTGCAGTCTTTGGCACCTCCGAGACCTCAGCTAAGCACGAGGATCAGGAAATGGAAGATGCCGCCACCTCCAACCTTGGTATGATCTCTGCAGTTTTTCTTTACGGTCGATTGGATTTATGTTTTTACCTTTGAATCTTGCTTGTAGTTCCACCTCATGTCATTGATCTCCCTGATGACGACGATGAAACACCACTGAGGAAGAGGAAGGACAAAAAGGTGCTCGCCGGCAAGGCTACTCCAGCTTGTATCACCGCACGAGACGCTTAGCTCACGAGGGAGGCGACACCACTCGGACTTCTGTGTCCTTTGTCAGGTTGGCCGACGAGTGTCCGACCTTCGTCGTCGACTGCTGACCCGCCATCCCTTTTTGCCACACACCACGTCCCGGAAGACCAAGTGAGTGCTGCCAAGGAGGCCATACGCCAGGCAGGGATCATGATGGAGCAAGTGGAGGTGGTCCGGGAGGCCAGCCCGGTGACTTATGATGCAAGCTCGGCTCTTGAGCAATGTCCAAGTAAGTTGCTTGTTACATAGGGATATGCTACCTGAAATTTCTTCTTTCTGAAGATTTCCATATCTGTATCTGTACACCCACTGGGTGTTGGTGGGTGTGTCGATTGAATTTTTGAACTGGTGGGGGCATGCTGAGTGCACCCACTGGGTGTAGTCCCCGAGACTATGGTGGACTGCGGGCAGTCGACTATAGTCTTTATACTCTGAATTTCTTCACTCGGTCTGGTCCGGCCATGTCGAATGGATCTTTGGAACCGATGGGGGCACGTTGAGTGCACCCACTGGATGTAGTCCCCGAGAGTATGGTGGACTGCGGGCAGTCGACTATAGTCTAAGAACTTCTTTTCTTTTTTTTGTTTTTTTACACAGCAGACTGCTGACAGTTAGCTATGTTTTTAGGATCATAACCTTTTTGCCTCTTTCGGTCGACTGGTCGAACCGAATTGGTAAAAACCAGTGGGGGCACGCTGAGTGCACCCCACTGGGTGTAGTCCCGAGACTATCGTCGAATGTTTTGATTCGATTGTAGTCTTAGAAATGCTACGATTTTTCTTAAGTCACCGGAAGTGACTTGTCTTTGATGTTTTGTCGATTGACTCTTCGCAGAAATCTTGCGAGCTCGTGGCCCGCTATACTGAATTGGAGAACAAGCAGATCCAGCTCAACCTTGACTTGAAGCTCGCTCAGGAGAACTTGCAAAAGGCGAGAGACGAAGCAAAAGGTATGGCTGGTGAGAACTTGACGACTGTCTTTGTCTTTCTACCCATTCTCAACTTTGGACTTATTGTTATTTTGCAGACAAACTGGAGGAGGCTCTGAAGAAGAAAGACCAAGACCTTGCAGAGGCACAGAAGGCAGCTTTCGAGAAAACAAAGCTCGCGGAAGAGAAACCGCCTCGGTCGGAAAACTCGAAGAGGAGAATACCAACACAAGGCTGCTCTCGACACGGCCAACAAGGAGGCTAGCCGATCAAGAATGACAAAGTTGCTCGATCGACAAGGTTGGCAAACAAAGGGAGGAGGAACGATTTGGAGGTTTATCTAGGAGGGCTCGCCAAGAAGCTATTCTTCATGCTTGAAGGTAAATCCTCTTATCCGACTGACTTGTCATCATCGACTCACCATAGAACCATTATCTTGAACTTGAGTCGTATTTGCAGAATTCTGTCAGAACTTCGAAGAAGAGACCAGTCGAGTGGAGACAAGCCTGGACCCCATCAACTCTCCTGTGAAAGATGAAGCCGCTATGAACGTGCTCCGACTGGAGTCTCGCATCGCTGGAGTGGTGGACTATCTCGCAGCTGAACCCTCTAGCCGGACCAGACGCTTCAGAATAACCTTGAGTTCTTAATGACTCGACTGGATGAGGTTCCAAGTCGAGTGCAAGAATGGAAAAACTCTTACGCGGTCTTGGTCTTGATGTTGCTCGCTCGGTTCGTGTCCACTGCAATGAAGCGCGGGAGGACAACCTGGCGGCCCTCAGAGTTGCGAACACCAAGAAGTATGATTTCCAATCTTTCATGGAAACTTTCATCGCCGCTGCCACCCGGATCGCCGATGGGATCGACCTTGACCAGTTTGTGTCTCCTTCCAGTCCTCCACCTGAGGAGTAAAAAACTTTTATGCTCTACCTTAAATTTGCCTCGAAATGCCGAGTGATTTTTGTAACCGATAAACCTTAGCAGGCTTGAGGCCTGGGTACTTCTGCATCCTTAGGATGCTATCTGAACTTTACTTTTTGTTAGAATATGCTTTTGTTTGCCTTCGAGTAAACTTTGCTCTTCACTCGGATTATGCTTGAATGTTTGAGATGCAGCTCTGTGGTGGATCCAGTGGACCTACACTTTGTGGCTCTTGCAGGTGCAGGAGAAGGAAGCAGTCGACGTGTACCTCCTCGTCCTTGCGGATCGGGATGGAGCTCACGTTGTACTTGTGGCGCAGCTCCGAAGGAGAAGGTAGCAGTCGACCTGCACCTCGTCGTCCTTGCGGGTCGGTATGTTTTCAAACTTAGGCGAGTCCCGGACTGCAGCTAAGCCCCCGAGTGGGAGGTTTGCTCTCCATTCGGTAGGATTTTTCAAACTTAGGCGAGTACTGGACTGCAGCTAAGCCCCCGAGTGGGAGGTTTGCTCTCCACTCGGTAGGATTTTTCAAACTTAGGCTAGTCTTGGACTAGCTAAGCCCCGAGTGGGAGGTTTGCTCTCCACTCGGTAGGATTTTTCAAACTTAGGCGTCTTGGATCAGCTAATCCTCCGAGTGGGAGGTTTGCTCTCCACTCGGTAGGATTTTTCAAACTTAGGCGATCTTGGACTGCAGCTAAGCCCCGAGTGGGAGGTTTGCTCTCCACTCGGTAGGATTTTTCAAACTTAGGCTAGTCTTGGACTGCAGCTAAGCCTCCAAGGAGGATTTTTGTGTCATAGCTTTGAAGGGGAAGGCAACAATCGAATTGCACTCGTCGTCCTTGCAAAGTGCACATTGTATTAAATACTTAGGCGAGTACTTGGACAGAAGCTAAGCCCCCGAGTGGGAGTCTGGCTCACCACTCGGTAGGATTTTAAACACTTAGGCGAGTACTTGGACTGCAGCTAAGCCCCCGAGTGGGAGGCTGGCTCACCACTCGGTAGGATTTTAAACACTTAGGCGAGTACTTGGACTGCAGCTAAGCCCCCGAGTGGGAGGCTGGCTCGCCACTCGATAGGATTTTAAACACTTAGGCGAAACGGATTCGCTGATAAACCCCTGAGTGAGAGGCTGGCTCGACACTCGGTAAGGATTTTTTTACAAACTTAGGCGAAACGGATTCGCTGCTAAACCCGCGAGTGAGAGGTTGGCTCGACAGTCGGTAAGGATTTTTTTTACAAACTTAGGCGAAATGGATTCGCAGCTAAGTCACCCACTGGGGGGGAATTTTAACAAAAAGTAATAACAATCACTGGGAAAATTATAATCTTCTTGTTTTAGATAGACAAACTACATGTATACTTTTATTACATCTCACCCAAGTGAGCTCTTAAGTGTAAAGGGGCTGAGCAGCTCCGCATTCCATGCCCGAGGCTCATCGATCTGGCGCTCGACGTTGTAAAGATGGTAAGCCCCATTGTGAAGAACTCTGGTGACGATGAAGGGCCTTCCCAACCGGGAGCGAGCTTGTGTGGTTTACATGATCCACTCGGAGGACCAGATCTCCTTCTGAAAGGCTCGGCTCTTCACATTTCTGGCGTGGAATCGACGCAAGTCCTGCTGATAGATGGTCGAGCGGATCAGGGCCATCTCTCTCTCTCCTCTTCAAGGAGGTCGACTGCATCTTGACGGGTTTGCTCTGCTTCAGCTTCAGAGTAGAGTTTGACTCGGGGGGCATTATGAAGCAGGTCACTCGGCAGAACTGCTTCAGCTCCATAGACCATAAAGAATGGAGTTCTCCAAGTCGAACGATTAGGAGTGGTCCTCAATCCCCAAAGAACCGACGGAAGTTCGTCGACCCACGCTCCTACTGCATGCTTGAGATCACGCATCAGTCGAGGTTTCAGTCCTTTGAGAAATAGACCATTTGCTCGTTCAGCTTGTCCATTCGACTGGGGGTGAGCGACTGAAACATAGTCGACCCGCGTGCCTTGAGAGGCGCAAAAGGCTTTGAACTTGTCGGAATCGAAATTTGACCCATTGTCCGTGATGATGCTGTGCGGAAATCCATATCTGAATATCAATTCTCTGACGAAACTAACAGCAGTGCATGCATCAAGATTCTTGATAGGTTTAGCTTCGATCCACTTCGTGAACTTGTCGACTGCCAAAAGCAAATGAGTGAAACAACCCTGCCAGTTCTCAGCGGTCCAATCATATCCAACCCCCAAACAGCGAAAGGCCAGACGAGTGGAATGGTCTTCAATGCTGAGGCGGGCTTGTGTGACATATTGGAGTAGAACTGACATCCTTCACATTTGTCGACTATTTCCTTTGCCATTTCATTTGCCTTCGGCCAGTAAAATCCCGCTCGGTATGCTTTAGCCACGATGGTCCGAGAGGACGCATGGTGACCACAAGTCCCCGAGTGGATATCATCAAGGATTATCTCGACCCTCTTACGGTGTTATGCACTTCCGGCGACTCGATCCACGCTTTCTCGAATAACTATCCCTTGATCACAGTAAAGGCCTTGGATCGATGGACGATCTGTCTAGCCTCTTCTTCATTCTCCGGGAGCTCTTTCCTCAGGATGTATGTGATGTACGGTACTGTCCAGTCGGGAGTGATGACCACGACTTCCATGACCAGGTCGACCACCGCTGGGACCTCAACTTCACCGGATCGGTGGCACTTTTTGGCTGTGGAGCTTCTTCGATGAAAGGATCCTCTTGAATCGACGGCAAAGCGGATGTGCTCCAAAACACATCACCGGGAATGGCTTCCCTCTTGGACCCTATTTTCGTCAAATCATCGCAGCTTGATTTTTCACCGGGTTATGTGATGGAGCTCTAACCCTCAAACTTCTTTTCCAAATTTTCCTCATTGACATTAAGAGCTACCATGGCTGGACTCGACGTCCCACTCCTTCATCACCGATTAACCACCAGATCTGAGTCGCCATAGACCATGAGGCGACGGACGCCGAGTGAAATGGCCATCGCAACCCATACAACAATGCTTCAGATTCTCGCTTCATTATTGGAACAATCAAAGTGAAACTGGAGCACGTATCTGAGCTTATCTCCTCGGGGGGAAACCAATACCACCCTAGCACCAGAACCATTCAGCATCTTGGAACCATCAAAGAACATAGTCCAGTCCTCCGAGTGAACTTGAGTCGGTAATCTGTTGTTCAATCCACTCGGCGATGAAATCTGCTATTGCTTGGGACTTGATGGCTTTCTTTCCTCAAACTTGATATCAAGGGAAGAAGTTCAATCGCCCATTTCGCCACTCGACCGATTCGTCTCTCACAGTGTAATCTCGATAACGGGCGTCACGACGATCGTAATGGAATGATCGTAGAAGTAGTGAGCAACCTTCTTTGCGGTCATATAAATCCCATACACAAGCTTACGATAATGAGGGTATCTTTGCTTCGACGGGTTAACACTTCGTAAAGATAATATCTTGGGCGCTGAACTTTGAAGGCTTTTCCTTCCTCTTCCCGCCGACCGTAAATCAGCATCGACGACTTGTCCTGTGGCTGCAATGTAAAGCAGCAACGGCTCTTTGCTGATTGGGGCAGCAAGCACCGGCTGAGTGGAGAGCGAGCTTTGAGCTCGCAAACGCTGCATCGCCTTCAGGAGTCCACTCGAACTTGTCCGACTTCTTCATCACGGTAAAGAGGCAATGCCTTTTCACCGAGGCGAGAGATGAATCGACTTAAAGCGGCCAAGCATCCAAAGAAGCTTCGGACATCGTTACACGCATGTATGCGTTTCATTCGGAGAATAGTGCCAACTTTTTCTGGGTTAGCATCGATTCCTCGTTCAGAAACGAGAAAACCGAGTAACTTTCCACCAGGAACTCCGAATGTGCACTTTGATGGATTAAGCTTGATATCATACCTCCTGAGATTGGCAAATGTTTCAGCAAGGTCAGTCAACAGGTCGGAACCTTTCCGTGACTTGACCACAATGTCATCCATGTATGCTTCCACATTCCGACTAATTTGAGTGAGTAAACACTTCTGAATCATCCTCATGAACGTGGCTCCGGCATTCTTGAGGCCGAATGGCATGGTGACATAACAGAAGCACCCGAGTGGAGTGATGAAAGCTGTTTTGATCTCGTCGGGTCCATACAGACGGATCTGATGGTACCCGGAATATGCGTCTAAAAAATACAACCGCTCACATCCCGCAGTCGAGTCAACTATTTGGTCGATACGGGGGAGAGGAAAATGATCTTTCGGGAAGGCCCGATTGATATGCTTGAAGTCGATGCACATGCACAGTGAATTGTCCTTCTTAGGGACCATGACCACATTGGCGAGCCACTCGGAGTGGTAAATTTCTCGGATACACTCTGCTGCTAAGAGCCGAGCCACCTCCTCGCCTATGGCCTTTCTCTTCTGGATGGCGGACCGTCGAAGATGTTCTTTGACAGGTTTGACTTTTGATTCGACTCGCAGACGGTGCTCAACTAGCTCCCTAGGAACACCCGGCATGTCAGCAGGCTTCCATGCAAAGATGTCCCAGTTCTCACGGAGGAACTGGACGAGCGCTTCTTCCTATTTGGAGTCGAGTGTTGTTGAGATGTTGGTCGGAGCAGCATTGGGGTCAGTCGGGTGAATATGAACCTGCTTCGTCTCACCGGACGACTGGAATGCCGACTCTGTAGCGGGCTTCTTGGCTCGCAACAAATCACTCGGATCTGCAGTCTTCTGATATTCTTGCAATTCTACCACTGCCATCTGAGCATCAGCAATCTTAGAGCCTTTCTGGAAACACTCTTCCACTTTCTTCCGATTGCCAAAGGATGTGATCACACCCTTGGGGCCGGGCATCTTCAGCTTGAGGTACACATAACATGGTCGGGCCATGAACGGGCATACGCCCGGCCTTCCCGAATAAGCGTGATAAGCGCCTGAAATCCACGACCTCAAAGGTCAACTTTTCTTTCTTGAAATGCTTCGAATCACCAAAAACCACATCAAGAGCAATTTGACCGAGTGACTCAGCCTTCTCTCCAGGAATGACTCCGTGGAAACTCATGTTACTGGTGTTGAGTCTGGACATCGGAATGCCCATCCCTTTCAACGTCTCTGCATACAAGATGTTCAGGCCACTGCTGCCATCCATCAAAACTTTGGTCAGTCGAGTGCCTTCGACGACTGGGTCGACCACCAACGCTTGCCTCCCAGGGGTGGCAATGTGTGTCGGATGATCGGACTAGTCGAATGTGATGGCGGTCTGGGACCATTTCAGATAATTGGGCGTCGCCGGAGCAACCATGTTCACTTCTCGGTTGATAACTTTCAATCGAATTTTGCTTTCAACGCCAGCAAAAATCATCAGGGTGGAATTGACCTGGGGGTATCCACCATCACTATCTTCTTTGTCCTCAACTTTATTCGACCCTTTTTCCTTATCCTTGGGCTGCTTCCCTTGGAACTGCTGAATCAAGAGCCGACATTGTCGAGTGGTATGCTTTGGGTAAATGAGTTTACCCTCTTCATCTTTCTTTGTGTGAATGTGACATGGCAAGTCCAACACATCATTCCCATCTTGGTCTTTCACCTTCTTGGGGTTCCATGGACCCTTGGGTTTCCCCTTGAACTTTCCTGGGGTCACAGCCAAGGCTTCTCCGGGAGCGGCTGGCTCGGCTTTGCGCTTCTGCTTCCGACTGGAATTTCCTCCGCCGGTTTCATTAGCGGCTGACTTGTACTTACCACTCCGGAGCCGATCCTCTTCTTCACCATTAGCATACTTGGTGGCAATCTCCATCATCCGACTCAGGGTCATATCTCTGTGCGATCAATTTCAAACTCAACTCTCTGTTCTTGACACCTTCCTTGAAAGCACAGATCGCACGGTGATCGACACATTCTCAACTGTGTGATGCAAGGTTATCCATCTCTGGATGTAATCTCTCAAAGTTTCATTCGACTTCTACACACACGACTGCAACTCTGTCAATCCTGCAGGTCGCTTGCAAGTCCCTTCAAATGTCCTGACAAACACTCGGGCCAGATCTTCCCAAGTGTAAATACTGCTGGGTGCTAATCGATTCAACCACGCCCGCCGAACCCTCCAACATAAGGGGCAAATGCTTCATAGCTACCTCATCGTTGCCGCCGCCAATCTGAGCAGCCACTCGGTAGTCCTCAAGCCAAGTGTCGCTTGGACTCATCGGTGAACTTATCGACTCGATCGCCAACTTTGAAGTTGGGAGGAATCACTGCGGCTCGATGGCCCTGCTAAAACACTCGCCCCGAGACATGAACTCTGTTGCTGGAGGGAACATCTCTGTCATGACCTTCTCGGTGAGCTCTGTTCCTGTCGACCAAGCCTTGAACGATGATGGATCTTGCATCAAAGCCTGGCTCTCTGGGGTCGACTGGAACCCTTTGCCCAGCACTGTGCTAGCGTCTGTCATCTTGTTGCCGAGGAGCGTATGATCCACCCCTTGGAGGAGGGGTGGGCACTCGACGTCAATCATTGCGATCGAATCGGTGCTCATACGGCTCGCGATTCCTGTACTGATCATCACGCCGACCTCCACGCTCCTCACGCCTTGGGGGCGATCTTGGACTATGGGCCGACTGGACTGAATTCGCAGCGACGGATCTGCTGTGAATCTTGTTCCGCGGATCGTGATAATCACTGAGTTTTGATCTCCTGCTGCCTGGGGTAAATCTCTGATCTGTTGCAAACCTCTACCTGCCTCCGACTAGGAAGGCTGAATTGATTCTGCTATACGGGCTGCAGCTGCTAAATTCTGAATCGGAGTTCGATATACCTGAGTTGGTTGTGGAAAGAGATGACGTCGACTGGATTCTGGAACCCGTGGTCGTGTGCGCTCGTCGAGAACTCGCTGGAGGTTCTCCAGTCGAGTGTGCTCAGCCAAGTTGGCCAAGCGCGCATCCTCCAAGGCACAAGCCTCGGGGGTTTCTCCAACGATTGGAGTGTGAAGCGCATCCATGTTTCGGCGGCGTAGTTCCTCCCTCTGCAGCAAAGTGAGGGGCTCGGGTTGGTACTCTTCGTGATCTTGCGCCGGATCACCTCCACCGTCGCCTCCGTCGATGCGGGGGTATCCAGGAGGACTGCGTGGTCCGTCGACCATCAGAACCTCTGCCACCGGATCGCTGCTATCGTGACTCGGATGCGATCTCTGGAGCCACCGATGATCGAACAGGCCGTAGAGAGATTCGTCGGGCTCGATTGCCGCGACTTGGGAAGTGGCCGACTGGCGAGTCATCGCATGCCTCACCCACCGCTAAAGCCTCGACCGACCGGAGCGCTTGCGCCGGCGGGAGACTGGGAGTGAGGAAGGCACAAGAACCAACCCATACTAGGTCGACGGTTGCCGCAGGAGGACGCCGCGGACGCAAGCGTGAAAGTGCGTTGCCCCGCGGACGGGGAACGCGTCAACGTCGAGAGGAGCCTCCTGAAGCCAAGCGGAGTCGTCGGCGATGAACGTGAGCGCACCGAGACGGATCTCGCGGCCCTCGACCAAAACTCCACCTGAAACCATGATGTAGGAGATCGAAAGAATCCCAACTTCTCCAACAAATCGCTAGAACATCGGCCCCACGGTGGGCGCCAACTGTCGTGGTTCTAAGCCTGACAGTAGAATGAGGGGTAGGTATGGAGAGGCAAGGTACTAGCTATGGAGTAGTTGGTACGCGCGAGTTTACGAGTTCAGGCCCTTCTCGGAGGAAGTAACAGCCCAACGTCTCGGAGCTCGGAGGCGGTCGATCGGATTATATGCGTATGAATTACAGGTGCGAACCCTTCTACACCGTGGAGGGGTGGCTTATATAAAGTGCGCCAGGACCCCAGCCAGCCCACGTAGCGGAGGGGTTTAAGGTACATTAAGGCTAGGCGTTACTGTTAACGCCTTACATAAAGTGTCATCATGACCATAAAGACTACTTAATCTACAGACCGTTTGGACACCGAGTGGCTCTTGGACTCCTGGTGGTCAAGTGGGTCTTCACGGTCGAGTGTCTTTGAATCTGTCGAATGGAAACCTACCAGGTCGACTGGTAGGCAGTTTACTCTAAGGATGACCTTGGGGAGGGTATCTTGGACAGGTCCATGACCCTACCCTAGGTATATGACTTCATCACGCGCCCCCTCCCCCCCTAGTCCGAATAGGACAAGGAAGGAGGGGGGGGGGCGCCCCTCTTTTCCTCTTTCCCCTTCCCCCTTCCTTCTCTAACAAGGCAAGAGGGGGGAGTCCTACTCCCGGTGGGAGTAGGATTCCTCCAGGCGCACTCCTAGGGGCCGGCCGCACCTTCCCCCTCCCTCCTTTATATACGGGGGCAGGGGGGCACCCCATGATACACAAGTTGATCTTCGTGATCGTTCCTTAGCCGTGTGCGGTGCCCCCTTCCACCATATTCCACCTCGGTAATATCGTAGCGGTGCTTAGGCGAAGCCCTGCGTCGGTAGAACATCATCACCATCACCACGCCGTCGTGCTGACGGAACTCTTCCCCGACACTTTGCTGGATCGGAGTCCGGGGATCGTCATCGAGCTGAACGTGTGCTAGAACTCGGAGGTGCCGTAGTTTCGGTGCTTGATCGGTCGGGCCGTGAAGACGTACGACTACATCAACCGCGTTGATATAACGCTTCCGCTTTCGGTCTACGAGGGTACGTGGACACACTCTCCCCTCTCGTTGCTATGCATCACCATGATCTTGCGTGTGCGTACGAATTTTTTTTAAATTACTACGTTCCCCAACAAGTAGTTGGTGGACACAATCGGCAATGGCATTGGCAGCAGTAGTGATGACTGGAAGTGGACATGGAGGACGAAAAAAAATAAAATGTACATAGGCATAAGAACAAACACTTCAAAGGCACACACATACCATGAGTAGCAAGGAAAGGAGGTGTTTGTAATTTCTACTCGCCTGCCCATAATTTGTGAAACAAAAATCCTCATAGTAATTACTACATGACCGACAATCTAGTAATGGTATTATTATTTGGCCGTCAGCGACGTCCACTTTATCTATGAATATTTTTCCTTGACTGACTGAGGGGATTTACACTATTTTCCCATATACACAATCTCCTTTAATTCTCAAAGATTGAATGCATGATGTGTGCTCGCCTCCCATGCAAGCTATGTCGTTTAATTCTATGCGTATTTTTTTTTGCGGTTGAATTCTTTGAATTTATGGCCTTGCATTTTTTATGGCCTTGCATTCTTTGTGTAATTCACCTTCCTTCATTGCCTTCTTACTCGCGTATGGGACGAGCCGATCCTTCCCGTAATTGCCTTGCTTTATTGCCTCATAGACTTCTTGCCTTCCTATTGGTGGAAGGTTAATTCTTCCATAATTTAGGGCCTTCCACTCATGTATTAATTACCGGCCTTTTTTGCTCCGCTCAAATTGGTTATCTCCAACATTGCCTTCCTTGCTCATGCATCATACTTGATTCTTGAGGTGGCTTACAAATTTGAAATCAAAACCGTATATAAGTTGGTACAGTAGTTTGTAGGGGCGCGAGGTTGGACTAATAAAAGAAAGGAATGATATTTTTGTCTACATACACTAACCAGGCGGAGTGGAACTTGCCATCGATGCTAAAAGGAGCTTGTGAGTTCGATCCTTGCACGGGTCTATTTTTTGCCTCTTGTCCTTTGGTTGTCTGGGCCTTCGAGCAGTTTTCTTCCATACCCACTACAGGCCCAATGCAGAATTTGGCGAATCGTTTTTCTCTTTTCTAGTGGACAGACGCACAAACGTTTAGTACCACCTCGGATAGTAAAAAGTTTCAAAAAATAATATGGGTGAACGGATGAAAAAATAATCGAAACACACCTTGCTTTATTAGTAGGGGTATAGATTTGCTATGATTTTTTGAAGTTTTAAACTTTTTCTGAATATAAATAAATCATTTAGATTTATTTAAAATCTAGAAAAGCATTAGTGCGTCATAACTAGGTCATGCTCACGTTGGCAGGTCAACAGCGTCAGCCCAGGTCAAACCTGACGGCTGGGCCCCACACATCAGCTGGTCAGCTAATTGACAGGGTTAATTAACACTAATATAATCCTAAACTAGAAATTAGTTAGGGGCTGGCCCCACATGTTAGTGACTCAGGGGGAAGTCAAACAGGGTCAACCCGGGCCAAACTCGCCGGAGTTGACCCGGGGCTCGTCGCCGGCAAGGCCAGAGACGGCGGAGGGGATCAGGATTCCTCCTCCGGCGACCAAATGGCCGGCGGAGGGCATCTACGCGACGGGGAGGCTCGTCCGCGTCGAGTGGTGCACGCAGCAGCGGCTCCGGTGGCCTAAGTCGACAGCGGCAGCGACTTGCACGGCGGCCGGAGTTTGGGAGTGCTTGGAATCGGTGTTGTGGTGCACGGTGGGACGAACGGGTGGGCTAGTTCGGCTCCTGGGAGCAGCACGAGCGCGATGACGTGCTCAGGGGCAAGCTGAGCTTGCTCTAGCCACGGTGACGACTTCGCCAGCGGCGTGAAGCTCACGGGCACGGCGGAGAGAGATGCTACGACGAGCTACAGGCTACGGGGATAAGGGGAGACGGTGAAGGAGCTCACTGGGAGGTCGAAGAGCAGCTCTGTGGGCTCGGGGAGGCGCTCGGGGCGGTGAACCGACGACGATGATCTTCGGTGGCCGACGAGAGAAACGGCGGTGGTGGCGGCGCAGCAGAGCTTCTGGCGCCGCATGACTCAGTGGAGAGTACGAAGACGGCGAGGCGGAGACGCCTGGGACGGAGAGGGTGCGAGGGAGTGGCTGTGGCCGCGGCGGTGCACGGGCGGCGCCTCTCGACGCTGCTCGGGTCCGGCAGGAGAGAGAGCAGAGAGAGGGAAGGCACGGGAGGAGAGTGAGGGGTGGGGCTGGCGCGTGGCTTCTTCCAGACGCCCGCAAGCAGTGAGAGGAGGTGGCAGGGCGTGTGCGTGAGGCGCCTTGAGCCTGCGCCCTCGTGCCTACTGGCACGAGGTTGAAGACAGGGGAGGAGTTGGGCTGAGCTGGCTACAGTGTTGGGCAGCACAGGTGGGCTGCAGGTGGGCTGGCAGGTAAGGCCAGGTAAGTGCTTCTGTTTTCATTCGTTTCTTTCTGTTTTTGTTTTATTTAATCTTTTGCCACTGTTTTGAATTCAAGAAAGTTTAAACAATTCCAAACACTTCTCTGAATATTTTATGTCACTCAAAGAACTTCTCCAAATGTACATAGAATATAACAAAGCATTTGGAAATATATTCTTTATAATATGAATATATGTTCAAATTCAAATACCATAGTGATTTAAATTTAATGCCAAAATGATTCCGTATAAATGTTCACTATTTTTGGTTTAGACCCAAACCCTTGCCAAAGAAATCAAAAATTAATGAAGGCCATTTTGGTTTCATAGAATGCAATTTTAAGGGTTCTTGCCCTTCATTTAATTGAATTTTGAGGCTTTCGGAATTCCCTCAATTACAGTTTCTTGAATTAAAACATGATGCATGGATGCAACTCACTGATGCAACTAATTACAAAGCAGAATTCTAGGGTTGTGACAACTCACCCCCACTAAACAAGAATCTCGTCCCGAGATTCAAGACGTGAGGTAAGAAGACAGAGGGGACACAAAGCTAACACGATCTTCATGATCCAATTGCCCTTCTCGAAGATGTTGATCCATTGCTTCAAATTGATCCTGACGTCTTTGCTTTCGAGATCTTCATCCAACATGATGACGACAGAGAGAAACTCTATTGGAAAGGATCATTGAAGCTCTTCATACCAGGCTAATGGCAATTCACAAACGATCATTTGAAGGAATTCAAAGAAATGGCATACTCAGTTTTGGAATGGAACTATGGTTATTGAACAATCATCAAATGGAAGGCACAATCCAACTGATACCTAAGATATAACCTAGTGTCTGAGCATGCTCTCAAGAACTTGAGCATTTTCATATTCATCAGCGTTTTACCAGCATCTATGCCAAAGATCTTGGCAAAAGTTCTTACTACCACGATGAATATCGATGGAGGATGCAGATACAAAGGAAGAAAACACTTTCTCATATTTTACCTTGACGACGCCAAGGAAACAAAATCTGGAGGATCGACCGAGAGACATTTAGCACTTCGCTTCTAATGTTCTCCTTGACGTTCTAGGTACCAGGATCGTGCTTAAAAGCATCGACATGTCCATCAAGTAAAGGCCGGACTTAAGAAAACAAAGGATCCATAAGGAACAACTTCTATAATAAGTCACTCGAAATCCTCATGGAGAAGATTGTCAACTTGCTCAATCAAGATACTACAATAATAGATCTTCCGGCTAGGTGTGCCGGCCAGAACATCAACCTTGTCGGGACCTACATCATAGACCTTGGAAAAGTTCCAACCATCATATCTGCCTGAGATTCAGATCTGGTTGGGAACGGAATATTTCGCATAAAGCATGTCCGGAAAGAAAAATTAGCAACACAAACCGACGAGATGACATTGCAAGATTCTCGGGAAATGAACTACGGTAGCAAGCTCCAAAGCATGAGCGGGTTCTGCTACACACATGTGAACACGTTGTCCCAGACAAGCATGACCACATAGTAGTCTTACAATAAAACACTCTCGAAGTTCGTGGGGAACCATCATTCAAGATAACGAAGTCTTGTGCATGTCCGTTTGGGCCCTTCGGGAATAGCATTTGAATTTCTTATCCTTGAATAAATCAATCAGTGGCTTGGTGTGCTAGAGATACATATAGAATGAAGGTTGCAAGTCTCCAGACCACAGGATACTTCGCACATATGCATGACTGACTTGGGATGATTCCAGAGGAAACAAAACAAACCTTTCTCAAATTCATGGCGGCAACTTGCACCTAATGCACGTGAACTTGGAGATAGTCACTTCTTACCAAACATATACTTCATGAACGGGACATGAAGATAATACTTATAAAAGTTTCCAACACTAAGCGAGATGTTCAACATGAATCATGGACAAGATGAAATTGTTGTCAATGGGCTCAACAACAATCCATCCAGGCTTCCATATAGGTGGAATTCCAAAACTATGTGAACAAGGCGATAGTATTGGTCAGACCCAAAAGATATAATGGTGTATGCTCGAGGGACAACCGCGAGTAAGACAAGATTACGAACATCGTTGGTTCTAATTTGATTTGACGATAGCCCATACGCAAATCAAGAATTTGGGTAAGATAATAGGTCCAACAATTGATCACGAGGACCAATCGATGAAGATATCATCTTTCTTCAACACACATACACAAAAAAATTTCCCTTTGGAACGAACTAAGTTAGGCAAAGCTTTTATCTTCCAACTCTCCAATTTGTTGTTTGGCTTAACCAACTAGCTCAGGGGTATCCAACACAGATTCTTGGAGAAGGGGTGGGTTCTAAGAAAACCAACTTGATCACGAGCTCAACATAACAGTCAGGGAACAACCTGGTAATACTTCCGAGGAGATATTCAGAAAATCACGAACCACCGATATGTTACTAAGCTCGAGAACAATCTTGCTTTTCAGGGCAAGACGATATGATCAATAGAGCAAGGGTTTGACAAAATCCTAACTCATTGATCGAGGAGTGCACCAGGAAAAATGGACTAGGTAACACGATCAATCTCAGGATGATGATTGAATAACCAACACGCTAAGAATGAGATAGTTGTCCATTAACTACCAAGCAACTGGGTTGCTAGGAGTATTGATTTCACAGATCACGGTTCACTTGTCGGCATTCCATTACAATAACACGGGAACCGAGGAATGGATGATGATGGTGAGAAGTATCATTGTGTTCAGAATTCATAAGAGATGGTGCAATTCTCATGACAATCCTGACATAAAGGGGGGTAATACTCCAGGGTAGAACAGAGCAAAAGCTGGATTGGCATTTGATCTGCAGAGCACAACTACTTTGACCCAATCCTGGATATGGATGAGGTACTGGAGTTTGTTTCTCCTAGTCATTCCGGAATAGAATGGCTTGACGGACCATAAGAATAATAGGCATTGATGAACGCGATCGCACACATACTCTTGACTATCAATTGATAGATGCAGGTTGGAATATAACTGAAGGGGGGGACAACTCAGAGGACATATGATTATCTGAGTTGTGGATGCATAGATTAGCATGTCGAACCAGTTCAACATATTTCTTCCGGATAACCCATGCAGAAAGGTAGAACTGGCAGAGTTTCGGCCATAATGGAGAACTCATCAAGAGCACTTTGGCTATGATCTCTCGGTTCAAAAGAACTTCTGCCATAAGCAGTTCATGGTATTTGGAAGAAGGAAATACCACAGACCTCGAAGACTATCACAAGGTCACTAGTATCCTAAAGGTACGAGCAACACTATCAACACGAAGTAAGTAGAGTGAATCTTGGGCTCAAGAACCCAGAAATACAATACCTATTAACTAAATGGCATCACGATATGCTTTCAAGAATGACGGCCAGAATCATCACACTGGGAACACAAAACATGGCTAGATTACTAGGTGATTCTCTAAGACGCCTAGGGTCATAATAATGGGTTCAACATATATGCCGAGGCAACGGAGTACCTCAACTCACCAATTTAGTGTGGTTAACCTGGCCTAAAAAGACATCGGAATCAAGGAGGAAGGATTTGCAAATGCATCAGATTGTTTAGAAACCTGGGATAACTCGGACAGCATAACGGCTGTAAATGCTCAAAAAGATTTGAGACATCCTGCAAAATGGTGGCATAACCACTTAGCATCGCAATATCAAGGTTCCAAAATCAACTGTTATCACACGGAGGTAGGAGAAACTGAATTGAGACTTGAATCCATCAATCTTATAAGTCTACGGATTAGTAACACGTGATCCTGATAGAAAGAAGAGAAGCCTAGTTCTTAATCCCTGTAGAAAAGAAGAGGCAGACTCAGATCAGAAGGGCATAAGGTATAAGGAGTAAAAAGAGCCTTACGTTCCCTTCCATAATCAATTCCCTTACATAACTAAAGCATTTCTAGACTCAACTTCGACCAGTTTGGCTTGGTAATCCTACAGGCAGTCAGGCTCTGATACCAAAGCTGTCAGGACCCCGATCCTAAACCACATTGATCTAGCATGTAACACATCATATCCCTTTGTAGCCTCACGCACGATATTCCCACGGGTGCCACCTTACCTAGCCCGGGACCGTTTGCGCCTTTTGGCTCACGTATATGATAGTGTCGCTAGCATCCATATGACAAAGAACCCGGGCCGACATGATTAGTCGTAAACCCAAAGTGGTACTAACTTATAGGGACAGGCATACATCACCCAACAACGAACGTGTCGGTCATCAGCGAGTGAATTCGGGCTGTAGCAACTGGGCTACCAGGACTCTGGGAATTCGGGCTTTAGCAGGCTAACAGGACTCCGAAAGACACTATGTGACATTTCCCCGAAGGGACAAACACAGGATCGAAGGACACATGCCGGCCAGTCTAAGTGTTCCGGAGCAGTAGCAACTGGGCTAACAGGACTCCGGTAAACCAGGCTGTAGCAGACTACCATGGCTCAGTGGAAGCACTAGACTACATTTCCCCATAAGAGAGGCTACCAAGGATAGACAACTAGGTTTCCGGATCCCACACATATCAAGCATTTCAATCATACACACAATATGCTCGGTATGTGTAAATACAACATGGCATCACAACAAAACTCTACGACTCAAAGTATTTATTCATTAGGCTCCAAGGAGCCAGGTATTACAAACATGGGTCTCATGACCCAACATACAGATCATACAAGCAACAAGCGGAAGCATAAACATGTCTGAGTACAGACAACTACAAATGGAAAAGGCTGAGAAGCCTGACTATCTACAAGACCCTCCCAAGGGTACAAGATCGTAGCTGAGGTAACAAGCTAAATGTCGAAGTCCACGCGGAACTACTAGTGAGACTGACATCTCTCTGCAAAAACATAAATTAAGCAAACATGAGTACAAATGTACACGGCAAGACTTACATCAGAACTAGCTACATATGCATCAGTGTCAATAAAGGGGTGGTGGAGTTTGACTGCAGCAAGCCAGCTTTGACTCGGTGGCTATCCTGAACTACGACTGCAAATAACTCTTTTGGGGTGGCGCACACGAGTCCACATATTCACCATTTCAATACACCACTATGGATCCGCTCCCGTCTCCCTACGAGAAGGCCATCCATAGCACTCACGCTTATCTTGTGCACTTTAGAGTATCAGTATCCACTTTCACTTGTCTATGAACTGTATAGGCAACCCAGAAGTCCTTTACCACAGACACGACTATTCGAATAGATCATTTATAACCCTGCAGGGGTGTCCTTCTCCACACACGCTCTCGCCACTTACCACCATGTACACGTCGTGTATCTCGGCAACCTTCAAGCGGAAGCCTGGTGAGGGAGTCGGCCACGACCTGACTAACCACACAAGTCTCTAGTCCAGGTTTATCGCCTATTCGGGTTCCATCCGCAAGGAGATCCGGCCGGGTGTCGCCACGGCCCCAAACGATGTGTGTGAGGTTCCAAGCCCACCAAACGGGCGGCGCTTGGTATACCCGGCCAAGGTGCCTAGTCTGTCCCAAGCCCACCTGTACCGGGTGCCACTTGGTAGACTACTAACACTACCTACAAACACAAGAAACTAGTTGCAACTCCTGGACAGAGATCATGTTGATTAATAAGTCGAGAGAGCTTGGAGTGCCCGGAGCCCCATGTGTGGTAGTAGCTGTTCATGGATCACAAACACAGAACTCGGTTCCTGAGGACGGCTGCAATGAGACAACCCACCATGTACTCCTACATGGCCTCTCACCACTACCTTTACCAAATCGTGTTCACACACTTAGCTCTCAACAGTAGGACATGTTCACACACCTCCAATTCATCCCCGATGAACCAGACTTGACTCAACTCTAAGAAGTAGCAGGCATGACAAACAAGCATGAATGAGTAGGCACACCAGGGCTCAAACAACTCCTACTCATGCTAGTGGGTTTCATCTATTTACTGTGGCAATGACAGGTCATGCAGAGGAAATGGGTTCAACTACCGCTGCATGTAGCAGTTGAATCGTTGTTTTCCTAATGCAATAACAGAGAGCAGGAGAGAGAGAATGGGATTGTATCGGAATGAACAAGGAGGTTTTTCTTTCCTGGCACTTCTGAAGATGATATAGCTCTTCATCGGTGTCATCGAACTCATCGCTGGATCAACGTCTACTGAGGGGGAACAAATACCGGCAACAGAGAGGAAACACAATAAATGCAATACACAATATGATGCATGATCATGACATGGCAATATGAATGTGTTGGGCTAATGCAACTACAACCAGATGGGTTTGGGCTTATTTGTAACAAAGATTCAAATACAAACTCAAGTTATGGGTTCATATAAGTGCATTAACATGTTTGACCTAAAAAGCAAGGTTAAGTTGCTCTAGCATGCATGAAACAAGTACAGATGGATAGATTGGATTTTTCTGATCATTTTTCGTATATAACTTATTTCAATCTGAGTTATAGATTATTTCCTATGATTTTTTGAAGTTTTAAACATTTTCTGAATATAAATAAATCATTTAGATTTATTTAAAACCTAGAAAAGCATTACTGCATCATCACTAGGTCATGCTGACGCCGGCAGGTAAACAGCGCCAGCCCAGGTCAAACCTGACGGCTGGGCCCCACACGTTAGCTGGTTAGCTAATTGACAGGGTTAATTAACACTAATTTAATCCTAAACTAGAAATTAGTTAGGGGCTGGCCCCACATGTTAGTGACTCAGCGGGAAGTCAAACAGGGTCAACCTGGGTCAAACTCGCCTGAGTTGACCTGGGGCTCGTCGCCGGCAAGGCTAGAGACGGCGGAGGGGATCGGGATTCCTCCTCCGGCGACCAAATGGCCGGCGGAGGGCATCTACGCGACGGGGAGGCTCGTCCGCGTCGATTGGTGCACGCAGCAGCGGCTCCGGTGGCCTAAGTCGACGGCGGCAGTGACTTGCACGGCCACCGAAGTTTGGGAGTGCTTGGAATCGGTGTTGTGGTGCACGGTGGGACGAACGGGTGGGCTAGTTCGGCTCTTCGGACCAGGACGAGTGTGATGACGTGCTTATGGGAAAGCTGAGCTTGCTCTAGCCACGGTGTCGGCTTCGCCGGCAGCGTGAAGCTCACGGGCACGACGGAGAGAGATGCTACAGTGAGCTACAGGCCATGGGGATAAGGGGAGACGGTGAAGGAGCTCACTGGGAGATCGAAGAGCAGCTCTGTGGGCTCGGGGAGGCGCTCGGGCCGGCGAATCGACGACGATGATCTTCGGTGGCCGACGAGGGAAACGACAGCGGTGGCAGCGCAGCAGAGCTTCTGGCGCCGCATGACTCGGTGGAGGGTACGAAGACGACGAGGCGGAGACGCTTGGGACGGAGAGGGAGCGAGGGAGTGGTCAGGCTGCGGTGCACGGCGGGCGCTCTCTCGACGCTGCTCGGGTCCCAAGGGAGAGAGAGAGCAGAGGAGAGGGAAGGAACGGGAGGAGAGTGAGGGGGTACGGGGCTGGTGCGTGGCGTCTTCCAGATACGTCCAGGCAAGCAGGCAGAGAGGAGGTTGCCGGGCGCATGCGTGCACGCCGCGGGCACACGCCCTCTTGCCTACTGGCACGAGGTTGAAGACAGGGGAGGAGTTGGGCTGGGATGGCTACAGTGTTGGGCCGCATGATGGGTCACAGGTGTGGCGGTGTAAGGCCGTAAAGTGCTTACATTTTTCATTCGTTTCTTTCTGTTTTTGTTTTATTCAAACTTTTGCTATTGTATTGAATTCAAGCAAATTCAAACAATGCCAAACACTTCTCTGAATATTTTATGTCACTCAAAGAACTTCTCCAAATGAACATAGAATATAACAAAGCATTTGGAAATATATTCTTTATAATATGAATATATGTTCAAATTCAAATACCATAGTAATTCAAATTTAATGCCAAAATGATTCCTTAAAAATGTTCACTATTTTTGGTTTAGACCCAAACCCTTGCCAAAAATATCAAACATTAATGAAGGCCATTTTGGTTTCACTGAATGCAGTTTTAAGGGTTCTTGCCATTCTTTTAATTGAATTTTGAGGCTTTCGAAATTCCCTCAATTCCAGTTTCTTGAATTAAAACATGATGCATGGATGCAACTCACTGATGCAACTAATTACAAAGCAGAATTCTAGGGCTGTGACATTATGCATTAGAGACAGCCGCATCCAAGTTAAATAGGGCACCGTCTAAATCCATTGAGACAACACCATATGGACTATGGTTTAGCAAGAAACCTAAGCTGTCGTTTCTTAAAGTTTGGGGTTGCGATGCTTATGTGAAAAAGTTTCAGCCTGATAAGCTCGAACCCAAATCGGAGAAGTGTGTCTTCATAGGATACCCAAAATAAATTGTTGGGTAACCTTCTATCACAGATCCGAAGGCAAGATCTTTTTTGCTAATAATGGATCCTTTCTAGAGAAGGAGTTTCTGTTGAAAGAAGTGAGTGGGAGGAAAGTAGAACTTGATGGGGTAACTGTATCTTCTCTCAAATTGGAAAGTAGCTCATCACAGAAAACCGTTCCCGTGATGCCTGCACCAACTAGTGAGGAAGTTAATGATAATGATCATGAAACTTCGTATCAAGTTACTACTGAATCTCGTAGGTCAACTAGAGCACGTTCCACACTAGAGTGGTACGGTAATCCTCTTCTGGAAGTCATGTTACTAGACCATGACGAACCTACGAACTATGAGGAAGCGATGATGAGCCCAGATTCTGATAAGTGGCTTGAGGCCATGAAATCTGAGATAGGATCCATGTATGAGAACAAAGTATGGACTCTGATTGACTTGCCCGATCATCGGCGAGCCATTGAGAATAAATGGATCTTCAAGAGGAAGACGGACGCTGATAGTAGTGTTACTATCTACAAAGCTCGAATTGCCGCAAAAGGTTTTTGACAAGTTCAAGGTGCTGACTACGATGAGATTTTCTCACTCGTATTGATGCTTAAAGTCTGTTCGAATCATGTTAGCAATTGCCGCATTTTATGAAATTTGGCAAATGGATGTCAAAACTGCATTCCTTAATGGATTTATTAAAGAAGAGTTGTATATGATGCAGCCAGAAGGTTTTATCAATCCTAAATGTGCTAACAAAGTGTGCAAGCTCCAGCGATCCATCTATGGACTGGTGCAAGCATCTCGGAGTTGGAATATACGCTTTGATGAGTTGATCAAAGCATATAATTTTATCTGAGACTTGCGGTGAAGCCTGTATTTACAAGAAAGTGAGTGGGAGCACTACAACCTTTCTGATAAGTATATGTGAATGACATATTGTTGATCAGAAATGATGTAGAATTTTCTGGAAAGCATAAAGGAGTGTTTGAAAGGAGTATATTGGGCACCAAGATCTATAAAGATAGATCAAGACGCTTGATAAGACTTTCGATGAGTACATACCTTATAAGATTTTGAAGGAGTTCAAAATGGATCAGTCAAAGAAGGAGTTCTTGCATGAGTTGTAAGGTTTGAAGTTGAGTAAGACTCAAAACCCGACCACGGCGGAAGATAGAGAGAGAATGAAAGTCATTCCCTATGCCTCAGCCATAGGTTCAATAAAGTATGCCATGCTGTATACCAAACCTATTGTGTACCTTGCCATGAGTTTGGCAAAGGGGTACAACAGTGATCCAGGTGTAGATCACTAGACATTGGTCAAAATTATCCTTAGAGGACTAAGGAAATATTTCTTGGTTATGGAGGTGATAAAGAGTTCATCGTAAAGAGTTACGTTGATGCAGGCTTTAACACCGATCTGGATGACTCTGAGTCTCAATCTGGATACATATTGAATGTGGGAGCAATTAGCTAGAGTAGCTCCATGCAGAGCATTGTAGACATAGAAATTTGCAAAATACATACAGATCTGATTGTGGCAGACCCGTTGACTAAACTTCTCTCACAATCAAAACATGATCACACCTTAGTACTATTTGGGTGTTAGTCACATGGCGATGAGAACTAGATTATTGACTCTAGTAAACCCTTTGGGTGTTGGTCACATGGAGATGTGAACTATGGGTGTTAATCACATGCTGATGTGAACTATTCGTGTGTGAATCACATGGCGATGTGAACTAGATTTTGACTCTAGTGCAAGTGGGATACTGAAGGAAATTTGCCCTAGAGGCAATAATAAAGTTGTTATTTTGCATTTCCTTATATCATGATAAATGTTTATTATCCATGCTAGAATTGTATTAACCAGAAACTTGATACACGTGTGGATACATAGACAAAACACCGTGTCCCTAGTAAGCCTCTACTAGACTAGCTCGTTAATCAAAGATGGTTAAGTTTCCTAACCATAGACATGTGTTGTCATTTGATGAATGGGATCACATCATTAGGAGAAGGATGTGATGGACAAGACCCATTCGTTAGCTTAGCATAATGATCGTTCAGTTTTATTGCTATAGCTTTCTTCATGTCATATACATATTTCTTTGACTATGAGATTATGCAACTTTATTATACCGGAGGAATGCCTTGTGTGCTATCAAACGTCACAACGTAACTGGGTGATTATAAAGATGCTCTACAGGTATCTCCGAAGGTGTTTGTTGTTGGCATAGATTGATATTAGGATTTGTCACTCCGAGTATCGGAGAGGTATCTCTGGGCCCTCTCTGTAATACACATCATAAGAAGCCTTGCAAGCAAACTGACTAATGAGTTAGTTGCAGGATGATGTATTACGGAACGAGTAAAGAGACTTGCCGGTAACGAGATTGAACTAGGTATGAAGATAGCAACGATCGAATCTCGGGCAAGTAACATACCGATGACAAAGGGAATAACGTATGTTGTCATAGTGATTCGACCGATAAAATTCTTCGTAGAATATGTAGGAACCAATATGAGCATCCTGGTTCCGCTATTGGTTATTGACCGGATAGGTGTCTCGGTCATGTCTACATAGTTCTCGAACCCGTAGGGTCCGCACGCTTAATGTTTGATGACGATTTTGTATTATATGAGTTATGTGATTTTGTGACCGAATGTTGTTCGGAGTCCCGGATGAGATCACGGACATGACAAGGAGTCTCGAAATGGTCGAGAGGTAAAGATTGATATATAGGACGATGGTATTCGGACACCGGAAGTGTTCCGGGATGCACCGGGTACTTATCGGGTCACCGGAAGGGGTTCCGGGCACCCCCGGCAAAAGATATGGGCCTTATGGGACAAGAGGGGAAACACAACAGCCACAAAGGGGATGGTGCGCCCCCCATATGGGCCAGCCAAATTGGAGAAGGAAAGGAAAAAGGGAATAGGATTCCCCCTTCCCCCTCTTCCCTTGCTACTCCGAATAGCAATAGGAAAGGGGAGGCCAATTGGGAGGACCCAAAGTATGATTCCTCCTACTTGGGGCGCCCCTTGGGTGCCTCTCCTCCTCCAACCTATATATATATATATATATATATATATATATATATATATATGTATGTATATATATATATATGTGGGGGGGGGGGAGGGTCACCGCTAGAACACACACCAACAATTGTTAGCCGTGTGCGGCGCCCCCCTCCACAGTTTATGCCTCCGGTCATATTCTCGTTGTGCTTAGGCGAAGCCCTGCGCGGATCACTTCACCATCACTGTCACCACGACGTCATGCTGACGGAACTCTCCCTTGACACTTTGCTGGATCAAGAGTTCGAGGGACGTCATCGAGCTGAACGTGTGCAGAACTCGGAGGTGCCATACATTCAGTGCTTGATCGGTCAGAACGAGAAGAAGTTCAACTACATCAACCACATTGTCAAACGCTTCCGCCTTTGGTCTACAAGGGTACTTGGACACACTCTCCCCCTCCCGTTACTACGTATCTCCTAGATAGATCTTGCGTGAGCGTAGGAAAATTTTGAAATTACATGCTACGTTCCCCAACATTTCTCTCCGCAACCCCCTCAATATGTAGGATTCTCGCGCGCACACAGCTGTAGTGACGATGACGCTGAACCCAGTATGCCTTGTTTTTACCGGCCTCATGTGATAGTTTTCACCCTGTTTTCTGTTAATTAACAAGGCAACCTTTTCTTTGTTACTACTAGTGAATCTGAAATCATTCGGGGCAGACATAAAATATATCACTTCAACCCAATTATCGCAGTAGCTATTTTAAAAGAAACTAGCTAGATGCCCGTGCATTGCACGGAACACCAAGATGCATTTGTATGAGTAGTTTATCTTGTGAGAGAAAAAGATGAACGCGGGTGATAACCCACAAGTATAGGGGATCGCAACAGTTTTCGAGGGTAGAATATTCAACCCAAATTTATTGATTCGACACAAGGGGAGCCAAAGAATATTCTTGAGTATTAGCAGCTGAGTTATCAATTCAACCACACCTAAAAGACTTAATATCTGTAGCGAAGTATTTAGTAGCAAAGTAGTATGGAAGTAGCGGTAACGGTGGCAAAACTAATAGTAGCAGTTTTGTAGCAATCATAACAGTGGCAACAGAAAAAGTAACGAAGCAAAGATCAATATGTGAAAAGCTCATAGGCAATGGATGAATGATGGATAATTATGTCAGATGGCATTCATCATGTAACGGTTATAACATAGGGTGACACAGAACTAGCTCCAATTCATCAATATAATGTAGGCATGTATTCCGAATATAGTCATACATGCTTATGGAAAAGAACTTGCATGACATCTTTTGTCCTACCCTCCCGTGGCAGCGGGGTCCTATTGGAAACTAAGGGATACTAAGGCCCCCTTTTAATAGAGTACCAGACCAAAGCATTAGCACTTAGTGAATACACGAACTCCTCAAACTACGGTCATCACCGGGAGTGGTCCCGACTATTGTCACTCTAGGGTTGCCGGATCATAACACATAGTAGGTGACTATTGACTTGCAAGATAGGATCAAGAACACAAATATATTCATGAAAACATAAGAGGTGCGGATCTCAAATCATGGCACTCGGGCACTAGTGACAAGCATTTAGCATAGCAAAGTCATAGCAACATCAATCTTAGAACATAGTGGATACTAGGGATCAAACCCTAACAAAACTAACTCGATTACATGGTAAATCTCATCCAACCCATCACGGTCCAGCAAGCCTATGATGGAATTACTCACGCACGACGGTGAGCATCATGAAATCTGTGATGGAGGATGGTTGATGATGACGATGGTGACGGATTCCCCTCTTCGGAGCCCCGAACGGACTCCAGATCTGCCCCGAGGAAGAACAGGGCTTGGCGACGGCTCCGTATCGTAAAACGCGATGAATCCTTCTCTCTGATTTTTTTCTCCCCAAAAGTGAATATATGGAGTTGGAGTTGAGGTCGGTGGAGGTCCAGGGGGCCACAAGGTGGGAGGGCGCGCCCCCCATCCTTGTGGCCAGGGTGGGGGGCCTTCTATTGATTCTTTTGCCAATACTCTTTATTAATTCCAAAACTTATCTCCGTTAAGTTTCAGGTCATTCCGAGAACTTCTTATTCTGCACGAAAATAACACCATGGCAATTCTGCTGAAGACAGCGTCAGTACGGTTTAGTTCCATTCAAATCATGCAAGTTAGAGTCCAAAACAAGGGCAAAAGAGTTTGGAAAAGTAGATACGACAGAGACGTATCAACTCCCCCAAGCTTAACCCATTGCTTGTCCCCAAGCAATTCAGTTGACAAACTGAAAGTGATAAAGAAAAACTTTTACAATCTCTTTGATCTTGTTGTTGCAAATATGTAAGCCAGCATTCAAGTTTTCAGCAAAGATTATGAACTAACCGTATTCTCAATAACATTTAGGTCTCACATTTACTCACATCAATGGCATAACCAACTTGCGAGCAATAATTATAAATCTCGGATGACAACACTTTTTCAAAATAATCATGATATGATATAACAAGATGGTATCTCGCTAACCCTTTCTGAGACCGCAAAATATAAATGCAGAGCACCCCTGAAGATCAAGGACTGACTAGACATTGTAATTCATGGTAAAAGAGATCCAGTCACGGTCATACTCAATATAAATTAATAACAATGCATACGAATGACAGCGGTGCTCTCTAACTGGTGTTTTTATAAGAGGGTGATGACTCAGCAATAAAAGTAAATAGATAGGCCCTTCGCAGAGGGAAGCAGGGATTTGCAGAGGTGCCAGAGCTCGAGTTTTGAAATAGAGATAAATAATATTTTCAGCGGTATGCTTTCATTGTCAACATAGCAACCAAGATATCTCGGTATCTTCCATGCTACATACATTATAGGTGGTTCCCAAACAGAATGGTAAAGTTTATACTCCCCCACCACCAACAAGCACACTCCACGGCTGGTCCGAAACAACAGGTACCGTCCAACTAACAACAGTCCCGGGGGAGTTTGTTTGCAATTATTTTGATTTGATTTGAGCATGGGACTGGGCATCCCGGTTACCAGCCATTTTCTCGTGAATGATGAGCAGAGTCCACTCATCTTGGGAATAACCCACCTAGCATGGGAGATATTTACAGCCCTAGTTGGTACATGAGCTATTCGAGAATACAAAACAGATTATCATTTGAAGGTTTAGAGTTTGGCACATGCAAATTTACTTGGAATGGCAGGTAAATACCGCATATAGGAAGGTATGATGGACTCATATGGAACAACTTTGAGGTTTATTGAAGTGGATACACAAGCAGTATTCCCGCTTAGTACAAGTGAAGGCTAGAAAGAGATTGGGAAGCGACCAACTAGAGAGCGACAATAGTCATAAAGATGCATTGAGATTAACCACCATTGAATGCAAGCATGAGTAGGATATAAATCACCATGAACATAAATATCGTGGAGGCTATGATGATTTTGTTTCAACTACATGCGTGAACATGTGCCAAGTCAAGCCACTCGAATCTTTCAAAGGAGGATACCATCCTATCATACTATATCACAACCATTTTAATTTCCATGTTGGCACGCAAGGTGAACCATTATAAACTCCTGGCTAATTAAGCATGGTATGAATAACTATAACTCTAATTGTCATTGCAAACATGTTTCATTCATAATAGGCTGAATCAGGAACGATGAACTAATCATACTTACAAAAACAAGTTAGGTCGAGTTCATACCAGCTTTTCATCATCTCAATCATTTCATCATATATCGTCATTATTGCCTTTAACTTGCACGACCGAACGGTGTGAATAATAATAATAGTGCACATGCATTGGACTGAGTTGGAATCTACAAACATTTATTCAAAGGAGAAGACAAAGTAATATGGGCTCTTTGTTAGATCAACAATAATGCATATGACAGCCACTCAACATTTTCATCGTGGTCTTCTCCTCTCGACCCCCAAAGAAAAGAAAAGAATTTCAAAGAAACACACTAAAATATTTTTGGAGTTTTTGTTTTTCTGAAGAAGGAAGAACAAGAACGAGAAAACTATTTACATGGGAAAGCTCCCAACAAGAAAAACAAGAACGAGAAATCTTTTTGGGTTTTCTTTTAATATTACAACTAAGCATGCATAAAAAGTAAACTAACTACAACTATTTTTTGGTTTTACTTAAGGTTTTTCAAACACACAAGAAGAAAGCGGGAAAAAGAAATAAACTAGCATGGATATTACAATGAAAAAGTATGAGCACCGACAACTAAAATGAGTGTGTGAACATGAATGTAATTTCGGTGAGGAATACGTACTCCCCCAAGCTTAGGCTTTTGGCCTAAGTTGGTCTAAGCCCACGGTTGGCCTGGTGGATATCCAAAGTTGTAGTCAGGATTGTAGTGAGACGCGTCAGCCACTTCCTAAAGCGCTGCAACATGGAGACGAGCAGCCTCCGCTGTTCTCTCATACTCGTTTGCTTCCTCTCTAGTTATAAAATATCACCCATTTGCCTGAAAGTTAAAGAAAGCAGGAGCAGGAAGAGTAACAAGGACGGCGCGCCGTCTATCAAAGATTAATCGGTACTGGAAGATCTGTTTGTTCCTCTTAAGAAACTGGTACCATAGCCTCATAATCCAGAAAAGCAGTTGGCAACTCAATATCATAACCTCTAATAGGTACACCCAAATAGTTAGCTAAACGAGTTGCATAAACCCCACCAAATAAATCTCCATATTTAGCATTAAGGTGTAGCCTTATAGCAATAATGGCCCCCAAGTTATATCGTTTATCACCTAACACCGCACACTTGAGGACACTAAGATCTGGAACGCAAATGTGGCAATGCTCATGTTTACCATTAATACACCTACCGATAAAGAGAGCAAAATAATGTATGGCAGGAAAGGGAATGCTCCCTATGGTAGCTTGTGTGATATTTCTAGTTTCTCCAACAGTGATGCTAGCAAGAAAATCATTATATTCAGAGTTATGAGGGTCACTAAGACTGCCCCATTGTGGGGTTTTGCATGCATCACAGAAATCTTCTAGGTCCATGGTATAAGATTCATCATAAAATCAAACAGGACAGTATGAGTATTACGCTTGGATGAAAACTCAAACCTCTACAAAAAGGAATCGGTGAGATAATAATACTGTAAGCACTTGTCCGATAAGAAGTCCTCGAGGCCGGCATTTCGTATGTACACATAGAATTCATCCTTGAAACCTGCACGATCCATAAATTCATCCCATGGCCATTCACAAGGCTTTACTTGAGCTTCCCTTGGTGGTTCAAGGTCCAGTTCGCGTATCGCACGCCTTAGTGCTTGTTTTTTTGAAGAACCACCATGCTACATCCTCGACATTTTTCCTCTGAAATTTCTAGTGACTCAAAATAAAGGTGAACCGGACTCAACAAAATTGATAGCAACTACTCCTACAAGTGCCTAGAGGCTATATCATGCATCAAAACTACTTTGGACCATATAAATTTGACATGCAAGCTCAAGAACAAGGTCACCACAACAGCAAAAATTTGCAATGAATAAAGCACTAGAACAAAAACTAATTGGACCAATGGAGGAGTCACATACTAAAGAACAATCCCCCAAAGCAGTTTGAGCAAGGAGATCAAAAATGGCAGCAAGATGAGCAAGAACACGATTTTGAGCTATGGAGTGATTTTTTCTGGAGGAAGGAGTGGATGGGTGCTAGAATAAGTGGAGGGGGCCACATGGGGCCCACAAGGTCAGGGGGCGCACCCAGGGGGGTGGGCGCGCCCTCCACCCTTGTGGCCAGCTGGTGAGGCCCCCTGGTGTGTGTTCAGTGCCCGAAATTCTTAAATATTGCATAAAAATCATACTAGATTTTCAGGGCATTTGGAGAACTTTTATTTTCTGGTCATTTTTTTATTACATGGATAATTCAGAAAACAGACAAAAAATACTATTTTTGCTTTATTTAATCTAAATAACAGTAAGTGAAAGATGGGTACAGAGAGTTGTGCTTTCTAAATTCATCCATCTCATGCTCATCAAAAGGAATCCGTTAAGGTTGATCAAGTCTTATTAACAAACTTCTTCCGGATGACATGAAACCGGAGAACTTTTGAATAACACTAGGTTGCCTCAACGGGGATATGCATCTCCCCAACAATAAGAATATAATATTTCTTTTTGACAGTAGGAAGAGGGAATTCAAAACCTCCAATAGTAATAGTTGAAATTTTTCCAATAGAATTGATACTATGAACTTGAGGTTGTTTCTACGGAAAGTGCACCGTATGCTCATTACCATTAACTTGAAAAGTTACATTGCCTTTTTTGCAATCAATAACAGCCCCCTGCAGTATTCAAAAAGGGTCTACTAAGAATAATCGACATACTGTCATCCTCGGGAATATCAAGAATAACAAAGTTCGTTAAGATAGTAACGTTTGCCACCACAACAGGCACATCCTCACAAATACCGATGGGTATAGCAGTTGATTTATCAGCCATTTCCAAAGAGATTTCAGTAGGTGTCAACTTATTCAATTCAAGTCTACGATAACACTAACACCGGCTCCAAGATCACATAAAGCAGTTTTAACATAATTTCTTTTAGTGGAGCATGGTATAGTTGGTACTATTGGATCTCCAAGTTTCTTTGGTATTCCACCCTTAAAAGTATAATTAGCAAGCATGGTGGAAATTTCAGCTTCCGGTATTTTTCTCTTGTTTGTAACAATATCTTTCATATACTTAGCATAAGGGGGCATTTTAAGCATATCAGTCAAATGCATACGCAAAAAGATAGGTCTAATCACTTCAGCAAAGCGCTCAAAATCCTCATCATCCTTTTTCTTGGATGGCTTAGGAGGAAAGGGCATGGATTTCTGAACCCATGGTTCTCTTTCTTTACCATGCTTCCTAGCAAAGAAGTCTCTCTTATCATAATGTTGATTCTTTGATTGTGGGTTATCAAGATCAACAATAGGTTCAATCTCTACATCATTATCATTACTAGGTTGAGCATCAATATGAACATCATTATTAACATTATCACTAGGTTCATGTTCATCACCAGATTGTGTCTCAGCATCAGAAATAGAAATATCATTGGGATTCTCAGGTGTGCCTATAGCAGGTTCACTAGCATGCAAAGTCCTATCAGTTTTCTTTTTCTTTTTAGTACGAGGACTAGGTGCATCGGCATTAGTTCTCTAAGGATCCTGCTCAACTCTCTTAGGATGGCCCTCAGGATACAAAGGTTCCTGGGTCATTTTACCGCCTCTAGTCATAACCCCTAACAGCGTTATCATTATTCTTACTGTTCAACTCATTAAGAAATGCATCTTGTGCCTTAAGTACTTGTTCTACTTGAGTTGTAACCATGGAAGCATGTTTACTAATAAGCTTGAGATCATTAACAGTTCTACTCATATAATCACCCAAGTGATCAAGCATGTAAGCCTTACGTTTCAATTGTCTACTAACATAAGCATTGAAGTTCTCTTGTTTAACAATAAAATTATCAAACTCATCCAAGCATTGACTAGCAGACTTATTATGAGGAATATCACCTTCATCAAATCCATGGAGAGAGTTTACCTCTACTACCTGTGTCGGGTTATCAAGACCATGTATTTCTTCAATAGGCGGTAAATTCTTAACATCTTCAGGTTTAATACCTTTTTCTTTCATAGATTTCTTTGCCTCTTGCATATCTTCAGGACTAAGAAATAGAATACCCCTTTTCTTCAGAGTAGACTTCAGAGTTGGTTCAGGAAGTGTCTAATCATTTTCATTACTCAATATATTATTCAATAGCAATTCAGCTTGCTCAATAGTTCTTTCCCTGAAAACACAACCAGCACAACTATCCAGGTGGTCTCTGGAAGTATCGGCTAGTCCACTATAAAAGATATCAAGTATTTCATTTTTCTTGAGAGGGTGGTCAGACAAAGCATTAAGTAACCGGAGAAGCCTCCCCCAAGCTTGTGGGAGACTCTCCTCTTCAATTTGCACAAAATTAAATATTTCCTTTAAAGCAACTTGTTTCTTATGAGCAGGGAAATATTTTTGAGAGAAGTAATAAATCATATCCTGGGGACTACGCACACATCTAGGAGCAAGAGAAATTAACCATAACTTAGCATCACCCTTTAATGAGAAAGGAAACAACTTAAGAATGTAGTAATAACGAATTTTTTCCTCATGAGCAAATAGGGTGGCTATATCATTCAATTTAGTAAGATGTGCCACAACTATTTAAAATTCATAACCATGAAAAGGACCAGATTCAACCAAAGTAATTAACTCAGGATCAACAGAGAATTCATAATCCTTATCAGTAACAAAGATAGGCGAAATAGCAAAAGCGGGATCATATTTCATTCTAGCATTCAAGGATTTTTCTTTTAGCTTAGCTAAAAGTTTCTTAAGATCCTCTCTATAATTGCAAACAAAGAAGTCTCTAGCAGTTTGTTCATCCATAACATAACTGTAACATCCTAAAATTCTAAATTTTCGAATGTTATATTAAATAAATGGTTTTGATTGTTTGTTTGATTGTGGTGTGGTTGTTTGTGTGAAATTGAGTGAAATTTGAATTTTTTTGAAAGTTAAATGAGAGGGAATAAAAGGACTTTCCCAAACTTTCACCTTGCATTATTTATGATCTCCATGAATTCAAATTCTTTTCAAACACAAAACCCTAGAGAGAAGATGACATGTGTTCTTCCATTCAAAATTAAAAGGGTTTTTGGAAACATTTGAATTTCATTTGGAAATATTTAAAATTCAGAAACTTTATGCAACTCAATGATTTTCATGAGAGAAGATAAAATGACTTCTTCAAAACATATGAAATATGAGTTGGAAGTTTAAAAGAATCAAATTTAAAGTCCGTTTGAAATTATTTTATCAATTTGGAGTTATTTGGTTTTTATTCAAATTATTTTTCTCCAAAAAATAAAATATATGGAAAATAGTGTAAAATAATTCCCTAAAGTAGAAAAGTGGAGAAAAATGAGTTTGAAATCATTTTAGCATTTTAAAATTATTTTTATTGGGTTTTTAAATAAACCAGTAGCACTATTTGATTTGTTTAAATTTTTGTGGATTTTATTTGACGCTAGAAAAATGTTCATGTTACAGAAAATATTTTTCTGAAAATTTTGATATATTATATGCCCATGTATAATTTTTATTATTTGTTGTTTATTCTTGTTCTTTGTAAAATTTGTTTAAAAAACTCCCTTCCGCCGACTAGGCCGGCCCAGCTCCAGCCAGGCCGCGGCCCAACCCGACGCACGCGAGCTGCGCCTCCGACTCTGGGAAGAGTCCGCCCCGGCCACGCCTCCCGCCGCCGCTAGCCGTCCCGCGGCCGGACTCCGCCTCCATCGCCCCTCGCCAGAGCCACCGCCTTCCCCCTCCTTTATAAGCCGACCGCAAACCCTCTCTCTCCCCCTCGCATCGCGCCGCCGCTGCCACATCTCGCAGCAACCGCCGCCACTTCCGACGAGCTCCGCCGCCGTCGCCCCGCACCGTCCAGCCGCCATCGACCACTGCCGACGCCGCCATCGTCGTCTCGACGCCGACTCCCAAACTACTCCGTTGCCGTCGCTTGACCCGAACCACCGCCTGTCCTGTCTGAAGCCGCCGCCGCCGTCTTCTCCGGCGACGTCGACGCCCACCACCGCGGTAAGCCGCCGCTGCACCTCATCCGTCCGATCTAATTTAGATGGATAAGATTAGATTAGACTCATTTTTTTTGTTAGTTCGAACCGGTATGATTTAAATAGCGAACGCTTGCTATTTACCTCTTCGCAGAAAACGAATTCGTCCGTTAGTTTTCTTTAGCGAACGTTCATTCTGTAGGTTTTTCTTTTTCTTTTTGTTATCGGCCAGGGACCCAATTGCAAATTGTTTTCTTACAGATTAGCCCCTGGTTTTCAAACTATCACAACATTTATACCGTTTATCCAAATCCAACGAAACCAACGCCCACTTCTTTGTTATGATTCCCTCTGTCCAGATAATCAACTTAAACATATTTTTGAAAGTTTAAAATTTGATTTCAAACAGATTTGAATTCAAACTTCTTTTGTTCATAACTCGAGTTTTATAACTCCGATTTAATTGATTCTTTTTGCTAATTGAAGCTCTTGACCTAAACTTTCTAATAAGACCAAATCCACCCAATTTTGGTACTGTTAGAAATTGTTTTCTGTTCCAAGAGTTAATTGCTTGTTTTCAAAGTTTTCCAATATCTTGTCTTCGACTCTTTTGCATGAGTGCTTATGTATGCAATTGCTTGCTTACGCTAGATTGATCGGAGTGTGATGAGTAAAACTATCAGGAGTTATGAGTGTGACGAATCTTCATCAACAGTACACGACAAGTTTTCACACTTTCAACATACTCTTTTATACCTAGTTTTTATGCGTTAGTTTCAACCCTCAAAGATTGCATGAGTAGGATTGGGAACATGTGGCTATACTATGTAGTTGATGAGGTAGGAACCTATTACCTTTTGAAACACCCCGGGAATATTCGTTGTGTCATATATTGCTTAGCCATGCTCGTAGACATGGATTGGTTTGTGAGATTCATGCAAGTTGTGAGAGATAATAACTAAGGGAAACTTAAGGCAGCTACTTTAATATACATCTGGGTGGATTGGTTGGGGCACCCTGGGGATGTACCAGTGGCTTGCCCGGACACCTGGGGAATCCAGTGTTGTCCTAGGAGATCCTGGGGTACCCGTGTGATCATCCTATGGTTTGCCACACAGGCTCAAAGGGATCATAAGATTATTCATGATAGAAACTTCCGTGTGCAGCCACAAGCAATTATGGGCTCTGGCATAGTTGAGTAAGTTGTGGGAAACCTTTCCATGATGGGCTAGCAGATGTAGGGGATTGTAGGTGTACCGGCCTATCTATCGGTTAAGGAGACCTCCTCGGATAGACTGTGTCTCGATCATCCATTTCTCAAACATCATGCAGTGCGAGAAATTCAACGGAGGAGATCAAGTCTTGTGGGGAAAAGTGTGCAAACCTCTGTAGAGTGTACAAACTAATCATGATTAGCCATGTCCCCGTTATAGACGTCTTGAGTATTTGGTGTTTGAATTATTGATTGATCTCATCACTCTATTTAATGAACTTTGTTGGGTTATTAATGATTTGGTGATTTTGGGATTGAGTTGGGGTTACCTTCTCAATATGGGTAATTTAACTTGGTAGTTGAATAAAATCTATTCCTTTGTTGTAGGAAAAAATTAGCTTTATGCAAAATTAAACTTAGAGCCTCCACCAGCCAAATATGCATGTAGTGATAGCTATTATTCATCATTGCTCTATGGTGTGAATTTGCTAGTACATTCAATGTACTGACTTACATGGTTGCAACGTCTCATGTTGCAGGATTCTTACGACGAGTAAGTGATACATTAGGGTTACGATGTCTACACTCAACTTTGTCGTTGGTGTTGTTGGGACTCCTCAACTTTGTTGTTACTTCCGCTATATGGATTGAGGTAATAGTATTTACGTTACTATATACATGTGATTTACCTTTGTTATAAATCCTCGAGTTATGTGTGTGTCAGCATACCGATCTAGGGATGACACTTAAGCATAGAGACTTCAATCTATTCGGGTCGGGTCGCTACAAGATGGTATTAGAGCACATGTTGACTGTAGGACGTGTCCCTAGAAACTGGCAAGCCCATAGGAAAGATTTTCTTTATTTTCAAAGAGATCTTTTACCTCTCTTGTTTTCTGAGCTTTATCAAATATTCCCTTTTAGTTAGACTATACACCTTTCCCCTTTTGACCACACAAAGATTCAGCTGATGAGACCACTCCAAGAAATACGAGATATCAGACATCTAAGACCACTTCAGAATGAAGAGGATTTTACCATGCATTATAGTAATGGAAACTACAACGGTTGAAGACACCGAAGGCTAGGAGAATTTGAAGGCTCTCAAGAATTTCCACATTAGTGTGACCTAGGAAGGCTACCCTGATGGAACTTGTCAGACTGTTGAAGCTGTCAATATCCGAGATCAAGGTGTGCCGGAGAAAGACCGGAACATGAAGCGTAAAAACTCAAAGTTTTTGTCAAGAAAACTCCAAGGCAGGAGATATCAACTATGGAATGATAGCTCATGGCGGAGACAAGGGCATAAACACAACTATCCATGATGTTATCGCCCGCTTATGCTAACATCACTGTGCTGAGTTAAGCATGCATTTCTTCGGAAGGATTGGATGACAAAAGGGCTAATGGAGAACCTATCAGCAAAACATGAAGTTTTAACCTTAGCTGGTGTATCACGATCTGGAGTATTACATCAAGAATTTTAAAATGGACCTTCAGGAAGCCGTATTTGACAAGGAAGTATTTTGCGAAGAATTCAGGCCCCAGAAGCTGAAAGTAGCCAAGCTGGAGGAGCAAAACCTCGAGATACCAGAGATTCGTCAGGAACTGAAGGACAGTAGGACCATGGCTCATGCCAAGGATGTTGAAACCCAGAAGTTTGGAACGCAACTCTTAAAGGACGTCACGAGAGACTTCGCGTCAACAGAAATGACCTGGTAGAAGAACTTGAGAAGATCAGCAAGCACGATCAGAAGAAGCCATCGGAGACGTGAACAAGACTTGAAGAGTTTGGCGACTTTGAAGATTTATTGACCTTTAGAAGACCAAAACCCCTGTTATACACTTACGTTAGATGCGACGATTGTGAGCTGTCATTCCTTTGATGTTTTTCCGACAGCCACAAATAAAACATGTCTCTTCAAAACTATTGTTTGTATTGTGTGTATCCCTCTCTGTCTCTCTCATCTCACCCCAAAAACCTTGGAACCAATAGAGGATGAATGGAGATGAACTCATATTTTCCGGACTGATGACTCAATTGGAGACGGACCGATGGATTCAGAACATGGAAGATCACATGAAGAATAACACTATAGCTGGAAAGGATATGGCCCAAAGATGCTCTTCAAAGGCTTTGAAAGAGGTGCTGCTACTTGGTGGAGGATGTACCAAACCATCAATGGATGGCAAAGAGTAACCACTTGGGAAGAATTTAAGTTGACTCTGCTAAACTCTCGGCTTGTGTCCCAGAAATTGAAGCCTTATGGAAATGATATGAAGAAACCTTGTGCATGCAAACTCTGTGGAGAAATAACACAACCATAAAGAACACAAGGATGAATGCCCTGATTGTGAAGAAAGTCACCCATCGGAAGAATGCCCAACTAGGCAGATTACTTGTTTCTTGTGTGAAGGGACTACCCACTACCCTGCTTAGTGTCACATTTACCCCATGGTACAAAGAACCATCCAGTAGAAGAAATAAGCATGAAAGGAGCCCTCATGGAAATTTTAGAAGAACCTATGATGAAGAAGAGGTGGAGAACACACCCGAGGAATACCCAATTAAACCCTGCACCAAGTCATGCTATTCATGTGGAGAAGAAGGACACGTCTCCCAGAATTGTTTGAAGGGGGATCTAGTAGCATTCCCGACAGTGGAAGTAGAGTATGACCCACAGGAAATAGAAGCCATGATTGGCACGGAAAGTCCGAGAAGAGAAATAGATTGGATTCCAGGAACAACCCAATTTCTACAAAGAAGGACCTGAGTCATATCACATGTTTCAGGTGCAAAGATTCATGCACTACTTCAACGGTTGCCCAAAAAGGAAGCCGAGGACCCAAGGAGGCTATGTAATCATAAGGAAACCTTGAGACTTGTCAGAAGTAATATGTTTCCGTTGTAATGAAGCAGGGTACTTTGCCAGATATTGTCCCAATGAGGATATTCATGTTAAATAGTTGAGTCTGTGAGGAATATAGTAGTAGTAGTGGGAACAATTCATTTATATCGAGGTGTTGAGTTGAGGCATGTAATGGAAATGCAGGAGATTGTAATAATTTGAGAATCAATAAAGTTAGCATTGTTGGTACTAATTTGGATTATATGAGTTGTTACTTCATGAACAAAGATTTTGACCATTTTCGAGGATGCGTGAAATATGGTCTATGGAAGAATTTGTGCATTTTAAGGGTGGTAGTACCCTGTGAGGACTCTTGACCCCTAGAAAAGATGATGATATTCCACGGAGTGGACTTCGGACAAAATAAGTACGATTTTTTTCTCGATATGTGGGGTATCCAAGGAATATGAAGGGATGAAGTACTATTGGATATAAAGGAGGGATAATGTTGGTAATATGGAGCAATTGTAACTCCATGATGAGTTTGAGTAATCATGTCTTAGTTTGGTACCAATAGAAGGAAGGGAGATAGTACAATTGGATGGATTTAATAATGCTAGGAAGCTAGATGTTGAAATAATGATCAGTTGCCCCGATGATGAGTTCAAGGTTTACAAGTGATGAGATGGTCCATAACCCACAGGCCCTAGGACCTGCCAAGGAGCAAGCACACTCTTGCTGAAGGAAAAACCCTGAAAGAAGTTACGACTTTGTCAACAGACGATCTTAGGAGTTTACGCAAAACCTGAGAGATGTGAAGAAACGATAGATGTTTTGTTCAGCTTACAGAATCCATGGATTTATCCAAACTCAGTTCGTCAACTTGATAAAATCTGCAATGCTTGTGAGGATGACCGACTGTTAGAATGCGAGATTCGCTAAACCATATACAAGGTAATGATTTGGGTGTGGGATGGATTGATCACCATACCAACTTACTCTTATTATTCGCCTTGCTATATGGGATGGTAAATCTGAGTGACTTGCCTATAGTAGAGAGACGGCGATATTATACCTTGTTTAAACCTTAGAACGGTATGACAATTTTCCCTTGTACAAGGCAACTATTGCTAATCGTAGGTCATACAGTGAGAATGAAGCCCAGACCCGTTTTCTGCAAGGACCCAATCAAATTGTTTGATGACCACCATGAGATATCGATAGTTGTTTAGTATTGGCGCCAGACCCGTCAGCTAAGAAGACTCGGTCACAGAGGTACCATACCAAGAAGAAATGGACACAAGAATCGAGGGAAAAGGTTATCCACTACCAGAAGAGCCAGAGTAGGAATTTTCCCGAGAATCTGAGAAGATCGACACTGTCAAGAATAAGGATAGAGTATAGGATTATTGATGGAACTGTAACAATGCTTCTGAGGGTGGTAGCACCCCAGACCCCATGTGACAATCGATGGATTTTGAGAAGACCCCTGAACCTAACCTATTTCTTGCTAGCCTCTCAGAATCTCGAGGACGAGATTCATTTTAAGGGTGGTAGGTTTGTAACATCCCAAAATTCTAAATTTTGGAATGTTATATTAAATAGATAGTTTTGATTGTTTGTTTGATTGTGGTGTGGTTGTTTGGGTGAAACTGAGCGAAATTTGAAACTTTTTGAAAGTTAAATGAGAGGGAATAAAAGGACTTTCCCAAACTTTCACCTTGCATTTATGATCTCCATGAATTAAAATTCTTGTCAAACACAAAACCCTAGAGAAAAGATAACATTACTTATTCCATTTAAAATGAAAAGGGGTTTTTGAAAACATTTGAATTTCATTTGGAAATATTTCAAATTCAGAAACTTTATGCAACTCAATGATTTTCATGAGAGAAGATAAAATGGCTTCTTCAAAACATATGAAATATGAGTTGGAAGTTTAAAAGAATCAAAATTAAAGTTCATTTGAAATTATTTTTTCAATTTGGAGTTATTTGGTTTTTATTCAAATTATTTTACTCCAAAAAATAAAATATTTGGAAAATAGGGTAAGATGATTCCCTACAGTAGAAAAGTGGAGAAAAATGAGTTTGGAATCATTTTGGTATTTTAAAATATTTTTATTGGGTTTTTAAATATACCTTTAGCACTGTTTGATTTATATAAATTTTTGTAGATATTATTTGATGCTAGAAAAAATTTCATGTTATATAAAATCTTTTTCTGAAAATTTAGATATATTATATGCTTATATATAATTTTTATTATTTGTTATTTATTCTTGTTGTCTGTAAAATTTGTTTTAAAGAAAACTCCCTTCCATCGACTGGGCCAGGCCGCGGCCGAGCCCAACTCCCGTGAGCCGCCGCCTCCGACTCCGGGAGGAGTCCGCCCCGGCCACGCCTCCCGCCGCCGCTGTCCGTCCCGCGACCGGACTCCGCCTCCATCGCCCCGCGCCAGAGCCACCGTCTCCCCCCTCCTTTATAAGCCGACCCCGGACCCTCTCTCTCCTCAGATCGCGCGCCGCCAAGATCTCACAAAGAATCGCGTCGCCGCCGACCTCCGCCGCCATCGCCCCGCACCATCCTGCCGCCATTGACCACCGCCAACGTCGCCATCGCCGTCGTCTCGACCCAGACTTCGACTACTCCGGTTGCCGCCCAGCCCCGAGCCACCGCCTGCCCCTCGTCTGCTGCCACCATCGTCTTCTCCGTGACGCCGACGCCCACCACATGATAAGCCGCCACGCACCTCGTCCGTCCGATCTAGGTTAGATGGATAGGATTAGATTAGATTCATTTTTTTCTTAGTTCGAACCGGTATGCTTTAAATAGCGAACGCTCGCTGTTTACCTCTTCGCAGCGAACAAATTCGTCCGTTAGTTTTATTTAGCGAAAGTTCGTTCGGTAGGTTTTTCTTTTTCGGCCGGGACCTAGTTGCAAATAGTTTTCTTACAGATTAGCCCCTGGTTTTCAAACAATCACAACTTTTACACCGTTTGTCCAAATCCAACGAAACCAAAGCACACTTCTTCGTTATGATCCCCTCTGTCTAGATAATCAACTTAAACATATTTTTGAAAGTTTAAATTTGATTTCAAACAGATTTGAATTCAAACTTCTTTTATTCATAACTCGAGTTTTATAACTCCGATTAAATTGATTCTTTTTGCTAATTGAAGCTCTTGACCTAAACTTTCTGATAAGAACAAATCCACCCAATTTTGGTACTGTTAGAAATTGTTTTCTGTTGCAAGAGTTAATTGCTTGTTTTTGAAGTTTTCCGAGATCTTTTCTTTGACTCTTTTGCATGAGTGCTGATGTATGCAATTGCTTGCTTACGATAGATTGATCGGAGTGTGACGAGTAGAACTATCAGGAGTTATGAGTGTGATGAATCTTCATCAACAGTACAAGGCAAGTTCACACTTTGATCATACTCTTTCATACCCAGTTTTTATGCATTAGTTTCAACCCTCAAAGATTGCATGAGTAGGATTGGGAACATGTGGCTATACTATGTAGTTGATGAGGTAGGAACCTATTACCTTTTGAAACACCCCGGGAATATTCGTTGTGTCATATATTGCTTAGCCATGCTCATAGACGTGGATTGGTTTGTGAGATTCATGCAAGTTGTGAGAGATAATAACTAAGGGAAACTTAAGGCGGCTACTTTAGTATACATCTGGGTGGATTGGTTGGGGCACCCTGGGGATATACTAGTGGCTTGCCCGGACACCTGGGGAATCCAGTGTTGTCCTAGGAGATCCCGGGGTACCCGTGTGATCATCCTATGGTTTGCCACCCAGGCTTAAAGGGATCATAAGATTATTCATGCTAGAAACTTCCGTGTGCAGCCACAAGCCATTATGGGCTCTAACATAGTTGAGTAAGTTGTGGGAAACCTTTCCATGATGAGATAGCAGATGTAGGGGATTGTAGGTGTACTGGCCTATTTGTCAGTTAAGGGGACCTCCTCGGAAAGACTGTGTCTCGATCATCCGTTTCTCAAACATCATGAAGTGCGAGAAATTCAACAGAGGAGATCGAGTCTTTTGGGGAAAACTGTGCAAACCTCTGCAGAGTGTAAAAACTAATCATGATTAGTCGTGTCCCCGGTTGTGGATGTCTTGAGTATCTGGTGTTTGAATTATTGACTGATCTCATCACTCTATTTAATGAACTTGTTGGGTTATTAATGATTTGGTGATTTTGGAATTGAGTTGGGGTTACCTTCTCAATATGGGTAATTTAACTTGGTAGTTAAATAAAATCTATTCCTTTGTTGTAGGGAAAAATTAGCTTTATGCAAAATTAAACTTAGAGCCTCCACCAGCCAAATATGCATGTAGTGATAGCTATTATTCATCATTGCTCTATGGTGTGAATTTGCCAGTACATTCAATGTACTGACCTACATGGCTGCAATGTCTCATGTTGCAGGATTCTTACGACGAGTAAGTGATACGTTAGGGTTACGATGTCTACACTCAACTTTTCCATTGGTGTTGTTGGGACTCCACAACTTTGTTGTTACTTCCGCTATATGGATTGAGGTAATAGTATTTATGTTACTATATACATGTGATTTACCTCTGTTATAAATCCTCGAGTACTGTGCGTGTCAGCATACCGATCCAGGGATGACACTTAAGCACAGAGACTTCGATCCGTTCGGGTCGGGTCGCTACAATAACCCTCAGGTACAACAGGCAGTTCATATCTAGGGGGGAATCATAATCTTCAGTTTCAATAATATCATCAGTTTCAGTAACTTCATTGTCTCTAACCCTAGCAAGTTATTCATCAAGAAATTCACCTAATGGCACAGTATTATCAAGCACAGAAGTAGTTCCATCATAAGCATCATGCATAGCAGAAGTGGCATCGTCAATGACATGCGACATATGAAAGTCAATAGCAGGTGTAGGTGTCGCAAGTTTACTCAAAACAGAAGGAGAATCAAGTGCAGAGCTAGATGGCAGTTCCTTACGTCCCCTCGTAGTTGAGGGAAAAATCTTAGTTCTTTGATCTTTCAGATTCCTCATAGTGATCAATAGATATAAATCCCAAGTGACTCAGAGAATAGAGCTATGATCCCCGACAACGGTGCCAGAAAAAGGTCTTGATAACCCACAAGTATAGGGGATCGCAACGGTTTTCGAGAGTAGAGTATTCAACCCAAATTTATTGATTCGACACAAGGGGAGCCAAAGAATATTCTTGAGTATTAGCAGTTGAGTCATGAATTCAACCACACCTGAAAGACTTAATATATGCAGCAAAGTATTTAGTAGCAAAGTAGAATGGAAGTAGCGGTAACGGTGGCAAAAGTAACAATAGCAGTTTTGTAGCAATCGTAACAGTGGCAACGGAAAAAGTAATGAAGCAAAGATCAATATATGAAAAGCTCGTAGGCAATGGATCAATGATGGATAATTATGTCAGATGGCATTCATCATGCAACAGTTATAACATAGGGTGACACAGAACTAGCTGCAATTCATCAATATAATGCAGGCATGTATTCGGAATATAGTGATACGTGCTTATGGAAAAGAACTTGCATGACATCTTTTGTCCTACCCTCCCGTGGCAGCGGGGTCCTATTGGAAACTAAGGGATATTAAGGCCTCCTTTTAATAGAGTACCAGACCAAAGCATTAGCACTTAGTGAATACATGAACTCCTGAAACTACGGTCATCACCGGGAGTGGTCCCGACTATTATCACTCCGGGGTTGCCGGATCATAACACGTAGTAGGTGACTATTGACTTGCAAGATAGGTTCAAGAACACAAATATATTCATGAGAACATAATAGGTTCATATCTGAAATCATGGCACTCGGGCCCTAGTGACAAGCATTAAGCATAGCAAAGTCATAGCAACATCAATCTTAGAACATAGTGGATACTAGGGATCAAACCCTAACAAAACTAACTCGATTACATGGTAAATCTCATCCAACCCATCACGGTCCAGCAAGCCTATGATGGAATTACTCACGCACGGCGGTGAGCATCATGAAATTGGTGATGGAGGATGGTTGATGATGACGATGGCGACGGATTCCCCTCTCCGAAGCCCTGAACGGACTCCAGATCTGCCCCGAGGAAGAACAGGGCTTGGCGACGGCTCCGTATCGTAAAACGCGATGAATCCTTCTCTCTGGTTTTTTCTCCCTGAAAGTGAATATATGGAGTTGGATTTTAGTTCGGTGGAGGTCCAGGGGGCCCACAAGGTCGGATGGCGCGCCCCAGGGGGGTGGGCGCGTCCCCCACCCTTGTGGCCAGGGTGTGGGCCCCTTCTGTTGATTCTTTCGCCAATATTTTTTATTAATTCCAAAACTTATCTCCGTTAAGTTTCAGGTCATTCCGAGAACTTTTTATTCTGCATAAAAATAACACCATGGCAATTCTGCTGAAAACAGCGTCAGTACGGGTTAGTTACATTCAAATCATGCAAGTTAGAGTCCAACACAAGGGCAAAAGAGTTTGGAAAAGTAGATACGGCAGAGACATATCAGCGGGAAGGCCTTATTTGCAAATGTGGAGAGGGGTGTGGGTATTTTTTTGCAAAATTGCCATAGCTTCCTTCCTATCCGTTAGATATAAATCTGACGACCTATATTGCAGGATGGCAGGCACACCATCATCACCAACTCTGTTTTGTAATCCCTCTGTTCCTAAATATTTGTATTTTTAGAGATTTCAACAAGTGACTACATACAGAGCAAAATGAGTGAATCTACACTCTAAAATATGTCTATATACACATCCGTATGTGGTAGTCCATTTGAAATCTGAAAAAGACAAATATTTAGGAACGGGAAGAGTATAAGAGTAGACATAGAGATATATCTCCAGCATCATCCACACCGAAAATGTGCTGGACTGGTTAGCGCCGGATGCTCGCAACGCGATGACCTGAGTTTGAACTTTGTCTTTAACTTTACATTTTTATATTATATATTACTTAATATATACTTCTTTCGCTACTGTACTGATAGTGGAACCCACGAAGTACTTAGAATACAAGAATAAGGATGGATTTGTTTCTTTTGATCTTTCTGTACGAAGCTGTAGCCACCCTGCAAGTCATGTGTACACTGTACATGCAATTAACTTTTTATAGAGGGAGAATCATACACGCAATTAACTCAAATGGATTGGATGTGACTATTATTTCCAGCATAAGAGCATCTCCAACGGCAGCTGGCAAATTTCCTCCTGCTTCCTTCCGCGGATGACGAATCCAACGCCATCGGCATACATTTTCACAGCTCTAACCAACCAGAGGAAATTCATGCAAAGACGGACTGATTTCTTATAAGCATGAAGGATTTCGTATAAAAAGCCAGATCTTCATATAAACATGATGGATTTCATTACATTTACATGAACTAAGCAGTGCTAATCTGGCTCTCGTGGTATAATTAATACCTAATATAAATGGCCGCCGCGGATCCCTTTGTCTTCCTCATGTCCGACAGACACTTGCGGGGTCGACGAAGGTCCTCGAAGTAGCAAAGAAACCACCTGAATACGCGGTCGTCGCCTCGGCAGAGGCCTTCATGGGACCCAAGTGGCGGCGGCCTCCCGTGTTCTACCTCTCCTCGATGATGGCGGCGGGCGTGGACAAGCTGGCCACTGACTCGTTGCTCTCCATGCACCTGGCTTTTGTCTCTTCCTGCATGGCGCTGCCGCAGGCATGGGAGGTGCGCCCACAAACACGATAGGCACGACCACCGCAGACACTGGTGGCACGATACGACGCGGCAGCGATGACACCCGTGCCGCCGTGCTCGCCGCCGTGCCGGTGTGGAGCAACTCGCGACTCCTCATCGAGCTGAACTAGAGCGGCGAGTTGCTGAACCATGCACCGGCTTGGGGCGGGAACTGGCTCCGCCGGGCCAAGTGAGGTTGGTGAAGCACCGAGCAGCCTCGCTCGTATCCAGAGGGCTCGGCGGGCCACCCAGCCGGGTAGTATGCCAGAGAACGGCTCCTAGGAAGCCATCGGAAGAGTGGAGAAAATGGTGAAGGAGGAGACGGGGGAGCGGCGGAGGGGTGCGATTCTTGCCCGCTGTCTGTCTGGCCTTGTTTAAATAGAGGGCGGACGGTAGGAGCTTGGCCGGCGTCTGGCCTCATTTAAACTGAGGGCGGATGGGAGGAGCTCGACCGGCATTGCATTTAATTCCGGCTCGCCCATGAACGGATGTGTGGCTGGAGTAGGTTTCCCGGTTTGCATGCGGGTTTAACGGAGGCGTTTGATGGAGGCGAGGAGGCGTGTTCAGCCGGGCGTGCAGCAGGCGACGCAGTACTATTCGATTTGACAGCTACTAGTAAACCAGGACAGTTCCCGATACAACTTTAATGCAGACGAGGGAGAGGGTAGCGGTTCTTGAAATCTTGAACGGCCAATGATGCATCCTCCTTCAATTAGCATCATGAATGCATGAGGGGAGCAATGTGAGGAGGACGGGGAAAAGAGACAACCGATGTGAATGCAACGCATTTTGCACTCATATAAAGGCGCCCCTCTGTTCCAATGCATCTACCACATCATACGCACCTAAGCACCTACACTAAGCGCAAAAGTGCTCACTCTAGACCCATGGCGGCGATGCACGCGAGCGGCCAGCGGCTGTGCCAGATGGTCCACGACGCCGGCCTGCGGCATGGCACCGAGGATCATCTCCAGACGGTGTTGGAGACCGGCTGGTTCATGACCATCGTCAACGCCAGCTACGACTCTTAGTTGGACCAGATGATCTTTGCCACCATCAACAAGTTCACCGCCGTCAAGAAGCTCGCGGACGACATAGCCGTACTCCTCCAGCCCGCGTGCCCGGGCTCCTCATTGCCTGCCACCCTAATCGGCCTCCATGGCGAGAACCTCTTTCAAGCACTGGTGGCCCTACGACTGCTCGCCGAAGCAACGAAGAATGTCCACCTGGAGGTCGCGCTCGCCGCGAGGCGCCTCGCCCTGCAAGAATTCGTCGACCTACACATCCACGTGTACGAGAAAGTTGTGTACATAGTTATCTACAAGGCCGGTGAAGACGCTGCAACGTTGCCCTCGTCAACCGGCTGGAAGAATTGGACGCCTTTGTTGAGAAGCACCTTGACTTTGCTGCTACCTCTTGAGCACTGTGTTGGATTTTCCTTGAAGAGGAAAGGGTGATGCAGCAAAGTAGCGTAAGTATTTCCCTCAGTTTTTGAGAACCAAGGTATCAATCCAGTAGGAGGCTATGCGCGAATCCCTCATACCTACACAAAACAAATAACTCCTCGCAACCAACGCGATAAGGGGTTGTCAATCCCTTCACGGTCACTTACGAGAGTGAGATCTGATAGATAAGATAGGATAATATTTTTGGTATTTTTGTGATAAAGATGCAAAGTAAAATAAAAGCAAAGTAAAAAGCAAAGGAAATAACTAAGTGTCGGAAGATTAATATGATGAAGATAGACCCGGGGGCCATAGGTTTCACTAGTGGCTTCTCTCAAGAGCATAAGTATTTTACGGTGGGTGAACGAATTACGGTTGAGCAACTGACAGAATTGAGCATAGTTATGAGAATCTAGGTATGATCATGTATATAGGCATCACGTCCGAGACAAGTAGACCGACCCCTGCCTGCATCTACTACTATTACTCCACTCATCGACCGCTATCCAGCATGCATCTAGAGTATTAAGTTCATGAAAACAGAGTAATGCCTTAAGCAAGATGACATGATGTAGAGGGATAAATTCATGCAATATGATAAAAACCCCATCTTGTTATCCTCGATGGCAGCAATACAATACATGCCTTGCGGCCCCTCATCACTTTGGGAAAGGACACATAAGATTGAACCCAAAGCTAAGCACTTCTCCCATTGCAAGAAAGATCAATCTAGTAGGCCAAACCAAACTGATAATTCGAAGAGACTTGCAAAGATAACAAATCATACATAAAAGAATTCAGAGAAGATTCAAATATTGTTCATAGATAATCTTGATCATAAACCCACAATTCATCGGTCTCAACAAACACACCGGAAAAATAAGATTACATCGAATAGATCTCCACGAGAGAGGGGGAGAACATTGTATTGAGATCCAAAAATAGAGAAGAAGCCATCTAGCTACTAACTATGGACCCGAAGGTCTGAGGTAAACTACTCACACTTCATCGGAGAGGCTATGGTGTTGATGTAGAAGCCCTCCGTGATGGATGCCCCCTCCGGCGGAGCTCCGAAACAGGCCCCAAGATGGGATCTTGTGGGTACAGAAGGTTGCGGCGGTGGAATTAGGTTTTTGGCTCCGTATCTAATCGTTTGGGGGTACGTAGGTATATATAGGAGGACGGAGTACATCGGTGGAGCAACAGGGGGCCCACGAGGGTGGATGGCGCGCCTTGGGGGGGTGGGCGCGCCCCCCCTACCTCGTGGCCTCCTTTGTTTCTTGACGTAGGGTCCAAATCTCCCGGATCATAATCTTCCTAAAAATCACGTTCCCGAAGGTTTCATTCTGTTTGGACTCCGTTTGATATTCCTTTTCTGCGAAACTCTGAAATAGACAAAAAACAACAATTCTTGGCTGGGCCTCTGGTTAATAGGTTAGTCCCAAAAATAATATAAAAGTGGATAATAAAACCCAATAATGTCCAAAACAGTAGATAATATAGCATGGGGCAATCAAAAATTATAGATACGTTGGAGACGTATCAGGCATCCCCAAGCTTAATTCCTGCTCGTCCTCGAGTAGGTAAATGATAAAAACAGAATTTTTGATGTGAAGTGCTACTTGGCATAATTTTAATGTAATTTTTATTAATTGTGGTATGAATATTCAGATCCGAAAGATTCAAGACAAAAGTTTAATATTGACATAAAAATAATAATACTTCAAGCATACTAACAAAGAAATCATGTCTTCTCAAAATAACATGGCCAAAGAAAGTTATCCCTACAAAATCATATAGTGCGGCTATGCTCTATCTTCACCACACAAAGTATTTAAATCATGCGAGAACCCGATGACAAGCCAAGCAATTGTTTCATACTTTTGACATTCTCAAACTTTTCAATCTTCACGCAATACATGAGCGTGAGCCATGGATATAGCACTATATGTGGAATAGAATGGTGGTTGTGGAGAAGAAAAAAAAAGGAGAAGATAGTCTCACATCAACTAGGCGTATCAAAGGGCTATGGAGATGCCCATCAATAGATATCAATGTGAGTGAGTAGGGATTGCCATGCAACAGATGCACTAGAGCTATAAGTATATGAAAGCTCAACGAAAGAAACTAAGTGGGTGTGCATCCAACTCGCTTGCTCACGAAGACCTAGGGCATTTTGAGGAAGCCCATCATTGGAATATACAATCCAAGTTCTATAATGAAGAATTCCCACTTGTATATGAAAGTGACAAAATGAGAGACTCTCTATCATGAAGATCATAGTGCTACTTTGAAGCACAAGTGTGGTAAAAGGATAGTAACATTGTCCCTTCTCTTTTTTTCTCTCATTTTTTAATATATTTTTTATTTGGGCCTTTTCTCTTATTTTTATGGCCTCTTTTCCCTTTTTTTTGTCCGGAGTCTCATCCCGACTTGTGGGGGAATCATAGTCTCCATCATCCTTTTCCTCACTTGGGACAATGCTCTAAAACAAAGATCATCACACTTTTATTTTCTTACGACTCAACAATTACAAATCGATACTTAGAACAAAATATGACTCTATATGAATGCCTCCGGCGGTGTACCGGGATATTCAATGAATCAAGAGTGACATGTATGAAAGAATTATGAATGGTGGCTTTGCCACAAATACAATGTCAACTACATGATCATGCTAAGCAATATGACAATGATGGAGCGTGTCATAATAAATGGAACGGTGGAAAGTTGCATGGCAATATATCTCGGAATGGCTATGCAAATGCCATGATAGGTAGGTATGGTGGCTGTTTTGAGGAAGGTATATGGTGGGTGTATGATACCGGCGAAAAGTGCGCGGTATTAGAGAGGCTAGCAATGGTGGAAGGAAGAAAGTGCGTATAATCCATGGACTCAACATTAGTCATAAAGAACTCACATACTTATTGCAAAAATCTATAATTTATCAAAGCAAAGTATTACGCGCATGCTCCTAGGGGGATAGATTGGTAGGAAAATACCATCGCTCGTCCCCGACCGCCACTCATAAGGAAGACAATCAATAAATAAATCATGCTCCGACTTCATCACATAACGGTTCACCATACGTGCATGCTACGGGAATCACAAACTTTAACACAAGTATTCATCAAATTCACAACTACTCAACTAGGATGACTCTAATATCACCATCTTCATATCTCAAAACAATTATCAAGCATCAAACTTCTCATAGTATTCAACACACTCATAAGAAAGTTTTTACTATTCTTGAATACCAAGCATATTAGGATTATTTAAGCAAATTACCATGCTATTTAAGATTCTCAAAATAATCTAAGTGAAGCATGAGAGATCAATAGTTTCTATAAAACAAATCCACCACCGTGCTCTAAAAGATATAAGTGAAGTACTAGAGCAAAACTATATAACTCAAAAGATATAAGCGAAGCACATAGAGTATTCTAACAAATTCCAAATCATGTATGGCTCTCTCAAAAGGTGTGTACAGCAAGGATGATTGTGGTAAACTAAAAATCAAAGACTCAAATCATACAAGATACTCCAAGCAAAACACATATCATGTGGTGAATAAAAATATTGCTCCAAGTAAAGTTACCGATGGAAGTAGACGAAAGAGGGGATGCCTTCCGGGGCATCCCCAAGATTTGTCTTTATGGTGTCCTTAGATTATCTTGGGGGTTCCATGGGCATCCCCAATCTTAGGCTCTTGCCATTCCTTGTTCCATAATCCATCAAAAAAATTCACCCAAAACTTGAAAACTTCACAACACAAAACTCAACAGAAATCTCGTGAGCTCCGTTAGCAAAACAAAACAAAAGACCACTTCAAGGTACTGTAATGAACTCATTATTTATTTATATTGGTGTTAAACCTACTGTATTCCAACTTCTCTATGGTTTATAAATTATTTTACTAGCCATAGATTCATCAAAATAAGCAAACAACACACGAAAAACAGAATCTATCAAAAACAGAACAGTCTTTAGTAATATGTAACTAACGCAAACTTCTGGAACTCCACAAAATCAGAAAAAATAGGAAGACCTAGAAAATTTGTTTATTGATCAGAATCAATTGGAATCAGTATTTTATCACGTTCTGGTGATTTTTAACAATTGTTATCGTGAACTGAAAGTTTCTGGAAATTACAGCAAGATCAAATAACTATCATCCAAGAAGATCCTATAGGTTTAACTTGGCGCAAACACTAATTAAAACATAAAAATACATCTAACCAGAGGCTAGATAAAAGATATATTCCTAAACAGCAGCAAAAGCAAAAAAAAACTAAAAATAAAATTGGGTTGCCTCCCAACAAGCGCTGTCGTTTAACGCCCCTAGCTAGGCATAAAAGCAAGGATAGATCTAAGTATTGCCATCTTTGGTTTTAGGGAAGAAGAGAGCAAACTTGCTATCTAAGGAATTATCTTTCTATTTTGACAAAGTACATGGCCATTAATGGTAGAAGAAATATTAAGTATGCTGCGGAAATTGGCATCTAGGCTTGCTTTTATCCCTTTGATAGATTCATTTTGGTAAGAAAGCAAAAGAGATGTGATTTCATCTTTCTCGTTAATGGGGTGCCCAAATATAGTTTACATCTTTTCATAGGTGTCTATGGGGTCCCCTTCAAGAAAACCCTCTTCAAAAATAGAATCCAAGATTTGTTTGAACGAAGCGGGCAACCCAACATAAAAGGTTTTTAAGTAAACCTCAATTTGGTATTGAGGTATATAGCTAGCACGGATCCTTAATAGCCTATCCCAAGCATCTTTCAAAGATTCATCAAGTAAATAACAAAATATTCCAGAATCTTCTTCATCAAAATTGCTAAGGTTTTCATTGATAATTCCGGCAGGTTTTTCCATAGTATTTTTATTTATGAGTTTAGATAAGATAGCAGGATTGTCTAGAGCGCTAAAACTCGAGAGAGAAACCCCAACTCTTTTTGGTTCTGACATGGCAAGGGAAAAGCGAACGAAAAGAGGCAACCGGAAAAGAGATGGCGAATAAAACGGCAAGGGTGAAGTGGGGGAGAGGAAAACGAGAGGCAAATGGCAAATAATGTAATGCGGGAGATAAGGGATTTGTGATAGGTACTTGGTATGTTGACTTTTGCATAGACTCCCCGGCAACGGCGCCAGAAATCTTCTTGCTACCTCTTGAGCACTGCGTTGGATTTTCCTTGAAGAGGAAAGGGTGATGCAGCAAAGTAGTGTAAGTATTTCCCTCAGTTTTTGAGAACCAAGGTATCAATCCAGTAGGAGGCTACGCGCGAGTCCCTCGTACCTACACAAAACAAATAACTCCTCGCAACCAATGCGATAAGGGGTTGTCAATCCCTTCACGGTCACTTATGAGAGTGAGATCTGATAGATATGATAGGATAATATTTTTGGTATTTTTGTGATAAAGATGCAAAGTAAAATAAAAGCAAAGTAAAAAAGCAAAGGAAATAACTAAGTGTTGGAAGATTAATATGATGAAGATAGACCCGGGGGCCATAGGTTTCACTGGTGGCGTCTCTCAAGAGCATAAGTATTTTACGGTGGGTGAACGAATTACTGTTGAGCAATTGGATGAATTGAGCATAGTTATGAGAATATCTAGGTATGATCATGTATATAGGCATCACGTCTCGAGACAAGTAGACCGACTCCTGCCTGCATCTACTACTATTACTCCACTCATCGACGCTATCCAAAGATGCATCTAGAGTATTAAGTTCATGAAAACAGAGTAACGCCTTAAGCAAGATGACATGATGTAGAGGGATAAATTCATGCAATATGATAAAAACCCCATATTGTTATCCTCGATGGCAACATTACAATACGTGCCTTGTTGCCCCTCATCACTGGGAAAGGACACCGCAAGATTGAACCCAAAGCTAAGCACTTCTCCCATTGCAAGAAAGATCAATCTAGTAGGCCAAACAAAACTGATAATTCGAAGAGACTTGCAAAGATAACCAATCATACATAAAAGAATTTAGAGAAGATTCAAATATTGTTCATAGATAATCTTGATCATAAAACCACAATTCATCGGTCTCAACAAACACACCGCAAAAATAAGATTACATCGAATAGATCTCCACGAGAGAGGGGGAGAACATTGTATTGAGATACAAAAATAGAGAAGAAGCCATCTAGCTACTAACTATGGACCCGAAGGTCTGAGGTAAACTACTCACACTTCATCGGAGAGGCTATGGTGTTGATATAGAAGCCCTCCGTGATGGATGCCCCCTCCGGCGGAGCTCTGGAACAGGCCCCAAGATGGGATCTCGTGGGTACAGAAGGTTGCGGCGGTGGAATTAGGTTTTGGCTCAGATTCCGATCGTTTGGGGTACGTAGGAATATATAGGAGGAAGGAGTACGTCGGTGGAGCAAAAGGGGGCCCACGAGGGTGGAGGGCGCGCCCTGGGGGGTGGGCGCGCCCCCCTACCTCGTGGCCTCCTCCTTTGTTTCTTGATGTAGGGTCCAAGTCTCCCGGATCATAATCTTCCTAAAAATCACGTTCCCGAAGGTTTCATTCCGTTTGGACTCCGTTTGATATTCCTTTTTTGCGAAACTCTGAAATAGGCAAAAAATAACAATTCTAGGTTGGGCCTCCGGTTAATAGGTTAGTCCCACAAATAATATAGAAGTGGATAATAAAGCCCAATAATGTCCAAAACAGTAGATAATATAGCATGGAGCAATCAAAAATTATAGATACGTTGGAGACGTATCACTCGCCACAAAAGCATCCGCTCCTAAGCCGCCGGTCGGTGGCCCGGCGCACTGAGTCGAGGAGGAGGAGGTCGTACATTGATGGATGCATCTTTCTTCTTGCCACCTGTAACCACCACTGCGATTGCATCATCGTGGCCTTAATTCTTATTGCATTATTGCATTCTTGTTCTAGTCAATAAAGACATGTGCAATCCCTTTGCTCACATTTGGAGGCAATTATTTGCATCATTGTAACTAGTACTCCATCCGTCAATTTATAAGTTGTGCTTACCTTTTCCATCAACTTCGTGCAACGCACGGGCATCTTGCTAGAAAAACTACAACATGTCGAACCGCATGTGACCAAACCGACGATGCACCAACCTAGCTACTACCCTGCTTATCTGGCAGAAAAAGCTCCATCCTAGCATTTCCAATCATTATTTCTATCTATCGATCGTGCCAAGGAGCAGAACCAAATGTTAAAATTTATACATATTTCTCTATCTCTACTCTTATAAAAAACAAAGTTGGTGATGATGGTGTGCCTGCCATCCTGCAATATAGGCCATCCGATTTATATCTGACGGATAGGAAGGAAACTATGGCAATTTGGCAAAAAGATACCCACACCACTCTCCACATTTTCAAATAAGGCCTTCCCTCGTTCATCCTTTTCTCCCACAAGATAAACTACTCATACAAATGCATCTTGAAGTTCCGTGCAATGCATGGGCATCTTTCTAGTCTCCTATAGAAGACTGGTTGGTGATGGTAGTGTGTCTGCCATCCATCATTTCTGACCATTAGCTCTGCATCTAACGGCCGTGAGGTAAGTTGTGGCATTTTTGCAACAATAGCCCACTTCTTTGCTCCAATTTGCAGAAAACCCCTTATTATCTTGAAAGCAACCACATCCCTCCCCCACCTCATCAAAACAGCCTAAGAAATATATTTTGAACGAAAAGTAATATATTTTTAGTGGTATATATGTATATCAAAACAAGAGTGTTTTCTTTCAAGTTTGTGAACAAGCACTATTCTACTTTGGATCCGTCGCAATGCACGGGCACATTGGTAGTAAAAGAAAAAGGCCTGCCGCATTCGCGTCGCACCCCCACCCGCCCGAGAATCGGGAGTACTCCATGGCCCGTCCTCCACGCCACATAGCTAGGGAAGGTGTGTTGCCTAGCATTTTCACTTTCATGTGGGACCGCAGTTGAGCAAACCGACTATCGGCAAACCGCACCCCGCCCGTCGCGTTGGAAAACAGAAACGAGGAGGGGAAGATCTAGTTGTAGCACGGAAGCCAATAAATTTGGTGTCAGATGGGGCTCGTTGATAGTAGAGTAGGAGCACTCCGTACTACTACTCCTACTAGTACGAAGTTTGTACTACAACTAGTACTACCACTATACAACTAGGTACGTGCACGACACAACATCGTAGGAACAAAAAACGGGAAGATCTTGTTTTGGGTGGTTTAACTTTTTTTTCCAGTCAACGTAGTATGAATAATATGATGTGGGGGGCACCCATGAAGCTTATGTAATAGATAATGTGTTTAGAGTGCACTCCACTAAATAGATACTTTGGATCCATTACAACGCATGGGCTGGCAAATTGGTAGTAGTAAGAAACAAATTCCGGGTTTGGCACGAGTTCATACTGCGGGGGCACCACAAGGCTTGGAGCAGGAGTTACATTTCCCTCTCGGGGCCCATGGGACCGAGCTTCAGTGGCTTAGTGCACTGGCCTATGAGTCAATGACATGTGGACCTTAAATGCGGCTGGCCCACATGTCATTCTCATGAATGCAGAGCGGTGGTGGGACCGAGAGGGGTGAGGCGCAGGTCGGCGGACGAGGCTTGCCTGCTCCCCTCCCATGCTCCGATCCGTACTCCCGCACCACTAATTTTCATCCAACAGTTATAATATATTTCCTTGTGTGGGTCATCTATATCCTTAAATAAAGGTAAGCAAAGGCCTTATTTCAAGGAAATAATTTCCTGCATGAATGTGTACGCGCATGCAAGACCCTTTCCTTTCCTGCTCGTCCTCCTCCGGAACATCAGCTGCGTTGACAATGCCGGTGCCAATGCTAGAGCGTCGCAATAGGTGCCTGCCTAAGCCATGTAGCACACTGCGGCACCAGCGAGTACCACCTCCTCCATGCCAACATCGGCGTCTGGGCCATGCACATGCAGCTACTCCCGTAGTATTTTACATGCATGTTCTACTGCAGTACCACACCGATCTTGGACGAGACCATGGAGCTTGTGGACAAGAAAAGTCTCTGCCCGGCTGACGCATGTCGAGGTGCTTGACTGTTGTGACGTGCGTGCTCCGGATGAGCGGCAGGGTGCTGTTGTGAGCTGTTGTGATGTCCATGGAAGGAAACTATGGCAATTTATTAAAAAGATACCCACACCCCTGTCCACATTTGCAGATAAGGCCTTCCCTCATTCATCCTTCTCTCCCACAAGATAAACTACACATACAAATGCATCTTGATTTTCCGTGCAACGCATGGGCATCTTGCTAGTAAGAAACAAATCTCGAGTTTGGCACGAGTTTGTGCAGCAGTAGCACCACAAGGCCTGGCGCAAGAGTTACATTTCCCTCTCGGGGCCCACGGGAGTGAGCTTTAGTGGACCCGATAGGTGGCTGGTCCACATGCCATGCTCCCGAAGGCAGAGGGGTGGTGGGGCTGAGAGGGGTGAGCCGCAGGTTGGGGGACGTGTGGTGTCATGGGTTCGAGCGGCATCGTGGGAATCGCGTATGACTTGGTAGAAAGTTGATGCTCATCGCATTTCCGCTGGCCCACATGTCATGAACACAAAAGCAGAGGGGCGGTGCGGTCGAGAGGGGTGAGGCGCATGTCGGGGGACATGGTGCCGTCGGTTGGAGCAGCGTCGTGGGAATCGCGAGTGGCAGTGTATGAAATGTGATGGTCACTGTAGTTCAACTTCCATGGACAAGCTGTCATGTCTACTGACACATGCATTGCATACCGATCACTGGAAGGACATAGTAGAGAAAGCTAGGCGGATACATAGTTCCTTATAGTCAAGTAGACCTACGCTGCTACTCGTTCCAAAGACATGCACACCATCGAAATAGTTCATCTATATCAATATACACAGAGAGGAAATATATTTTTTACAAGAGAGGAAATAGTTCATCCATCCATAATGCCCTGCTTCTGGTGCGATTTTATCCGCTCGTACGTCAAGGGATAATTCTCCCATCTAGACGACCTTAATGTCAGCGTGTCGTCACCCTTCTGAAGATTTGTACTAAGCACAAAATTTGCTACTCGAATAGGGATGGTGTATGTTTATCACAATCTTCTACAGGAATTTTGATTCTGGTTTGTAGGTCAGCGATGCTTTTCAAATCAAGGTTGTACGGCGCCAGCTTCTGTTTGTCCCCTTTGATGGCTGCCCAACAGAAGTATATATCCTCCCGAGACAAGAAATCGTGGAGCTCACCTGGTATGGAGGGCGCGTGTATGATGTGGAACACCAAAACATCATCTTTGAGGCACAGCTGAAGGACGGCAGCGCGTTGGATCTTCCTAGTGGGACGCTCCGTGTACTCTGCGTCGAGACCGATGACCTTTATCTCTACCTTTTGGAGGGAGTTGGATAGATTATTGATCCACTTTCGAACAACCCTTGGGTGTTCGGTGACGGTGGCAACTATGCTCAACGAGCCTTCGACGAGGACATGTTGGACGCTAAAAACCTGTGTCTGGATCACTTTCGCCATTTGGAACCGCTGGACCGGAGGGCTATGGTTTGGAGAATTAGGATTAGATTTCTAGTCTAACTGAAGAAGATGATTATTTAAAGGGGCTTTGGAATTACTCCAGGAATATGTGAAGAGGTTAAAACAATGTGAATGCAGTGGGGTTTGGATGCAAATGAAGATGAAGGACAGGTGAAGAAGCCGAGGAAAATCGGTTCCCGATGGAGAAGTAAATGGGAGAAGTGGCCTGCAAGCAATTGATTAGACGGCTAGGTAGACTAAAAGAAAAGGCTATGTGAGTAGACTGAGGAGTGGCATCTGTTCGTGTACGTGCCCATCCTTCTAGTGCTACATGTGCCACTGGCTATTTGAGGTCACTCTTTCGAATCACCGTGGCAAGACATTTTATGATTCCTTTTTATTTCTGCACCCCTCCTGACAGGTGGGACCTATGCAAACAGATATAAAAATGTGTCGTAGCTGGTTCAGATGGATATTAGCGCGTGCGTGGGAGACACAACATTCTCTGGTTAAGGAACATGCGGTTATCCTCAAAAAAGAAGAAAAACCCCTTCTTTGCGCTTCCGCATGCACGAGAATTTGGTTCTGCTTGCAATATGGATGATACCCGGAGGATGAAGTGAACCGAGAGGCATGCGAGCACGGTAGACCTATTTCTGCTATACAGTACTACTCCGTATGTTCCTACTAGTAGTAGTACAACTGTGGTACACTTGATGGTAAAAATATTATTCATCCGGTCCTCACAGTGAAGTGATAACACCCTGCGCCCGAGGTGAAACTTGTCCAGGCGGCGTGTTCGGGTTACCAAAGTTAGCCACACCTTGTGCACTATGCAGTCACTGTCACCGCCGCTGTATAGCATGCCTCGCCTCGTCTCCCTCTCCCCTAGCACCACTCCATCTCCATCTCCGTCCCGCCGGAGATCCTGAGGTCACTCTTCATCATCTCACTGTGCCCCTGTGTACCCTCGCCTTGCTTGCCTCCCCTAGTACAACTATTCCCTCGCTAGCCGCTCTAGACTGAGAGCCTTCTCCCCCATAAATCAAGCCCCAAAATACCCCACCTTCCAAACTCCACCATGGCCAAACGCGAACCGTGCAGCATCCATATGAGCCGCGATTGGAGCAATCTCCCCACTGACATCCTCGATCTCTGTTGTTCGTGTATGGATATGTTGAGCGTCGTGCGACTGGCTGCATGCTCGAGGGACATGCACACGGCCATCGTCGAAGCGAGGCCTAAGCTTTTCAAGACACCTGCTTGCTGCTACCTGGTCTTGCGAGATTTGCTCACCATGATCTGTAGGCGTACATGATGCCCCTCGACTTCAATCCGACGTCCATTAGCCAAAACTTCTTTGCAGGTATGTAGTGGGTCGCCGTACATCATTTCCCTTGACTTCGATCCGGTCACCATTGCCCGAAACTTCTTGGCAGGTATGTACTGGGTGGGCATGAACTCCCACTGGATGGCTGCCGTTAGAGAAGACCGGAAAAATTTGGTGCTCGTGAACTTCCACACCTCCCACGAGATTATCCTTCCTACGTTGGATTATATAGGGTTTTACCATCACGGTCCAAGTCATCTAGATTGCCATGTGAGTTGGACGGACCTTGTTTTGCAGAAGATTGTAATCTGTCAAGTGCCCAGACGAGATGCGAGCTACGCAGACTTCAAGCTAATTGCCTTGTTCGACCACGGACTCGCCTATGTTTCTGCTGGTGCCTTCTTTAGCTGGAGATAGCTCACCTCGCAGTGGATCGTCAAAGCTGATATACACTTATGTGAGGCTATTGAACACAATGGCATCATCTACGCGATCGACAAAGCAGATGGCAACACGTATTACTGGGACAGTGCATGTAAGTTGTTTCCGTTTGATGTTAATGATAACGCCATGACACTATTTGAACTTTGTGTGATGATTGGCATATCCTTGTTTGAGCAGAATTTGAGTAGAACTATGGCAATGTATTAGAGATGCCGTAAATCAGCTATATTTCAAATGAGTTAATTCATGCGATTGTGACCATGTCATTACAACCAATTTGTACCCCTGAATAATCAAACGGTTAGGAAGATATGGATATTCTCCTTATTTTATAGTAATCTATATAATACTAAATATGAGTGGGTACCAATGGCCATGTTAGTTTCCTCATTTTCATGATGTAGAAACATGCATCACACTGTTGGTTTCATCTAACCATACATTAGGGAAGTAAATGTGCATATGGAGAACTCTATATTTGGAAGTAGTGAAATCCTATACTTCTTACCATGTGTACATACCTATATTGGCCTTTCAGCAATCAATGGCTAGAATAATATCCTCACAAAAATTTTGCCCACAGAACATGAGTATATAACAATGCATGGTCTGTTAGTTTCCTTGAAGAATTTGTTTATGAGGACAGAACATGATTACATAACATGCATGACATGGTATTTCCTGTGAAAAATCGATTGCGAGATAACATGAGTATAACCATGCATGGCACTTCTACATTTTTGAACCCGGTATACATTTCCCTATATTTTCCTCTTAGTTCCAACAGGGACATATCAATGCTGTTTCTTGAATTATCCTACTCATACTCTGAACAATGCTGATCTTACATTAACAATGCCTATCCTTTTTGACATGATGCAGTGTCCCTACAGTTACTGCCCTTTGTAATCACACCACCTTTGCGAAAAACAAGGAAGCACAACTGGTTCCTCGCTCGATCAGACGACGACAAAAGACTGATGATCATTCGCACACATGAGCTGGAAAAGTTATATTGCAAAAACCCCACTGTGTACAAGCATCGTGAAATACGTGAGTATCCCGACAGTGGCTATTACGTCTATGAGAAAAATGTACCCTGACCTCTCGTATTCGCTCGACACCTGGAAGCTGAAGCAATGAATGCACAGAAGCCGAGGGGTATGACATTAAATGAAAGGACGAATACAACTCTTTGAAGTCATCGGAGGAGGAACCCGCCATGCAATGTCGAAGACAATCTGCGCGCCGGATAAATCGTCATTGAAAGCCTGGTTCGGGGTCTACTGAGGGAGTCCTGGACTAAGGGGTCCTCGGGCGTCCGACCTGTTAGACATGGGCCGGACTGATGGGCTGTGAAGATACGAAGACCAAAGACTTTCTCCCGTTTCCAGATGGGACTCTCCTTGGCGTGGAAGGCAAGCTAGGCGTCCAAATATGAAGATTCCTTTCTCTGTAACCGACTTTGTACAACCCTAGTCTCCTCTGGTGTCTATATAAACCGGAGGGCTTAGTCCGTAGATAATCATAGTCATACAGGCTAGACTTCTAGGGTTTTAGCCATTATGATCTCGTGGTAGATCAACTCTTGTAATACTCATATTCATCAAGATCAATCAAGCAGGAAGTAGGGTATTACCTCCATAGAGAGGACCCAAACCTGGGTAAACATTGTGTCCCCCGTCTCCTGTTACCATCAACCTTAGACGCACAGTTCGGGACCCCCTACCCGAGATCCGCCGGTTTTGACACCGACATTGGTGCTTTCACTGAGAGTTCTGCCGTGACATCAAAAAAAGGTTTGATGGCTCACCTTGTCTTCAAGGAAAATATCACCTCCGGAGGAGCCCTAGCCCCAGGCGAAACCCTCCGGTTGGGCGGCTTCATAAGCCGACGATGACCTCTCGAGTCATCAAAAATCCCCTCCGCGTTGACTCCAAACACTCCAAACGGATGGATCCGACGGAGTAATCATCTTTAAATGAACTCCTAGATCGCATTGTCGCCTTGGGGGTCGCTATAGACTATGATCGGATTGGGCTTAAACTCGACAAGAGATAAATTAAAACTCCGCCGATCACCCACCAGTTAGCGGTAGTTGAGGAGCAAGACGACAACTCCTCCTCTATACTGAGGACGAACTATGTTCGGATCTCCGAGCTCGAGGAGCCGGACACCTGCCTCCAGAAAGACATAGCCCGCCCTCCGAACCTAGAATCGGGCAACGGGCCTAAAAACCAGTTAATATCCCGGAGCCCGAGCTATTAAGTTCAGAAGTTCTTCAAACTCCGGATTCCAAATTGGGTCGGGGTTCGGATTTAAAGCCACCCACCCACCCAGATAGACGCGATCTCACGTACATACGGAAGCAGTCTCAGGAAACAGTCCATCACTTTTGGGCCAGATTCCTCCTTGGCAAAGACAAGATTAAAGATTATCACAACGAAGACGCGATCTCTGCGTGGCAACATGCGGCTTCCAGGCCAACTCAGCAAGCACCTGCGTGGTGGCATGCAGATCTTCGTGAAGACTCCACCACCGCGCCACCTCAGCAGCCTGCCTGCCTACATGGCGCTGCACGCATCGCTTGCCAGGGCGCGTGTCGAGGCGAGGAGGAGCAGATACGGACGGGACATGCCTCGTTCCCGTCCCCGATAAAGCTAATGGACACCTAAGTAGCACATTTAATGCGTTTTGTTCCCTAATGCCAAGCGATAAGCTTGCGCACTATAGACCTTTCCACCTCCTGTGTGCCACTGTGGCAACCCCTTTTGCCTATAAAAGGAGGCCCGAGGCGACTAGGAGAGGGATTCAGCTCTTTTGGGCAAGTTGCACCCCGTAGCTAGCTCAAGAACACAAGAACACTCAATACGTCCACCAAAGCAGGACTAGGGTATTACGCATCCTCACGGCCCAAACCTGGGTAAACAATCCGTGTGCTTCCTGTTAGACCTGCTCTTCTCACGACCCCGCGCCTGCCAACCGTAGAAGGGATCCCAGTGATCCCATAGGTGTCGTTTCCTCGACATTTTTGGCACACCAGGTAGGGGGCGCAGTTGTGAGAATCTGGTTTAGCAGCCGTCTTAGCAGTTTCTCGTGGCCACGGCTTCTGGAGAAGAAGACGGCCAAGAGAACGGCGCTGCCTGCAAGCGCGAAGGGCGCCAGTACGACGACAGGAAAGCTAAGTCATGCCGAACTTTAAGTATTTCCTTTTTATATAAGGTTATTCCCCTCAGAGATCTCGTTCTTTGTATGGAAAACCTGTACGCAAAGGGGCCCTCCCGCAATTGGCAACGCCCTTGTTCTATTTCAAGTCTGCTCAACAGCTCAAGCAGCCGCGTCGAGAGTGGCAGGGTAGCCTTCCGCAATTGGCAATGCTCCCGATTCTGACTTGAGTCAAGCTCGACAGTTCAAACGGCCACGTTAAGGGCGGTAAGGTGGTTCGCCCGGCAGCAAGCACACCCGACAGGCCATTGGGGATCCGTCCTCAAGACGCCGCCCTGGGTTTACGCGCCGGCAATCCTACCCAGTTAACGTAGGGTGGATGTACAAAGGAAAATCGAACAGAAAATAACATGCATTGTATCAAAAGTGCATCATGAGTTATATTACATCCATTGTTGCTGCGGTTCTAACTAAAGATAGAAATTGTCTTGGTCATGAACCTGCAGCGGTGATGAGAAACGGGGTGCCTAATCCCGGCGCTGGCCCTCCACCCTCTGGTTTCCGTCGATGCAGATGATGATGGGCTTGATACGCTCCTTGAGCGCCGCGATGTCCACATCCTTCGGCAAGCTCTCTAGCGCGGCTCCCAAGTCGAGGTCAGGATTCCAGTGCGCCACCTTGGCGAGGACCTTGGTCATGGCACCAGCGCAAAGTCTCCGGGACTCATCGGCCAGGGAGGCCGCCCGGTCGGAGTGAAGCTGCTCCAGGGCCCCTAGGACGCCCTCGAAGAATAGGGTCAGCCTGGCGTTGGAGGTCGTGCTGCGATCCGGGGCGTACCTCACGTTCGGCATAACAATGGTGGCCAGCTGCGTGGTGATCCGGCCGGCGACGTCCTCGAGGCGGCTGACCCAGCGATTCTCGCCATCCACAAAATCCTTGTGGTTGGCGGCTTCGTTCTCCCGCTGCAGCTTCTCGGCCTCCAGATCCTTGGCTAGGGTCTCCTCCTGAGCCTTGGCCTCTGAGAGCATCTCCTCAAGGCCCTCCAGCTTCAGCTTCAGGTCTTTGATGGATTTGTTGGCCTTGGAGAGCTCCCCGGCCTTGCTGACTGCCGCACCCTGCGCCTCCGCCAGGGCGCCGTTGAGCGTGTCCTTCTCCTTGGACAGCTTTATGGCCTGGTCCTTCAGCTCGTCCCGTTCCACCTCCAGCTCCTTCACCCTGCCAGCGTGAACCAGAGCCTGGGCATCGAGCGCCTCTCTGTGCCTCTGCTCCAGCTCTTGGTTCTGCTGCACGACGAGCTTCTCCACCTCCTCATCCTTGCCGCGGAGCGTTGTGGCAAGCTTCTCCTCACGCGCGGCAAGGTCCTCCTCCTGGGAGTTCAGCGCAGCCTGGTGCTGGGTCTGAGCGGCCTCGGCTGCGGCGGCCAAGCTCTCCGCCATCTCCTGGGCCTTCTCGATGTCGGCCCGCTTCATGGTGAGCTCCACGTCGCGCTTGGCCAGCTCACCCTGGGCAACCTTCAGCTCCTCACAAGCCTGGCGGAACCAAGTCTACGTCTCGGCGACGTGCACCTTGAGGTCCACCTCCGCCTTGTCCACCATTGCCATCCTGGACTTGGCCTTGTCCAGGCGGGCACAGTGGAGCGCCTGGAGCTTCCGAAAATAGGCACCCATGGCCTGGAGAAGCCGCTCCTCCTGAGAACCGTCAGCACCGGTGCTCGGCTTGTCAACAACCTCGAGCCTGGCGGAGGCAAGCACCTCCTCGTCGAACACCTCTCCCTCGACGGGTGCCCTGGAGCTCGACGCCCCTGGAAGGTGGACGAAAAGGTTGTCACCTACCTTCAAATACCTGCCAGAGCCAGAGGTAGTGGAGGAGGACGGCTGGTCATCAACCACCTCCTCCTCGACAGCGGACTTGCCGGCCTCCCCGGCAGGCCCCTTGCCGGCCTCCCCGGCAGGCCCCTTGCCGGCCTCCTTGGCAGTGGCCTTGCCGGACTCCCCAGCGGGCCCCTTGACGACGTCCTTAGCAGAGCCCTTGGCGGTCTCCTCAGCAGCAATTTTCTCGGCCTCCGCCGCGGCATCCTTGGCGCCATCCTTGATGACGGTGTCGATGTCCTCTGGGTCCACCGAGGGGAAATCTAGATACCAAGAAGGGGATGAGGCGAGGCCAAGATCAAGATTCAGAAAGAACAGGAAAAAAGAACAGGGACGGGAGGCAAGTGACTTACCCGTGCCGGGCTGGGAAGCAGAGGTACCCTCCCCGCCAATGTTTGGCGCCAAGGCAAAGCCACCAGCGCCCAAGTTCGCCTCCTCCTCCTCCGTTTGCATGGGCTCGGTGCTTGGAGCCCTTGCCGGGGACGCCCCTCGGGGCGGCGTGGTTGATGGGGGCGGCGTGTTGGGGGTAGCCCTCTGTGGCTCCTCCTGCTGCCCTCCCCCTGCTGCAATCACGGCAAGGTTAGCACCAAGGGATCATGCCCCTAACACACGTTGACGAGGGGCGAGTGATGGACTTACGCTGGGGGCTGTGCCGGGGGCAGCCGTCTGGACTGCTCAACACCACCGGTGATGCGCCGGCGCGCCGAGGCTGGCCGCCCCAAGCCTTGGCCCTCTTCACCCTCTGGGCCAGCGTCTCCGTGTCCCTGCAAAGATGAAAACAAGTCGAGATAAATGGCACGGTCTGAGGGGGATGGAGATGACAGAAAGGAACAAGATACTTACTCGTCCTCCACCTCCTCCTCGGTTGCCTTCCTCTTCCTCCTTGGGCTGAGGGACCCGAAGTCGAAGGTGACCTCTGCATCATCATCTGCCGGAGGAGGGGAAGCTGATGGAGTCCGAGGGCGTTTGGACGAAGAAGAGGCAGCTGCTCTCTTCTTCGCCATCGTGGCCTTCACCGACTTCTTCGGCCATTGTGCCCTTGTCCGCACCGGACCCCTCCCGGGCTTGTCAGCGGTTATGCAGCCCCTGCTGGGCCGGACCGGCTCACCAGAGGTGGCCCGCCGCAGGACTCACCCTCTCCCCGTGACTGGAGGGTTGACGGCCTCGGCCTCCTCCTTCGACGACTCGTCGACCACATCTTCGATGAGAGGGGCCCCGGTGCCGGCGCTGCTGGCCTCCACAGCGGCCTCCGCCCACTGGGCGAGCTCCTTCTCCTCCGCTTCTGCCGCGGCCTTGTCCTCCACGCCACCGGCGCTGCTGGCCTCCTTGGCGAGCTCCGCCTCCACCGCCCTGGCGGCGATGTAGTCCAGCTCCGCCTGGGTGGTGTCCTGGACTAGCCGCGGCTCGGCGGTGACGTACTTCTCCTCCAGGGTGTCAAAAAATTCCTGCACCTGATCCTCCGGTGGCTCGTCCCAATTTGGGATGAGGCCATGCGTGTTGAACTCCGGCATCATGGCGATGATGTCGCTCCAACACGAGTTGTTGCTCAGCGAGACCACCCCCGCCGGCAACTTGAACAGGCCCCCCTAGCGGGCTTGCCGGCCTTCGCGGCGGCCTTGTCGAACCGCTCGACCTCGCTGTCGCGGTTCACGTCGAGCTGGAAGAGCCACTGGCAGAAGTGGGTGTGCCCCATCACCATGAGGTTGTGGTCCAAGCCAGGGCGGAGCCTCATGATGTCGGCGGCGTTGATGAAGAGCCAGGCTGGCCTCCCCTTGTTGTGCAGCGAAGCGATTCAGCGGCAGATGAAATCTGCCCCGATCATCTCAAGGGTGAGCCCGGCCTCGGTGAGACGAAGAATCCTGGTGGTGGCAACCCTGAGCTTCTTGTCGTTGACGTCGACGTCACTCCAGTCGTCCCTACGGACCGGCGGCGCGTGGCGGACCCGACAGAAGTCTGGCGGATCCTTCTCTTCAATCCAGCACACCGGCCCCGCCACTCCACCCACCTCTCCTTCTGAGCGCCATCCGGGTATGTCCCCTTGGACCTTGGGATCCAGGTGACACAACCCGAAATGGCGCCCCCCTTTTGGATTCGAGGGAAGAAGTAGTGGCGGAAGAGCGCCGTGTTGGGGTGCACTCCGGCGAAGCCCTCACAGAGATGGGAGAAAAGGGCCATGCACGCCACGACATTTGGAGTAAAATCCAAAAGGCGGAAGCCATAGGTGTGCATGATGTCACTGAAGAAATCGGAGAAAGGGGGACAGAGACCGCAGGAGAAGTAATCAAAAAAAATGGGTACCGATTCGGGGAGGCCTCGGCGCAATTGGCGGGGATGACGCGTGTGGCTGGATGCCCCATCGTCCCCCCCCCCCCCCCCCCGCCGTCTTGCACCCCCATAGGGGCTTGAATCAGTTCCGGAGTTTGAACACGTCGACCGTCGAGGGGAAGTAGGCGAGCTCCGTCTGCCGCACCGCCGACTCGCTCTCCGGCTGCTCCGACGCCCCGGCATCCTTAGCCACCCCCTTGCCCTTGGTGGATTTAGGGGCCATGGCGGCTACGAGAGGCAAAGGACAGAGGATGGCGGAGACACAGCGATGGCGAGCAAGGGCGAAGGCTTGCGAAGGAAGGAGAAGGGAGCGGCAGTTCCGAGATTGGCGAAAGCACGAAGGGTAAATGAGCAGCGCGCCCGCGGTTATTCCTTTTTACGGGGAAGACGTGGGCCGCCTCTTTTCCCATTAACCATGATGTGACGCATGCGTGTGCGAACCGCCCCACGCATGACCCACACGTCACACATGACCCTCCACGTCGCGCGTTCAACGTGGGTCGTGGGGAAGTGCAGCATACGAAACAGTTACTACGGTAAAATCCGCCCCGACTGCCCGCGCACTATTTTGGGCCTGGCCCAACAACGTGTCGCGCTTATGTGTGGCCCAGGCCCGGGGGCTCCTGTCGGTGTACAAATGTAGGGGCTCTCCTTTTGACCCCTTTACTTGTGCACGGGCAGTCAGAGCCACGCGCCGCGACCACACCTAGCAGGGCAGAAGAGGGGAGCCGGAGAGAAGTCAAAGCACAAGACAAACAAGGTGACACCAAGACCAGAAACACAAAGGCAAAAGGGGCGAGGTGGACTCCCCCGGCAAGACCCTTGTCGGGGCGGCCTCTGCAGCCCCGGCAAGAACCTTGCCGGGGCAGCTTGTCCAACGCCAACAGAGCGATCCACCCTTGAGCCCACGGGTCCCAACCCAACCAACTACATTGGGACCAGGGCTCGGGAGGCGCCTCCGTGGTGGCATGCAGATCTTCCTCAAGATCATAAATATGTGAGATCAGATGAGGACCAGAAGACGGCGACCCTCGGCGGGATCCCAGCCGAGGGAATCCGCAAGACCCCCGGCAAGCTCCTTGCCGGGGACGACTACAACGCCACGGCAAGACCCTTGTCGGGGCCCCGGCAAGGCCCTTTCCGAGGGCATCAGCGGGGCCACAGCCAGGCCCGCATCAACCAAGACTCCGCCGCCGTTCGCATGCAGCTGCCAGCCCAACCAACTAGGCAGGCATCTGCATGGCAACATGCGGCTTCCAGGCCAACTCAGCAAGCACCTGCGTGGTGGCATGCAGATCTTTGTGAACACTCCACCACCGCGCCACCTCAGCAACCTGCCTGCCTACATGGCGCTGCATGCATCGCTGGCCAGGGCACGTGTCGAAGCGAGGAGGAGCGGCGACGGATGGGATGGGCCTCGTTCCCGTCCCCGATCAAGCTAATGGACACCTAATTAGCGCATTTAATGCGTTTTGTTCCCTAATGCCAGGCGATAAGCTTGCGCACTGTAGACCTTTCCACCTCCTGTGTGCCACTGTGGCAACCCCTTTTGCCTATAAAAGGAGGCCCGAGGTGACCAGGAGAGGGATTCGGCTCTTTTGGGCAAGTTGCACCCCGTAGCTAGCTCAAGAACACAAGAACACTCAATACATCCACCAAAACAGGACTAGGGTATTACGCATCCTCGCGGCCCGAACCTGGGTAAACGATCCGTGTGCTTCCTGTTAGACCTGCTCTTCTCACGACCCCGTGCCCACCAACCGTAGAAGGGATTCCAATGATCCCATAGGTGTCGTTTCCCCGACACCTCGCGATGCACCAGATCCAATAGTAAAGAAATCTAAGCACATCATGGGGCGCGGAACCGTTCTGGAGGGATGGCTCGACAGGCGATGCAAAATACATGCAACACCGGACACCATACCAACCCACAGCCTTAGAGCGTGTTGGATACTTCGGCAAGTGGCCAAGAGCAGCGAGGATCTCCTCACCAAAAATACCCCAGAACAACACCCCCCGGAGGATGATGACCTCAGAGTATTGACGGTCTTCGAAACTTTTGCTTCGAAAAATCAGCGCAAAAGGGCACTCCGCGACCTCGCTGAAGTCTGCCAAGTCGCAGCAATAAACCCCTGGAACGACACGACCATAACTTTCAATGCCGGTGACGAACCAAAATTCAGGACAGCCCGGGCACCAGCCGCCTTGGGCCTCAGTCCAATCGTGGACGGATTTCGGCTCACCAAAGTGCTCATGGACGGCGGCAGCGGATTAAACCTCATCTACGAGGACACACTTAACAAAATGGAAATAGACAGGAGCCGCATCGAGCAAAGTAGCATGACCTTCCGAGGAACTATTCCTAGTCGGGAGGGACGATGCGCCGAAAAAATCACACTCGATGTGGTATTCGGCGCGCCGGAGAATTATTGGTCCGAAGAAATAACCTTCCAAGTCGCCCCTTTCAACAGTGGATATCATGCCCTATTGGGGCGAGATGCATTTACACGCTTCCAAGCTATACCACACTACGGGTACATGAAGCTCAAGATGCCCGGGCCCAATGGTATAATCACTCTCGCCAGTGATCCGGACATAGCACTCCGCGCCAAAAATAAACCGCATCCTTGGCCCTCGAGGCACTATCTGAAATACTCGCGGCCGAAGAGCTAACCGCGTTGCACTCTACAGTGGATAAGGATGACATAATCTTAGACAAACGACCCAAATGCACCACCTTTAAACCAGCAGATGATATAGTCAAATTTCAAGTCCAGCCGACGGACCCCAAGAAGACAGCATCCATCGGGGCACAACTCGACCCGATGGTTGACGCCGCGCTACGAGAGTTCCTGCGTGAGAACTGGGACATATTCGCCTAGCACCCTTCTGATATGCCAGGAATCCCATGCAGGTTGGCCGAACACAGCCTCAATATATTAAAGGGATATAAACCGGTCAAGCAAACACTGCGGCATTTTTCCGAACCTAAACGACAAGCCATGGGAGAGGAGTTAGCCAAGTTACCGGAGGCCGGATTCATCAGAGAAATAAAACACCCGGACTGGCTAGCAAACCTGGTGATGGTACCAAAGAAGGATAAATCCTGGCGCACGTAAGGCCGATTTCAAAGACCTCAACAAGGCCTGCCCTAAGGATCCCTTCCCCCTCCCTCGCATTGATCAGATTATTGATGCAACCGTAGGACACGACTCACTGTGTTTCCTCGACGCATACTCCGGATACCATCAAATAAAGATGAAGGAGTCCGATCAAGCCGCAACAACATTCATTACCCCATATGGGCCTTTCTGCTTCAACACTATGCCTTTCGGGCTCAAAAACGCTGGCGCCACCTACCAACGCATGATTCAAACATGCGTGGAGAAACAGATCGGCAAGACAGTTGAAGGATACGTGGATGATGTCGTCATCAAAACCAGGCACGTCGAGTCATTGATAGACAATCTGCATCTCACACTCGACAACCTCCGTACATATGACATCGAGCTCAATCCGGAAAAGTGTGTTTTCGGCGTCCCCGCTAGAAAACTGTTGGGCTTCATCGTTTCCAATAGAGGAATTGAGGAAAATCCAGCCAAAATCCGAGCTTTGTCACAATTGGCTATGCCAACAGACCTTAAACAGGTCCAAAAACTCACGGGATGCGTGGCAGCTTTAAGCCGCTTTATCTCCAGATTGGGAGAAAAAGCATTGCCACTCTATCACCTTCTCCGACGCACCGACCACTTCGAGTGGACGGGCGCGGCAATGGCCGGACTGGAGGAAATAAAGGCCCTTTTAGCGAGCAACCCAGTCCTGACCGCGCCGAACGTCGGTGAACCCATGTTATTATACATATCGGCAACACATCAGGTGGTGAGTGCCGTGTTCGTTGTTGAGCGAGAGCAGGACGGACACTACGTATCCACTGTCCTCACACCATGCAAATCCCGATACCCCCATTACCAAAAGATAGCATACGCGGTCTTCATGGCATCACGGAAGCTGCGACACTACTTTCAAGAGTGCTCAATTACGATGGCTTCCGAGGTAGCACTCAACGACATAATAAACAACCGCGATGCCACTGGCCGGATTGCTAAGTGGGCCATTGAGCTCCGTCCATTCGACATAACATACAAACCACGCCGCGCCATTAAATCCCAAGTACTGGCTGACTTCATCGCCGAATGGACACAGGCCGAACTCCCTAAAGAGTACAACACGTATTCCAACTAGGTTATGTACTTGATGGTTCCAAAATGTTGGCGGGGTTAAGGCGGCTGTCTTAACGTCCCCCACTAGAGACGTAGTTCAGTATGTACTCCAAATATTATACACAGACTCCAACAATGCAGCCGAATATGAGGCCTTGTTGCATGAGCTTCGGATGGCTGTCTCCATGGGCATACAACGCCTGGAAGTGCGCGGGGACTCAAACCTTGCAATATCTCAAATAAAAGGAGATTTTGATGCCAAAGATCCAAAAATGGCGGCTTACCGCAATGCCGTTCTTAAAATATCGGCCCGTTTAGAGGGGCTCGAGTTTCATCATGTGGCTCGAGAAAGTAATCAAGCGGTGGACGTCCTTGCTTGCATCGGCGCCAAGCGCGACACCGTCCCACATAACATCTTTCTGGAAAGGCTTTTTAAGCCGTCTGTGCTGTGGCAAGGGGAGAGCGGCAACAACAGTCCGGACCCGACTATAACCTCAGATGCTGAACACACCGATATCATCGGGGGCTCAGCCACCGAAATAACACCATCGGCCCATCTCATAATGGCAGTCATTGCCCCATGGACCGAACCCTTCTTGGCCTACCTTAATAGGCGAGAACTCCCTAAGGATCAGAATGAGGCTCGCCGCATTGTCCGGCGCTTGAAAGCCTACAAGGTTCACGATGGAGAACTCTACAAGAAAAGCGCTACCGGAGTACTCCAAAGATGTATCTCCGAGGAAGAGGGGCGGCAGCTCTTGGCTGAAATTCATGCTAGTCTCGGTGGTCACCACACCGCGGCTCGGGCCCTTGTAAGCAAGGCCTTCCGTACAGGTTTCTATTCACCGACGGCCCGAGCAGACGCACAGGACCTTGTCCAATGTTGCGTCGGATGCCGGCTTTTCGCCAACCAGAGCCATATGCCACCCACCGCTCTATAAACAATCCCCATCACTTGGCCTTTTGCAGTCTGGGGGCTTGATATGGTTGGACCCCTTAAAGGAGGAAGCCATAAGGAAAAATATCTGCTGGTCATGGTGGATAAATTCACTAAATGGATAGAGGCCAAACCAGTTAAAACGGCCAAAGCCAGACTAGTGATAGACTTTATATCCGGTGTTGTACACCGTTATGGTGTCCCACACAGCATCATCACCGATAACGGCTCCAATTTCATAGCCGATGAGGTGAAAAACTGGTGCGCCAATCTGGGCATTAAGCTCGATTACGCCTTCGTCTATCACCCGCAAACAAACGGTCAAGTCAAATGAGCCAATGGTCTTATTATGAGCGGCATCAAGCCTAGACTAGTGCGGTCTTTGAAAGAATCAGACAAGCACTGGGTTGAGGAGCTCGACTCCGTACTCTGGGGGCTGCGGACCACACCCAATCGCACTACCGGATATACACCTTTCTTCATGGTGTACGACGCAGAGGCTGTGTTACCCTGCGGCATTATTCATGACTCACCTCGAGTGCGCATGTACGAAGAGAGAGAGGCCGAGCTTGATTGGCAGGACAACTTAGATGCCCTGGAGGAGGAGCGCGACATTGCAAAAGCCCATTCCGCATTTTATCAACAGCAGGCTCGCAGGTATCAAAGCAGAGAAGTGCGGGCCAAGACTTATAATGTTGGCAAACTTGTTCTACGCCTGCCGGAGAAGAAAAAGGACCAACTCAAGCCCAAGTGGGAGGGTCCCTTCATCATTGACGAAGTTCTCACCGGAGGAGCCTACCGCCTGCGTGATGCGTCAGACAATCGCCTAGAGCCGAACCCCTGGAACGCGGCCAGACTCCAAAGATTCTATGCCTAGCGCCGAACTCTTTGTTCGTCTCCTTCTCCCTATTGTTCCCATTACTTTTTCCTCTCTTTTCGCTTTTTCCTTTTTAGCCTTAAAGCTTTTCGTGCGGCTAAACCGTGCACCTGTGACATACACATCCTCAAATATGTACGTCAAATTATACCTAGGGGCTTCTTTGACAGAAGCTTATTATTGTTATTTTTCGAGCATCAAGCTCATAACATATGCTGTTTTCCCCATATGTACCTTTTTTTGCCATTATATGCATCGATATGACTTAAGTTTTGGCCAAGCTGGGTTGCCTGGCTCCTGTGCTTATGCCCTACGTTCCCGTTAGTTCGGCTAGAGCATAAAGGGAGCACCTCTGCGATTGTTACTGCTGGGTCATCCAGATGTGTACCTCAGACTGGGTGAAGCCGAAAGCTAGCGTTCTTAAGGTAATATTTGGTCAGCGAACTAAAGATGTTTTTACATTCATTATAATATGAACACCCAGATGTCGAATATACTACGATTTTTTCAATCATAGTTCGGACATGCACATTAACGCATGTACACCCTGGGAAAGGAACCCTTAACGGAACTATTCTCTCTGAAGATGTTCCTTACAATCACAATGTAATATAACATAGCTAGCCGGATACAACTTGTCTGTTCAAGCAACTATGACCCCTACGACTGATTTCCACGCATACCCCGGTCTATTTTGCCGCTCAGGTATTCGGAAACACTCTGCACCTTCGGGTCCAGAGGTCGAAGCGAAAAGGTTTGCCATGACAATCATTTTACAATCCGTCTAGGGACAAATATGTCAAGGAAAGTACATAGTCACTTGGACTCATAAATTTCCTCCTCTATACCGTCTAACAGGCTGTCTAACTTACAATCCTGTTGGGAATATCTGGCGGCTACTTCTACTTAGTCATATACCAAATTCACAGGAATTTCTTTCCCATCTGACCCTAGAGGTCCGACCCGGGCCATATGATTTGGATCAGGCTTGGTATACCGTGTTTTCACCATGGCCCAGGCTTCTCGTGCACCTTCCCGGCAGGCCGATATCTTACATAATCGGAAGCGCCGCCGCGCTCCCTTGAATAGCTGTATAAGCTCCTCCATCCTTCCTGGAGGGGAGGCGGATGGCCATAAAGCCTTGGAAACACTTCACATCGCTTGTCGAGCTTGCTCGTGCATTTGCGACAGCTCTTGTAGTAGATCGCCCGAGATTCCGGACATCTCCTCTTCGGGACGGCCGGTCAGCATACCTACAGATATAATTCTGTCAGTCCCTTTCAACTCCAAACTACACGGAGGTAAGTGTGACCAGATACCAAATATGCCGCCGTGTAGCCTCTTATTTTCCTTCACGGAATCAGCCAGCTGGGCCCATACATCTTTCAGTTCTTCGCCCAACTGGGTGTGGGCATCCTGTAGCTTGTTTTTCTCATATCTGACTCATGTCAGCACACGTTCGCCCGCGGCCAACAGTCTTTTGGCTTCTTGTTCTTCCGCTTGGCGGCTTTGATTCTCCTTGATTGATCTGACGATCCTGCCATAAGATGAGCAACAGTGTTAGCATTGCCGGTATATAATTATGTTTTCTCTATGGAGGGGAACATTACCAGGTGATGCCTTCTTGGATTTCTCCAGTTCGGCGGTAGCAGCAGTTAACTGGGTCCAACAATTTTCTAGTTCCTGAGACAACAGGTTGTTCTTCTCTGTCAGCACCTGGTTATACAATGATCCTTAAATCAGTTGTATCAACTTCTTCAAGTCTCAGGGGCTACTGGTATATAATTATCAGTTTTGTACAATAAACTTACCCGCATATCTTTCAAATGCTGGTTTGCAGCTCTGGTAAGCACGTCTCGAGCAGCTCGGATGTATGCATCCACCAAGCTAAAGGCATTGAAGGCCTCTTTTGTAAAACTGGGGTGGCGAAGAACGGCCCTCTGGCACCGATGACCCATGGTGCTCTCCACTTCCGAGTTGGTGACGGATGCATCGTCCGAATCCTCGGCCAAAGGACAATCCGGTGTCGCTCCCATATCAGCCACTGTCTTTACGGCAGGGTCTGGAACCTGGCTGTTGGGAGTATGACCGGCCGGACCTCCGGACATAGTCCGGCGAATGCTTTTCCTGATAAGGCACAAGCGGAAAATGGCATAGTTGGATGTGACTGCCAAGGGGCATATTTACGAAACCATACCTCTTCGCTGAGGGTTCAGTCGTATCTTCGTTTGCTTTCCTCTTCAAAGGCTTGCCCGACGTGGGCGTCGTCCTCTTTGAAGTTGCCTCTGGTACAGCATGACGCGCTGAGCGCCTCCCTTGGAGCACGAGACAGTGCGGTGGGTGAGGCAGAACGAGGAAGCTCTTTTGGGGATGTCTCCTGGTTACTTACGTGGGAGGCAGGGAGAAGACCGGGGTAGTCGGCGGTGATGGCCACTTCCGTGCCGTCATAGCTCGCCTGGTAGAACACCCCAGCCTCGGGCACCACGAATATATCTGGATCCTCTTCGAATCCGGGGTCAAGGTCCCGGTTGTGGTCCTTTGGCTGTGGGGTGGGGCAATATAGCCCCTTGGTGATCTTTCGCCATTCCTGTTACAAATGGACGGGTTAATGTTCATTAAAATTGCCCCAGGGAGTAGAATGAGTGGAGCAGCGGGATTGGAACTCACCCAGCTAGGAGGATTGTACATGGAGAATCCATCTCTGCGCTTGATACGAATAAATTCCACTTCCTCCCCTTTGAACAGCTCTGCCAATATTTTTGCCAAAGCGACGGGGGTGTCCGGACCCTTCCGGCTGCAGCGGGAGGCATCGTCTTCCCCATTATAGTGCCACATAGGAAGCCCTCTATATTGGAACGGCTAGAACCCTCGCACTATGGAAGTTGCCATTACCTCGACTATTGATAATCCAGACTGGGCAAGCGTCTTTATCTTGCTCATCAGTTGACGGACTTCCGCACTATCTTCCTCCTTGAGGCTTCGAGGGCGCCAGCTGTGGGGTTTGTTCAACGGAACACTTGTAATTCGGGAAGACCCATTCGGATTTGGTCAAGAAGGGCGGCGTCCTCAATATAGAACCATTTGGAAGGCCACTCTTCGGATGCCTTCTTTGGTGTGCCAGACAGGTTCCGGTCCCGATGATGCGCCATACCTCGGCTCCGCCCACTTCAAATATTGATCCCTCTTGGTTACGAGGGACTAGGCAGAATAGCCTCCTCCATAATTCAAAATGGGCCTCACAACCCAGGAATAGCTCACAAAGAGCGACATAACCCGCGATGTGCAGAATGGAGGCAAGAGTGAAATTGTGAAGTTGAAGACCATAATACTCTAGAAGTCCTCGAAGGAATGGATGAATTGGAAAACCGACACCTCTTAGCAGGTAGGGAACGAAGCACACTTGTTCCCCCCTAGATGGATTGGGGAAATTCTCAGCATGAGCCCCGCCGTTGAAGGAAGTCAATCCTGCTCGAACGGGGACTAGATCCGAGGGGGGAAGAAATCCCTGTGTTTGCATCTTGACTAGCTGACCGTGGGATACGGAACATCTCTCCCAATGGCCTTTTTCAGGGCCATGGGGACGGGAGGAAGAACTGGGAGCGCTAGCCATGTTGGAATGGTCTCTCCTAGCAAACTCGGAGAATTTTCCGCGTCATGTGAAGCGGATCTGAGATCCAATCCCTTTAAGTAGATGCTTTCCTTACATGTCAGGGGTGTTATATGCAAAATGTACCCTGACCTCTCGTATCCGCTCGACACGTGGAAGCTGAAGCAATGAATGCGCAGAAGCCGAGGGGTATGACATTAAATGAAAGGACGAATACAGCTCTTTGAAGTCATCAGAGGAGGAACCCGCCATGCAATGCCGAAGACAATCTGCGCGCCGGATACATCGTCATTGAAAGCCTAGTTCCGGGTCTACTGAGGGAGTCCTGGACTAACGGGTCCTCGGGCGTCCGACCTGTTAGACATGGGACGGACTGATGGGCCGTGAAGATACGAAGACCGAAGACTTTCTCCCATGTTTGGATGGGACTCTCCTTGGCGTGGAAGGCAAGCTAGGCATCCAAATATGAAGATTCCTTTCGCTGTAACTGACTTTGTACAACCCTAGTCCCCTCCGGTGTCTACATAAACTAGAGGGCTTAGTCCGTAGATAATAATATTCATACAGGCTAGACTTCTAGGGTTTTAGCCATTACAATATCGTGGTAGACCAACTCTTGTAATACTCATATTCATCAAGATCAATCAAGCAGGAAGTAGGGTATTACCTACATAGAGAGGGCCCGAACCTGGGTAAACATTTTGTCCCCTGTCTCATGTTACCATCAACCTTAGACGCACAGTTCGGGACCCCATACCCGAGATCCGCCGGTTTTGACACCGACAACGAGCCCTAGGACTTCGGGAGCAAACTCCCCTGATTTTCAACGATACAGCCTGCAGCCACAAGAAGGTGAGAATGACAAAGACATCTGGATTAACTTTGATCCTTGGATGTCTCAAGTACGACAGGCAGTGATGTGGTTCAAGCCTTCAGGGTGATAGGTAATTTGGCTGTTGTGTCGAAAGGGTGGAGTACTAGTGTCTCCGGATCACTAGTCGCTGAAGCGGGGCTGTAAATTATGATGGTGTTGAATCATCCCTCTTCGAATGACTTGTTGTCTTTGTAGCTTGTTTTAATTGGATGGGTAGTTCTCTCTTTTGTTATGCATATTCCTTGTCATTTGGTCATCATCGTCTATGTCACTCTTACTATGTAATAGTGGCCTCTATTTAGAATGTCATTCTTGTCTGGATCACGAGAGTCTAAGCGCTATAGATGGGTGCATTTTGGTGGTGTAGCAAGACTTCTTATGAACTATCATATCTTGCTGTTTATGTCAGTAGTAGTCACTAGTCAGTGTTTGAATGTTGTATATTTCATTGTTTCGAACTGTTTATTGTCTCTAACTGCTGGTGGGCTAAATGAGGGCATCACCATTCTCTAGTGTTCAGAGTATATCTCCTTTTTTTCAAGTTATAATTTGAGCTTAGTGTCTTTTCGATGATGTACACTTGTTTGCGCCAGTGAGGTGTCATTGAATATGGGCCGAGTAGTAACGCAATGCCAAACAGGTCAATTATGACTCTCAGGCCGGGCTCTCAAAAGATCCTAGAAAAAGGTCGGGCTCTCAAAAAAAGAAAGAATAAGGACTCTTAGGTTGTGGGTGCCACCGGCGTTTTCATGCGCTTGCGCACCGAGAGCATATTGGCGTATGTTCGAGATTCATGCTACCTTTTCATCCCCAATCTCCCGCCCCTCCCCCACCTCTGGAATCTTGATTCCTACCGCAGATCCCCCAAATCCCCCTCCTGTACTCACTGTACTCAAGGTCACTATCATGCCGCCGGTCAACACGGATCTCCAAGCCAGAGATCCTGAGGTCTGTCCTACCTTCGGGCGCTGCGTGCTGTCGCTCAACAGTGGCATGGGGGCGCTTGACAACCAGTTTGCCGGCAAAGTGCTGATGGTAACCATCAACGGCGACCGGCCTCCCGTCTCGCCGGACGACCTTGCCAAAGCTCTTGGCATTATGCACGGCATCCAAATAAGTGACTTGCTCGTCGAAGTCTGTCCGCCACCGGCTGATTTCTTCGTCAGGTTCCGGACAACTTTCGACTGCAGTCGTATGTTCGAATCTTCCCGGCGTTTGTTCTGTGATGGCGCGCTAGTGAGGTTTGATCGGTGGCACCCAGGATGGGGCTCAGTGCCCTTTGAGCTTGAGTTTTTAACAAATCTTACCTTCCACGGCATGCCTCGACATGCTTGGAACAGCGAGTCCATGAATGAGCTTATCAACGACCTTGGAGGTGAGCTCGTAAGTATGTTTGTTCTTCCAGACAACTGGGCTCCGATGGTTATGGCATGGATGAAGAAGTCATCCACCATACCGAAGGTGATTGGTGTTGAGATACGGTGCAGGAACCGGGGTTGTACTATTCGTCGCCACCAGGGCCGCCGCGGACCACGTTAGGGATGTACCTGTATCGAGTGTTCGTGCATGTCAAAGAAGTGGTCAATCCATCAATCGAAGTCCTGCCGCCGCCGCTGGTGCTAGGGTCTGTCGACGACGTCCATTACATGAGTCAACGTTAGACTTTCCCCATGTTGCTCGGAACGATGGATGGCACATGGCCTACTCCATCACGCGGCGGAGGCCACTGCTTCTTTGGGAGAAGAGGCAGGGCTGGCTGCCTAGATGTGCTCTAATTTGAGGTAGCAATTGAATCTTTTCAGATACTAGTTAAATTCGAGCTATTGGTGTGAAGCACTGATGTGACAGTACATTTGATTGTGACATGTTCTATTTTTGTACCTGAACTTTTTTTAGAAAGGGTTGTACGTCAACTTAATGGTCTAGCATAACTTATTGTGTTGTCTATCTGTTTTCTTTGCACATCATTCAAGATATTTCCCGTCATTGGTAAAGACGTGAACCGTTATGTACGAGTTTGTTGGTTTCAACATAGCCCTACCCGTAGCGATCCACTGCTTCCACCCTGATTGTGCCGCCTGCATGAAATCTTTGTATGCAAGTTCAGTGTGCTATGATGTTCTATATGATTGTGTCAACTATATAAGTTTTTACTGAGCATCAACAATGCATATGGCTGAAAGATGTATTTACGAGCATCAGCCGATGGGTCTCTCTCTCTCTCTCTCTCTCTCACACACACACACACACACACAAGTGGGACCCGTTGAATTATTTCTTCGCTCGTGACAACTTTTGATTAGGTTCCACTGTACTCTAAATTTTTTATTAATTTATTAATTTAGCTCAGAGACTTCAAAAAGTTGTCTGAAGCCTTGTTTGGGCCATTCAAGGCGTTGAATGTGGGCTGAGTAGCCATGTAAAGTTGTCTTGTACCAAGCATGCCTTTTTAACATCGACAATACAACTGATTTACAGGTTGTACACAATATCCGGTCAACTTGTTATTCTCCGCGCCAATGCAAATCTTTCCTAGGAGGGATGCATTAGGCTTAACAAGAAAATGAGCTTCAAGAAATAATAAATGGGATGTAATTATAAAAACTGGGCAGTAACTATAAAAAATGCACCAAACACGTAATTAGTTTAAAAATATATTATTTTTGGATTCTAAAAAAATTAATTTCATTACTTGTTGCGCGCGCAATATTTCGTTGGATTTTTACCTAATACAAATTTATTTTGAAATTATATTTAATCTAATTTCGGGAGAAAAATATTTTGGATCCCATCAAAATGTGGGAGATTTTATTGAATTCTGTTTTGAGCGGTTGGTTGAAATTATTAATCGTTGTCCTAGCTAGAAAATGGGTTGTACTTTTAACAAACTATAAATGGGCTGTAGTAAATTCCATTAGAATTAAAAAATGGCCTGTACATTCTTACAAATCGCAAATGGGCTATATGTTCTCTTGCAGACACTTGTGGGCCTACTAAGTTGACGCGTACACAAGGCTTTGTCAACTTATAGTCAACACATGGTTCTAGCAGCAGTGGTCGTTGGATGTCCATCCAACGGATGTCATGCTTCTTCTTCAATCTCGGATATTCTTGCTTCAGCCGCCCAAAATTGATTCCTCCCCGGACATCTGGGGCACACCGTTTCAGAGGCTGACCTGTGGGCCTACTAAGTTGGCGCGTACCAAGGGCTTTGTCAACTTAGTCAATATAAAGGATTCTAGCTGCAGTGACCGTACGATGTCCATCCAACGGCCGTCGTGCTTCTTCAACCTCTAGCCTTCTTGCTCCAGGCGCCCAAACCAGCGCCAACCGTGCCGCCTGCTCCAGCCTCCCGTGTCCGGCTATGCTGCCACCGCTAGCCATGCCATCCCTCTATACTCACCCACACCTCCTGTTATTCTCCGGCGACAGCAGCCTCACACCGCAGCCGAAGCAGTCAACCCACGTACTGCCCTCCGCATGGGCATCCACTTCCGTGTCTTCCCCGGCTCCGCATCGTTCCCTTCCTAGGCCTCGCCGTCATCCACCGCCTTGGTGCTCTCGACGCGGCGTGGTCAACATGGTCAACGAAGGACGGCCATCGGAAGAGGACTTTAGGCGGTGAGGCTGACAGATGGACCCACCAGCTACATCTTCGAACACAAGGAAGTGCCTCCTTATTACTCGCAAAATAAAAATGATTCCTCCCCTGATAGCTGGGACCGACCACCTATATCTTCGCACGCAAGGAAGTGCGTCCTTATCCTCCCTGACTACTGGGACCCACCCGGTCAAAACGTACGTAGCATTGTCTGTCTGGTCACGAATGTGTACGTACATACTGCTCGATCGATCTCTCTGCAAGTATGAACCGTGGCCGAGTAAGTAGCGGCACGTGTTGTTGTAGAGCACCCGACATGGCAGTTCACGCAGTCCCGTCCAAGTCATGTACACGTACGTACAGCAAGATGGCAAAAAATACGGCCACGTACGTACATACGGGCGGGGTCTCATGCGCGTACTCGCGCATATATACGAATGACCAGGGCTTGTGTACATGGAGAGGCAACGGACGGCAGCAACGACGTCCTGATCATCGGGCAGCGAACCGGCTGGGTCAGAATGGAGAAACATTGTCCTATTCATCGGGAGGCAACCGACTGGGTCAGAATGCGTCCTGTTCAACGGTAGCCAACCGGCTTGGATGGAACAGCTGAAACGGGGTCTGGCGTACCGCAAAATGGAGGAAACGGCCTTTTGTTCGACCGGCCACAGTAGAAACGGGATCCTGTTCATCGGGAGGGGTCTGGCGTACCGCAAAACGGAGGAAACGGACTTGTGTTCGAGTGCCTATGGTCGAAATGGGGTCCTGTTGATTGGGAGGGGTGTGGCGTACCGCAAAACAGAGGAAACCGACTTGTGTTGGAGCGCCTATGGTCGAAACAGGGTCATGTTCATCCACCGTCTACTGCCTTGCTCTAGCCTCCACGGGCTACTATTCATCCACCATCGAGCTCCTCCAGCCTCTACGGGCTACTATTCATCCACGGCTCATGTTCATCCAGCCTCCACCGGCTGCTATTCATTGAGCCTCCACGGGGTCCTGTTCATCCACCCCAACCGGCTGGGTGCGGCGGCCTCCTCGGGGTCCTGTTCATCCAGGGGCAACGGCCTACTACCACGGGGTCCTATTCATCCTACCCCCACCGGAAACTGTTCATCCACAGCCAACCAACCGGCTCGACTCACCATGTCTCGACTCGTTCTACGTACCACACGCACGGTAGCAACAGTCACTATTCATCGAGAGGCAACCATACACCGGCTGGCTATGTCTCGCATGGGGGCTTGGTCGGCTTTAGTAAGCAGCATCAGTGATTGATCGCTCGGGTTCAGTTAGCAGCAACAACGAAGGAATTGCTCGGGTCCAGTCAGCAGCGAATGAATCACTCGGGTTCAGTTAACAACCAAGGGATCGATCGCTAGGGTTCAGTAACATGCGATCACTCGAGTTCAGTTAGCCAACGCCTCGCACAAACACGCGTACATGAGAGAAACACGCAAACCATAGTGCATCGCTCGGCCCCGTCCACCCACCGTAACCGGGAACTCCGCGCTATTTTCCTCGCCCTCTGCTACCTCTTGAGCACTGTGTTGGTTTTCCCTTGAAGAGGAAAAGGTGATGCAACAAAGTAGCGTAAGTATTTCCCTCAGTTTTTGAGAACCAAGGTATCAATCCAGTAGGAGGCTACGCGCGAGTCCCTCGCACCTACACAAAACAAATAAATCCTCGCAACCAACGCGATAAGAGCATCTCTAGTGGAACGTGTAAATTTGGACGTGTATATCTCCATATACACGTCCATGTACACCTTGCTAAATTATACACCTCCCAGTTTTTCAGTGGAACGTGTAAATTTGGACGTGTATATTCCAACGGCTATATTTTCAAGCGGCTATATTTCCAACGGCCATATTTCCGATCTATATAAACCACTCCTACCACCTCTTCCAGACACTTATCTTCTCACCTAGATTTTTCTATCGTTTCTCACGCATAACACAATGAACACATCCACTTGGGACATGAGTTCTTCGTCATCTTCATCTGGCGACGATGAACTCATACTTGCAGATTCGCCGAGCGAGGAGGAAGAGAGGAAGAACGCTCGACGCCATGGCGGTTCCAAGCATGGACGTCGGTCAATCGATCGAGGAAGAGATGCCGGATTTCTTCTTCTATGGGATGACTACTTCAAAGAAGTTCCTCGCTTTCTGAACATTTGTTTGACGAAGGTTCGTAATTAGTACACTTCTCTGCTTTGGTCCTTTTTTCATTTCTCTGTCTCATTTAATTTTTATGCACGATTTAGGATGTCGCGTACTTTGTTCAACCGCATAGCTGATGGTATACTTGAGCATGACTATGATGATTATTTTACGCAAAAAAGAAGTGCTACGGAGCTCTTGGGTTACATCCTTTGCAAAAGATGACCATGGCGATGCGGATACTAACATATGGAATAGCAGGTGATTATGTTGATGAGTACATCCGGTCCGCTGAGTCTACTAATTTAGAGTCTTGCAAGAAATTTGTGATCAAAATTTGTGAAGTTTTTGGGAAAAGTACGAGATCTCCAAATGAAGAAGACATTGCTAGGTTACTTGCAATAGGGGAGGAAAGAGGATTTCCCGGTATGTTAGGGAGCATAGATTGCATGCACTGGGGGTGGAAAAATTGCCCCAAAAAATGGCATGGCATGTTTAAAGGCCATGTGAGCGAGCCCACTATGATCTTGGAAGCGGTTGCTTCACAAGATCTTTGGATTTAACATGCTTATTTTGGTTTACCAGGTCTCTGAATGATATAAATGTTCTTCAACGTTCTCCTGTTTTTACAAAGCTAGTCAAGGCCAAACTCCTCGATGAATTATAGCATCAATGGCCATCAGTACACAATGGGGTATTACCTTGCAGATGGTATCTATCCACGGTGGGCAACATTTGTGAAGAGCATTTCAGCTCCAACTAGCAGAAAGCAAAAAACTTTTGCCAAGAAGCAAGAGAGGGCTAGGAAAGATGTGGAACGAGCCTTTGGAGTTCTGCAATCCCGTTTTGCCATTGTTCGTGGACCTGCTAAAGGATGGAAACGTAAAGAAAGCACTAATGTCATGAAAGCTTGTGTCATAATGCACAATATGATAGTTGAAGAGGAGGCGACAAAGCGGTCGGCAAAGCTGCACTTTTGAGGCAATGGGAGAAAGAGTCACGGTCTCTCGTACTCATGCGGAAGAACTGAGCTCTTTTATTCAGATGACTAATCGGATTAGAAATTTCGATGAACATGATCAGCTTAAACTTGATCTAATTGACCATGTCCGGCAAAAGTTTGGAAACGAGTGATGTAATCCATGTCTTTGTAATGCAGCTATCAATAAAAATATTTATGCAATGAGTGATGTAATCCATGTCCTCAACTAGCAGAAAGCAATAAATAGTTCTTACAACTACAACATATAGCTCACATTACCCTAGGCCACGAGCAAGGATCTCCTTCTGCTTAGCTTGGTAGAACTGCTTTTGAACATCAGTCATATCACTTGTGTCGATGAGCATGACCCTCTCATCTAATTCAAACTGTCTCCGTGCATACTCCCTCTCGTTTCGTGCATCCTCATTCTTTTTGAGTGCAATCTCCTCTTTTCGCAATTCCAATTGATGTGCGTAGCGAGCATTTCTTGCCGCCTCTTTGATCTCATCCTTCTCTAGCTTTGCTGCCCATTACGCTTTCTAATGACAGCTTGCAAGCTTTGTCATCAGCTTTACCTCTCTTGTCCCTCTTCACACCATCAGGTCTTTTCTCATGTTCAAGAGCATCGGTGTGTATCGAGGTAGCATCAAGATGCATCGAGGATGCATCACCGGATCATTGGTGGCTGTGCACGGACTTGCATCAATGGTCTTCTTTTGTTTCTTAAGAGAAGTTTCAACTTCTCTTGTGTGCCACTTTGGATACTTGAAAACTCTACATAGCAATGCATCATGTGAAAGGCTTCTTTTTTAAGATCCATTTCCTTGAACAAAATGTGTGCATCGTTTATGCGCACATATAAATATGTTGTTAAAATAAGCACAACACATATAGAATATTGCACATCACATATAGAATTACAAGAAAGGCGCATACCTTTTCTTGTATAGTCCTTCCGCTTTCTTGCCTATTTAAAATCTGCTTTGAAGGCAACCACAAAATTTAGAGGTCTCTCTGTTAATCGTTGTGTAACGGCAATTGATTGCATTAGCATTACGCTCCGCCATGATGATTCCTTGTGTGTGTTGTAGTACTCAAATTCTATCCCAATAAGCATCCCGGTTTTGATCTGTCCCAACAATATCCAAACTTGTATTTGCCCATGCTGCTATGAGAACCTTGTCCTCATCACTAGAACAATTTTTGCCTTTGTTGGATTTTCCTTTCTCTGTTATTGCGAGCGATGCTGAGTTGGTGGAGTTGCTGCTCTCCAATTGGACTTTCTAGTTGTGTTTGCGTGTAACCAAAACCAAGGGTGTCCAAGAAGCTTTGGTCAAGATCCATCTGCAAGCAACCAATGCACAGCTATTTTAGACCACAATCTGGCTTCAAATTGACAATTTTAGACCACAGCTATGCATCTCCCTGCATCTCCTCCATCTCCCCTGCATCTCCATCTCCCCTGCATCTCCTCCATCTCCTCCATCGCCCCTGCATCTCCATCTCCCCTCCATCTCCTCCATCTCCCCTGCATCTCCTCCATCTCCTCCATCTCCTCCATCGCCCCTGCATCTTCCCTGCATCTCCTCCATCTCCTCCATCCCCCTGCATCTCCTCCACGCCGCCCCGCATCTCCATCTCCCGCTGCCCCGCCGCCCCACGCCGCCCCACCGCCCCTGCATCTCCCCCTCCCCCCCACCGCCCCGCCGCCCAGCCCCCACGCTACCCTGGTCCAGCATCTCCTCCCCCACCACAGCTCCGCCGCCCGGCCAGCTGCCTCGCCCAGGCCGCCCCGCCGCCGCCAGATCGGGCTGCGAGGCGTGCCGCCGCCTCTGCTCCCGCTTTCGCGAGAAGGGAAAATGGTTACCTTGGGCAGCGGCCGGAGAGGAGGGGCGACGGCGACCTTGGACGGCGGCCGGAGAGGGCGACGGCGACCTTGGGAGGCGGCCGAGAGGAACGGGAGCGGAGCGGAGTTTTTCGATCGTGGAGGCGGAGCGCGAGCCTGGCGTGGCTCGGTCGTCTTTACTCCCACGCCCGAATGCGCTCGTGGTAGCGACGTCTAAATGTGCACGACGTGATACACGATCCACTGGGTTGATCTTGATAGTGTAAATTTAGCATCCACCTCCATATACACCATCCACTGGAGATGCTCTAAGGGGTTGTCAATCCCTACATGGTCACTTACGAGAGTGAGATCTGATAGATATGATAGGATAATATTTTTGGTATTTTTATGATAAAGATGCAAAGTAAAATAAAAAGCAACAAAAATAACTAAGTGTTGGAAGATTAATATGATGAAGATAGACCCGGGGGCCATAGGTTTCACTAGTGGCTTCTCTCAAGAGCATAAGTATTTTACGGCGGGTGAATAAATTACTGTTGAGCAATTGATAGAATTGAGCATAGTTATGAGAATATCTAGGTATGATCATGTATATAGGCATCACGTCCGAGACAAGTAGAGCGGACTCCTGCTGCATCTACTACTATTACTCCACACATCGATCGCTATCCAGCATGCATCTAGAGTATTAAGTTCATAAGAACAGTAGTAACGCTTAAGCAAGATGACAAGATGTAGAGGGATAAATTCATGCAATATGATAAAAACCCCATCTTGTTATCCTCGATGGCAACAATACAATACGTGCCTTGCTGCCCCTCATCCTTTGGAAAGGACACCGCAAGATTGAACCCATAGCTAAGCACTTCTCCCATTGCAAGAAAGATCAATCTAGTAGGCCAAACCAAACTGATAATTCGAAGAGACTTGCAAAGATAACCAATCATATATAAAAGAATTCAGAACATTCAAATATTGTTCATAGATAAACTTGATCATAAACGCACAATTCATCGATCTCAACAAACACACCGCAAAAGAAGATTACATCGAATAGATCTACACGAGAGAGGGGGAGAACATTGTATTGAGATCCAAAAAGAGAGAAGAATCCATCTAGCTAATAACTATGGACCCGAAGGTCTGAGTAAACCTACTCACACATCATCGGCGAGGCTATGGTGTTGATGTAGAAGCCCTCCGTGATCGACGCCCCCTCCGTGAACTCTAACAGAGCCCCAAGATGGGATCTCGTGGGTACAGAAGGTTGCGGCGGTGGAATTAGGTTTTTGGCTCCGTATCTGATCGTTTGGGGGTACGTAGGTATATATAGGAGGAAGGAGTACGTCGGTGGAGCAACGTGGGGCCAACGAGGGTGGAGGGTGCGCCGGGGGGGGGGGGGTAGGCGCGCCCCCCTACCTTGTGGCTTCCTGGAAGCTTCCTTTACGTAGGGTCCATGTCTCCTGGATCATGTTCGTTCCAAAAATCACGTTCCCGAAGGTTTCAGTCCGTTTGATATTCTTTTTCTGCGAAACTCTGAAATAGGCAAAAAACAACAATTCTAGGCTCGGCCTACGGTTAATAGGTTAGTCCCAAAAATAATATAAAAGTGAATAATAAAGCCCAATAATGTCCAAAACTGAAGATAATATAACATGGAGCAATCAAAAATTATAGATACGTTGGAGACGTATCAAGCATCCCCAAGCTTAATTCATGTTCGTCCTCGAGTAGGTAAATGATAAAAACAGAATTTTTGATGTGGAATGCTACTTGGCATAATTTCAATGTAATTCTTCTTAATTGTGGTATGTATATTCAGATCCGAAAGATTCAAGATAAGAGTTCAATATTGACATAAAAATAATAATACTTCAAGCATACTAACTAAGCAATTATGTCCTCTCAAAATAACATGGCCAAAGAAAGTTCAGCCCTACAAAATCATATAGTTTAGTCATGCTACATCTTCGTCACACAATAATCCTCTCATCATGCACAACCCCGACGACAAGCCAAGCAATTGTTTCATACTTTAGTAATCTCAAACTTTTTCAACCTTCACGCAATACATGAGCCTGAGCCATGGATATAGCACTATGGGTGGAATAGAATATGATGATGGGGGTTATGTGGAGAATACAAAAAAGGAGAAAGTCTCACATCAACTAGGCTAATAAATGAGCTATGGAGATGCCCATCGATTGATGTTAATGCAAGGAGTAGGGATTGCCATGCAACGGATGCACTAGAGCTATAAATATATGAAAGCTCAACAAAAGAAACTAAGTGGGTGTGCATCCAACTTGCTTGCTCACGAAGACCTAGGGCACTTGAGGAGGCCCATTGTTGGAATATACAAGCCAAGTTCTATAATGAAAAATTCCCACTATTATATGAAAGTGACAAAACAAGAGACTCTCTATCATAAAGATTATGGTGCTACTTTGAAGCACAAGTGTGGTAAAGATAGTAACATTGTCCCTTCTCTCTTTTTCTCTCATTTTTTTGGGCCTTCTCTCTTTTTTTATGGCCTTTCTCTTTTTTTTACATTCCTCACTTAGGACAATGCTCTAGAGAATGATGATCATCACACTTCTATTTATTTACAACTCAATGATTACAACTCGATACTAGAACAAAGTATGACTCTATATGAATGCCTCCGGCGGTGTACAGGGATATGCAATGAACCAAGAGTGACATGTATGAAAGAATTATGAACGGTGGCTTTGCCACAAATACTATGTCAACTACATGATCATGCTAAGCAATATGACAATGATGAACGTGTCATGATAAACGGAGTGGTGAAAAGTTGCATGGCAATATATCTCGGAATGGCTATGGAAATGCCTGTTTTGAGGAAAATATAAGGAGGTTTATGCGTGAAATAGCGTATCATATCACGGGGTTTGGATGCACCGGTGAAGTTTGCACCAACTCTCAATGTGAGAAAGGGCAATGCACGGTACCGAAGGGGCTAGCAATGATGGAAAGGTGAGAGTGCGTATAATCCATGGACTCAACATTAGTCATAAAGAACTCACATACTTATTGCAAAAATCTACAAGTCATCAAAACCAAGCACTACGCGCATGCTCCTAGGGGGATAGATTGGTAGGAAAAGACCATCGCTCGTCCCCGACCGCCACTCATAAGGAGGACAATCAAAGAATACCTCATGTTTCAAATTTGTTACATAACGTATACCATATGTGCATGCTACGGGACTTGCAAACTTCAACACAAGTATTTCTCAAATTCACAACTACTCAACTAGCACGACTTTGATATCACTACCTCCATGTCTCAAAACAATCATCAAGCATCAAACTTCTCTTAGTATTCAACACACTCATAAGAAAGTTTTCACTAATCTTGAATACCTAGCATATTAGGATTGTTTAAGAAAATTACAATGCTATTTAAGACTCTCAAAATAATCTAAGTGAAGCATGAGAGATCAATGATTTCTATAAAACAAATCCACCACCGTGCTCTAAAAGATATAAGTGAAGTACTAGAGCAAAACTATATAACTCAAAAGATATAAGTGCATCACATAGAGTATTCTAATAATTTCGGAATCATGTGTGTCTCTCTCAAAAGGTGTGTACAGCAAGGATGACTGTGGTAAACTAAAAAGAAAAGACTCAAATCATACAAGACGCTCCAAGCAAAACACATATCATGTGGTGAATAAAAATATTGCTCCAAGTAAAGTTACCGATGGAAGTAGACGAAAGAGGGGATGCCTTTCGGGGCATCCCCAAGCTTTGTCTTTTGGTGTCCTTAGATTATCTTGGGGTGCCATGGGCATCCCCAAGCTTAGGCTCTTGCCACTCCTTGTTCCATAATCCATCAAATCTTTCACCCAAAACTTGAAAACTTCACAACACAAAGCTCAGCAGAAAATCTCGTGAGCTCCGTTAGCGAAAAAAAACAAAAGACCACTTCAAGGTACTGTAATGAACTCATTCTTTATGTATATTGGTGTTAAACCTACTGTATTCCAACTTATATATGGTTTATAAACTCTTTTACTAGCCATAGTTTCGTCAAAACAAGCAAACAACACACGAAAAACAAAATCTGTCAAAAACAGAACAGTCTGTAGTAATCTGTAACTAATGCAAACTTCTGGAACTCCAAAAAATCAGCCAAAATAGGAAAACCTAGAAAATTTGTTTATTGATCATAAGCAATTGGAATCAATATTTTATCACGTTCTGGTGATTTTTAACAATTATTTTCATGAACAGAAAGTTTCTGGAATTTTCTGCAAGATCAAATAACTATCATCCAAGAAGATCCTATAGGTTTAACTTGGCACAAACACTAATTAAAACATAAAAACACATCTAACCAGAGGCTAGATCAAATATTTATTCCTAAACGGAAGCAAAAAGCAAAAAACTAAAAATAAAATTGGGTTGCCTCCCAACAAGCGCTATCGTTTAACGCCCCTAGCTAGGCATAAAAGCAAGGATAGATCTAGGTAGTGCCATAGTAATAGGATAGATCATTAAAACTCATTTCGTATTCTCTACGTTCATCAGCAAGTTTCCTTTGAGGCAAACAAAAGTAATCAAACGGGCTAAATTTAATGGGACAAAAGTCCCCAAGATCAATTTTAGAAGGTATAGGTTCCTCCTTCGACCCTTCATATTGCACAACCAATTCATCATTATAAGCATTCTTTTGACAGAACTTTGTGACCCTATACTCGAGAGAATATCCTAGCTCATTATTTCAAATATCCAAATCATCATTAAGTTCAGAAATTCTATCAACTAGAACATTGGTAGGGACCTTTTTTCTAAGGTTTTCATTGAAAGCAACATAGTCTAGAGATTGAAAACGCATTATTTCTTCTTGATCAAAGTGGATAGCCTCCATGGGAGGACGGCCAGCGTCCACCCTATAATGCGCAAAGATTTCCTTGGCCTCTTTTATTGTAAATCTGAACTCATGAGCCAAAAAGATAGTAGCGGCACGCTTAACAGAAGAATGCTCTATATTAGAAAATTCTAGGAAAATCCTTTGTATGCAAGGGTGCAAGTGCATAAATTGCCTTTCGAGTTCAACTATAAGCATGGCAATAGCGTCAGCAAGACTACTAGTTCTATGAAGAATGGAACTGCCCATAGAAGGCAAAACACTGGCACAAGTAAAGAAATATTGAATAACTCCTTTTCCAATAATATTACCACTACAAATTCGAAATCTTTTTGTATGCAAGGTAGGGGGTTCTTCAGCAGGAGCATCAGAATTTTGCATGACATTATTATTGTCCATATCGACAATAATTTCCCCAATTTCAGACATAACGATAGAAAGAGCGAGGGGCAAAAAGGAAAGAAGAAGGCGGACGGAAAAAAGAAGGCGAATAAAACGGCAAGGGTGAAGTGGGGGAGAGGAAAACGGGAGGCACATGACAAATAATGTAATGCGGAAGATAAGGGTTTGTGATGGGTACTTGGTATGTTGACTTTTACGTAGACCTCCCCGGCAACGGCGCCAGAAATCCTTCTTGCTACCTCTTTAGCACTGTGTTGGTTTTTCCCTTGAAGAGGAAAGGGTGATGCAGCAAAGTAGCGTAAGTATTTCCCTCAGTTTTTGAGAACCAAGGTATCAATCCAGTAGGAGGCTACGCGCGAGTCCCTCGCACCTACACAAAACAATAAATCCTCGCAACCAACGCGATAAGGGGTTGTCAATCCCTACATGGTCACTTACGAGAGTGAGATCTGATAGATATGATATGATAATATTTTTGGTATTTTTATGATAAAGATGCAAAGTAAAATAAAAAGCAACGGAAATAACTAAGTGTTGGAAGATTAATATGATGAAGATAGACCCGGGGCCATAGGTTTCACTAGTGGCTTCTCTCAAGAGCATAAGTATTTTACGGCGGGTGAACAAATTCTTGTTGAGCAATTGATGAATTGATCATAGTTATGAGAATATCTAGGTATGATCATGTATATAGGCATCACGTCCGAGACAAGTAGACCGACTCACTTTGCATCTACTACAATTACTCCACACATCGACCGCTAACCAAAGCATGCATCTAGAGTATTAAGTTCATAAGAACAAGAGTAACGCCTTAAGCAAGATGACATGATGTAGAGGGATAAATTCATGCAATATGATAAAAACCCCATCTTGTTATCCTCGATGGCAACAATACAATACGTTCCTTGCTGCCCTCATCACACCGGAAAGGACACCGCAAGATTGAACCCAAAGCTAAGCACTTCTCCCATTGCAAGAAAGATCAATCTAGTAGGCCAAACCAAACTGATAATTCGAAGAGACTTGCAAAGATAACCAATCATACATATAAGAATTCAGAAGATTCAAATATTGTTCATAGATAAACTTGATCGTAAACCCACAATTCATCAATCTCAACAAACACACCGCAAAAGAAGATTACATCAAATAGATCTCCACGAGAGAGGGGGAGAACATTGTATTGAGATCCAAAAAGAGAGAAGAAGCCATCTAGCTAATAACTATGGACCCGAAGGTCTGAGTAAACCTACTCACACATCATCGGAGAGGCTATGGTGTTGATGTAGAAGCCCTTCATGATCGATGCCCCCTCTGGCGGAGCTCCGGAACAGGCCCCAAGATGGGATCTCGTGGGTATAGAAGGTTGCGGCGGTGGAATTAGGTTTTTGGCTCCGTATCTGATCGTTTGGGGGTATGTAGGTATATATAGGAGGAAGGAGTTAATCGGTGGAGCAACATGGGGCCCAAGAGGGTGGAGGGTGCGCCTGGGGGGGGGGGGGGGGGTAGGCGCGCCCCCTACCTCGTGGCTTCCTGGAAGCTTCCTTTACGCAGGGTCCAAGTCTCCTGGATCATGTTCGTTCCAAAAATCACGTTCCCGAAGGTTTCATTCCGTTTGGACTCTGTTTGATATTCTTTTTCTGCGAAACTCTGAAATAAGCAAAAAACAACAATTCTAGGTTGGGCCTCCGGTTAATAGGTCAGTCCCAAAAATAATATAAAATTGAATAATAAAGCCCAATAATGTCCAAACCAGAAGATAATATAACATGGAGCAATCAAAAATTATAGATACGTTGGAGACGTATCAAGCACCCCCAAGCTTAATTCCTGCTCGTCCTCGAGTAGGTAAATGATAAAAATAGAATTTTTGATGTGGAATGCTACTTGGCATAATTTCAATGTAATTCTTCTTAATTGTGGTATGTATATTCAGATCCGGAAGATTCAAGATAAAAGTTCAATATTGACATAAAAATAATAATACTTCAAGCATACTAACTAAGCAATTATGTCCTCTCAAAATAACATGGCCAAAGAAAGTTCATCCCTACAAAATCATGTAGTTTAGTCATGCTCCATCTTCGTCACACAAGAATCCTCTCATCATGCACAACCCCGACGACAAGCCAAGCAATTGTTTCATACTTTAGTAATCTCAAACTTTTTCAACCTTCACGCAATACATGAGCGTGAGCCGTGGATATAGCACTATGGGTGGAATAGAATATGATGATGGGGGTTATGTGGAGAAGACAAAAAAGGAGAAAGTCTCACATCAACGTGGCTAATAAATGAGCTATGGAGATGCCCATCGATTGATGTTAATGCAAGGAGTAGGGATTGCCATGCAACGGATGCACTAGAGCTATAAATATATGAAAGCTCAACAAAAGAAACTAAGTGGGTGTGCATCCAACTTGCTTGCTCACGAAGACCTAGGGCACTTGAGGAGGCCCATTGTTGGAATATACAAGCCAAGTTCTATAATGAAAAATTCCCACTAGTATATGAAAGTGACAAAACAAGAGACTCTCTATCATGAAGATTATGGTGCTACTTTGAAGCATAAGTGTGGTAAAGGATAGTAACATTGTCCCTTCTCTCTTTTTCTCTCATTTTTTGGGCCTTCTCTCTTTTTTATGTCCTTTCTCTCTTTTTTTATATTCCTCACTTGGGACAATGCTCTAGGGAATGATGATCATCACACTTCTATTTATTTACAACTCAATGATTACAACTCGATACTAGAACAAAGTATGACTCTATATGAATGCCTCCCATGATGTACGGGATATGCAATGAACCAAGAGTGACATGTATGAAAGAATTATGAACGGTGGCTTTGCCACAAATACTATGTCAACTACATGATCATGCTAAGCAATATGACAATGATGGACCCGAAGGTCTGAGTAAAACTACTCACACATCATAGGAGAGGCAATGGTGTTGATGTAGAAGCCCTCCATGATCGATGCCCCCTCCGGCGGAGCTCCGGAACAGGCCCCAAGATGGGATCTTGTGGGTCTGAGAAGGTTCTTGGCGGTGGAATTAGGTTTTTGGCTTCAGATCTAATCGCCCCGAGGGCACGAGGGTATATATAGGAGGAAGGAGTACGTCGGTGGAGCAACGTGGGGCCCATGAGGGTGGAGGGCGCGCCTGGGGGGGTAGGCGCGCCCCCTACCTCGTGGCTTCCTGGAAGCTTCCTTTACGTAGGGTCCAAGTCTCCTGGATCATGTTCGTTCCAAAAATCACATTTCCGAAGGTTTCATTCCGTTTGGACTCCGTTTGATATTTTTTTCTGTGAAACTCTGAAATAGGCAAAAAACAGCAAGGGCTGGGCCTCCGGATAATAGGTTAGTCCCAAAAATAATATAAAAGTGAATAATAAAGCCCAATAATGTCCAAAACAGAAGATAATATAGCATGGAGCAATCAAAAATTATAGATATGTTGGAGACGTATCACCCTCGCTTCTACCATGATTTTTTCCATCATGGACGACCCAAAGAATGTCTTGCAGTTGCGTCTCCAGCCCGCCTAGGATGAAAAGCCCATTTTCTGCCATGATTTTTTGTCATAGAAGTAGGAGCCCCCCACATCTATGATGATACCGGGTTTTGTCACAATTATCGTCATAGAAGTGTCATAAGCATGACAAAAATAATTTTCATTCGGCCCAAAATGTCACGGATGTGTCTTTTTTTTGTAGTGATACTGGTGGATCCCAGCTGTCAGGAGGAAGAATATTTTTTTGCCTGTAATAAGGACGCACTTACTTGCATGCGAAGATGTAGCTGGTGGGTCCCAGCTGTCAGGGGGAGAAAACATTATTTTTCACGGTAAAAAGGATGCATTTGCATGCATGCGTCCATGGGCGTGGTGCCTCCCCACTATCAGCCTCTCCACATACAGTCATCTTCCGATGACTCTCGTTTGTTGACCACGTTGACCACACCATGCAGGGCGCACCAATGACAATGGGCGACAGCGAGGCCCCAGACTGGAACGCCCCGGAGATGGGGAAGTCGTAGACGTAGATGAGTGGGAAACTTGACTGGTTCAGGTGCGGGGTGGGCCTACACTTGACAGAGAATAACAGGAGGTGCAGAGGAGTGGAGGGATGGCCTGTCGTCGGTAGGGTAGCATTTCGTTGCGAGGCGCGCAAAATAACACCGCTGGACGCCGGAGGCTGGAGCAGGCGGTCCCGGCAGCGCTGGGGGAAGAAGACGAGAGATTGAAGAAGAATGTCGGCCGTTGGATGTAAATCCAATGCCTTGCTTAGGCTTCGACCTTTGTATTTTTATTTTTTGTGAAAGTGCTTAGGCTTCGACATACTGGCCCACATGTCAGCTAGTCCATTTGGTTTTTTAGTCCATTTTGGTGGGCTGGGTGAAACAATGATGAAGTGTCTATGCAACTCGTTTATATACTATGTTAGAATTTAAAGCCCACTTGCATTTTTCTCGAAATCCGTGACTTGCTGGGCTGGGTGAAAATATCATGTTGGGCTGGACGGAGAAAAGTTATAAAAACATAAACATATGATTGAATGTCTATTACTGCATTGGTCAATAAAATCTTTGCAAGCTTATGTACGCAATCACCAGGAGTTAACTTGCAAGTTATATATAAAAAATATTATTATTTTGTAAGAACTTTGATTTTCGAAATAAAATATCATTTTAATTTGATGAGTTAATAGGACGTGGGGTATTATTATTTTTTAGGCTAGACGTGGGACAGTTGAGTTGGTTCTAGGGAGAAGTACTGGAAGAAAACTTAGATTACATCGAAAAAGAAAGTGGGAGAAAATTTAGATATAGGATTAATAAAAACGAGAAATAAAGGAAGTGGGAAGGTCTATACAATGGTTGGATGAACGACAGGTTTAACGGAACCTTATGTTGTTTCTATTATATATATGTAATACAATAAGATATAAATATAATATATATATATATACTATTATAAAAGGGAAAATGTAGATTCGGTTTTGCATTCTTATAGAAAAATAGAACTGAGCTGTGCGTTGTCTTGAAAAAAAACATAACTTGGGCTGCTGATGTTATAGACAAGCTAGGCTGGGAGGCCCAGAGGCCGCTTGATACCTGCTGGACCCCCAAAAAAAGTTGAACCAACTGGATCAACTGTGTCTGCATGTCGTGGGTTGTGCATGTTAAACAACAAAACCTAGGCCATGGACCCGGTGGGCCCGAGACTGTCAGCCTCTCGACGAACATTCATCTCCTGATTCCTCTTGTTTTGCTGACCATGTTGGGAACAAGAGACGGCAGCGCCGCGGCGAGAGCACCAAGGCGGAGGACGACGTCGAGATCTCGGACCGAACAAACCGGAGCGGGGGAAGACGCAGGCGGAGGGGAGTACGAGGGTTGACTTGTTCGGGTGCAGGGTGGGGCGATGGAGCTGCCGCCGTCGGAGAATGTGTGGGAGTAGAGGGATGGCCTGGCCAACGCCATAGGCTATGATGGGTCACCCAGGCGCTTGTGGCAAAGGTGCCAATTGTCAGAGGAAGAGGACGAAAGATTGAACAAAATAAGGAAATACAAATGGATAGGTGGTTGGTCCCAGATGTTTGTGCACGAGACCTGCTGGGTCCACCTAAGAAGGGGAATATGTTGGGAGGAAGGAGATTCAAAGCACGGCAGCCCAGTGAACTAGTTACATACATAAGCAAATAGCCACTAAAAAAGCAAACAATGGGTTCTTAGACGAAATATTTCGCAAACAGATAATTACGACACATAGGCTAATGCATGAAACACTCAGATGATAAAGGTGCTTAAACAGATAAAGTACATCATCTGGACCTTCCTGACACGCTTGATCATGACGCCGTGGCTGTCCGTGTACTCGTCGGCTATGGAAAGCAGACACGCCCTCATGTCCAAGATCTGCCTGTACATGTCGTAGCATGTGTATGCGTCCTTGGTCACGTAGGTTATGTAGGCTAGATTCAGAGGTACCTCTGACGTGTTCAGGTCCTTGGTATCGTCGTCTTCTTTCATGTTGGCGTAGCAGGGGTCGATGATGGTCTAGACGAGGTCAACCATGGAGTCCTTCTCCTGCCCGTTGCCGATGATCTTGTTTTGCTTCTGGATTCAAAAAGCTTGTTGCACCAGATGGCCGAATCGTCGCGTTCTTCCTTCTCTTCACTGTAGCGAAGGTGCAGTCGGCCCTGCCGATGAAACAGGTGAATGCTCCAGAACCTCTGATGGCCCTACAGCAGTGGTAGACGAGAACCTCATCCTGCATGCATACCTGGGCGATGGCGATCCACTGGTCCCTGTCAGGAGATAAATGGATGGGCACAAGGTCTAGTCCTGCGACCTTGTGCTTTCTCCTCCTATAGGTACGACTTGAAATCGGTGAGGCAGAGCTTCACCGAGTCCGGATCGTTGGTGTACATCATATTCAACTTGGTGCTGCCATGGGTCTGAACGGCAAACTCAAAGGTGAAATCCTTGCTGAAGTCCATATCCAGCAGGTTCACCCCTCGGATTGCCATTGGAGTCTCTTCAAGTGAACGAGTGGGTAGGTGGCGTCAGAAGTTCATTTTTCAGCTCTTGGGGAACTGGATTCAATAGTAAACTGAGTGTGTACATGCAACAAAGTTACTACCCCTCCCTCGCCCACTTCACGCCCGGCAGAACATGCACCCTCAACGCATTCAAATGCCTCCGTTAAGAAACCTATTCCGGCCACACGTCGGTACACGAGCGGGTCTGTATTGGTACTGTAATAACAAGTGTTAGTGGTCACTTTACTTAAATTTAATTAGCTTTAATTAAAATTTCTTCTTAAAACAAGCAAAGCATTGGCTCGTTCTATCAGTGCCACAAGATCAACATGCACAACAATTAGAATTATTATTCTCAGGACGCACACGATCAGCACATCTGCCGCACTTTCACACAGACAATACTACCAAGTCTGAACAATTTGTTATGGTCGCTGTCCTCTGCATCATCATGCCGTGTTTCCCAGCTTGCAAGATTCAGAACCAACAAATAAGATTCAAATAATAAGTACAACAAAGATGCCTACACATCTCATTGATTCCCAGCTGGCAAGATTCAGAACCAACAAATAAGATTCAAACAATAAGTACAACAAAGATGCGTACACATCTCATTGATTCCCAGCTTGCAAGATTCAAAACCAACCCATTAGAGCCTTTTGATAAAGTGAATATCGGGATTAAGTCCATCTTGGATAGCCGTGCCATACAACCCAAGAACTTGGCGAATGCTCTTGACCATCACCGCATCTGTAGTTGAGTATTCCTGTTTGCATAGATAAGAAAGAGCATGATTACTATAATAGTGGCACTAGTTGAAGCAAACATTATTTCCAAAATGAGAAAAGATTGCGATAGAATAGCTTTATTTAAAAAATACAATGTTAGCACAGTATGACAAAGCATAATCATGTTGATAAAGGACAGTACTGACCTGTGTGAGATGGCTTTGGAAGATCAAGTTATTCTTCATGTCCCCATATCTTGCCATGAAAGCGATTCATTGACATTCGTTTAACACCTCAGTGTGGTAGTAGAAGGAGGAGCATCGACTCATTTCAATCACTTTTTTTGTGCAGTTCAACTAAAATTATGGCGCCTGCCAGTTAGAGAGGGGGCCCGTGCCACCTCAACAGTAGGCCTGATAGACTCAACTGGTTCATTGCAGCTATGTGATTGATGTAGTGCACATGGACTTCATTCTGTTGGATAGGCCTTCTGCAAATTATCTACATTGGAAATGAAATGGTAGCTAAGACAGTAGCTCTATTTTAAATGTATTATTACTTCATTTTATCAGTGGCAGTAGTAGTGCCAAAATAGTAGCACAAGATCACTAGCTGGATGCAGAGTCAAAATCAAGCAAAAAGGAACAAACCCGGTCATGGGAACCATAACTGAGAGAGGGCCCCCTATGCCGCCACGAATTGATGAGGTCAACCTGCAGCTACATTGTCGTGGAATCGTCACGGCAGATGTCCTCATGAAAGGACTTAGTCGTAGGGCCATCGTACGGGTTAACCTAGAGGGGTTAAAGCGGACACAAGACACGGGAATTATACTGGTTCGGCCCCTTGATGAAGGTAAAAGCCTACGTCCGGTTGTGATATGATTGATATGATTTGGCGACTAGGGAGCAATAGCTTTGCCTTAGCCTCGAATCCTCTCCCCCAACTTCATGGCGGGTCGTCCCCTTATATACACGGGTTGGCCTTGCGGCCGGTCTCTGAAGTCCCGATCCGGCTCATACCAGCGTCCGGCTCGGTCTCTCCTTTCTTAACTTACAACACAAGTTACAATACTAAGGCGGTTTACATAATGGACCTTAACTCGCCTCTGGGCTCCAGGCCTCCTCCGTGGGCCTGAATCATGGACGAGTAAACCGGCCCCTTGAGGCGGTTCACGCTCGATATTAGTATCCCCAACATTAGGCCCCAGATTGACTTGAACGGTTCATGTTAATCTTCAACACCTTCAGAAACTCTTGATCTCTTTTCACATTACGTAAACCGCCAGCTGCTTGAACCGCCGTGTCGTCATCTTCCGATCCGGCGTGTCGGGGTGTCTTGACGTCATTTTAATAAAGGAATCCAAAGCAGTAAGATTCCCTGCATTTAATGCCATCCGAAAATCGGCGGCCGCTGCACCGTCCGCCGCTTTTGACTCCTCGAATCTCGCGCCCGTTGATTGCTCCGGTTCCTTATAAATAGACCGGCCGCCTCCTGTCTCTTCTTCTTCTCCTTCCTCGCGCCGCTCCAGTCTTGAAGCTCCGCCGTCGCCTCCGACCTTCGAACGACGCGTCAACGCCGGGCCGCCGCATCAACCTGTCCGTATCAGAGGCTTCGGCGCTCCTCCTCGGCTTCGCTCATCGTAAGGTCCTTTTTCAACCCCTAGATCGTGTCAGAGACCCTGTTCATCCCGCAGTTCATCTCGGTTTCTTCACACCTGCTCCGCCATGGCCATGCGATCGATCGCATCGTATATCTGTGCGAGGACTGCCCGCCGTCCATCTATCCTTTCACGCATCGGCTTTTTTCCGTAGATCCTCGAGTTTAGAATACCCGAACCCTCCTGTTCTTTACGAGGTTTGCATAGGTCGTGAAGGTTTTTCCCTCTTGGAACTTCGGTAGATCTTGATTACTTCCCTTCGCATGTGAAAACTGTTTACATCCATACTTAGCGGATTTTTTCAGTTCTGCCCTATTCGGCGGTTTAACTTTTGATAGCTAATCCGTCACTCCATTAGCCCTCGATTAAACCGGAATGGGAGGCGGCATTGAATCGCCGGTTTAACAATGCATAATATGCCTGAACCGTTTAATGTTGAACCGTTTCTCCCTTTATTCCACAACTTAGTCTTCCGGAATGGCTCCTCAATTCTCAGCTTGCAATTGGGTCCGGTCAAAAATCACTGAAACGCAACTCAACGGCTATGTCACCACTGGCGGTTTGGCTCCAAAAAATGCCCTCCTTGGCATGTTCCGGATGGCGAGTTTCCTCCGGAGCCACAAGAGGGAGAAGTAATTGTGTTTATGCAGCATTTAGACCGGGGGTTCTGCCCGCCCGGTTCAAAAAATTTCCGGGACGTCCTTGCAAGCTTGCAACTCCATCCGCAGGATATCGGCCCAAACTCTGTGTCAAACATATGCAACTTTCAAGTCTTACGTGAAGTCTATCTTCAGGAAGAGCCCTCTGTGGAGCTATTCCGGGATTTCTTTCACTTGAACCGCCGTACGGAGTTTTCTGACGGTCCCAACACAGAACTAGGCGGCGTTTCAATCCAGAAAAGGAAGGAAGCGAACTTTCCTCACGCCAAACACCACAGCCATCCAAAGGATTGGAACCAAACCTGGTTCTCTTGCGGAACACCGCTCACCTTAACGAGAATCCCTTGCCGGGTTACCGTCCTCACCGGCTCAGCAACAACCATCCGCTGCATTCACGCTTAACCGCCGCTGAACGGAAGAACTTTGCACCTCGGATCATAAAACTCCGGGCTCTAATGGCCAATGGACTAACCGGTGTGGACCTTGTGCGATCTTTGGGTTTCTTGGGGCATCTTGCCCTTAAGCCGCGGCCGGATTGATGCTGCAGTATACTTGGCAGCCTCAAAGACCCTCAAAGACGTCACGAATTACCAATAGCTGAAATTGAGGTTACAGAGGCTGTAAAAAGATGCTTGATGAACCAATCTCCGTCTGCAGCCTAACCGGGTTGGCTCCGTTACGTGTTGCCAACCCGCCACCTGCGGTAAGACTTTGCTCACCGCTGGGCTTTTAACATTTTGTTGATATTCATTAATCCTTGCTACCTCGCAGGTGACAGCTCCTTCTAGAGACGGACCAAACCGGCCCGAGCTCCGCGTATAAAGTCCAAGGCTACCAAAAGGTCAAAAGAAAACCGTCGGGTCTTCCGATCCGCCGGAAGAAGAAGAATCAAGCTGAGGTAAAACTTGATATCCTTACGAGGGAGCCGCCGTAAACCGGCTCTCCTCCTTGTATTTCTTCTTATGATTTATCCCTCTTTATTCTTCCCTTCACTGACAAATTTAATTCCCAGGATGATGCCGAAGCCAGCCATGACGACCATTTTGAGGTAATCCTTCTTTCTTCCGACCCGACCTCGTCTTTGGTTAAAAGAATTAAATCGCGCCGTTCGGAAAGTGAAAAAATCTCATTCCTATGCTTATCTGAAGACCTGACAGGCTAAAGAGCGCCCGTACAACCCGGCACGATGGTCAATAGATTCTCTCCTCCGGTTTACAGATACACCAACCCGGAGCGTCGTCCAGAGGTGACTTGTTCTCCGAAAACCGTTATCCCTTAAAGGTTTCTTCCGATGTCCTCTCAATCCGTCGACCCGAATTATCAGGCCTCTTCCAACTCCTCCGGCGGTTCATCAACCACGCATAGCGCCTCCACTTAAAGTTGCTTTGCAGGGTATGTAACTTCATCCATCGATTCGATTTACAACTGCCTTGGTTGATTTGCCTTAATCCAATCGACATTGCAGCACCAAGGCTCGCTTGAGTAAGAAAGCGAAAACCCTTGACCCTCATGCGGATGCTGATCCGAGAAAAGACCGGAACAAACCCACGAAAATCCTGAAGTCGCCAAGGATAGCTCTGGCGAGTTATACAAAGACGATCTTGTTGATCCGCGGAAGCTGAACCGGAGGTCGACATGGAAACTTCACAGACTGCTCCACCAAACCCGCCGATAGAGCGAGTCGTAAGAGTTGAACCGCCGAGCCTGTGTAAGCAAGCATCCAGCCCAAAGAAGACCGCCGAAAATGACTATGTTATTGTGACAGTAATCGCTACGCTTGCTCCTAGCCAACCGGTCGCTTTAACAAAACATAGTGCCAAGGGCGAGTCGGCCGCCATGAGTAAAGATAAAGGCAAAACAGACACATCGACTACGACAACTTCTACGCCCAAGAACTGCACTCCGGGTTTCGAAAGGCTCTATACCAGCCGTGACCTTGAAGCTGGTGCAGTAAACCGGATGAAGGACCGCTATGAGGTAATGAATTATGTCTTTCTGTACTTTAGCTGTATAGTAGCCCCCAAGGGTCGGTTCAACTTAGCATAGTTAAATCGGGACTTAATTTACGTACCCAAATGGCAAACTGAGATCAATTAGCCATTAGCCCCAAGTGCCAAGGTGAATATGTATATTGAGCTTGGGACTTGATAATGAGACACCTAACATGCTTCCTTTGTTACGAGAATGAAATAGAGCAGCAAAGCGTGCAACTCAAAGACCTGCGAGCCAATCGGAGACTCGACAGCGAGAAACCACTAAGGCCAAGGATTTAATTGAGAATGGCCTTGGCCACTATGGAACATTGAAGGAGTGGTATAAATCCGAACAAGCCAACTGGGACACCGAGAAGGCGGTTTGAAAAAAGCAGGCGGAAGAAGTCAAGCAGCCCTTAAACCGGTGGTGAAGAGCTTACGGACTCAAGCGCCAAGTGCATGCCATGACCTCTGCCGTCTTTGGTAAGAAACTATGCAATCGACTATCTTAATTTTGATATTTCCGCGGTTTATCCCGAGTTGTCTTAAACCGGTGCAAGCAAACGTATTGCACATATGGGCTCGATGTGCGGAAGAAGCTCAAGGCCGCTTATACGCTGATTGAGCAGTTGTATACGGCGCCAATGAGTCATCATGCTACATCATACGACAACACGGCGCCGCCCTCGATCGGAGAAACCACGGACGGTTGTCCATGGTTCCGGGGCAGCTTGAAGAGTTGAAGCGATCCATGGCTCGGCTGGCACCTTCTTGGCTCGGCAGCGCGCCTAAGGCGTGGATAGCAGATCTTGATCCGGTGACATAGCCAAAGGTTTCCCAGTGCTCAAGAGAATGGTGAAGCCTTTGATAACGACGCTCAAACGGATCACAAAGGAAATGCGTCACCGGCGAGTCAATCGCGCGGCCAAGCCAACGACTTTCACCGCTCCTTTTATGACGCCAACAACAAGCGGGTGGATTTTGTCATCCACGAAGTGCGAGCCTTGTTCCCCAATCCGTAAGCACACTTATGCCCTCGACGTTGATCCGGCTGAGTGATAAGTGAAGAAGCTGTCTTCGGGCCTTAACCGGATTGGTGGTCTACCAATGACTTCCGGGCTTTGGGTGAGGAAGAAGAAGAAGTTGAACCGACGTCAGCGCCCCTCTACCTCACGTCAACCCGGCGAAGCGGCGTAATTAAATCAAGCCGGGTGGCGCCTCAAGCTTCAAAGCATAACCCCACATGAAACGCTGGGCCTTAAAAGGCTTTGTAATAGGATAGTCAGTACTTTGTTTTGAACAATGTCGTTACAACCTCAGTCTGTAAACTTTTGCATGGCGGTGCCGGATACTTTGGTTTTGAAGTAGTGAATCCTTCAACATATTTTGCCTGCAATCACAAATTCGTAACCCGCCATGGCGGCTTGCGCCTCCAGCCGGATTGTGATGCCAATATATTTATATAAGAAAAATTTGTGATACAAACATACCTGCGATGTCGGGCACACAGTGGCTTTAGCCAATCTCAAGCGGAGGCTTTATAAACCATCACCGTCAAGGAGAACAATCCTGGTATAATACCGATTTACCGTGTAAATCGTAGCCGAGCATGATAAGCCCCTGTTACTCCATAATGGATGTTAACAGCAAAATCAATCCGGAACAATCAATCGCCGGATTTAAAAATGGACCAAATTCTGAAAACTTGAATCCGGTTGAAAGAAGGTTTGTCGGTTTAAGACAACAAACAAAAGCCAAATTATATGTATAAAAAACACATGGCAGCAAAAACAATAACAAAGACTGTTTGCAAGAAGAGGCTTTATTGAGCCTGATCAGATGGCGTTACCATGGTGAGACGGGACCAAGCTCCCTATAAGGTGTAGCGATGGTTCAAGTCAGCCAGTCCCCAATCGACATCGTGGCATTACGCCGATCAAGTGGCATTGCATTGGTTCGGGTTCACCAAGCCCCAAGTGATTCTATGGCCTTAGGCCGACCAAGAGGCGTGACTGGTTCAGACGTGACCATGTCCCCAAATGATCTGGTGGCTTTCGCCTGTCAAGAGGTGTTGCATTGGTTCGGACACGACCAAGCCCCCAAATGATCTGGTGGCTTTCGCCTTTCAAGAGGTGTTGCATTGGTTCGGACACGACCAAGCCCCCAAGTGACAAAAATTTCACAAAAGCAAGGCCAAGGGTTAAACCGGAGGCCGCTTCACGACAGCATCACCATGTACCCAAACCGGACTTTGATATAGAACAGATACCCCGCTTTAGCCGAGGATCCGTTTTATTGCCTTTATTCATAATATATACATTGTCTTAATATGTACATAAGTGGAGCCGATGGCTCAGGTATAATAAGGCCGAAGATGAGCTATGTTCCACGGCCTGTTGGTCTCCTCCTCTGACGTGCGTGAGTCCTTTCGCTCTCGAACATCAATCAGATAGTATGACCCGTTGTACAGATTCTTGCTGACCACAAAAGGCCCCTCCCAAGGTGGGGATAACTTGTGCATATCTTTACGGTCTTGAATGAGCCGCAACACTAAGTCTCCTTCCCGAAAGGTTCTGGTTTTAACCCGCTTGGCTGTGATACCGACAAAGATCCTGCTGGTAAACCGCCCGAACGAGCAGCTGCCATATCGCGCTCTTCATCCGGTCGATCCAAATCGTCTTGCCGTCCGCCTCGCTATCTCTGCTTCAACATAAGCTGCCACTCGAGGCGAAGTCGTGACGGATATCATTTGGGAAGGACCGCCTCTGCTCCATAGACCATAAAGAACGGCGTGTATCCAGTGGATCGGTTGGGGGTAGTATTTATACTCCATATCACCGATGGTAGCTCTTCCACCCAACAACCCGGCGTCCTCTCTAAAGGGACCATAAGCCGGGGTTTGATACCTTTCAAGATCTCCTGATTAGCTCGTTCCGCTTGACCATTGGATTGCGGGTGGGCTACGGAAGAAACATCAAGCGGATGTGCTCTCATTCACAAAATTCCTTCATAGCTCCTTTGGACAAATTGGTGCCATTGTCCGTGATGATACTGTGTGGAAACCCAAACCGGAAAATCACCTTTTTGATGAACTGAACCGCCGTGGCCGCATCACATTTGCTAACAGGCTCTGCCTCAACCCACTTGGTAAATTTATCAACCGCCACCAACAGGTGGGTTTTCTTGTCTTTGGACCTTTTGAAAGGTCCAACCATACCCAGCCCCCAAGTCGCAAACGGCCAAGTAATTGGAATCATCCTCAATTCTTGGGCTGGCACATGAGCACGCCTAGAGAACTTTTAGCAACCATCACATCGTCTGACCAGATCCTCCGCATCGGCATGGGCGGTCAACCAATAGAAACCATGGCGAACGCTTTGGCCACTAAGGACTTTGAGCTGGCGTGGTGACCACAATCCCTTCATGGATCTCTCGCAATATCTCACAGCCCTCTTCAGGGGGACACACAACGCTGAAACGCCTCGACACACTGCAATGGTGCAACTTCGCCATTAACAATGGTCATAGACATGAACCGCCGAACTATCTGTCAGACCCAGCGTCTCATCTTCCGGCAACTCGCCCGGTTCATGTATGCCAAATAAGGAGCGTCCAATCCGGAGTGACATGCGGGCCGCCACCAATTGAGCCTCCGGATCGGGGATAGCCAAATCAATTTCATCGGGAAGCTTAAGCGGCGGATTGTGCGATACATCAAGGAAGGCGTTAGGCGGGACGGTTTACGTTGAGAGCCCAGCCGGCTTAAAGCATCGGCAACCGTTCTTCCGGCGATCCACATGGTCCACGATATCCTTTAAAATGTCCTGCAACAACATCCACCTCCCGACGATATGCAGCCATGAGTGGATCTTTGGAATCCCAAGTACCTGATACTTGCTGAGCCACCAAGTCCGAGTCAACAAAGCATTTAACCCGGCTGAGATTCATTTCTTTAGCCATCCGGAGACCATGGAGCAAAGCTTCATACTCAGCTGCATTGTTAGTACAAGGGAACATTAGGCGGAGAACGTAACAGAACTTGTCACCTCGCGGGGAAGTTAATACTGACTCCGACCCCGAGCCCTCCAATTGCTGGACCCATCAAAGTGGATGGTCCAATAGGTATGATCCGGCTTCTCTTGGTAGCTTGCAACTCCGTCCAATCATTAATGAAATCCACAAGTGCCTAAGATTTTACGGCCGTCGAGGCACATACCTTAAACCGTATGCCCAAGCTCTATAGCCCACTTAGCAATCCGCCGATCGCTTCCGGTTACGTATGATATCGCCCAAGGGGCAGGCCGAATCGACCACCGCGTGATGGGGTGCCCTTGGAAATATTGCTTTAGCTTCCGCTTGCCATAAAAACCCGTATACCAGCTTACGCCAATGCGGATATCTCTGCTTAGACTCAATGAGGACCTCGCTGATGTAATAAACCGCCGTTGAACCGGATACTCCTTCCCTGCCTCCTTCCGCTCCACCACGATAGCCACGCTTAATCGCCTGGCATTAGCGACAACATATAGCAGCAGCGGCTCTTTGTCAATGGGGGCGGCTAGAACCGGCGGGTTGGCCAACTGTCGCTTCAAATCCTCCAATGCTTCATCAGCGGCTGAACTCCAGACAAACTGATCCGTTTTCTTCAACATCTGGTACAAAGGAATGGCTTTCTCGCCTAGACGGCTGATAAACCGGCTTAGCGCAGCAATCCGGCCTGCCAAACGCTGGGCGTCATTGATGCACTTTGGCTTAGCCAAGGAGGTGATAGCCGTAATTTTTCCGGATTAACCCGATCCCCTGTTGGACACGAGAAAACCTAATAACTTGCTGCGGAACACCAAAGACGCACTTGGCGGGTTGAGCATCATCTTGTACACCGGAAGTTGTCAAAGGTTTCCTTTAGATCCTCAATCAAGGTTTCCTTCTTCCTTGACTTAACCACGATATCATCCACATAAGCATGCACGTTACGGCCGATCTGTTCGTGCAAGCAACTCTGAGCATAGCGGCGATAAGTCGCTTGGCGCTCTTGAGTCCAAAAGGCATAGATACATAGCGAAGGCTCCAAAGGGGGTGATAAGCGCCGTCTTCTCCTGGTCCTTAATCGCCATCTTAATCGATGATAGCCGGAGTACGCATCCAAAAAGCTCAAGCGCTCACAACCCGCCGTAGCATCAATAATCTGGTCAATGCGGGGAGGCGAAAGGATCTCTTGGCGAGGCCTTGTTGAGATCTGTGTAATCCACACACATGCGCCAAGTGCCATTCTTCTTAAGAACCAACACCGGATTGGCAAGCCACTCTGGATGAAAGACTTGACGATAAACCCTGCTGCCAAGAGCCTAGCAACTTCTTCTCCGATGGCCTTGCGCCTTTCCTCATTAAACCGTGAAGAAACTGCTTTACCGGTTTGTATTTTGGGTCAACATTAAGAGTGTGCTCAGCGAGTTCCCTCGGTACACCCGGCATGTCGAAGGCTTCCATGCAAAATGTCCCGATTCTCACGGATGAACTCGATGAGCGCTTTCCTATTTAGGATCCAAGTTGGCACCGATGGTGAACTGCTTGGGACGAATCGCCGGCACGAAATCAACAAGCTTCGTCTCAGCCGCCGATTTGAACTTCAAGTCCGGATCATGCTCCGTAGTTGGCTTCTTCAAAGGGTCATATCCATGGGATCAACATTGTCTCTATAATATTTTAACTCTTGATTGGCACAAACCGACTCTGCGTAAGCCGCATCACCTTCCTCGCACTCCAAAGCGATCCGGCGGCTCCCATGAACCGTTATCGTTCCTTTGTGACCCGGCATTTTCAGCTGTAAGTAAACATAACAGGGCCATGCCATAAATTTAGCATAAGCCGGCCGCCCAAAGAGGGCGTGGTAAGGGCTTTGAATTTTCACCACCTCAAATGTCAATGATTCTGATCAGGAGTCATGTTCGTCCCCAAAGGTCACCTCAAGAGCAATCTTACCGAAGATGCACGCCGACTTGCAGTGCACCACTCCGTGAAACTCTTGTCTTTGGATGGCCTAAGATGCCTATCCGTCAGCCCCATACGCCGGAAGGTCTCGTGAGTCTGAGGATGTTGATCTTTGCTTCCTCCATCCATAAGAACCTTGGTAAACTTGTACCCTCCTACAGGGTGCCACCACGGGGCTAGTGACCGGATTGTAAACCCGGGAGGATGGTCCTCTCTGCTCCACGATCGGTTGCTCGGACCAGCGTAGGTAATGCGGCGCAGCCGGTTCAACAACGTGACCGCCCGCTTACGAAGCTTTCGGTCTCGTCTGTCCAAGCTAGTGGTAAAGGCGTGGTGCATCCACCGTTCAAGCTGCTTTGGGTTACTTTGATAACCCATCGCTGCTTGTTGTTGATTGTAGCCCCTTGGTTACGATTGTTACGACCGTTACGATTACTTTGATTATTACGATTGCCTTGCCGCCCGGATTACCACGAATCACGGGCGGAATTTCCTCCACCGTAACCGGGCGGACCACGAACCGCCGCCGGGCCCTTGATCATACCGGAAAGAGTTGGAGTTTTGAACTCTGCATAATGTAACAATCCTTCCAAAGGTGGTTCGCGGTGCCTCCTTCGTCCCATGCTTGGACAAGGTTGATTCAATATGAAATTCAAGCGATCCGGATTGTGACCGCCCGGTTTGATTGCCTACCCTGCGCGCTGACCCTTGTCCTGCAGCGTTGGTGTTAACCACAAAGCCCATGTTGCCGTTAAACTTTACGCTTGTTCCCTCCATTGCTGCCGAATGATCTGCTTGGCCCACAGGTTGCCGTTACTTTTCCCTTCCCCACTTCATCGTCTTCAGATTCGGGATCCTTGGTACTATCGAATCAGCGTACTTTACCAAAACGCCCATTAGAGTGCCCATGTCATGGCAAAACGCTTCATGCGGCCCGGCTTCAATTTCAATGGCTCGAACCGGCAATTGGCTTCCAAGGTCAAGATCGCGGAATCAGGGTTGATCCGGTCCGAAGAATGTAAAACTTCAAAGCAGCGCGCACCCAATGGGTTGTGGATTCTCCCTCCGCTTTGGATACAAGCTGCTAAATCCACCACGGACATGGGCTGCTTACAGGTGTCTTTGAAATTTTGAATGAATCGGGTTATGGCTGGGTCCACGAGTGATAGAGTTGGGCGGCAAATTTTTCAACCAAGTCCGGGCCGTTCCTTCCAACATCATTGTGAAGTATTTCGCACATGCGGCTTCATCCACATCTAGCATCTCCATGGCCATCTCATAGCTTTCTATCCATGCTTCGAGCCAAATCGGCGGTATAATTGGGCACCTTGCGCGGCCCCTTGAAGTCCTTGGGCAAGCGCCGCGTTACGTAAAAGCGGGTGCGAGGCAAGGCACCCCCAAAGAGCGAGACGTGACCCTGGTTCGAAGATGGTCGGACGAGCCGGTGCGAGCGGTTGATCCTCTGCTTGTGCTGCTAACTCGGCCTCCCGACGTGCCCTGGCGCGGTCCACCACCCCTTGAGCATCCTCAAAGCCGCCCGCCGGATTGTTGCCGCGGGGCGGACCACGCTGCGCAGTGCTTGACACGGCGGTTAAATCGACTCGTCGGCTGTAGCTCCGGCTTGGGCGGGGGTGGAGTGGATCCGATCGGACCGTATGAATACGCTTCTTCTTGAGCAGGGCCGTCTGAGGAGCTCCTTAACCCGGCGTGTCTCTACCGCTGTGGTGAATCGCCTTCAATTGGAATCGCCTCCAACCATGCCGCTTGGCCGCCACGAGGTTATCCATCGGGTTGGAGTAGTGACGAGGCGTCTGCACGCGATGCAGGCGCACCGGTATGATGGCGAGGTAGATCCATCACACGGGCTGAACCGGTGCGGCCGTCCAGTGCTTCCGGCGGTTTACCGCCCGGCGGGTTCTTGGTCCACCTTACAGGGTATTGAAAAGCTCTCTTCCCTCAAAAACCGAAGGTAAGCGGGACTGTACTTCCTTTTCATGACTTCATGTGGCGCTCACGATCCAAAGCATGAGCCTATAAGCTGCGCATCCAAATGGGCCCGCTCCGCTGCCATCCTCACGTCACATGGCTGCCAGGTCCGCTTTAGCTTTAGTGATCTGTTCTCTCACCTTTGCGATCTCCGCGTTATGCGAGTCTGATCCAGCGGATTAGCCTACGCCATGAGCACATCCAACGCATCGAAAAGCTCGACAAAACTTGAGCCGGGCGGGCGACAGAGGCCTCCTTCCCGGCTGCCATCACGGCTGTTGAACCGGCGACCAGGGCGCCATGATCGAAGAGTGAAGCGCCGCTGCGTCTGCGGCCATGAAGATCCCAACCCGGTTGGGTAGATCGAAGGGTCGGAATACTCTCACCGTCGGAACAACCCCGATCTGGCCATCTTGCGGCTGGTATAGAGACTTCGGTTTCTCCGGCCGATGATTCATCGCCAGGAGTAGACAACGATTTCGTCACCGGATCTTGATCCGTCCTCGTAGCCTCCGTGGGCGACTCCCGAAACATGCACGCCCGCCCGGTTTAGCGAGGCGGGACTCTTCTTCGCCCGCTGAGCCGTCTCGGCGAGGTCGGTCACGGTCGTCCGGCCCAGGCCTGGCTCGCCGATCTTGCCGATGAACACGTGTATGCCGCCAAAGGGGACCCGGTACCCATACTCCAGGCCGGCCTCGGGGCCCCGATCCGCATCGTCGATGTAGAGCTTGCGCGGCGACTCTTAGTCATCCGCCCTTGCATAACCTTCGAGTCCTTCGAACTTGCCCTCTAAGATCATCAAACCATCGATGCGATAGCCCCACGGTGGCGCCAACTTCGTGGAATCGTCACGGCGGATGTCCTCATGAAAGGACTTAGTCGTAGGGCCATCGTACGGGTTAACCTAGAGGGGTTAAAGCGGACACAAGACACGGGAATTATACTGGTTCGGCCCCTTGATGAAGGTAAAAGCCTACGTCCAGTTGTGATATGATTGATATGATTTCGGCGACTAGGGAGCAATAGCTTTGCCTTAGCCTCGAATCTTCTCCCCCCAACTCGCCGCCGGGTCATCCCCTTATATACACGGGTTGGCCTTGGCGGTCTCTGAGAGTCCCGATCCGGCTCATACCAGCGTCCGGCTCGGTCTCTCCTTTCTTAACTTACAACACAAGTTACAATACTAAGGCGGTTTACATAATGGACCTTAACTCGCCTCTGGGCTCCAGGCCTCCTCCGTGGGCCTGAATCATGGACGAGGGTAAACCGGCCCCTTCGAGGCGGTTCACGCTCAGTAGTGGTATCCCCAACATACATGATTCAATTCATGCGACTTTTTCTTAAGTTCACGTGAAATGAAGCAAAGATTGCATCATTCAGCTAGCAAGAAGTAGTTGCTCTCATTGAGCAAGCAGGTTCTTATTTAGTAGTTGCACTAAAATTGAGCAACGTTAAGGTTGGCTGTCCAGCTCGTGTAAGGTGCAACTATAATTTGCTTATCCTTTTGTGCAATTCCACTAAAATAAAGTGCCATTGTGGTGACAGTGACGGCTCATCTTGCAAAGGCTAATAAAATGTTGCACGAGATTACCAACAGAGTTTGAGGGAGATTTTGGAAACTCCAATCACATTTTGTGTAGTTCCACCAAAATTGAGAGGCGTTGCCCACGTGACATTTTAGTTGAACTACACAAGATAGTCATTCAAAAAAGTGTTTTGTGCAGTTCACCAAAAGGTCACAATAGCAACGAGGTGTAATGGATATCCCTATCCGCACAAAAAGACAGAAAGAAAATAGTTCTGGTAAATAACAAGATACGAAACATACACGAAATGAAAAGAAGCATCTTGATTATGTTTATGGAAATGATGCAAGGACAGTAGAAATTTTAAAAAGGTAGCATTGCTTCATGTTACTGGAGGCATTACGATCAACAATGACATTCGTCAAATATGGGATTACTTTAATGGTGGCATTGCTTGTTTACTAGATACATTAGATCAATAGCAGCTAAAGAGTTTGTTTAAGGGCATGGGACAGTGGGGACACCAGGACACTCAGCAGCGTAAAGAAGCAACTTACATAACACAACGGGGAAAACATCAGGAGTACCATTTGTAACACAGTTTAATTGCATCATATTACTGGAGGCATTAGATTAACAATAACACTGGTTAGACATGTCCTTACGGTAACAGTGTGATTGCTTCATTTTACATGCGCCCTTACATTAGCAACATCAAAAAGTTGGTATAAGGACATGCGACAGTGGATGCATCAGCACAATGTACCTACAAGGAGGCATAAAGTTGTGATGTTGAGTTTGTTCATACTCCGTGAGGGCAACAAATCTAATCCTGGATACCTTTTACTATGTGAGGGTAGCAAGTCTAATCCTGGACATACTCTGTTGACTTGTCCACCAGCCGCCACTTTCTATACTTTTTTCAACCAACAATAGATCTGTTCCTTATACAGTTTGTACCACCTTTTCCCTTTATTTCCCTTTTGAACCAAGAGGCCGGTAGGGTATCCAGTCTCTACTACTTCCCCCCTGTTATTTCCTCTTTGAATCAAGTCCTAGATTCATGCTACGACTTTCCCCCTTTCTTCGTTGTTTTAACCAAGTCCTAGATTCGACTGCATGAAGTAGCTTTACCTCCAATAATACTAAAAATTTAGGTGGCTTTGGAAGAGCTGATGGAAGTAGAAAAAGATCCACATGTAGACATGTGGGGAGCTGGGGCAGTAGAGCAAGGCTGCTTTTGAAGGAAGTTATACCTGAGGGTCGTCGGGATGTCGGCGGCGGCAGGTCGGATCTGCGCACAATACGACAGGGAGGAAGAAGGGCCGAAGGACCTCCCAAGCCGGCACTGTGTCGGAGAGAACAGCACGGGCAGAGGATCGAGACCTGCCGACAGCTATGTGTTTCCTCCCTCACCGCCGATGACCGCGTGAACGATGCACCTAGTCCTCTACACACACCGGCCGAAGGGTTCCGGCCGGATTTGTGACCAACGGTGAGCAGAGAGAAAATATCACTACCTCTGTCTTGTTTAGATCAGGTGAGGATGAGAGAATGAAGAGAGCAACCCTAGTAAAGCAAGCACTCAGGCTCCTGCCTATATATATAGTGGACTAATTATCTTTTTCTCTCCACAACAAGCGTTTCAATTTGTGTACGCGGTATTAAAGAAAAGAAACTCTCTATTTAACGTGAATAATTGTACGACTCCTACTTACTACTAGTAGTATTGTTCACTTGTGCTCCCCGGCCCTCCATTCATTGAACAACCCCATGGGTGAATAAACATACAATACTAGTATTTATATAGAACGAACAAGCTTGAACTATTATGGCTGTGAGATATCGATGGTATAGTTCGACCACATTGCATCCATGGACTCAGTACTTTGAAGTAACCTATACGTATAAACACATGCACGGTTTACATTCCGAATCACTAGCTAGAGCTTGAACTGTATTTGTTTAGATGTACCACCTTTTTCTTTTGGTTTTCTGCTCCATGGCGCAATTAATCGATACAAAATTATACTATGAGTAGTTAAAAGTTGAGGGCGGGGCTTTTCCCGCGCAGTACGCGCGATAGTTTTCGTGTAGGTGGTTTGACAGAGAGGCGAGGAGGGTGAGGGAGTAGCGGATTCAACTTACTGCTGGAAAGGTAGGGCTGTGCGATTTGACGACACATTACTGCTGGAAAGATGGGGCCTTGTGATATGACTACTCAGTATAGTCATTAATTCTTGGCGCTTCTGACACAGGTGATGCCCCTTCCGTTCCCCACTCTAATTTGTTGCATAACACATCGACCCGGATGCTGACTCTCCCACATGTCGGCGAAGTATGTAAGAAGGAGCAAAGAATCATGCGGTATATATAGTGTATATACTAGTACTGCTACTCACGTCAGAGGAGTGCGAACCATGGCAGTCCAGTGAACCAGCAGGCGATAGGCCATAGAAAACAATGTGGTGATATGGCCATAAAAAACAATGTGCTACATTCCAGTCTCTAGCATGTACAATACTCCTCCTCTTCCTCCTCCTCTCGGTTCATCGCCATCATACTTTCCCCATTCTTATGTTTTCAGTATCCTGCGAATCAAAGAGGCCCTTAGACTGGTTTAGGTCCGGTCATTTTTTATAAATGTGTTATGTCCAAAATTTAATGAACGTGCTCTGGTTTCTATGAAAATAATCCGGTTTGCATGTAGTAATTCATTTATTTATTTATTTTTCTACGGGGGTCATGTAATTCGTGAGGTCTGAAATGTAAAGTACGCCGGCATGGTTGCATATGCTCCGAGTCGTGCATGCACTATGACCCAGATGCTCTATGTCCCACATGTCAACGAAAGGGAGCACGTGGAAATAGCCTAGGAGTACATATAGGAGGATAAATGCATGAAAAAATATGTACTATGAAGCGTAGATGTGGTTCGAAAAGGAGACTAAAGTGATGACAGTTATAGGTCGCACACACCCAACTAGTGGTACTAGGCGTTACACCTACTTTTTCCCTAAAAAGAGGTTCAAGTACTCGATACTCTATTCTATCAACACGAGTCCCATCGACAACAGCGTCGTACTACTGACTAGCTCTTCTCCCTCGTTTCTCTCTTCTAATTCTAACTCAGCCGACGCGCGGTGGGCGGGGTGGGGATTTGCCGATAGTCGGTCTGCTCAACTACGGCCCCACATGGCAGTGAAAATGGTAAGACAACAAGCGTTAACTTGAGCGGCGTGCCGGATAGACCGTGTGGGGGTGCGATGCGAACGGCACATGCATGCTGTACTTGTTCCACTTTCTCGTATTGAACTCATGACATGTAGTAACGCTCAGTTTTGAATATATAAGTTTGGTTGTCGCGCTAATAAATACCGTACTCCCTCCATGTAGGTTGGGTCACTGAAGTCAAAATTAGACACAAAACACGATGGTGATGGACCAGTCTACCTCTGTCCTGGCTTATTGCTCCCCGTCTTAATCTGTGCCAAATTTTGACCATAAATTTGACTAACAAAAGGTTCGTGCATGTTGTCGGTGTCAAACCCGGTAGATCTCGGGTAGGGGGTCCCGAATTGTGTGTCTAAGGATTGATGGTAACAAGGGACAAGTGGGACACAATGTTTACCCAGGTTCAGGCCCTCTTAATGGAGGTAGAACCCTACGTCCTGCTTGATTGTATTTGATGAGTATTGGGGTTACAAGAGTTGATCTACCTCGAGATCATAATGGCTAAACCCTAGTTGTCTAGCCTATGAGAATTCTGATAGCCTCCACGGACTAAACCCTCCGGTTTATATACACACCGGAGGGGCCTAGAGTTGTACAGAGTCGGTTTGCAGAGGAAGGAAATAGTACATCCGGACATTAAAATTGCCGTCTACGCACATAGGAGTCCTACTCGGACACGGGGGAAAGCCTTCTTCTTCTATCTTCTCGGCCCATCAGTCCGGCCCATGTCGAATAGTCCGGACACCCAAGGACTCCCTGATCCAGGACTCCCTCAGTAGCCCCCGAACTCGCCTTCAATGATGATGTAGTATCCGGCTTTGTGTCTTCGGCTTTGCAAGGTAGGTTCTTCATCATACTTCGGACGGATGACAGTCTGGCTTCGACCTTCATATTTTGACTTTATGACTCCTTCCCCGTCATTGCCTCGATTTCCATGCACCGGGTGAATGCGAATGGTCCACAATATTTTTTTACAAATATACCCCTAACTATACAAGGACAACGCCTATATAAAGAGGCTAGATCCCCTTAATGCAATCCACATCGCGCAGAGAACGTTAGGACCAGCCACAAAACTCCAAAACATGGCCAGCGCCCCTGGTTCTTCTTCGCGCCCTCATGGCCCTCAAGAGGGTGATCAGTAGAGCTGCTCAGTATCTCATCTTCATTTGAGTCGTCTCTAGACGTACGAATATCTCCCCCTCGCGGATCTAGTCTCCGCGCGAGCGGGATTGGCTTCGATTGGCAACGATGTCTTAGCAGAAAATTTCCCAACCCCAATAAGGAGGAGAGGGTGTGCTTCGTTCGTTTCTCTTGTGGGGCTTAGGATTTACGATCCATCCCTTTCTCAGGGGTCTGTTGGAGTTTTGTGGGATCCAACTACATAACCTCACCCCAGGTTCGATTCTACACATCTCAGGCTTCGTTGCGCTCTGCGAACTATTTCTGGGCTACGAGGCTCATTTTGAACTATGGAGAAAGTTCTTTTGCCGCATCCCTCGCCATCGAGGGGGCTCCATATTTGAAGTGGGCGGCGTCGAAGTATGGCGCATAGCCGGATCAGGCTACCCAATCAGAACTCCCAAAGAGGTTTCCCAAGAATGGTCTTCGGAGTGGTTTTATATTGATGACGTCCCACTTCCGGACCCAGTTCGGTGTGGCCTCCCCGAATTCTCTAGTGCTCCTTTGAAGAAACGCCTCAACTGGCGCCCTCGGAGTCCCAAGGAGGAAGACATTGTGGAAGTAAAGAGGTTGGTCAGTAAGGTCAGATTACTAGCTCATACCGAGCTCTCGATAATCGAAGTCATGGCCATCACAATAAAACGATGCATTCAGCCCCTTCAGTCCAGAGTAACTCCTTTATGGTGTTATAACGGAGAAGATGACGCATCTTGTTATAGAAGCAAGGGTCTGGACACCCCAGCGGAACTGGCCATGATCCTAGCCGATCTATACAAGGGCAAAAAAGAAGACTTCCTCCGCTTAAACTGCGAGAAGCCTTTTCCGTGTACAACCCCATTGAATGGGTAAGATTTTTATTATCAGTGCTGCTGTACCTTGCCATCGAGACACGCTAGTCAAATTGTTCTTTGTTGTCTTCAAAACAGTCATGGAGGAAGATGATCAAGGACGTTCATTATCCTACCCCACAGCCAAAGGATCACAATTGCAACGAAGATCCTGGCTTCTGCGAGGACCCGAATATATATATAAGTTCGATGATGGAGTATTTTATCAGGGGAGCCTTGAGAGCTTGGACGTGGCTATTACAGCCGACTACCCCCGCCCTTACTCCTTCTCCATTGTAAGTATTCAAATAGCTTGCTCAAAAATAAACCCCTGCTTGCACCTTATCAATTGCACTAAACTTTATTTTATAGGATCGGCGCTCGGTAAGCCGCACTCCCTCGAGAGCGGCCCCTATGTAGGGCGATCGTTCAAAATGAAAAGAAACTGGGAGCGCTGTCGAGCCTTCTCCTTCCTCAAGGAGGTATGTCCTTTGATATATGCCCAATCATGAGATCATATTGGTAACTTTTTCTTCTACCTCTATTTCACGAGGAGCACGCGACAAACCATGGGAAAACGCCCTACTAGCCGAATGTCGGCTAATTCGGCACCAGACTCGTCAACTAGGACGAGGGCTGATACAGTGTCGGACCCGCCTCCTCGAGAGGATTCAGATGATGTATCCGTCACGAATTCTAAGGTAGAGAGCATGATGAATCATCGTCGACTAAAAGAGGCCATGCATGCTCCAGTTTTCTCTGAACAGGAGTTTACCACACTCAGCTCTGTGGATATTATATCCGAGCTGCCCGGGATGAACTTGCTGGAGTTACTCAACTATTTTCAAAGGATATGCAGGTAATAATTTGTGCAAATAGATATATGCCAGTAGCCCTCAAGACTTAAAGCGGTTAGACCAACCGATTTATGGATTGTTACAACTTGTAGGTTCTTTGGGAGAAGAACAACACGCTGTCCCAGGTTTGATGACAAAGCAGACAAAGCTGAATGTCGTCACCACAGAGCTTGCGGAGATGAAAAAGGCCACAATGACCACTGATCAGAAGAACAAGCTTGAGGAGGAAAATGATAAGCAAGACGAAGAGATAAAGAGCTTAAAGGCTCAGTTATCAGCCGCGCAGCAAGAAAATAAGAAGTTGAAAGGTGGCATATTCGGTATGACCTTTTGAACCATCTAAAGGTTGAATAATATCCCATAGTTCGAATTGTCATAACTATGTTATTGCAGGTCTACTAACCGGTCGACCTGAAGAGGAAGTAGACGGATTTCGAGGCGACGTGCTTAAGGAACTATCCGCGATCCATGAATGAGCCCGGAAAGCTATGAGAAATATGGCGAAGGCTTTATGGCCATCCGATGCTCCGTTGGAAAGCATGGAGGGGTTGGTGAACCTGTTCAAAGGTGCCAATCGCTGTTTTGAGCTATGGAAGGCATCCGCATGCCGGGAAGGCACACGAGAAGCGTGGGCGATGGTGAAAATGTGCTACACCGGACTCGACATGAATCATATGGCCCGAGTTGGACCTCGGGGGCCCGACGGAAAGGACATTCCCGTGAACTTGGTGTACGACCAAGTGATGATAGCTGCGAAGTACTCGCAAGAAGACTGTAGTTTAGCCAGTTTTATAGATGGTATAGAGAAAGAGTAGATTTTTGCCTCGACGTACCAATGTAGTTTTACTCTTTATCTCCCACCGAACATGTGAAAATTTTTCATCGCAGACTTTCGGCTTCGACCCCTGAACCCAGAAGGTGGAGTGTTTCCGGATTCCGTTTTAGGAATGTAAGAAACATTCATTATGTCCGGAAACCAAGCAACCCAGTCATATTGCTCGAACAGACAAAAAGTTAGTTCGGGGAGTTATGTTATATTACTTATTTAACGTAAGCAACATTTTCCAAGGATAATAGTTCCGTTAAGGGTTCCTTTCCTTGGGTTGGCATGCCTAATTACGCGTGCCTAGGATTTGATCCGAATTACGGGTAGCCTGTCCCATATTGTTTCAAAAAGTTACATGAATGTAAACAATCTGCCGTTGCTTGCCGACCAATTATTCTCTTAAGAGCGCTAGCTTTCGGCTTCACCTCTCTGAGGTACAGGTCCGGATTACCCGGTTGTAACAATCACAGAGGTGCTCCCTTTACACCCTAGCCGAACAATCGGGAATGTAGGGTATAAACACAGGAGCGAGGCAACCCAGCTTGGCAAAAACTTAAGTCATAGAGGTGCATATAATGACAAAATTTGTATATAGCGAATGACGTAAGCAATGAAAGCAACAAGCTTTTAATAGAAACTTCGTTCAACGAAGCCCCCACTTATAACGGGGTATATACATTTAAAGATGTGTACCCCTAATAGTTTGGTAGATCCGAACATACACTGGGATATAAAAAGAGAAAAAATAAAAAAGAAGGGAAAGAAAGAAAAGGAGAAAGAAAAAGGAGCCTAGAAACATAAAGGAGACAGTCGGGCTATGCGTAGAACTCTCGAAGCCGAGAAGCGTTCCATGGATTCGGCTCAAGGCGATTATTCGATGCATTACGAAGGTGATAGGGTCCCCCTGTGAGAACTTCGGCTATGATGAAGGGGCCCTCCCATTTTGGTTTCAGCTTGTCCTTCTTCTTCTCTGGGAGACGTAAGATGAGATCGCGGATGTTGTATGTCTTGGCCCGCACTTCCCTTCTTTGGTATCGCTTGGCCTGTTGCTGATAGAATGTGGAACGGGCCTTTGCAATATCACGCTCTTCTTCAAGGCTGTCTAGGTCATCCTGCCGATCGAGCTCGGCTTCTCGCTCTTCGTATATGCGCTCTCGAGGTGAGTCATGAATAATATCGCAGGGCAAAACAGCCTCTGCGCCGTACGCCATGAAGAAAGGTGTGTACCCGGACGTCCAATTAGGCGTAGTCCGCTGATACGTCTCCAACGTTCTATAATTTATGAAGTATTCATGCAATTATATTATCTGTTTTGGATGTTTATGGGCTTCACTAAACACTTTTATATTATTTTTGGGACTAACCTATTAACCGGAGGCCCAGCCCAAATTGTTGTTTTCTTGCCTATTTCAGTTTTTCGAAGAAAAGGAATATCAAACGGAGTCCAAACGGAATGAAACTTTCGGGAGAGTTATTTTTGGAACGGAAGCAATCCAGGAGACTTGGAGTAGACGTCAGGGAAGCTTCGAGGAAGCCACGAGGCAGGGAGGCGCGCCCTACCCCCTGGGCCCCCCCACCCTCGTGGGTCCCTCATGGCTCCCCTGACCGACTTCTATCACCTATATATGTCCATATACCCTAAAAACATCGGGGAACAGAATAGATCAGGAGTTCCGCCGCCGCAAGCCTCTGTAGCCACCAAAAACTAATTGGGACCCTGTTCCGGCACCCTCCCGAAGGGGGGATCCCTCAGCGGTGGCCATCTTCATCATCCCGGCGCTTGATCCGTCTCCAACGTATCTATAATTTATGAAGTATTCATGCTATTATATTATCTATTTTGGATGTTTATGGGCTTTATTATACACTTTTATACTATTTTTGGGACTAACCTATTAACCCAGAGCCCAGTGCCAGTTTCTGTTTTTTCCCTTGTTTTAGTGTTTCGCAGAAAAGGAATATCAAACGGAGTCCAAACGGAATGAAACCTTCGGGAGAGTTATTTTTGGAACGGAAGCAATCCAGGGGACTTGGAGTATATGTAAGGGAAGCAAATTGGAAGGCACGAGGTAGGGGGCGCCCCCCCCAGGCGCGCCCTCCACCCTCGTGGGACCCTCGTGGCTCCCCTGACCGACTTCTTTCGCCTATATATATATCCATATACCCTAAAACTATCGGGGAACATAATAGATTGGGAGTTCCGCCGCCGCAAGCTTCTGTAGCCACCAAAAACCAATCGGGACCCTGTTTTGGAACCCTGCCAGAGGGGGGAACCCTCACCGGTGGCCATCTTCATCATCCCGGTGATCTCCATGACGAGGAGGGAGTAGTTCACCCTCGGGGCTGAGGGTATGTACCAGTAGCTATGTGTTTGATCTCTCTCTCTCTCTCGTGTTCTTGAGGTGGTACGATCTTGATGTATCGCGAGCTTTGCTATTATAGTTGGATCTTATGATGTTTCTCCCCCTCTACTCTCTTGTAATGGATTGAGTTTTCCCTTTGAAGTTATCTTATCGGATTGAGTCTTTAAGGATTTGAGAACACTTGATGTATGTCTTGTCATGCTTATCTGTGGTGACAATGGGATATCACATGATTCACTTGATGTATGTTTTGGTGATCAACTTGCGGGTTCCGCCCATGAACCTATGCATAGGGGTTGGCACACATTTTCGACTTGACTCTCTGGTAGAAACTTTGGGGCACTCTTTGAAGTACTTTGTGTTGGTTTGAATAGATGAATCTGAGATTGTGTGATGCATATCGTATAATCATACCCACGGATACTTGAGGTGGCATTGGAGTATCTAGGTGACATTAGGGTTTTGGTTGATTTGTATCTAAAGGTGTTATTCTAGTACGAACTCTTGAATAGATCGATCCTAAAGAATAACTTTGAGGTGGTTTCGTACCCTACCATAATCTATTCGTTTGTTCTCCGCTATTAGTGGCTTTGGAGTGACTCTTTGTTGCATGTTGAGGGATAGTTATATGATCCAATTATCTTATTATTGTTGAGAGAACTTGCACTAGTGAAAGTATGAACCCTAGGCCTTGTTTCCTAGCATTGCAATACGGTTTACGCTCACTTTTATCATTAGTTACCTTGCTGTTTTTATATTTTCAGTTTACAAAAACCTATATCTACCCTCCATATTGCACTTGTATCACCATCACATTAGCGAACTAGTGCACCTATACAATTTACCATTGTATTGGGTGTCTTGGGGACACAAGAGACTTTTTGTTATTTGGTTGCAGGGTTGCTTGAGAGAGACCATCTTCATCCTACACCTCCCATGGATTGATAAACCTTAGGTCATACACTTGAGGGAAATGCACTCTTGTCCTACAAACCTCTGCACTTGGAGGCCCAACAACGTCTACAAGAAGAAGGTTGTGTAGTAGACATCAAGCTCTTTTCTGGCGCCGTTGCCGGGGAGGTGAGTGCTTGAAGGTATATCTTTAGATCTTGCAATTGAATCTTTTTGTTTCTTGTTTTATCACTACTTTAGTTTATAAAATAAAACTACAAAAAATGGAATTAAGGGTGCCTCATATGCTTCATCTTTTTAATGCTTTCGTGAAAATGATGGGAAGGAAATTGTGCTCAAGTACTAGAAGAAGAATTACATAGAATGCTTGGCATTAAATATGTGAATGATGAGCATGATTGCAAATTATTAGTATGAATTCTTTGAATACCCATGATGCTAATGATATGCAAAGCCATAGGCTTGGGGATGCTATGTTTGATCAAGATGATATGTTTAGTCCCCCAAGTTTTGATGAGCAAATTTGTTATGATGAAAGCATGCCTCCTATTTATGATGATTATTGTGATGAAACGTATGCTATAAAGAATAAATGTAACCATGAAACTTGTCATCATGATTTTAATTTTCAATTGGATCATGCTTCACATGATAGTTATTTTGTTGAGTTTTCTCCCACTACTATTGATGAGAAGAATTTTGCTTATGTGGAGAGTAGTAAATTTTCTATTCAAGTAGATCATGAAAAGAATGCTTTATGTGATAGTTAGATTGTTGAATTCATTCATGATGCTACTGAAAATTATTATGAGGGAGGAACATATGCTTGTAGGAATTGCAATAATATCAAGTTTCCTCTCTATGTGTTGAAATTTTTGAAGTTATGCTTGTTTTGCCTTCCTATGCTAGTTGATTATTGTTCCCATAAGTTGTTTGCTCACAAAATCCCTATGCATAGGAAGTTGGTTAGACTTAAATGTGCTAGTCATATTCTTCATGATGCTCTCTTTATGTTTCAATTCTTATGTTTTATGTGAGCATCATTGAAATCATCATGCCTAGCTAGGGGCGTTAAACGATAGCGCTTGTTGGGAGGCAACCCAACTTTATTTTAGTTTATTGCTTTTTGGTTCTGTTTAGGAATAAATAATTCATCTAGCCTCTGTTTAGATGTGGTTTTATGTTTTAATTAGTGTTTGTGCCAAGTAAGACCTATAGGATCTTCTTGGATGATAGTTATTTGATCTTGCTGAAAATTGCAGAAACTTTTTGTTCACGAAAACAATTGTTAAAAATCACCAGAACGTGATAAAATACTGATTCCAATTGCAGAAGATCAATAAACAAATTATCTAGGTCATCCTATTTTGGTAGAATTTTTTGAGTTCCATAAATTTGCGTTAGTTACATATTACTACAGACTGTTCTGTTTTTGATAGATTCTGTTTTTCGTGTGTTGTTTGTTTACTTTGATGAATCTATGGCTAGTAAAAGAGTTTATAAACCATAGATAAGTTGTAATAGAGTAGGTTTAACACCAATATATATAAAGAATTAGTTCATTGCATGTGACGCCCCCGTTTCAATCGTACACTAATCATGCACGCAAACGTGTATGATCAAGATCAGGGACTCACGGGAAGATATCACAACACAACTCTAAAACATAAATAAGTCATACAAGCATCATAATACAAGCCAGGGGCCTCGAGGGCTCGAATACAAGTGCTCGATCATAGGCGAGTCAGCGGAAGCAACAATATCTGAGTACAGACATAAGTTAAACAAGTTTGCCTTAAAAAGGCTAACACAAGCGGGATCTGAGATCGAAGAGGCGCAGGCCTCCTGCTGGGATCCTCCTAACTACTCACAGTAAATCGTCGTCGTGAGCTGCGTAGTAGTAGGCACCTCCGGTGTAGTAGAATTAAATCATCGACGGTGGCGTCGCTCCTGGGCTCCATCGTCTGGTTGCAGCAATCTGGTAAAGAAAGGGGGAAAAGGGGGAACAAGGCAACCATGAGTACTCATCCAAAGTACTCTCAAGAAAGGAGCTACACTACATATGAATGGGTATATGTGTAAAGGTTCATATCAGTGGACTGTCTTTGCGAGAATGCGAATAAGAGGGGATAGCTAATCACGTCGAAGACTAAACACAGCAGCCTCCGTCTTTGACATGTAGAAGAGAGTGGTGAAGTCCTCCAAGTAGCATCGCATAGCATAATCCTACCGGCGATCCTCTCCTCGTAGCCACTGTTAGAGAGCGATCACCGGGTTATATCTAACACTTGGAAGGGTGTGTTTTATTAAGTATCTAGTTCTAGTTGTCATAAGGTCAAGGTACAACTCCAAGTCGTCACATTACCGAAGATCACGGCTATTCGAATAGATTAACTTCCCTGCAGGGGTGCACCACATAACCCAACACGCTTGATCCCATTTGGCCGGACACACTTTCCTAGGTCATGCCCGGCCGCGGAAGATCGACACGTCGCAGCCCCACCTAGGCCAACAGAGAGGTCAGCACGCCGGTCTAAACCTAAGCGCACAGGGGTCTGGGCCCATCGCCCTTAGCACACCTGCACGTTGCGAACGCGGCCGGAAGCAGACCTAGCCTAGCAGGCATTCCAGTCCAATCCGGCGTGCGCCACTCAGTCGCTGACGTCACGAAGGCTTCGGCTGATACCACGACGTCGAGTGCCCATAACTTTCCCACGTAGTTGGTTAGTGCGTATAGACCAAATGGCGGACTTCGGATCAAATACCAAGATCTCGTTAAGCGTGTTTAGTATCCATGAATGCCGACGGGGCCAGGGCCCACCTCTCTCCTAGGTGGTCACAACCTGCCTGTCGCTCCACCACAAAGTAACGATCGGGGCCATCGGGAACCCGGGCCACCTCTACCGGGATGGAGCCACCGTCCTTTCGGCCCCATCTCCGAACACTATCACGGTAATGTAATAGTGTAAAGTATATAGTATATGCCCGTGATCACCTTCAAGTGATCACAGCCCGATAGTATAGCATGGCGAGATGGACAAGAGTGTAGGGCCACCGATGGAACACTAGCATCCTATACTAAGCGGCAGGATAGGTGTAAAGGTAACAATGAGTAGCAAGGACGGGCTATGCAGCAGTATAGGATTAACTGAAAGCAGTAACATGCTACACTACTCTAATGCAAGAAGTATAGAGAAGAGTAGGCGATATCTGGTTATCAAAGGGGGAGCTTGCCTGGTTGCTCAGACAAGAAGGAGGGGGTCGTTGGTGACGTAGTCGACCACAGGGGCATCAACATCGTCACGGGGTCTACCGGAGAGAAGAGGGGGGAGAAACAGTAAATACATAGCAATCAAGTGCATAACAGGACAACAAGTAGAGCTAAACGTGTTCTAACGTGGTATGAGGTGATACTGGTGAAGGGGGGGGGGAAACATCCGGGAAAGTATCCCCGGTGTTCCGTGTTTCCGGACAGATGAACCGGAGGTGAAATGTTGCAGGTTCACTATGCTAGGAGCAGCGTGGCGGACGAGCGAGGCTGCGTATCCGGATTCGGCTCGTCGTTCGAGCAACTTTCATGTTGAAAATAATTTAATCCGAGTTACGGATTAAAAGATATGATTTTCTAAATATTTTATTAATTTACGGAATTTAATTAATTATTTAATTTAACTTTGAAAATGGATTTATGACATCGACATGATGTCATCGCGATGTCAAGATCAGGGGTTGGTTGATCGGTCAACCCGACCAATGGGTCCCACTGGTCAGTGACACATTTTAATTAAGCATTTTAATTAACCTAAACAAGATTAATTAGGGGGTGGGCCCCACTGTCATTGACTACCTAATTAACTAATTAACTGATTAATTAGTTTAGTTAATTGATTAGTTTAATTAATCAAAATTAATTAAGTTAATTAATTCTTTACTAGTTAATTAATTAATTTTTAATATATTATTATTCTTATTATTATTATTATTATTATTATTATTATTATTATTATTTTAATTTCTTTTAAAAAAACATTACAAGTATTTGGGGGCCCCAGGCTGATGACCCAAAGGCCAAGCCACAGTGGCGGTTAGCGGGCAAGGCTCTGGCGTGGCGTGTGGGTGCGGGTGCCCGACAGGCGCTGCCCGAGCCAACGTTGAGGGGGCGCGGTGGCGGCGCCATTGACACCGAGGCGAGGCGGGAGGCTAGAAGGAGTGCATCCAGGCGGGGGCAGCAGCCACGGCGCTGTTAACATGGGCGTCGGGCAGCAGCTGGCGCGAGGAGAAGGCCACGGCGGCAAGCGGCGGTGCTCAATAAACATCGCCGGGTGGGGAAAGGGTGAGCAGCGCCGTCGGCGAAACACGCAGGGACGGTGGTAGCGATCTCGCTTCTGAGGCGGCGGCAAGCGACGCTGGCACTTGCAGGCAGCCATGGCGATGGTGCACACAACGAGGCGTCTTGCCTTGAGACAGAGGAGGAGGAGCGGCGGAGGCGGCGGGCTCACATTGTGGCGTAGGGAACGGGGCAGTGGGTGTCGGAGTGGTCGACGGAGACGACCGGGACGGAGCGGAAGCAGTCCGGCGGGGAGGAGGAGGCAGGCCGGCGACGGGGCAACTCCAGCAAGGTCCGTCGGGCGCGGCGGGGAGGAGTTCGGCGAGCGGCGAGGTGCTGACGAGGGGCGCAGGGGCGATGCGCCCGATCCGATCTGGATCGAGGGGGGCGGGTGAGAGAGAGATCGGGGGGGAGTGGAAGCGAGTGGGGGGTTAGGGTTACAGGCGTGGGGGATATGGGGAGTGAGGGTGGCCAGTTGGGCGGCACAGTGGGTCGTGGCTTGATTGGGCGGTGGCTTTCTTGGGCGGAGCCCCGGGGGTGAGTGCTTTCTCTTTATTTATTTTGTTTTATTTTATATTTACGCTTTCTTTTTTATTTTAGTTTCCTTTTGAATTTGGTTTTATAAACTACACCACTGGTTCCTAAATTAGTTTTAATAAGTATGCCACTGCCCTATAAGTTTTTGGCAATAAAACAAACAGTTTAATATTTTATCAAATTGAAAAGGGTACGTAGTTAAATGTTTTGCTGCTGTTTTAAATAATTTAGTGCACTTAATCCTTTTATGAATTTGTGGTTTCTCCACAATAATTACCTATGCATTATTTGGGCAACACCCCAACATTTTAGTTTTAATATTTGAAAATATTTTATTGTTTGCTTGATTTTGAATTTGAATTCGAACCGGTTTCGAACTAACGCGAGATTAGCAATAATAATCAAGGTGACTTGGTATCATTAACATGGGATTACTGTAGCCTAATTACCCAGGCGTCACATTGCAGTACCTTGAAGTGGTGTTTTGTTTTCGTTCGCTAACAGAGCTTATGAATTTTCTGTTGAGTTTTGTGTTGTTAAGTTTTCAAGTTTTGGGTAAAGATTCGATGGACTATGGAATAAGGAGTGGCGAGAGCCTAAGCTTGGGGATGACCAAGGCACCCCAAGGTAATATTCAAGGATAACCAAGAGCCTAAGCTTGGGGATGCCCCAGAAAGCATCCCCTCTTTCGTCTTCGTTCATCGGTAACTTTACTTGGAGCTATATTTTTATTCACCACATGATATGTGTTTTGCTTGGAGCGTCATTTTATTTTCTTTAGCTTTGCTTTGTGTTTGAATAAAATACCAAGATCTTAAATTCTTAAATGAGAGAGAGTCTTCACATAGCTACATAATTATTTAACTACTCATTAATCTTCACTTATATCTTTTTGGAGTAGTTTGTCGTTTACTCGTGTGCTTCACTTATATCCTATGAGTAAATGGTTGAATGAATGGAATATCATAAATCTGAAATTATATATGTTTCATATGCTTATCTGTAGCGACCAGACCCGAATGGATCTAGCGCTCTGTGCTCAGTGTCATCCTTGGATCGATGTCGACACCACACGATACTTGAAGGATTTATAGCGAGTAGCAATCACACACTTATTACATCGTGTCCACAAGGGAACTTAATACAATAATATGGCTTAAGGCCATCTAATAATAACAGCGGAAGGCTTGGAAAGCGAGTGAGTCCATCAACTCCAACGGCATCATCGAGTATAGAACCACGACCTAACACCTTATTAAATGCGAAAATGCGCAACATGAAAAGTTGCAGCCCAAACGGGTCAACACATGGAATATCTGGCAATGTAACACATAGAGAACAATGAAGCAACAAGCCTATACTACTTGCATATTTGGCTGGTTGTAAGGCTCTACGGTAAACTTTTTGCATAAAGCTGATTTTTCCCTACATCAAAGGAATAATTTTATTTAACTATCATGGTGGTTGTTAAACATTGAGAATGGTTGACATCATCCTCAATCCCAATTAAAAAGTACTCATTAAAACCCAATACATTTATTATTGGTAACATGTTGAGATTCACATGATATTCAAGTACTAGATACTCAAGATGTCCATAACCGGGGACACGGCTAATCATGATTAGTTTTACACTCTGCAGAGGTTTGCGCACTTTTCCCCACAAGACTCGATCGCCTCCGCTTGGTTCTCGCACTACATGGTGTTTGAGAAACGGATGACCGAGACATAGTCTTTCAGAAGCGCTAGCACCTTACATGTGGGTAGACCGTACCAACCTACATCCCCTACATCAGCTAGCCTACCCGTAAGAGTTCGCACAAATTAGTCAACTACGCCAGAGCCCATAATTGGCTTGTGGCTGCACACGGAAGTTTCTAGTTTGAAAAATCTCATGATCCCTTAGAGCACAGGTGGCGGTCAGAAGAAATCTGAGGCAAGTCTGATAGAAACCGGTGCCTCAATCCACCCGGATGTGTGTTTAAGTTGCCACCTTAGATAAACCATTAATTAACAATCTCACATACATCATGGATATTCACTCACCCAATCCACGTCTACTAGCATAACATAGCATAATAAGCAAACGTAGAAGTAACTCCCAAAGTTTCATAAGTAAAACAGGTAATAGGTACTACCTCAATCTACTTCCCATCCCACAATTTAATTAGATCCTAAACATGCAAGTGTTTGAGGGTTTGATCTAATGCAATAAAAGCTGGGTAGTAGAAAAGTATGATCAAAGTGTTACTTGCCTTGCGATGATCCATGAGTCCTAGAGATTCAAGTAACAAGCGGCGCACTCCGGGTGATCTAACAGACAAACAACAAGCATACAATAAGTACTCATCTAATGCACAGGAAATCTCGAATAAAAGATCTAACCATTTAGTTCAACTTAAGAACCCTGGTTGCAAAAGAATCGAATCAAATAAAACATCGAAGGTCGGAACTCGAGAGAGAACGACTCGGTTTAGCAAATCTGAAATTAAGTCAAAATTTTACAGTAGCAAAACTCTGTAAGTAGGTTAGTCGAACGGCGGTTTCGTTCTGAAACTCCAGGCGCTTGAATCACCTGATTCCGATAAACGAGCAAGAAATAAAACAGATTTGAAAATCAGATCAGAAATCGAATCTGAAAAATAACGGATTAAATCCGATTTAAAAGAAAACGATGAACGGATTAAATAACGGACGTTCCTTAACAGAACTAATCCAACGAACGCGTTCATTGAAACGAACGGGTCGGTGAACGTTCACTAAATAAGAAAACCGAAAAAAATAAAACCAATCTAGGTTTTTGAAAAAAACCGAACATCTTTTTTTATAAATAAACCGGATCGGTCTTTTAGGGAAAACCGGATCGGGCAGCGGGCGGTGGCTACCTCCGGTGATCGCCGGGCGGGCTCGGGCGGCGGCGTAGGCGCGGCTCGCGGGTTCGGGAGACGAGGCGGCGGTCGGCGTCGGCGGAACGGCGGCGGGCGGCGATCATGGGCGGGCGGACTCGGCTTGAGGCGGGCGGGGTGAGGTGAGGAGAGAGGGGGTCCGGGGTTAAATAGGAGGGTGCTCGGCTTGGGGAAGGGGCAACTGAGCCGGGCGAGTGGACACCGGCGCGGCGGCGTCGTCCCAGCGGGACTAGAAGCGGCGGGCGGCGAGGGAGAGGGAGGCGGGCGCTGGGCGAACTGGCTGGCTGGGCCTTGGCCCGAGAAGCGCGTTTTTTATAAAAAACAAAGCGAATTAAAAAATATCAAAGCGAACTCCGATTTAAATAAAACAAATTTTTCCCGACTCCTAAAAATGAGTCGAACAAAATGAACTTTAAAAAGCGGCAATATGCATAATATTTTTAAAATGCTCATTTTGCCTAAGCAAAATAAATCTTCCAAAACCAAATTTGATTTATTTATAATATCTTCATTTTCCTAAGTATTGGGAAAGTCATATTATTCCCTCTCTTAATATTTTTATAGGAAAAACTTTATGAAGATAATTAAATAAATCAATGATCCTATTTTCAAATTTGAGAAATCCCAAATATGAAAATAATGAAACTTCCAACTCTCTCCGAGGGTCCTTGAGTTGCGTGAAATTTTCTAGGATCGGAAAAAATGCGAGAAAAATATGATATGCATGATGACCTAATGTATAACATTCCAAATTGAAAATTTGGGATGTTACATTATCCCATGGGGAGTAATGACTTTACATATAAGAAGTAGAGGTGGTAAATTTATTGAAGGTTAGCAAACATTGTATTGGTCACTTGAACAATTCATGAAAGAATATTGAAGGAAGAGAGATTTCACATATAAATATACTATCTTGGACATCTTTAATGATTGTGAGCACTCATTAAAATATGACATGATAAAAGGTTGATGTTGGACAAGGAAGACAACGTAATGGGTACGTTTTCTTATATCTGAAATAAAGTATATTGTCATGGATCTCCCAACACGTTGAGCTTGCCTTTCCCCCTCATGCTAGCCAAATTCTTTGCACCAAGTAGAGATACTACTTGTGCTTCCAAACATCCCTTAAACCAGTATTGCCATGAGAGTCCACCATACCTACCTATGGATTGAGTAAGATCCTTCAAGTAAGTTGTCGTCGGTGCATGCAATAAAAATTGCTCTCTAAACATGTATGATCTTTTAGTGTGGAGAAAATAAGCTTTATACGATCATTGTGATATGGAATAAATAAAAGCGACGGACTGCATAATAAAGGTCCGTATCACAAGTGGCAATATAAAGTGATGTTCCCTTGCATTAAGATTTTGTGCATCCAACTATAAAAGTGCATGGCAACCTCTGTTTCCCTCTGCGAAGGGCCTATCTTTTCTTTTACCTTATGCAAGAGTCATGGTGATATCCACCTTTCCCTTTTACATTTTATCCTTTGGCAAGCACATTGTGTTGGAAAGATTCTGATATATATGTCCAATTGGATGTAAGGCATCATGAACTATTATTATTGACATTACCCTTGAGGTAAAAGGTTGGGAGGCGAATGTATAAGCCCCTATCTTTCTCTGTGTCCGATTAAAACTTTGAACCCATAAATATCGCGTGAGTGTTAGCAATTCTGAAAGACTAAATGATAGTTGAGTATGTGGAGTTTGCTAAATCAAAGCTCTGACATAGACTCTTCCTGAAAATAATATGAATTGTAATTGTTTGATGACTGATAACACGGTTTGCTAGTTTTCAAGAAAGTTTATGATATATACTCTAACATGTGAATATCTTGTTACTTGATCATGAGAAGTTCTATGAGTTGAGCCACTGTTATGATATATAGTGATGCTAGAAAAGGTGATTGAAATTATCATTGATCAAACTTGTGCACCTGCTAGCATTCACACTTCATAAATTCTTTCTTTTATCATTTACCTACTCGAGGACGAGCAAGAATTAAGCTTGGGGATGCTGATACGTCTCCAACGTATCTATAATTTATGAAGTATTCGTGCTATTATATTATCTGTTTTGGATGTTTATGGGCTTTATTATACACTTTTATATTATTTTTGGGACTAACCTATTAACCTAGAGCCCAGTGCCAGTTTCTGTTTTTTTTCTTGTTTCAGTGTTTCCCAGAAAAGGAATATCAAACGGAGTCCAAACGGAATGAAACCTTCGGGAGAATTATTTTTGGACCGAAAGCAATCCAGGGGACTTGGAGTATATGTAAGGGAAGCAACAAGGAAGGCACGAGGCAGGGGGCGCGCCCTCCACCCTTGTGGGCCCCTCATGGCTCCCCTGACTGACTTCTTTCGCCTATATATATCCATATACCCTAAAACCATCGGGGAACAGAATAGATTGGGAGTTCCTCCGCCGCAAGCCTCTATAGCCGCCAAAAACCAATCGGGACCCTGTTTCGGCACCCTGCCGGAGGGGGGGGGACCCTCACCGGTGGCCATCTTCATCATCCCGGTGATCTCCATGACGAGGAGGGAGTAGTTCACCGTCGGGGCTGAGGGTATGTACCAGTAGCTATGTGTTTGATCTCTCTCTCTCTCTCTCGTGTTCTTGAGGTGGTACGATCTTGATGTATTGCGAGCTTTGCTATTATAGTTGGATCTTATGATGTTTCTCCCCCTCTACTCTCTTGTAATGGATTGAGTTTTCCCTTTGAAGTTATCTTATTGGATTGAGTCTTTAAGGATTTGAGAACACTTGATGTATGTCTTGCCGTGCTTATCTGTGGTGACAATGGGATATCACGTGATTCACTTGATGTATGTTTTGGTGATCAACTTGCGGGTTCCGCCCATGAACCTATGCATAGGGGTTGGCACACGTTTTCGACTTGACTCTTCGGTAGAAACTTTGGGGCACTCTTTGAAGTACTTTGTGTTGGTTTGAATAGATGAATCTGAGATTGTGTGATGCATATCGTATAATCATACCCACGGATACTTCAGGTAACATTGGAGTATCTAGGCGACATTAGGGTTTTGGTTGATTTGTATCTTAAGGTGTTATTCTAGTACGAACTCTTGAATAGATCTATCCGAAAGAATAACTTTGAGGTGGTTTCGTACCCTACCATAATCTCTTCGTTTGTTCTCCTTTATTAGTGGCTTTGGAGTGACTCTTTGTTGCATGTTGAGGGATAGTTATAGGATCCAATTATCTTATTATTGTTGAGAGAACTTGCACTAGTGAAAGTATGAACCCTAGGCCTTGTTTCCTAGCATTGCAATACCGTTTACCCTCACTTTTATCATTAGTTTCCTTGCTGTTATTATATTTTCAGTTTACAAAAACCTATATCTACCATCCATATTGCACTTGTATCACCATCTCTTCGCCGAACTAGTGCACATATACAATTTACCATTGTATTTGGTGTGTTGGGGACACAAGAGACTTTTTGTTATTTCGTTGCGGGGTTGCTTGAGAGAGACCATGTTCATCCTACACCTCCCACGGATTGATAAACCTTAGGTCATCCACTTGAGGGAAATTTGCTACTGTCCTACAAACCTCTGCACTTGGAGGCCCAACAACGTCTACAAGAAGAAGGTTGTGTAGTAGAGATCAACGCTCTCCATGACGAGGAGGGAGTAGTTCACCCTCGGGGCTGAGGGTATGTACCAGTACCTATGTGTTTGATCTCTCTCTCTCTCGTGTTCTTGATTCGGCACGATCTTGATGTATCACAAGCTTTGCTATTATAGTTGGATCTTATGATATTTCTCCCCCTCTACTCTCTTGTAATGGATTGAGTTTTCCCTTTGAAGTTATCTTATCGGATTGAGTCTTTAAGGATTTGAGAACACTTGATGTATGTCTTGCATGTGCTTACTATGGTGACAATGGGATATTCAAGTGATCTACTTGATGTATGTTTTGGTGATCAGCTTGCGGGTTCCGTAACATTGTGAACTTTTATGCATAGGGGTTGGCACACGTTTTCGTCTTGACTCTCCGGTAGAAACTTTGGGGCACTCTTTGAAGTTCTTTGTGTTGGTTGAATAGATGAATCTGAGATTGTGTGGTGCATATCGTATAATCATACCCACGGATACTTGAGGTGACAATGGAGTTCATAACCCACAAGTGTAGGGGATCGCAACAGCTTTCGAGGGTAGAGTATTCAACCCAAATTTTTTGATTCGACACAAGGGGAGCCAAAGAATATTCTCAAGTATTAGCAGTTGAGTTGTCAATTCAACCACACTTGGAAACTTAGTATCTGCAGCAAAGTATTTAGTAGCAAAGTAATATGATAGTAGTGATAACGGTAACAAAAGAGTAATGAAAGCAAAAGTAATATTTTTGGTGTTTTGTAGTGATTGTAACAATAGCAACGGGAAAGTAAATAAGCGTAAACCAGTATATGGAAAACTCGTAGGCATCGAATCGGTGATGGATAATTATGCCGGATGCGGTTCATCATGTAACAATCATAACATAGGGTGACATAGAACTAGCTCCAATTTATCAATGTAATGTAGGCATGTATTCCAAATATAGTCATACGTGCTTACGGAAAAGAACTTGCATGCCATATTTTGTCCTACCCTCTCGTGGCAGCGGGGTCCTAATGGAAACTAAGGGATATTAAGGCCTCCTTTTAATAGAGAACCGGAACAAAGCATTAGCACATAGTGAATACATGAACTCCTCAAACTACGGTCATCACCGGGAGTGGTCCCGATTATTGTCACTTGGGGTTGCGGATCATAACACATAGTAGGTGACTATAGACTTGCAAGATAGGATCAAGAACTCACATATATTCATGAAAACATAATAGGTTCAGATCTCAAATCATGGCACTTGGGCCGTAGTGACAAGCATTAAACGTAGCAAAGTCATAGCAACATCAATCCCAGAACATAGTGGATACTAGGGATCAAACCCTAACAAAACTAACTCGATTACATGATAGATCTCATCCAACCCATCACCGTCCAGCACGATGGAATTACTCACGCACGGCGGTGAGCATCATGAAATTGGTGATGGAGGAAGGTTGATGATGAAGACGGCGACGAATCCCCCTCTCCGGAGCCCCGAACGGACTCCAGATCAGCCCTCCCGAGAGGTTTTAGGGCTTGGCGGTGGCTCCGTATTGTAAAACGCGATGATTTCTTCTCCTTTATTTTTTTCTCCCCGAAAGCAAATATATAGAGTTGGGATTGGCCTCGGAGGAGCCTCAGGGGGCCCACCAGGTAGGGGGCGCGCCCTAGGGGGGCGCCCCCCACCCTCGTGGACAGGGTGTGGGCCCCCTGGTCTTCATCTTTGGCAAGGATTTTTTATTATTTTTAACTAGATGTTCCATGGAGTTTCAGGTCATTCCGAGAGCTTTTGTTTTCTGCACATAAAACTACATCATGGCAATTCTGCTGAAAACAACGTCAGTCCGGTTAGTTCCATTCAAATCATGCAAGTTAGAGTCCAAAACAAGGGCAAAAGTTTTTGGAAAAGTAGATACGACGAAGACGTATCAACTCCCCCAAGCTTAAACCTTTGCTTGTCCTCAAGCAATTTAGTTGACAAACATAAAGTGATAAAGAAAAACTTTTACAAACTCTGTTTGCTCTTGTTGTTGTAAATATTTAAAGCCAACATTCAAGTTTTCAGCAAAGATTATAACTAACCACATTTGCAATAATTCTCAGGTCTCATGTTTACTCATATCAATGGCATAATCAACTAGCGAGCGATAATAATAAATCTCGGATGACAACACTTTATCAAAACAATCATAATATGATATAACAAGATGGTATCTCGCTAGCCCTTTCTGAGACCGCAAAACATAAATGCAGAGCACCTTTAAAGATCAAGGACTGACTAGACATTGTAATTCATGGTAAAAGAGATCCAGTCATATTCATACCCAATATAGATTAATAGTAATGGATGCGAATGACAGCTGTGCTCTCCAGCTAGTGCTTTTAATAAGAGGGTGATGACTCAACATAAAAGTAAATAGATAGGCCCTTCGCAGAGGGAAGCAGGGATTTGTAGAGGTGCCAGAGCTCTGTTTTGAAATAGAGATAAATAATATTTTGAGCGGTATACTTTCATTGTCAACATAACAACTAAGAGATGGCGATATCTTCCATGCCACACACATTATAGGCGGTTCCCAAACAGAATGGTAAAGTTTATACTCCCCCTCCACCAACAAGCATCAATCCATGGCTTGCTCGAAACAACGAGTGCCTCCAACTAACATTAGGTCCCAAGGGGAGTTTTGTTTGCAATTATTTTGATTTAGTTTGCATAAAGCATGGGACTGGGCATCCCGGTGACCAGCCATTTTCTCGTGAGTGAGGAGCGGAGTCCACTCCTCTTCAGAATAACCCGCCTAACATGGAAGATAAGGGCAACCCTAGTTGATACATGAGCTATTTGAGCATACAAAACAGAAGTTTTTATTTGAAGGTTTAGAGTTTGGCAGATACAAATTTACTTGGAACGGCAGGTAGATACCACATATAGGAAAGGTATAGTGGACTCATTTGGAATAACTTTGGGGTTTAAGGGATTGGATGCACAAGCAGTATTCCCGCTTAGTACAAGTGAAGGCTAGCAAAAGACTGGGAAGCGACCAACTAGAGAGTGACAACAGTCATGTACATGCATTAAAATTAATAAACATTGGATGCAAGCATGAGTAGGATATAATCCACCATGAACGTAAATATCGTGAAGGCTATGTTGATTTGTTTCAACTACATGCGTGAACACGTGCCAAGTCAAGTCACTTAAATTATTCAAAGGAGGATACCACCCCACTATACCACATCACAACCATTTTAATAGCATGTTGGCATAAGGTAAACCATTATAACTCATAGCTAATCAAGCATGGCACGAGCAACTATGATCTCTAATTGTCATTGCAAACATGTTTATTCATAATAAGCTGAATCAAGAACGATGAACTCATCATATTTACAAAAACAAGAGAGGTCGAGTTCATACCACCTTTTCTCATCTTTGTCAGTCCATCATATATCATTATAATTGCCTTTCGCTTGCACGACCGAACGACGTGAATAATAATAAGAGTGCACGTGCATTGGACTAAGCTGGAATCTGCGAGCATTCAATAAGCAGGAGAAGACAAGGCAATGTGGGCTTTTGATTAAATCAACATTAAAGCATATAAGAGCCACTTCAACAATTTAATCATGGTCTTCTCCTACGACCCCCAAAGAAAAGAAAAGAAAAGAAAAGAAAAACTATTTACACGGGAAAGCTCCCAACAAGCAAAAAGAAGAACATGAAATATTTTTGGGTTTTCTTTTTAATTATACTACTACAGCAAGAAAAATAAACTACTACTAATTTTTTTTGGTTTTTCTTAAGGTTTAACAAACACACAAGAAGAAAGCAGGAAAAAGAAAATAAACTAGCATGGATATTACAGTGAAAAAGTATGAGCACCGACATCTAGCAATGAGTGTGTGTGAACATAAATGTACTGTCGGTGGAAATACGATTTCCCCAAGCTTAGGCTTTTGGCCTAAGTTGGTTTATGGCCAGGGATGGCCTGGCGGATACCCGTAGGTGTAGCTGGGGTCGTACTGAGATGAAGAATAGCTGGGGTCGTACTGTGATGAAGAAGACTCTGACTGCCATTGGCTGGCAGCCATCTCCGGATCCCAAGAATATACAGACTGTCGTGGAGGCTCATATTGTGGTTCCGGTTCCGGGGCTGGTGCAGGATTCCGGTAGGCTTGAACGACAGCCCACGTAACGAGATAATGTCCTTCAAAATTAAATAAGGAAGGAGCAGGCAAGGTAATAGTCTCAGGATGATGTTTATGTAAGAATAATTTATATTTGAGCTCCCCTTCCCAACTCTTAACAATAAAATCATGCGCTAGCATACTCTTATAATCTAAATAAGCACTAGGCAGCAATTTTTCTTATTTCTCATTAAGCCTAATAGGTATGTTAAAATGTGCAGCTAGGTGTGAAGCATAAATGCCTCCAAAGATGGGGCCCTTAGTACGGTTCAGACTTAACCGTCTAGCAATAATTCCGCCCATACCGACAGTGTTATCGCGGTATAAACCATGGAAAATAATAATAATATCAGGAACACTAAGGTTTCCATAGTTTCCACGACCAATCAAGCAACAACTAGCAAATATGGCAAAGTAGCATAAAACATGAAAATGTATGCTAGTGATTCTTGCATCAGAAACCTTCCTGGTTTCTCCCACAGTGATAGTTTCAATAAATTCTTCCACATCTTTACGGTGTGGTTCATCTAGGGTACCCTCAGAGGGTATTTTGCCTTGCAAAATTCAGCTAATGGCATCTTTTTAACAACGTCATATAAATGAAACTCTACTGAAGGAGGTGATTTCTTAGGGAAAAAGTAGAAGTTTTGCACAAAAGTATTTGTGAGTAAGAGATACTGATGACGTTGGTCGCGGAGGAAGTCGGTGAGGCCCGGCATTCTCAATCAATGAATAGAAATCCTCATAAATCCCGGCTCGTCACAAGAAGTCATCGGAAGACCATTCACACGGCCGGATCTCCGCGGTACTAGGCAAATTATATTTGGGCCTCTGTGCTTCTTCATTTTGTTTTTCCTTCGAGCTTCGGCTAGATGAGCCCCTCAAAAGTCTCTTCATCATTTTATGAAATAATCTAAATTTTTTAGTAACTTCAAACAAAAGTGAACCAACTTCAATAAAATTGATAGCAACTACTCATACAAGTGCCTAGAGCCTATATCAAGCATTAGAACTACTTGGAACCATATAAATTTGACATGCAAGCTCAAGAACATGGTCACCTATGCAGCACAAATTTGCAATGAATAAAGCACTAGAACAAAAACTAATTGGACCAATGGAGGAGTCACATACCAAGGAACAATCTCCCCGAGCAGTTTTGTGAGAGGTGCTTTGAGCAAAAGGAGATCGAAAATCGTAGCAAAGTGAGCTAGAACTCGTGCTTGAGCTGGTTATTCGTGTTTGTGGGAGGAAGAAGAAGAGGATGGGTGCAGGAATAAGTGGAGGAGGGCCACCATGGACCCACGAGGCAGGGGGCGCGCCCTGGGGGTAGGGCGCGCCCTCCACCCTCGTGGCTGTGTGGCAGCTCCCCATGATGCTTTCAGTACCATAAATCTTCAAATATTCCCGAAAAATCATATTAAATTGGCATGGCATTTGGAGGACTTTTATTTTCGGGATATTTTTATATTGCACGGATAAATCAGGAAACAGACAGAAAAAAAATACTATTTTTACTTTATTTCAACTAAATAACATAAAGTATATAGAGGGTACAGAAGGTTGTTCCTTCTAGTTTCATCCTTCTCATGCTCATCAAAAGGAATCCACTAACAAGGTTGATCAAGTCTTGTTAACAAACTCATTCCGGTTAACATGGAACGGGTGAAATTTCGAATAACACTAAGTTACCTCAACGGGGATACGCACATCCCCAATAATAAGAATATCATATTTCTTCTTGACAGTAGGAAGAGGAAATTCAAAACCTCCAAATATAATCGATGGAATTTTTCAATAGAATTGATACTATGAACTTAAGGTTGTTTCCTCGGAAAGTGTACCGTATGCTCATTACCATTAACATGAAAAGTGACATTGCCTTTGTTGCAATCAATAACAGCCCCTGCATTATTAAGAAAAGGTCTTCCAAGAATAATAGACATACTATCGTCCTCGGGAATATCAAGAATAACTAAGTCCGTTAAAATAGTAACGTTTGCAACCACAACAGGCACATCCTCACAAATACCGACATGTATAGCAGTTGATTTATCAGCATTTGCAAAGATATTTCAGTAGGTGTCAACTTATTCAAATCAAGTCTACGATATAAAGAGAGAGGCATAACACTAACACTGACTCCAAGATCACATAAAGCAGTTTTAACATAATTTCTTTTAGTGGAGCATGGTATAGTGGGTACTCCTGGGTCTCCAAGTTTCTTTGATATTCCACCCTTAAAATATAATTAGCAAGCATGGTGGAAATTTTAGCTTCTGGTATCTTTCTTTTATTTGTAACAATATCTTTCATGTACTTAGCATAAGGATTCATTTTGAGCATATCAGTCAATCGCATACGCAAAAAAAATAGGTCTAATCATTTCAGCAAAGTTACCAAAATCCTCATCATCCTTTTTCTTGGATGGTTTCGGAGGAAAAGGCATGGGTTTCTGAACCCATGGTTCTCTTTCTTTACCATGTTTCCTAGAAACAAACTCTCTCTTATCATAACGTTGATTCCTTGATTGTGGGTTATCAAGATCAACAACAGGTTCAATTTCTACATCATTATCATTACTAGGTTGAGCATCGTCATGAACATCATCATTAACATTTTCACTAGGTACATGTTCATTACCAGATTGTGTTTCAGCATCAGACATAGAGATATCATTTGGATTCTCACGTGGTTCAACAATAGGTTCACTAGAAGTTTGCACAGTCCTATCATTTTTCTTTTTCTTCCTTTTAGAAGAACTAGGTACATCAATATTATTTCTCTTAGAATCTTGCTCAATTCTCTTAGGGTGGCCTTCTGGATACAAATGTTCCCGAGTCACTCTACCAGTTCTAGTAGCCACTCTAACAACATAATCATTTTTCTTACTATTCATTTCATCGAGCAATTCTTTTTGAGCCTTAAGTACTTGTTCTACTTGAGTGGTAACCATAGAAGCATGTTTGCTAACAAGTTTAAGTTCACCTCTAATATTAGCCATATAATCACCCAAGTGTTTAATCATGTAAGCAATTTGTTTTAATTGTCTACCAAAATAAGCATTGAAGTCTTCTTGCTTAAACATAAAGTTATCAAACTCATCCAAGCACTGACTAGCAATTTTAGTAGGAGGGACTTCAGCTTTATCATATCTATAGAGAGAATTTACCGTTACTACCTGTGTCGGGATATCAAGATCAGGAGGTTCTTCAATAGGTAATGGATCGAGATCATATGTTTCTTCAACAGGCGGTAGATTAAGACCATGTATTTCTTCAATAGGAGGTAAACTCTTAACATCTTCAGCTTTAATACCTTTTTCTTTCATAGATTTCTTTGCCTCTTGCATATCTTCAGGACTGAGAAATAGAACACCTCTCTTCTTCGGAGTTGGTTCAGGAATAGGTTCAGTAATTGGCTCTGGAGCTAGCTCAGGAGGTGCCCAATTATTTTCATTTGTCAACATATTATTCAATAGAATTTCAGCTTCGTCCGGTGTTCTTTCCCTGAAAAGAGAACCAACACAACTATCCAGGTAATCTCTGGAAGCATCGGTTAGTCCATTATAAAAGATATCAAGTATTTCATTTTTCTTGAGAGGATGATCAGGCAAAGCATTAAGTAACTTGAGAAGCCTCTCCCAAGCTTGTGGTAGACTCTCTTCTTCAATTTGCACAAAGTTGTATATTTCCTTTAAAGCAGCTTGTTTCTTATGAGCAAGGAAATATTTAGCAGAGAAGTAATAAATCATATCCCGGGGACTACGCACACAACCAGGATCAAGAGAATTAAACCATATCTTAGCATCACCCTTTAATGAGAACGGAAATATTTTAAGGATATAAAAGTAGCGAGATCTCTCATCATTAATGAACAGGGTGGCTATATCATTTAATTTAGTAAGATGTGCCACAACAGTTTCAGATTCATAACCATGAAAAGGATCAGATTCAACCAAAGTAATTATATCAGGATCAACAGAGAATTCATAATCCTTATCGGGAACACAAATAGGTGAAGTAGCAAAAGCAGGGCCAGGCCTTATTCTATCTCTAAGAGATTCTTTGTTCCATTTAATTAATAGCCTCTTAAGTTCACGACTATCTTTGCAAGCTAAAATAGCTGTAGAAGCTTCTTTATCAAAAATATAACCCTCAGGAATAAAAGGCCTATCTTCATCATCACTTTCATCAATATAATCAGATTCAATAATTTCTTTCTCTCTAGCCCTAGCAATTTGTTCATCAAGAAATTCACTAAGGGGCACAGTAGTATCAAGCATAGAAGTAGTTTCATCATAAGTATCATGCATAGCAGAAGTGGCATCTTCAATAACATGCGACATATGGGAACGAATAGCAGTAGCAGGTTTAGGTGTCGCAAGCTTACTCATAACAGAAGGTGAATCAAGTGCAGAGCTAGATGGCAGTTCCTTACCTCCCCTCGTAGTTGAGGGATAAATTGTTGTCTTAGCGTCTTTCAAATTCTTCATAGTGTCCAGTAGATATAAATCCCAAGTGACTCAAAGAATAGAGCTATGCTCCCCGGCAACGGCGCCAGAAATTAGTCTTGATAACCCACAAGTGTAGGGGATCGCAACAGCTTTCGAGGGTAGAGTATTCAACCCAAATTTATTGATTCGACACAAGGGGAGCCAAAGAATATTCTCAAGTATTAGCAGTTGAGTTGTCAATTCAACCACACCTAGATAACTTAATATCTGCAGCAAAGTATTTAGTAGCAAAGTAATATGATAGTAGTGATAACGGTAACAAAAGAGTAATGAAAGCAAAAGTAATATTTTTGGTGTTTTGTAGTGATTGTAACAATAGAAACGGGAAAGTAAATAAGCGTAAACCAGTATATGGAAAACTCGTAGGCATCGGATCAGTGATGGATAATTATGCCGGATTCGGTTCATCATGTAACAGTCATAACATAGGGTGACATAGAACTAGCTCCAATTCATCAATGTATTGTAGGCATGTATTCCGAATATAGTCATACATGCTTATGGAAAAGAACTTGCATGACATCTTTTGTCCTACCCTCCCGTGGCAGCGGGGTCCTAACGGATCCTTCAAGTAAGTTGTCATCGGTGCATGCAATAAAAATTGCTCTCTAAATATGTATGATCTATTAGTGTGGATAAAATAAGCTTTATATGATCTTGTGATGTGGAAGCAATAAAAGCGACGGACTGCATAATAAAGGTCCCTATCACAAGTGGCAATATAAAGTGACATTCTTTTGCATTAAGATTTTGTGCATCCAACTATAAAAGCGCATTACAACCTCTGCTTCCCTCTGCGAAGGGCCTATCTTTTATTCTTGTCTTATACCTTATGCAAGAGTCATGGTGATCTTCACCTTTACTTTTTACATTTTATCCTTTGGCAAGCACATTGTGTTGGAAAGATCCGGATATATATATATCCAATTTGATGTAAGGCATCATGAACTATTATTGTTGACATTACCATTGAGGTAAAAGGTTGGGAGGCGAATCTATAAGCCCCTATCTTTCTCTCGTAATACGATTAAAACTTTGAACCCATAAATATCGCGTGAGTGTTAGCAATTGTGAAAGACTAAATGATATTTGAGTATGTGAAGTTTGCTGAATCAAAGCTCTGACATAGACTCTTCCTGAAAATAAGATGAATTGTAATTGTTTGATGACTAATAACACAGTTTGTTAGTTTTCAAGAAAGTTTATGATCTATACTTTAACATGTGAATAGTTTGTTACTTGATCATGAAATGTTTTGTGAGATGAGCTACTGTTATGACATATGATGATGCTAGAAAAGGTGATTGAAATTATCATTGATCAAACTTGTGCACCTGCTAGCATTCACACTTCATAAATTCTTTCTTTTATCATTTACCTACTCGAGGACGAGCAGGAATTAAGCTTGGGGATGCTGATACGTCTCCAACGTATCTATAATTTATGAAGTATTCATGCTATTATATTATCTGTTTTGTATGTTTATGGGCTTCACTAAACACTTTTATATTATTTTGGGGACTAACCTATTAACCAGAGGCCCAACCCAAATTGTTGTTTTCTTGCCTATTTCAGTTTTTCGAAGAAAAGGAATATCAAACGGAGTCCAAACGGAATGAAACCTTCGGGAGAGTAATTTTTGGAACGGAAGCAATCCAGGAGACTTGGAGTAGACGTCAGAGAAGCTTTGAGGAAGCCACGAGGCAGGGAGGCACGCCCTACCCACCTGGGCGCGCCCCCACCCTCATGGGCCCCTCGTGGCTCCCCTGACCGACTTCTTTCGCCTATATATGTCCATATACCCTAAAAACATCGGGGAATAGAATAGATCTGGAGTTCCGCCGCCACAAGCCTCTGTAGCCACCAAAAAGCAACCGGGACCCTGTTTCGGCACCCTGCCAGAGGGGGGATCCCTCACCGGTGGCCATCTTAATCATCCCGGCGCTCTCCATGACGAGGAGGGAGTAGTTCACCCTCGGGGCTGAGGGTATGTACCAGTAGCTATGTGTTTGATCTCTCTCTCATGTTCTTGATTCAGCACGATCTTGATGTGTCGCGAGCTTTGCTATTATAGTTGGATCTTATGATATTTCTCCTCCTCTACTCTCTTGTAATGGATTGAGTTTTCCCTTTGAAGTTATCTTATCGGATTGAGTCTTTTAGGATTTGAGAACACTTGATGTATGTCTTGCATGTGCTTATCTGTGGTGACAATGGGATATTCACGTGATCTACTTGATGTATGTTTTGGTGATCAACTTGCGGGTTCCGTAACATTGTGAACTTATGGATAGGAGTTGGCACGCGTTTTCGTCTTGACTCTCCGGTAGAAACTTTGGGGCACTCTTTGAAGTTCTTTGTGTTGGTTGAATAGATGAATCTGAGATTGTGTGGTGCATATCGTATAATCATACCCACGGATACTTGAGGTGACAATGGAGTATCTAGGTGACGTTAGGTGTAACATCCCAAAATTCTAAATTTTGGAATGTTATATTAAATAGATAGACTTGATTGATTGAGTGAAATTCGAAACTTTTTGAAAGTTAAATGAGAAGGAATAAAAGGACTTTCCCAAACTTTCATTTTCTTTTCTGATCTTCATGAATTCAAATTCTTTTTCACCACAAAACCCTGGAGAGAAGATGACATGACTTCTTCCATTTATTTAAATGACAAGGGGTCTTGAAAATATTTGAATTTCATTTGAGAATATTTCCAATTCTGAAACTTTATGCAACTCAATGGTTTTCACGAGCGAAGATAAAATGACTTCTTCAAAACATATGAAATATGAGTTGGGAGTTTCAAAGAATTAAATTCAAAGTTCTTTTGAATTTATTTTTCAATTTGGAGTTATTTGAGTTTTAATCAAATTATTTTTCTCCAAAAATAAAATATATGGAAAATAGGGTAACATGATTCCCTACATAAGAAAATTGGAGAGAAATAAATTTGAATTAATTTTGGTATTTTAAAAATGATTTTTATTGGTTTTTACTAGGGCAGAAGCACTCTTTGCTTTATTTGAATTTGTGTGTATTTTATCCGACTATAAAAATGCCCACGTTGTAGAAAATCTTTTTCTGAAAATTTTGATATATTTTATGCCTATATATTATTATTATTTTTGGTTTTATTTATTTTGTTTGTCTGGATTTTTTTTAAAAAAAGTTTCTTCTTGGGCGGCCCAATGGCAACACGTGACCCAGCCGCGCCGCCCCGTCAACCCCGCGTGACCGACTCCAGGCGGGAGTCCGCCGCCGCCACGGCTCACCGGAGCCGACTCCCCGCCGGACTCCTCCTCTCCTGCCCCTTCCCCACGCCACCGCCCTCCCCTGCCCTCTTTAAAAGGCCACCACGGGACCCCTGGGTCCCGTTTTCGCCGCCGCCCCTCGCCAGATCCGCCACCGCCCGCCATTGCTGATACGTGCCACCGCCGATGCCGCCTCTCCGTGCTCTTCGCCGCCTCCCACGACGCCTTGAGCCGCCGCCAGCCAGACAGCCCGCCGACGCCCGCTTCGCTGAAGCCGTCCGCCGCCGTTCACGGACTCGCGGACACGCCCTAGGCACGGATCCCGCGGTTTCTTGACCGACGGTTTCGTCGAACCGCCCGAACCGGTAATAAAACCGACCAGTTTTTTGTTTCGTTTTTTTATAAAACCTGTTTTTTTTCTTATTAGCTATTTAGAGAACGTTCATTAGGTTAGGTTCAGCAGTGAACGGTTTTCATTGGTTAGCGTTCGACAGCGAACGTGCGCTCAATAGGTTTTTCTTTTTATTTTTATTTTCTGTCCAGGGACCCGTTTGTAAATATTTTTTCTTTACAGATCAGCCACTAGTTTTCAAACAACTATAACTTTTTACTCGTTTGTCCAAATCCAACGAAACCAACGCCCACTTCTTCGTTATGATCCCCTCTATCCAGTAATCCAACTCAAACATGTTTTTGAAAGTTTAAAATTTGAATTAGATCAGATTTTAATTTGAACTTTGTTTGATCATAACTTGAGTTTCGTAACTCCGATTTAGTTGATTCTTTTTGCAAATTAAATCTCTTGACCTAAACTTTCTGATAAGGCCAAATCCATATAATTTTGGTACTGTTAGAAATTGTTTTATGTTTCAAGAGTTATTTGCTTGGTTTTGATGTTTTCCGAATCGTCTTCTTCGTTCTTTCCGATCTTTTGAGTGATTGCTTATGTGTGGTTACTATTGCTTGATTACGATAGATTGACCGGAGTGTGACGAGTAGAACTATCAAGAGTTTTGAGTGCAAATCATCTTCATCAACATTGCAGGCAAGTTCACACTTTGATCATACTCTTTTCATACCCAGTTTTTATGCATTAGTTCAATCCTCAAACATTGCATGATTAGGATCTAATTAAATTGTGGGATGGGAAGTAGTTGAGGTAGTACCTATTACCTGATTTATATTCAAACCCTGGGAGTTACTTCTACGTTTGCTTATTATGCCTGCTATGCTAGTAGACGTGGATTGGGTGGGTGTATCCATGACAGATGTGAGATTGTTATTAATGGTTTATTTAAGGTGGCAACTTAAACACACATCTGGGTGGATTGAGGCACCTGGTTTCCATCAGGACTTGCCTGTTTTTCTTCGGACCGCCACCTGGGCTCAAAGGGATCATGAGATTATTCATGCTAGAAACTTCCGTGTGCTGACCACATGCTACTATGGGCTCTAGCATAGTTGACTAAGTTGTGCGAACTCTTACGGGTGGACTAGTTGATGTAGGGGTTGTAGGTTGGTACGGTCTACCCAAATGTAAGGTGCTAAGCGCTTACGAAGACTATGTCTCGGTCATCCGTTTCTCAAACACCATGTAGTGCGAGAAATCAAGCGGAGGAGATCGAGTCTTGTGGGGAAAAGTGCACAAACCTCTGCAGAGTGTACAAACTAATCATGATTAGCCGTGTCCCGGTTATGGACATCTTGAGTATCTAGTTCTTGGATTATCATGTTGATCTCATCACGTTACCTAATATAATTTGTTTGGGTTTAATGAGTACTTTTAATTGGGATTGAGGATCTTTGTCAACCATTCTCAATGTTTAACAACCACCATGATAGTTAAATAAATTTATTCCTTTGTAGTAGGAAAAAATTGGCTTTTCGCAAAAACATTGTAACCATAGAGCTTTTCCACCAGCCAAATATGCATGTAGTGATAGCCATATTTCAGCATTGCTCATACGGTGTGAATTTGCCAAGACATTCAATGTCTTCGACCCTTTGTGGCTGCAACGTCTCATGTTGCAGGATCTTACGATGAGTAAGTGATACGTTAGGGTTACGATTTCTACACTCAACTTTGCCGTTGGTGTTGATGGGAATCCACAACCTTGTCACTTCCGCTATTTGGATTGAGGTAATAGTATTTACGTTACTTATTACATGTGATTTACCTCTGTTATAAATCCTCGAGTAATGTGTGTGTCAGCATACCAATCCAGGGATGACACTTAAGCACAGAGACTTGATCCATTCGGGTCGGGTCGCTACAAGATGGTATCAGAGCACATGTTGACTGTAGGACGTGACCCTAGAAACTAGCAAGCCCATAGGAAAGATTTTTCTCCACAACTTCATTTTCAAAAAGATCTTTTACCTCTCTTCTCTTCCGAGCTTATTCAAATATTCCCTTTTTAGTGTGACCACACCCCTTTTTTCCCTTTTGACCACTCGAAGATTCGACCGATGAGACCACTCCAAGGAGACAAGATATCGGACAACTAAGACCATTTGGAATGAAGAGGATTTTACCGTGCATTACAATGACGGAAACTACAACGGTGAAGACTCCGAAGACTAGGAGAATTTGAAGGCTTTGAAGAATTTCTGGATTTGTATGACGTAGGAAGGCACCCCTTATGGAACTTGGCAGACTATGGAAGCTGTCAATACCCGAGATCAAAGGTGTATTGGAGTAAGACCGGAACATGGAGCATTAGAACTCAAAGTTTTTGTTAAGAAAACCCTAAGGCAGGAGATATCAACTATGGAATGATAGCTCATGGCAATGACAAGAGCAGAAACACGCTATCCATGATGTTATCGCCCGCTTATGCTATTGTCACCGTGCTGAGTTAAGCATGGATATGCATGAAAGGATTGGATGGTAGAAGGCTGATGGAGCACCTATCAGCAAGATGAAGTTTTCACCTTAGCCGGTGTATCACCAGGATCTGGAGTGTTACATCAAGAAGTTAAAATGGACCTACAAGAAGCAGTATTTGATAAGGAAGCAGTTCGTGAAGAACTCATGACCCAGAAGCTGAAAGTAGCCAAGCTGGAGGAGCAAACCTCGAGATACCGGAGATTAGTCAGGAGCTGAAAGACAATAGGACCATGGATCATGTCAAGGATGTTGAAACCGGAAGTTTGGAATGCAACTCCAGGACTATTAGAGGACATCACAAGAGACTTCGTGTCAATAGAGATGATCTGGCAGAACAACTTGAGAAGGACAAGCATGATCGGAAGAAGCCATCGGAGACACGAAAAAGACTTGAAGAGTTTGGTGACATTGAAGATTTATTGACCATTAGAAGACCAAACCCCGTTATACCTACGTCAGATGCGACGTATGTGAGCTGTCATTTGTTTTTTTTTGACAGCCACAAAATAAAATCTGTCTTTTCAAAACTATTGTTTGTATTGTGTGCATCCCTCTCGATCTCTCTTATCCCACCCCAAACCCATGGACCCAATAGAGGATGAATGGAGATGAGCTTATATTTTCTGGATCGATGAGTCAATTGGAGACAGACCGATGGATTCAGAACATGGAGGATCGCATGGAGAATAACCCTGTAGTCGGAAAGGATATGACCCAGAATGCTCTTGAGTGCTTTGAAAGAGGTGCCACTACCTGGTAGAGGATGTACCAAACCATCAATGGATGGCAAAGAGTAACCACTTGGAAAGAATTTAAGTGGACTTTGTTAAAGTCTTGGCTAGTGTCCCAGAAATTGAGGCCTTATGGAAAGGATATGAAGAAACCTTGTGCATACAAGTCTTGTGGAGAAATAGGACACAACCATAAAGAAAATAAGGACGAATACCCTCATAAGCAGAGGATTACCAAAGGAGTTAGCCGAGGATCTCAGGGAACTTTGGTTGGAGATTGTTCTCAAAGGTTTGTTGCAGCAATTGAAGTTCAGTCTACATTGTTGGGAAAGATCCGTGAAGCTCAGACGGATGCCAAAGAGATTGCTGAGATAAAAGAGAGGATGAGCAAAGGAAAGGCCAAAGGTTTTCATAAGGATGAGCACGACACCTTATGGTTTGAGGACAGTGTACATATACCCAATAATGCAGAGATCAGGAAGTTAATGCTTCAGGAGGCTCATGACTCACCATACTCGTCACGCCTCGAAACACCAAGATGTATTTGGATTTGAAGGAGTGTTCTGGTGGACTGGTATGAAGAAGGATATCGCGGAGTATGTAGTCGTAGGTGATGTGTGCCAGAGAGAGTAAAAAGCAGAGCATCAGAAGCCAGCAAGATTACTACAGCCTATGCCGATACCCGAATGGAAGAGGGATAGGCTTGGCATGGATTTCATTACCGGATTTCCCAAAACCCGAACTGGACATGATTCTATCTGGGTATTAGTTGATTCGCTTGACCAAAGTGGCTCACTTTATCCCAGTGAAAGCCACCTATACAAGTGCGAAGTTGGCCAAGATATATTTGACCAGAATCGTATGTCTGCATGGAGTTCCGAGGACCATCAGACGAGATAGAGGAACACAGTTTACCTCAAAGTATTGGAATCTGCTGCACGGCACTTTGGGTACTAGGCTAGAGTTCAAGACAACCTTTCATCCGCATACGGATGGATAAATCGAGAGAGTCAATCAGATTACGGAGGACATGTTGAGGGCGCAGCGCTAGATTATGGATCTAGCAGTGAGGATAATATACCTTACGCGGAGTTCTCATTCAACAACAGCTACCAAGTCAGTTTGAAGATGGCCCCTTTTGAAGCTTTGTATGGGAGAAGGAGCCAGACACCGTTGATGTGGGATGAAGTTGGAGACCGTCAGTTGTTTGGACCAAATGTGATCAAGGAGTCGGAAGAGACTGTTAAGTGGATTCGAGATAGACTGAAGGTAGCTCAGTCCAGGCAGAAGAGTTATGCACACACACAAGGAGGTAGTCTATGAAATTGGAGATAGAGCATGTCTACATGTGTCCCCTCTGCGAGGAGTTAAACGATTTGGAGTTAAGGGAAAGTTAGCCCTTAGATTTGTAGGACCATACCGAGTTTTGGAGCGTATGGGAGAAGTGGCCTACAAGTTGGAATTACCCGATGAATTGTCGGGGAGTTCATGATGTGTTTCACGTTTCCCAATTGAAGAAGTGCCATGCAGAGATGGCCAATATTCCCCTGTAAGGATGCTTGACCCTGGAAAGGATAATGATGTTCCACGAAGTGGAGTATGGACTTCATAAGTATAAGTTTTTATCTCGGTATGTGGGACATCCCATGAGGATGAAGAGATGAAGTACTATTGGATATAAAGGAGGTAGAATGTTGATTATGGAGCAACTGTAACTCCATGATGAGTCTAAGTAATCATGTCCTAGTTTGGTGCCAATAGAAGGAAGGAAGACAATATAATTGGATGGATTTAAGAATACTAGGAAGTTGGAAGTTGGAATAATGATCAGAAGCCCGAGGATGAGTTCAAGGTTTACAAGTGATGAGATGGGCCATAACCCACAGGCTCCAGGACCTGCCAAGAAGCCAAAGACATTCTTCTTCAAGGAAAAACCCCGGAAGGAGTTACGATTTTATCGGTAAGCGATTCTATAGGAGTTTACACAAAACCTGGGAGTTGTTAAGGAACAATAGATGTTTGTTTGGCTTGCAGAATTAATGGATTTATCCGAACTTGGTTCGTCGACAAGAGAAATTCTGCAATGCTTGTGAGGATGACCGAGTGTTAGAATGCGAGATTCGCTAAACCATATACAAGGTAATGATTTGGGTGCGGGATGGATTGATCACCATACCGACTTACTCTTATTATTCGTTGCTATATGGGATGGTAAATCTGAGTGACTTACCTATAGTAGAGAGACGACGATCAAAACCTTGTTTGAACCTTAGAATGGTATACGATTTTTTGCTTGTACACGGCAGTTGTTGCCAATCGTAGGATATACGGTGAGGATCAACCCAGACCCATTTCCTGCAGGAGAAACCATAAAATCGTTGACCACCATGAGATATCGATAGTTGTTTAGAATTGGCGCCAGACCCGTCAGCTAAGAGGACCCAGTCTCGGAATAACCTTACCAAGATAAAAAGGACAGGAGTATTGAGGAAAAGGTTATGCCACTACCAAAAGAGCCCAGAGAAGTAATTATCCAGAGGATCTGAGAAGATCGACACTGCCAACAATAAGGATGGAGTATATGAGTTTTTGATGGAACCGTAACAATGCTTCTAAGGGTGGTAGCACCCGAGACCCCGGAGACGATCGATGGATTTTGAAGACCCCCAAACCCTAACCTATTTCTTTCCAGCCTCTCCGAATCTCGAGGACGAGATTCCTTTTAAGGGTGGTAGTTTTGTAACATCCCAAAATTCTAAATTTTGGAATGTTATATTAAATAGATAGATTTGATTGATTATTTGATTGATTAGTGAAATTCGAAACTTTTTGAAAGTTAAATGAGAGGGAATAAAAGGACTTTCCCAAACTTTCATTTTCTTTTCTGATCTTCATGAATTCAAATTCTTTTTCACCACAAAACCACGGAGAGAAGATGACATGACTTCTTCCATTTATTTAAATGACAAGGGGTGTTGAAAATATTTGAATTTCATTTGAGAATATTTCCAATTCTGAAACTTTATGCAACTCAATGGTTTTCACGAGCGAAGATAAAATGACTTCTTCAAAACATATGAAATATGAGTTGGGAGTTTCAAAGAATTAAATTCAAAGTTCTTTTGAATTTATTTTTCAATTTGGAGTTATTTGAGTTTTAATCAAATTATTTTTCTCCAAAAATAAAATATATGGAAAATAGGATAACATGATTCCCTACATCAGAAAATTGGAGAGAAATAAATTTGAATTAATTTTGGTATTTTAAAAATGATTTTTATTGGATTTTACTAGGGCAGAAGCACTCTTTGCTTTATTTGAATTTGTGTGTATTTCATTCGACTCTATAAAAATGCCCACGTTGTAGAAAATCTTTTTCTGAAAATTTTGAAATATTATATGCCTATATAATATTTTTTGTTTTTTTTGTTTTATTTATTTTTTTTGTCTGGAATTTTTCTTTTTAAAAAAAAGTTTACTGGCTGGCCGGGCCAATAGCCAGCCAGTGTGCCGCCCGTCACCCATTGTGACCGACTCCAGGCGGGAGTCCGCCACGCCAGCTGACATGGAGCTGTCTCCCCGCCAGACTCCTCCTCTCCTGCCCCTTCCCCACGCCACCGCCCTCCCCAGCCCTCTTTAAAAGGCCACCACAGGGACACACAGGTCTGTTTCGCCCGCCGCCGCCGCCTCGCCAGATCCGGCGCCCTTGCCGCCGTTAAAGCCGCCCGCCTGATACATGCCACCGTCGGCGCCGCCCCTCCCGTGCTCTTCGCCGCCTCCCGGCCTTGGAGTCGCCGCCCAGCAGACCGCCGCCGCGCCGCCCGCTTCATGGAGCCGTCCGCCGCCGTTCGCCGGACACGCCCTAACGCCGGATCCGCCCGGTTTTGCCGACCAGCGGTTTAAATCGAACCATGACCGGTAATAAAAGCCGGTTTTCGTTCGTTTTATAAAACCTGCTTTTTTTTCTTATTAGCTATTTAGAGAACGTTCATTAGGTTAGGTTCAACAGTGAACGGTTTTCATTGGTTAGCGTTCGACAGCGAACGTTCGCTCTGTAGGTTTTTCTTTTTCTTTTTATTTTCTATCCAGGGACCCGTTTGTAAATATTTTTTCTTTACACATCAGCCCCTAGTTTTCAAACAACTATAACTTTTTACTCGTTTGTCCAAATCCAACGAAACCAACGCCCACTTCTTCGTTATGATCCCCTCTATCCAGTAATCCAACACAAACATGTTTTTTGAAAGTTTAAAATTTGAATTAGATCAGATTTGAATTTGAACTTTGTTTGATCATAACTTAAGTTTCGTAACTCCGATTTAGTTGATTCTTTTTGCAGATTAAAGCTCTTGACCTAAACTTTCTGATAAGGCCAAATCCATATAATTTTGGTACTGTTAGAAATTGTTTTATGTTACAAGAGTTATTTGCTTGGTTTTGATGTTTTCCGAATCGTCTTCTTCGTTCTTTCCGATCTTTTGAGTGATTGCTTATGTGTGGTTACTATTGCTTGATTATGATAGATTGACCGGAGTGTGACGAGTAGAACTATCAAGAGTTTTGAGTGCGAATCATCTTCATCAACATTGCAGGCAAGTTCACACTTTGATCATACTCTTTTCATACCCAGTTTTTATGCATTAGATCAATCCTCAAACATTGCATGATTAGGATCTAATTAAATTGTGGGATGGGAAGTAGTTGAGGTAGTACCTATTACCTGATTTATATTCAAACCCTGGGAGTTACTTCTACGTTTGCTTATTATGCCTGCTATGCTAGTAGACGTGGATTGGGTGGGTGTATCCATGACAGATGTGAGATTGTTAATTAATGGTTTATTTAAGGTGGCAACTTAAACACACATCTGGGTGGATTGAGGCACCTGGTTTCCATCAGGACTTGCCTGTTTTTCTTCGGACCGCCACCTGGGCTCAAAGGGATCATGAGATTATTCATGCTAGAAACTTCCGTGTGCAGCCACATGCTACTATGGGCTCTAGCATAGTTGACTAAGTTGTGCGAACTCTTACGGGTGGACTAGCTGATGTAGGGGTTGTAGGTTGGTACGGTCTACCCAAATGTAAGGTGCTAGCGCTTCTGAAAGACTATGTCACGGTCATCCGTTTCTCAAACACCATGTAGTGTGAGAAATCAAACAGAGGAGATCGAGTCTTGTGGGGAAAAGTGCACAAACCTCTGCAGAGTGTACAAACTAATCATGATTAGCCATGTCCCCGGTTATGGACATCTTGAGTATCTAGTTCTTGGATTATCATGTTGATCTCATCACATTACCTAATATAATTTGTTTGGGTTTAATGAGTACGTTTAATTGGGATTGACGATGCTGTCAACCATTCTCAATGTTTAATGTACCACCATGATAGTTAAATAAATTTATTCCTTTGTAGTAGGGAAAAATTGGCTTTTCGCAAAAACATTGTAACCATAGAGCTTTTCCACCAGCCAAATATGCATGTAGTGATAGCCATATTTCAGCATTGCTCTACAGTGTGAATTTGCCAGTACATTCAATGTACTGACCCTTTGTGGCTGCAACGTCTCATGTTGTAGGATCTTACGACGACTAAGTGATACGTTAGGGTTACGATTTCTACACTCAACTTTGCCGTTGGTGTTGATGGGAATCCACAACCTTGTCACTTCCGCTATTCGGATTGAGGTAATAGTATTTACGTTACTTATTACATGTGATTTACCTCTGTTATAAATCCTCGAGTACTGTGTGTGTCAGCATACCGATCCAGGGATGACACTTAAGCACAGAGACTTGATCCATTAGGGTTTTGGTTGATATGTGTCTTCACGTGTTATTCTAGTACGAAATCTTGAATAGATCGATCCGAAAGAATAACTTTGAGGTGGTTTCGTACCCTACCATAATCTCTTCGTTTGTTCTCCGCTATTAGTGACTTTGGAGTGACTCTTTGTTGCATGTTGAGGGATAGTTATATGATCCAATTATGTTATTATTGTTGAGAGAACTTGCACTAGTGAAAGTATGAACCCTAGGCCTTATTTCCTAGCATTTCAATATCATTTACGCTCACTTTTACCACTTGCTACCTTGCTGTTTTTATATTTTCTGATTACAAAAACCTATATCTACCATCCATATTGCACTTGTATCATCATCTCTTCACCGAACTAGTGCACCTATACAATTTACCATTGTATTGGGTGTGTTGGGGACACAAGAGACTCTTTGTTATTTGGTTGCAGGGTTGTTTGAGAGAGACCATCTTCATCCTATGCCTCCCACGGATTGATAAACCTTAGGTCATCCACTTGAGGGAAATTTGCTACTGTCCTACAAACCTCTGCACATGGAGGCCCAACAATGTCTACAAGAAGAAGGTTGCATAGTAGACATCATCCGCAGTCTCCAGAGCATGGCATCTGTCGGATTTCGGGTTCCGTAGACCCTTGAGAGGTTCAAACTCTGTGGTGCGTGCGAAGAACTCGTCCTCCCCAGTCTGCCTACTCGTTAATCTCACCACCTAGCTCGATGAACTGAATGGAAAAGGGACACAACAGTTTACCTAGGTTCGGGCCACCTTGCGGTGTAAAACCCTACTCCTGCTTTGTGGTGGATTGGCCTCGAGGGGCTGGTGATGAACTAGTACAGTGGGAGAACAACCTCAGGAGGAGGAGTGTTCTTGGGCTCAAGTGAGCTGGTGGGGGAGAGGATGATCTGAATGATCCCCCCTCTTCTATGGTGGTGGCTACACTACAAAAAAAATACACTTCTGTGATGATACGTGTTTGTCACAGTAGGTCACTTTTTTGTCATGCATGTACATCCATGAAAAATTTATGACAGAATCAAGATAGTCATACCGTGTCGTCAGAGAAGTGTTCCATGACATTACCAAAATTATCATCACGGAAGTGTCCACTTCCATGATGATAAATCGCGTGTCACAGAAGTGCTTTTGATCGGCATACCCTCTTGATACCCTCTTGATCGGCATACTGCCAAACCCACTAGGGGGCTTCTTGATCATAACTGAATCATAGCTTAACCCCTTTGGCTCTAACGTGGGTCGTATTCGAACCAGCGTCATTAAACAACTCTTATGGTCACTTGGGGGCTTCCTGTTCTTTGTTTGGTCGTATTTGAACCAAAGAGAACATAGCTGTCGATACCCACTTGATCGGCATCGCCAAAGCCACTGGGGGCTATATGATCGTATTCGAATCTTAGCTTAACCCCTTTGGGACGGTTTACTGATCGTATCCGAATCAGAAGCCTCAAAAAGTTTTATTCTATCTCTGGTAAAGTTTATTGTAGCCACAATTACTTAACTTGAGACCTTTTGGGGATTATATATCAAATGTATATAAGTGTTTTATGATTAACCCGGCTTGACTTTTGACTATAAGTCGCCAAATTTTATGACAACCATCATTTATATGGAAGCATTGGCTTCTAAGGATTGGGTTATCACCCTTACTACACATGTCATGTAAACCGGCAGTACAAATTCAATATCACGGTGGTTATATGTGAGGTATTATGACATACTGCGGTAAACCGCCAAGGGTTCTTGTGATCTACTTGTGTGCAGGATAAGACTACATTTGGGTGGTTACCCGCCCTGGTTTTTGACAATAAGTCGCCAGGGCATATGTTGTTTAAACTCTTTGCAGGATTTGCAGAAATATGAGTTCAAGCTCATTACCAAAGTTGATGCTTCAAAATGATGATCCGTTCTGGATTTTTCTCAAAGGCTATAAGCCGCCGGGTTATAAAAATTCCGGCTTACAATGGAGGCGTATAAAATCGCCATCGGCCAAGAGCCGCCGAGTATTTAAACTCCGGATTTACTTATCAACTGATGAGGTATTCAAATCTTTAATAGCCAAAACTGGCTGAATTTTCATGATGATATTGAATGATTGAGGTTTTCATACCGGATTATATTATTCAAATCTCGAATAGACAACATGGCTGGATTTCTATTGTGATTATCAATAACCAGTGTTATGATTGAGGTTTTCAAAGTCGCTTTAGTGCAACGGCTATTATTTTTATCAACTATGATTTATTCTATAGTGGAAGAAATAGTCCCGAGTCGCTGCAGGCTTACGACCCGGCACTTGGGGGCTATATTATTCAGATTGGGATTATATCAAATATGCAAGTCCCATGTCACCGCCAAAGATGCACCATGGCACTTGGGGGCTAATGTAAAGTCATTTTTGATCAACTTATTGAAGACCCGACTCATCCCATTGTAATGAGCCGGCCCATGGGGGCTACCAATTGCTCCTGTCAAAAATTCAAGGTACACAAGCATTAATCCATTATATTGAACGGTCCACTATCTAGTTGGTGGAGTACAAAGCTCTTAACCTTGTGGACGTGGGTTCAAGCCCCATGGTGGAGACTATATTGTATGATGTTATTATCAATTATATACAACGTCCCAGCTCAGTATTATCTTACTAAGCCGGCCCTTGGGGGCTATACATTGTTGTTCAAATTTACATGGTTATATCTACAAAGTCCCTGCTCATTATTTGCATAATGACCCGTCCCTTGGGGGCTACTAATCGGTTGAAGTTTTCATGAGCATAAAGCAATTACAAGTCCTGTGTTGCTGCAAGCATGACAACCCGACACTTGGGGGCTACAGGTGTGGAATATTCAGTTTATATGATTGAGATGAATAAACCGGATTTCTTCAAGGTTGCAACATTTATTGGAGCAAGTCTTAAACCATCACTTTGTTCTTCTCAAGACTTGGGGGCTAAGGTGTAATATGGATATAAGGGAGAAAAAATCTTCAAATTATCAGTCTTGAGCAAATCAGGAGGATCAATTACATAAACCGTGTCAACAACAATTATGACCCGCATCGTGTGTTTTATAATCAGGCAGTTTTTGGTAATGATAAACCGGCAAGTTTTACATCTTCAAGCCGGCTGAATATCAGATGAGTATTTGAAGACAAAAATTATTTAACCCTTCGCCTTGGAAGCCAACTCAAGTGGATTATTCTTCACAATATTTTTTTGTGAGAAACCAACATCAGCAAATTGAGAGAAATTTAACCCGGAGCGCAAGGAATTAAGGATGATCAGGTGCCGGCTTACAAGAATTTTTAACCCGGAGCACAACCTGTCAAAGTTGTTCTGGTGTTTATTTTGCAGGATCAGTTTAACATGGATAAATCCAAATTAAACTAGGGGCTAATGTCGGGGATATACCCCACGGTGTGACCCGGCCGGAATTATGACCCGGCCGGGCTTGGAGATTCACCAGAAGACCCGACTGGCGCTCGGCAACTCACTGGCGATCTGCCTGGACATGGCGGTTTACATATAACCCGCCTGGACATTGTGACTCAATGGAGACCCGGCGGGCGGGTCAAACGGACGACAAGGCCCAAGGCCCAGTAGGCCGGTTCATGTGATGGTGGGCCGACTTAAGAAGAAAGGTGTAAGGAATATTTCCCTTACAAGGAATCAAGACCCGGACTTGTATCCGGCTTGTAGTAGAAGATATGCTAGTCCTAGTCCTACTAGGACTCCACATGTAACCCGCCCCTCTAACTTATATAAAGAGGGGCAGGGCTCCCCAAAGAGGGAGGGGCAACAAGAACAATCTCTAGGGCTAGACACAAAGAGCCGGCTTACCGGCGACTCTCTCATGATCATAATGAGACCTAGCCACAAACAACATGTAGGGTTATTACCGGATGATGTTTCCCGGGGCCCGAAGCTGTCTAAATCCTTGTCTTGCGTGTTGCGTCTCTCGTCCCGATCAACCCCTCTCAAGCTACCACATAGATGCGTTGGCCTCGCGACTAAGTCCTTACACTAGGACATCTGCCGTAACAATTCCACGACAGCCACCATACATGCTTAGTCGCTGCTGCAACCTCACAACTTTATCCCTCCTTACCCATTAAGCTTTGCTAGTCTTGATACCCATGTTAATGGGATTGCTGACTCCTCGTGGGTCACAAATTACTACAACAACAGTTGCAGGTACAGGTTATGCGATGATCATGACGCGAGAGCAATGTTTACTTGTGTGGAGTTCTTCTTCTTCTTCGTCGATCTTGGGTTAGGTTCCTGGTCGGCAGCCTGGGCTAGCAGGGTGGATATTGTTTGAGTTTCTGTTTATGTTCCATATGTAGTCGGATGTTGATCTCTTGTATGATGTTGATGTATTCTTGCGGCATTTGTATGCCTTGTATGTATCCCCATCTATTATGTAATGTTGCTGTAACTATATCCACCTTGCAAAAGCGTCTTCAAGATGCGCTTCTATCCTTGGTGGGACCTTCGAGTTCCTTTAGGATAGGGTCGCATCTTGGGCGTGACAAGTTGGTATCAGAGCCTCGACCGACCATAGGAGCCCCCTTGATTGATCGTGTAGTTTGGCCGTTGTTGAGTCTAGAAGAAAACTTTTTCCGGGTCTAGTTATATCGAAGAGTAGGATTTCTTTTTACTCCTCTGCCCCTTCGTCTCTCTAGTGAGAAATCTTGACGTAGGTGTTTTGAACTACTCCTCTACCCCTTCAAATCTTTCTTTAGGATCACGCGATTAGTTTTCATTCGTTGTCCTTCCTTTTTTGTCCGGTGCTTTTCTCGTCAAGTCGAATCGAACCACTTTGTCTTTTGGGAGATCAATCCTTAGCTCTTTTCAATCGACGCTGTTTCCCTGTCCGAAGTTGTCCTTGTTTTTCCCACCCGCCCAACCTTCTTGTTCTCGGAACCGGAGTCCGAAATCGAGTATCCATCCTACTCGTGCGAAGCCTTTGCATTTCTCTCCCCAATCATTTCCAACCTGTGTTTCCCCCTTGCAAGTTATTCGTAGGTTCCCCGTTCAAGTTGCCTATGTTTTTTCCCGCCCTCCCACCCCTTTTATTCCAGATTCTGAACCTCTATTCGAGCATAAATTTCATTCATGCGGAGTATCTTCAGTTCTTCCTCAGTTGTCTCAACCGGCGAATTCTCGTCAACTTCATCAATGTTCGTCTCATTTCCTTTTCCGGTGGATCCAATGCAAGTTTTTAATTGTCGATCGTATTCTTTCCCTCAGCTCAAATATTTCCCTCTGATCGTTCGCCTCTCGCCATTTAATCCTTCCGGAGTGCTGAATACATATCAGAAGATTCGTGTTTGCATTCACTTATTTCGAGGTTGTCACCTCATTCAAATCCTTCAATTGTTCCGGTGCATCATTTCTCATTCAACAATCCTTTCCAACGGTGTTTCTTTTTAGTAGGCCCTAACCGACAGGTCTTTTCCCAGGATCTTACCCGACTCTTCTGATTTTCCTGGAGTTATTCTCAAATCCTTTTTGAAGTTTGACGTAAGTATGAATTTCATCAGTCAGATGCCTTCTCCAAGATTGCTTTCAAATTCCTTTATGTTCGGGTCAATCTTTTCTCTTTTCATTCTCCCAGAGTATCTCAACAATTTTAGTGGTGTTCCTCGTCGCCATTCTCATCATTTGAAGACCGAGGTAGAGTTTTCCCTAAATCTTGTCCGTTCTCCCGGAGATTCGCAGTGCTAGCTTGATGTTATCCTCTCAAATTGTTTTCAATCATGCAAATTCTTTTCAATCATTTGATGCATTTCGGTAGTTGCCTTCTCCATCGATCATCCGGAGGCCATCATTTCGGAATATTTCTTCGTTCTAAGCTTTCAAATTCGTTTTCCAATTATTCTATATCCGTGCCCCTTCGTTCGTCCCAATATTCTTCGGGTTCCTCGTTCCAGTATTCTTCAATCAGTCCGCGATCTCTTCGTTTCTAATTCTTTCCAGCGATTCGTTCGCTTTCATTGCCACGGTGGTTCGTTTGAGAATTTCACTTCTGTTCTTATCACATATATTCATTCGCTCTTTCCAACACTATCGGTGGTTCTTGAAGTTTTCCCAAATTCCGTGCTATATCCCCCCTTAATCTTTTCCAATGGGAATAAGTTGTATGCAATTCATTGCTTCTCATCAATATAATTGATGGATGTTAAGAATAACATAATTCTTATTCTTCTTCCTTCAAGTGGATTAATCTCTTCTTTTCGGAGTTCGTTCATCTTATCTCATTCTCGATTCAAAGTGTTTTCATCTTTTCTTTTCCGGAGTTCCAAGCCTTCTCGCTTGTCTCATCGCGAAGCCCCATCCAAAGGCAGGCCCGCATGTCTGCATGGAGTTCCGAGGACCATCGTATCAGATAGAGGAACACAGTTTACCTCAAAGTATTGGAATCAGCTGCACCAGACTTTGGGTACTAGGCTAGAGTTCAGTACAACCTTTCATCCGCACATAGATGGATAAATCGAGAGAGTCAATCAGATTCTGGAGGACGTGTTGAGAGCGTGTGCGCTAGATTATGGATCTAGTAGTGATGATAATCTACCTTACACGGAGTTCTCATTCAACAACAGCTACCAAGTCAGTTTGAAGATGGCCCCTTTTGAAGCTTTGTATGGGAGAAGGAGCGGACACCGTTGATGTGGGATGAAGTTGGAGACCGTCAGTTGTTTGGACCAAATGTGATCAAGGAGTCGGAAGAGAATGTTAAGTGGATTCGAGATAGACTGAAGGTAGCTCAGTCCAGGCAGAAGAGTTATGCACACACACAAGGAGGTAGTCTATGAAATTGGAGATAGAGCATGTCTACATGTGTCCCCTCTGCGAGGATTTAAACGATTTGGAGTTAAGGGAAAGTTAGCCCCGAGATTTGTAGGACCATACCGAGTTTTGGAGCGTATGGGAGAAGTGGCCTACAAGTTGGAATTACCCGATGAATTGTCAGGAGTTCATGATGTGTTTCACGTTTCCCAGTTGAAGAAGTGCCATGCAGAGATGGCCAATATTCCCGTGTAAGGATGCTTGACCCTGGAAAGGATAATGATGTTCCACGAAGTGGAGTATGGACTTCATAAGTATAAGTTTTTATCTCGGTATGTGGGACATCCCGCGAGGATGAAGAGATGAAGTACTATTGGATATAAAGGAGGTAGAATGTTGATTATGGAGCAACTGTAACTCCATGATGAGTCTGAGTAATCATGTCCTAGTTTGGTGCCAATAGAAGGAAGGAAGACAATACAATTGGATGGATTTAAGAATACTAGGAAGTTGGAAGTTGGAATAATGATCAGAAGCCCGAGGATGACTTCAAGGTTTACAAGTGATGAGATGGGCCATAACCCACAGGCTCCAGGACCTGCCAAGAAGCCAGCACATTCTTGCTGAAGGAAAAACCCTGGAAGGAGTTACGATTTTATCAGCCGACGATTCTATAGGAGTTTACGCAAAACCTGGGAGTTGTTAAGGAACGATAGATGTTTGTTTGGCTTGCAGAATTAATGGATTTATCCGAACTTGGTTCGTCGACAAGAGAAATTCTGCAATGCTTGTGAGGATGACCGAGTGTTAGAATGCGAGATTCGCTAAACCATATACAAGGTAATGATTTGGGTGCGGGATGGATTGATCACCATACCGACTTACTCTTATTATTCGCGTTGCTATATGGGATGGTAAATCTGAGTGACTTACCTATAGTAGAGAGACGACGATCAAAACCTTGTTTGAACCTTAGAATGGTATACGTATTTTTGCTTGTACACGGCAGTTGTTGCCAATCGTAGGATATACGGTGAGGATCAACCCAGACCCATTTCCTGCAGGAGAAACCATAAAATCGTTGACCACCATGAGATATCGATAGTTGTTTAGAATTGGCGCCCGGACAAAATCGACTAGGAGGACCAAGTCTCGGAATAACCTTACCAAGATAAAAAGGACAGGAGTATTGAGGAAAAGGTTATGCCACTACCAAAAGAGCCCAGAGAAGTAATTATCCAGAGGATCTGAGAAGATCGACACTGCCAACAATAAGGATGGAGTATATGAGTTTTTGATGGAACCGTAACAATGCTTCTAAGGGTGGTAGCACCCGAGACCCCGGAGACGATCGATGGATTTTGAAGACCCCCAAACCCCCAAACCCCGGAGACGATCGATGGATCGCCGGACACGCCCTAGCCGCCGGATCCCGCCGGTTTTGCCGACCCGACGGTTTCGTCGAACCGCCCGAACCGGTAATAAAACCGACCGGTTTTCATTTCGTTTTTTTATAAAACCCGTTTTTTTTCTTATTAGCTATTTAGAGAACGTTCATTAGGTTAGGTTCAACAGTGAACGGTTTTCATTGGTTAGCGTTCGACAGCGAACGTTCGCTCAGTAGGTTTTTCTTTTTCTTTTTATTTTCTATCCAAGGACCCGTTTGTAAATATTTTTTCTTTACACATCAGCCCCTAGTTTTCAAACAACTATAACTTTTTACTCGTTTGTCCAAATCCAACGAAACCAACGCCCACTTCTTCGTTATGATCCCCTCTATCCATTAATCCAACTCAAACATGTTTTTGAAAGTTTAAAATTTGAATTAGATCAGATTTGAATTTGAACTTTGTTTGATCATAACTTAAGTTTCGTAACTCCGATTTAGTTGATTCTTTTTGCAAATTAAAGCTCTTGACCTAAACTTTCTGATAAGGCCAAATCCATATAATTTTGGTACTGTTAGAAATTGTTTTATGTTACAAGAGTTATTTGCTTGGTTTTGATGTTTTCCGAATCGTCTTCTTCGTTCTTTCCGATCTTTTGAGTGATTGCTTATGTGTGGTTACTATTGCTTGATTATGATAGATTGACCGGAGTGTGACGAGTAGAACTATCAAGAGTTTTGAGTGCGAATCATCTTCATCAACATTGCAGGCAAGTTCACACTTTGATCATACTCTTTTCATACCCAGTTTTTATGCATTAGATCAATCCTCAAACATTGCATGATTAGGATCTAATTAAATTGTGGGATGGGAAGTAGTTGAGGTAGTACCTATTACATGATTTATATTCAAACCACTGGGAGTTACTTCTAATTTTGCTTATTATGCTGCTATGCTAGTAGACGTGGATTGGGTGGGTGTATCCATGATGGATGTGAGATTGTTAATTAATGGTTTATTTAAGGTGGCAACTTAAACACACATCCGGGTGGATTGAGGCACCTGGTTTCCATCAGGACTTGCCTGCTTTTTCTTCGGACCGCCACCTGTGCTCAAAGGGATCATGAGATTATTCATGCTAGAAACTTCCGTGTGCAGCCACATGCTACTATGGGCTCTAGCATAGTTGACTAAGTTGTGCGAACTCTTACGGGTGGACTAGCTGATGTAGGGGTTGTAGGTTGGTACGGTCTACCCAAATGTAAGGTGCTAGCGCTTACGAAGACTATGTCTCGGTCATCCGTTTCTCAAACACCATGTAGTGCGAGAAATCAAACGGAGGAGATCGAGTCTTGTGGGGAAAAGTGCACAAACCTCTGCAGAGTGTACAAACTAATCATGATTAGCCATGTCCCCGGTTATGGACATCTTGAGTATCTAGTTCTTGGATTATCATGTTGATCTCATCACGTTACCTAATATAATTTGTTTGGGTTTAATGAGTACTTTTAATTGGGATTGACGATGCTGTCAACCATTCTCAATGTTTAACAGCCACCATGATAGTTAAATAAATTTATTCCTTTGTAGTAGGGAAAAATTGGCTTTTCGCAAAAACATTGTAACCATAGAGCTTTTCCACCAGCCAAATATGCATGTAGTGATAGCCATATTTCAGCATTGCTCTCTGATGTGAATTTGCGGTACATTCAATGTACTGACCCTTTGTGGCTGCAACGTCTCATGTTGTAGGATCTTACGACGACTAAGTGATACGTTAGGGTTACGATTTCTACACTCAACTTTGCCGTTGGTGTTGATGGGAATCCACAACCTTGTCACTTCCGCTATTTGGATTGAGGTAATAGTATTTACGTTACTTATTACATGTGATTTACCTCTGTTATAAATCCTCGAGTACTGTGTGTGTCAGCATACCGATCCAGGGATGACACTTAAGCACAGAGACTTGATCCATTAGGGTTTTGGTTGATATGCGTCTTCACGTGTTATTCTAGTACGAAATCTTGAATAGATCGATCCGAAAGAATAACTTTGAGGTGGTTTCGTACCCTACCATAATCTCTTCGTTTGTTCTCCGCTATTAGTGACTTTGGAGTGACTCTTTGTTGCATGTTGAGGGATAGTTATATGATCCAATTATGTTATTATTGTTGAGAGAACTTGCACTAGTGAAAGTATGAACCCTAGGCCTTATTTCCTAGCATTTCAATATCATTTACGCTCACTTTTACCACTTGCTACCTTGCTGTTTTTATATTTTCTGATTACAAAAACCTATATCTACCATCCATATTGCACTTGTATCACCATCTCTTCACCGAACTAGTGCACCTATACAATTTACCATTGTATTGGGTGTGTTGGGGACACAAGAGACTCTTTGTTATTTGGTTGCAGGGTTGTTTGAGAGAGACCATCTTCATCCTATGCCTCCCACGGATTGATAAACCTTAGGTCATCCACTTGAGGGAAATTTGCTACTGTCCTACAAACCTCTGCACATGGAGGCCCAACAATGTCTACAAGAAGAAGGTTGCATAGTAGACATCATCCGCAGTCCCCAGAGCATGGCATCTGTCGGATTTCGGGTTCGTAGACCCTTGAGAGGTTCAAACTCTATGGTGCGTGCGAAGAACTCGTCCTCCCCAGTCTGCCTACTCGTTAATCTCACCACCTAGCTCGATGAACTGAATGGAAAAGGGACACAACAGTTTACCTAGGTTTGGGCCACCTTGCGGTGTAAAACCCTACTCCTGCTTTGTGGTGGATTGGCCTCGAGGGGCTGGTGATGAACTAGTACAGTGGGAGAACAACCTCAGGAGGAGGAGTGTTCTTGGGCTCAAGTGAGCTGGTGGGGGAGAGGATGATCTGAATGATCCCCCCTCTTCTATGGTGGTGGCTACACTACAAAAAAAAATACACTTCCGTGATGATAGGTGTTTGTCATAGTAGGTCACTTTTTTGTCATGCATGTACATCCATGAAAAATTTATGACAGAATCAAGATAGTCATACTGTACGTCGTCAGAGAAGTGTTCCATGACATTACCAAAATTATCATCACGGAAGTGTCCACTTCCATGATGATAAATCGCGTGTCACAGAAGTGCTTTCGTCAAGGGTGACCGACACGTGGAATCCACCGTAACGGAACGCCGTTAAGCTATCGGGTCATGTTTTGGATCCGATAACCCGTTAACAGCCCCGACCAATGGGGATTTTCCATGTGTAAAATCATCATTGGCTAGAGGAAACACGTGTCGGCTCATCGTCGGGACAGATGTCATCCACTCACTGGACAGAAGGCGCCTATGATACGTCGACGACACGTGTACGACCGACAAGTTTAAATGGGCCGGCCCAACTAAAGGCCCACAAGATTTTGCGGACCATAATGGGCCGGCCCAGCTAAAGGCGCACAAGATTTTGCGGACCATAATGGGCTGGCCCAGCTAAAGGCCCACAAGATTTCGCGGGCCATAATGGGCCGGCCCAGGTAAAGGCCCACAAGATTTTTATGTGCCATAATAGGCCGGCCCAGGTAAAGGCCCACAAAAATCTTGCGGGTCATAATGGGCTGGCCCAGCTAAAGGCCCATGACATTTCGCCGACATTAATGGGCCAGCCCAGCTATATGCCCACAAGATTTTGAGGACCCTAGTAGGCCGGCCCGTTAACTGGCTGCCATGTTTTGGGCCAAATGCTAGCCCATATTTGATCCGGTCTATTAATGGCCTGCCACGCTCCGGGCCTAATAGTGGCCCATATGAGATCCGACCCATTAAAAGCCTACGACGTTCTAGGCCAAATTACGGCCCAGATCATGTCCGGCCATTTAAGAGGTTTTGGGCCTAATTATGGCCCATATCAGATTCGGCCCGTCAACTGGACACTATGCTTTTGGGCCCACTTGCTAAAGGCCCACTTAGTAATTCGGCCTGATATTAGTTTTGGCCTGTTAAGGGCCCGTTTAACATTTCGGGCCTATATTAATTTCAGCCTGTTAAAAGTCCGTCATATAGTTGGGCTTAACTACGGCCCGGTTTGCATCTGGACTGCTCGCAGCCAATATCTGATTGGGCCAAACAAGGACCGAGACAATTTTTCGGCCTATTAAAAAGCCCGTTATTTGATTTGCACAATCATGGGCCGGGGTTCATTTCGGGCTGCTGCCGGCCCGTGAGCTGATCGGCACGTTTCAGGCCCAACCTACATCGTGATTGCATGATGGCGCGATTATGTACCGTAATTTTACGGTTTGGCCTGTTTACTGCGAAGACATGATATATATACAGTAAAATAACTGCAGCATCGTGAATAAGAAAAAACCTATACTATACAATAAAGAAATTACGGCATATTACATCCACTGGGCATCAAAGTTCGCCACTATGATAATAAAGCACAAGCAGACAGCAGATTACATACACCGGGCATCAAAGATTGCCACCAGTGCAAATAAACACGCCGACAAAATAATATACAAAACCGACAACACTTCAATAGAGTTCAAGAAAGGTTAGCCCTGCTGGGGAGCTGCAGCGCAAGCAACTAAGCAAGATGATGAGACTACGCTTGTTCAACACTTATATCTTCCTCACTCTGAAAGATAAACAAGCGCAGATGATGTGTTTTGCACATAAAAGTATCAAGGTCTTGACAATTCTGCCGGATTTCGGTTCCGCAGACCCTTGAGGTTCGAACAACTTTGGGGTGCGCGCGGATATCCAACCCTCCACCGTCTCGCACCTCGTCGAATCGCAAGGACCTAAACTACTAAATGGAACAACACAAGAGACACAAGATTTATACTAGTTCGGGCCACCGTTGTGATGTAATACCCTACTCTAGTTTGTGGTGTAGTGGATTGCCTCTTGGGCTGATGAGGAACAATACAAGGAAGAACAGCCTCGCGAGGGTCTGTTCTTGGCGGGTGCGATGAACGGCTAGGTGGTGTTGAGCCGCTCTAGCTACTGGTTTCTTGATGAGGGTTCGGATCTGGACCCCCTACCCTGTGGGTGGCTACTCCTATTTATAGGCGAAGGCCCTGTGCCTCTTCCCAAATATTGAGCGGGAAGGGTGCCAACAATTGGCCGTTTTGAAGGGGAACAGCGGGTACACTTATCCTGACTAAAGTTGGTCCTCGCTTTGCCAAAGGCTCGTGATGACGCCTTTGCCTGGCTCCACGATGACTCCTTCCAGCCGTTGGGCTGGTCTTGGTCTTGTTGCAATCAAACAGATGCCTTTGCTTGATGCTCTCGCTGCGCTTGCTCCCTTTGCACCAAAGAGGAAAGGAGGACGCTGCTGGGCCGGGCGCCGATCGGGCGCCCTTGGTCGTCATGGCTTGCGTCATGGGCGCCTCGCGAGGTACCCTGCCTTGAACTCTCCGCCTCCTCATGAGCCAGCCTGACGAGGCCGTGCCTGAGGAAGCTCCTTGCCGTCCGCCCCGCGAGGCTTGGCCCCTCGTGAGGGTCTTGAGCTTGCGTTGATGAAGATGGGCTGTCCTGGGCCTCCTTTGAGCCACGCCGCAGGCCGCAGGCAGGCAAGTCTGGGGACCCTCGTTCCCAGAACGCCGACAGTAGCTCCCGGGCCCACGGCGCGCCCGAACTTGGCCGAGCAGAGAGGCGAAAGGGCAAGTGCGAAGCGTCGCAGGCCCTAACAGCCTATGGCCTTGGGCGCCGCGTGGCGGTTGATTGGACGCGTGCGCACTGCTTCCCCACGACACCTCGGTAACCACCCGGATTCGACAAGTCCCTGCATGCAGAGTCGGTTATCACTACCGGTGATCGTGGAGGCCGACGGTTGGCCTTCGCCGGCTATAAGTACGGAATGGCGCGCGCCCTTCCAGTCTATCCTTTCTTGTCTCTCCTTCTTCTCCATGGCTCCACCAAGGAAGTTCTCGGCCACAGAGAAGGGGAAGGGCCGTCAGGTCGAGTCTTCCTCTCCTCCGCCTAAGCGTGGTCGAGGTCGCCCTCGCAAGCATCCCGTGGCCTCCACGGCGGTCCCCCGCGTTCGTGGGGGAGGCTCTCAGCGTGGCGACGAGCGGCTGGCCATGGTCGGAGGGCGTGCCCCGGCCGCGCGTCCCCCGAGGCCGCGCCTCCATGCTGCTGAAGTGCTGCCGGAGTTCATGGTGAGGGCGGAGGAGCCGTCCGGCGTCCGGCTTCAGCTCCCGCGCTTCCTCCTGGGTGAGCTCCCAGATGGCGCCCTGGGCGGCCTCTGGCTCCAGGCGGATGGCTGCTGCAGCCAGGCTTCGTGGGCTTCTCTGGAGGTCTGCTCTGAGGGAACTGTTCTGACCCGTGGCTGGCGGGGCGTTCGCTCGCGCGCGCGGTCTTCGCCGCCGGTGTTCCCTGCACTTCAAGTACGACGGCGACGCCACCCTCTACGTGAGGGTGTTCGGGGAAGACGGTCGCCGCATGGGGTGCTGCCCTGAAGACGACGACCGCGGCCGAGGACTCAGCCCCGGCGTGGATGGAGAGGGCAGCGCGCGGGCGGCTGGCGATGCTCGTGACTCCTCACGCTTCACCAGCTCTTCTTCGGGTGGTGATTCTTCCAGCAGCGGCCACGGCCAGCCCCTACGCCGCCGCGCCTGCTTGGGGGGTTGCAGCGGGTCCGCTTGCCGTCGCGCCCCGGTGAAGCGCGAGAGGGAGTCCGCCTAAGCTCCGGAGACGGCTCGAGCCTTCCAAGAGGGTCGGCACGGGGCGTGCATCACCTGCTTTTGTCCTTTTCCTTTCTTTTTTCCTGCGCAAAAAAGGCAACAATGTGTGGCCCCGTGGGGGCGTGTTTAGGTTAACACCGTCAATTATTGTACTGCTTTGTTACCCTGATACTGTTCCTTTCTGTTGTACGCCCATTCGCAAGTGAACCCCAGCCGTGGCCGCGGGGGCGACCGATCCAGGCCCCGTGTTCGCGTTGTGCTGCCCGTGGGGCATGGTCAGGAGGGGTGCTCCATCTGTGGACCGGGGCCGTGAAAACTTGAGCGATAGGGGTAGGAACGCTCGCGGGGGCTCCCGAGGCCTCTGCCTCGCGAGTCCCCACGCAAGAGAAATCGAGGCAGGAGAGCGAAAAAGATCGAAGAATCACGGACCAAAAGAAGGCGATAGTTTTGATAAAAACTCCAAATGGGAATAACTAGTCAACTGCAGAAAGCAAATGAAAAAGCCGCGTCCGGCACCTAGTCTAGTCTTCGACGTCTTCTCACCGGTAGCGGAGCTAAGTGCTGCCACTGGGCGTTGGAGGGAGCCCCAGGGCCTGAGGCCGGCACTCCTGAGACTCTGGGGTGTGTACAGCCCCAACTCATTATTACGTGAGAGTGTCACGGGCGGGGAGCTTCACAGGCGTTGGCCCTCTTCACAGGCTCCGGGCCTTTCTTCTGGGAAGCGAGCTTCATGGGCGTTTGCCCTCTTCACAGGCTCTGGGCCTTTTCCAAAAAGAATGAGCTTCACAGGCATTCGCCTTCTTCACAGGCTCTGGGCCTTTTCCAAAAATATGAGCTTCACAGGCATTCGCCCTCTTCACAGGCTCTGGGCCTTTTCCAAAACACGGCAGCTTCACAGGCATTCGCCTTCTTCACAGGCTCTGGGCCTTCTCCAAAAAGATGAGCTTCACAGGCATTCGCCTTCTTCACAGGCTCTGGGCCTTTTCAAATAAGATGAGCTTCAAATTCATTCACCAACTTCACAGTCAATGGGCCTTTTCCAAAAAGATGAGCTTCACAGGCATTCGCCTTCTTCACAGGCTCTGGGCCTTTTCCAAAAAGATGAGCTTCACACGCATTCGCCTTCTTCACAGGCTCTGGGCCTTTTCCAAAAAGATGAGCTTCACAGGCATTCGGCTTCTTCACAGGCTCTGGGCCTTTTAGGGGTAAAACCTCCGGAGGTGTTGGATGTTCCACGCGTTCTGTATAGGTACTCCCTCTTGAGTCTCCAAGCGCACGGAGCCTGGCCTGGAAACATGAACAACCTTGAACGGGCCCTCCCACATGGGAGAGAGCTTATGCAGTCCCTCCCTGGAGAGGACCCGTCGGAGCACGAGGTCTCCTACCTCGAGAGTTCTGGGGCGGACGTTGCGGCAGTGGTATTGCCGGAGTGCTGCTGGTACCTTGCCGCCGCATGAAGCTTCTCGACGGCGCTCCTCCCCAAAGACAGGGCCGTCCTCGCATGGCGTCTGCAGCGTTTCATCAAACGCCCGGGACCCACGCGGATCGACAGCTTGACCTCGTGAGGAGGACCGCTTTGGCTCCGTAGAGACCGGGAAGAAGGGGTCTCTCTAGTTGGCTTAGATTGCGGTTGTGCGGATGGACCACAACACGGACGGAAGCTTCGTCATACCAGCCTCCGCCGCAGGCCTCCGCTTTCTTCTTGAACGCCCCGGTCTTGAGGCCTCTCGGGACCTCTGCGTTGGCTCGCTTCGGCCTGTCCATTGCTTTGGGGTGCGCCACCAAGCGTAGCATATCTGCGTCCCAAGGTTAGCGCAAGACGCTTTAAAAAGGTTCTTGGTGAACTGCGAACCGTTGTCGGTGATGATGCGGTTCGGCACTCCGAACCGGCTCACGATGCCCTTGATGAACTTGACCGCAGAACCTGCGGGGATGGCACGGACGGCCTCGACTTCGGCCCACTTGGTGAACCTGTCCACGGCGACGTAGAGGTAGCGATAGCCCCCTGGCGCCTGAGGAAAAGGGCCCAGAATGTCCAGCCCCCAGACCGCGAATGGCCAAGTGAGGGGGATGGTTTGCAGACCTCCTACTGGCTGGTGTTTCTGCTTGGCATGGAATTGGCAAGCCTCGCAAGCCTTCACGAGTTCGATAGCGTCATTGAGCGCGGTGGGCCAATAGAAACCGCTGTAGAATGCCTTGCCGACGAGGGTCCGTGACGACGAATGGTGCCCACAATCTCCGCCATGTATATCTGCCAGCAGTTCCTTCCCCTGTTCCCTGGTGATGTAGCGCAGGGATACGTCGTTCTGTCGTTTTCGGTAGAGCTCTCCATCCATGATGCTGTATGCCGTGGCTTGCCGCGCCACACGCTCTGCCTCCTCTTCCTTCTCCGGCAAGGTTCCATGCGTTAAATAACTCTTGAGCTCCGTGATCCAGCTCTCCTCTTGAGGTTCCATCGTTAGGAGCAGGCGTGCTCCTGAGGCCGGGCCACAGGCTGGGGCTCCCGAGGCAGGTGGCTGAGGGAGCTCCTCCCGAGGCTGTGTTGTGCTTGATAACGGCGGCAGGGCTGAGGGCTTGAAGAGCCGTTCCTCAAAGACGCCCGGCTCCTGGGGTAACCTCCTGGAGGCTCGTTTGGCGATGTCGTCGGCCTCTTGATTGGTGCCGCGGGCACGTGCTGCAGCTCCAACCCCAGTAACTGTTTCTCCATCCTGCGGACCTCCGCAAGGTAGGCCTCCATGTGTTCATCTCTTGGCTCGTACACCTTGTTGGAGAAATTGACGAGGAGCTGCGAGTCGCCCTTGATGGTAAGGCGCTTCACCCCCAGGGCAGCGGCAACCTTCAGACCCGCTATCAGCTCCTCGTATTCTGCTATATTGTTGGAGACCTTCTCGCCATCTTTGGAAACAGAGCTGCACGGCATAGTAGAGCTTGTCTGGCGGGAGATATGAGCACCGCCCAGCCAGTACCTGTCTGGAGAACGCTCCGTCGAAGTACACAACCCAACCTTCTGGCGCTTCGCTTCCTGGGGAGAGGGACCGATCCTCGCCGGCCCTGAGACCCGGTGCTTTTGTCCATTCGGCCACGAAATCTGCCAGCGCGGCCCCCTTGATGACCCTGGTTGTGCTGAACTCGAGCTGGAATTCTTGCAGCTCAATGTTCCACTCGGCGACCCTTCCAGCCGAGTTGGGGCTCCTGAGCACCCTCTCAAGGGGGTATGCCGAGACAACCTTGATTGGATGACCCTGGAAGTAGTGCCGCAGCTTGCGCGAGGCCACCAACAGCGCGAGGAGGAGCTTCTGCGGCATGGGGTACCGTGCCCTCGCATCCCGTATCTTGTGTTGACGAAGTACACCGGGTGCTCGACGAGGCTAGGGGCGTCGGCGCTGGTGGCGTCCTCCGGAAGCTGTGGTGCCTCCCGAGGCGACGGCGCCTCCGGAAGCTGGGTGCTTGGATGGGGGGCCTCTCCCGCCCTTGGTGTGCTCTGCTGTGACGGCTGATCTTCTTCCATTGCGGCGCTGGCTTCTGTGAGTTCCTTCTGATTCGGTTTTGCCTTAGCTCTGGTGGCCGCCGTGGTCTTGGCCTGACGTTCCTCCCTAATCGCCACGAGCTGCGCTAGCGGAGTAGGGAGTGGCGGCAGGTAGAGTACCAAGGGCTCTCGAGGGCGCGGGCCACCATCACCGGAGGGCTGGTTAGGTACCTCTTGAGGTCTTGAACGCTTTGTCGGCCTCTTGATCCATTCGAAGGGCCCTTTTTCTTCATCACTGGAAGAGAGGCGCCCGCTCCCCCAATCGGGAGATGAAACGCCCAACGCTGTTACGCCTCATGAAGCTTCTGCATTTCCACGAGGGTCTTTGGTGGGCTCATGTCCTCAACCGCCTTGACCTTTTACAGGTTGGCCTCGATGCCCCGGTGGGACACGAGGAAACCCAGGAGCTTGCCTAAGGGAACTCCAAACACACACTTCTCCGGGTTGAGTCACATGCTCACTGCGTTGAGGCCCGCGAAGGTTTCTTCCAGGTCTTGTATCAAGGTCTTGGCCTCGCGGGACTTCACCACGATGTCGTCGACGTAAGCCTCCACATTCTTCCCAAGCTGCAGGCCCAGGGTGATGTGCATGAGCATTGGAAGGTTGCCCCGCGTTGCGCAGCCCGAAGGCATGCATGTATAGCAGTACACTCCACACGGGTTAAGAAGGCCGTCTTTTCCACGTCTTCCACCGCCACCTTGATCTGATGATACCCGGAAAAGGCGTCCAAGAAGCATAACAGGTCACACTCGGCGGTGGAATCGACGATCTGGTCGATGCGAGGGAGCGGGAACGGATCCTGCGGGCATGCTTTGTTGAGGTTGGTGAAGTCAACACACATGCGCTCCTTTCCTCCCTTCTTTGGCACCACCACGGGGTTGGCCAGCCAATCTGGGTATCGGACCTCGCGAATGACCCCCGCGGCTTCTAGCTTACGGGTTTCTTGGACGATGAAGGCCTGCTTTTCGGTGGACTGCCTTCTCGCCTTCTGCTTCACAGGACGCACGTTGGGGCATACGTTGAGGTGGTGCTCGACACGCCCGTGGGATCCCCGCCACTGATCGGGCTCCCAGCGAACACCTTCTTGTTCGCACGTAGGAACTTGACAAGGGCTTCCTCCTGTTCGGGCTCGAGGTTGGCGCCTATGGTGAAGGTGGCGTTTGTGGACCCGTCCTCGTCATTGGTATCTGCTTGGTCTCCGCCTTTGTCTTGAGTGAACAATCGCTTCTTCTTGGTCGGCGCAGCCCTTGGGCTTGGGGCTTCCGCATTGGCGGGCTGCGCTTGCTGCCGCCGTCTTGAGGGTGAGCCTGGCGCCGCAGCGCACCTTCGGTATCTCAGAAATGCGGTGAGGACGCCCGCTGCTCCGGGCATCTTCATGAGGTTGTACCCGGGTGGGTTGCGGCCATGAATTTGGCCAATCTTTGGATAGCCAAGGATGGCATTGTAGGGGAGGCCGATGGGGGCAATGTCGAAGTCGACCAGTTCCGTGCGGAAGTTGTCGAGGTGCCGAAGGTCACTCTGGAAGCGGATTTGCCCCAAGGAGTTGGATGACCCTCCTCCTCGCCCGAAAAAGGCCGGTGGGCTGCAGCCGCTCCACAGGTATGCAGAGGAGGTTGAAGGCCTCGACTGAGAGTACGTTGAGGCCGGCGCCGCCGTCGATGAGGGTCCTGGTGACGGCAACCTGGCAGATGGTGGGGGTGCAGAGCATGGGGAGTGCACCCGAGCCGGTCGAATTGGCGGGGTGGTCCCGAGAGTCGAAGGTCAGCCCTGCCGACGGCTCCGTCCGACTGAGGAGCCTCGCGTGCGGAGGCGGCGCTGACCCATGGGACGAATGTCTTGACATGGCGGCTGGAAGGCGGCGCCTGCGAGCCGCCCAGGAGGGCCGCGACGGCCGGAGGAACCGGCGCGATGGGGCGGGTGACGAGGAAGCTGCGTGGCTCCTCCCCTAAGGTCGCCGGGGAGCGCAGGGACGATGCTTGCGTCCCGTCCCCCGCCCTGCCGGTGGCGGTGTTGACGGCGGGCGGTGAGGAACGACGAGGGCGCCTGCCGTCGGGAGTCGTCCGGGCGACATGGGAGGCGAGGGCGGCTCGGCGCGGGCCCGATGGGCGTCAGACATGGTTGCGGTGGTCGGGGAAGAACGAGGCGACGAAGGGCAGATTCCGGCGCACCCCTACCTGGCGCGCCAAATGTCGGATTTCGGGTTCCGGCAAACCCTTGAGGTTCGAACACTGGGGTGCGCGCGGATATCCAACCCTCCACCGTCTCGCAGCTCGCCGAATCGCAAGGACCTAAACTACTAAATGGAACAACACAAGAGACACAAGATTTATACTAGTTCGGGCCACCGTTGTGGTGTAATACCCTACTCTAGTTTGTGGTGTAGTGGATTGCCTCTTGGGCTGATGAGGAACAATACAAGGAAGAAACGACCTCGCGATGCATTCTTGGCGGGTGCGATGAACTGCTAGGTGGTGTTCGGCCGCTCTAGCTACTGGTTTCTTGATGAGGTTTGGATCTGGATCCCCCTACCTGTGGGTGGCTACTCCTATTTATAGGCGAAGGCCACAGGCCTCTTCCCAAATATTGAGCGGGAAGGGCGCCAACAATTGGCCCGTTTGAAGGGGAACAATGGTACACTTATCTGACTAAAGTTGGTCCTCGCTTTGCCAAAGGCTCTGGTGATGATGCCTGCACTGGGCTCCACGATGACTCCCTTCGGCCGTTGGGCTGGTCTTGGTCTTGTTGCAAGAAGCGGATGACTTTGCTTGATGCTCTCGCTGCTTGCTCCCTTTGCACCAAAGAGGAAAGGAGGACGCCATGCTGGCTGGGCGCCTGATCGGGCGCCCTTGGTCGTCATGGCTTGCGTCATGGGCGCCTCGCGAGGTACCCTGCCTTGAACTCTCCGCCTCCTCATGAGCCCCCTGACGAGGCCGTGCAGGGAAGCTCCTTGCCGCCCCGCCTCATGAGGCTTGGCCCCTCGCGAGGGTCTTGAGCTTGCGTTGATGAAGATGGGATGTCCTGGGCCTCCTTTGAGCCACGCCGCAGGCCGCAGGCAGGCAAGTCTGGGGACCCCCGTTCCCAGAACGCCGACAAATTCATCACATTTCTTACTGACGAATAAAGTGACACAGTTTAAATTTGCATTAACACAATATGGTATTGTTCAGGTCAAGACATGGCAGGAAATGACATTGTGAAGGAGTTGGCAGCTTCACGACACCTTTGGATTCTGAGATCAAGAACTCATAAGTATCAATGGTTAGTGTCTTTGTCAATTTATACCATTTCAGATTGGCAAATAAAGAGACGGTTTAAATAATAGTAGAATGATATGACATTGTTCATAGTTAAGACATTGCGAGAATATGACATTGTCTTTGTAGTGGGTAGGTTCACCACACCCTTTGGATTCTGAGATGAAGAAACGAGAAGCATACATGCAGTGCAAAAGAAGATCACTTGCTCTGTATAGTTTAATTTACATGGTATGAAGAAGGAACTTGGTTGTACAACTGAAAACTTGAATTGAGAAAGGACGAACTTTTGTTTATGAACTACATATAATAAACTTTAAACAAGCAATTTGATGCAAACACCAAAAATAAACAGCTGCTGCAGGCTTGAGATGGACAAACTTACATTATTGGTGAAGACAGGCTCTATAAAGGCCTTGTCCATGCTGATGGGGGTGCAATTCAAGAAGTTTACCACATAATCTTCTTCAAAAGCATTGCCTTTATTCTACATTTTGTTAAGAGTAAATATAGATGTAATAATATACGAAAAAATGGAGAATATTTAAGATAAGATGAAGAGTGATGCTACATAACCTAGTAGCTATAAATGTAAGTCTTGACGTCTGAGGCAAAAGGTACAACCAAGAGCAATGCACAACTAAACTCCTTGATTACCAACCTTATGGCAAGAGTAAATATAGATCGATGTGTAGAAAATGGAGGGCAAAGGAAAATAAGCTGCAGTGATGGTACATGAACAACTACTGTCATTATAAGTACAGCGATAAAGGACAGCATGTACTTACAAGAACAATGCAGAGCTAAAAAACATTGGCATTGGTAATATATTCTACACTAATGTAACCATTCATACAGATCGAGATAATTTGGAGCGAACAATTGATAAGCAAGCTATCATGCATACTGCTTTGTCACATAATGAACCAGGTATGTATGCAAATGCGGTGATACTGAGGACAACATGTACTAACAAGAGCAAAGCGGGCAGCATATTTGCGATATCCTGTCATTCTTGTCAAACCGATTCTTCTTGAGCAGATTTCACTGCAAAAAAGATCCGTAAGGCACATGCGGAAAAGTAGAAGTTCAAATTGTCATGTGATTTCATAGGCGGTACCTCATCACAGGAATGAGACCATTGCATAACAAGGTTTTTACATTCAATATCTTATAAATTTAGCACGAGGAGACTTCACGGAAATTCGTTTATAGACTTGCCATCAAAGTGTGATTTCCCTCGGAGTAACTGGCCGATCTTCTGCTGCAATTCTCCCTTGAAAAGCACAAGCAAGCTTTTCTCGTCATGGCTATCCAGATTGACCCTCGCCTAGTTACAACAATGTAATGTAAATCATTGATGTGTTCAATCAGCAAAAAACAGGAAAATAATAACCATGAATAATAGCACTTACACGTAAGTTGGACAGGAAGATGTGAAAATGGTGTTTGTCTTCACAATAATCTTCCCATGATGGGAATATATGCACGTAGTCCCTAACAACATTGAAAGCATTGTCTTTTAAAGCGGGAATAAATGGAATGGGGTTCCAATCTGCAGGAATTGGCCGTCCCTAACGGTTGGGATAGGTCTTGACGGTGGACTTGCTTTGTATTTTTTCTTTGGAGTGGGATTTTACGTGGTACAGTGGTGCTATGGCAAATGAAATCGGTATACCTTTTCTTTGGAGTGCAGGTCCTGTGTGGTGGGGCTAGTGGTGTGGCTAGTGAAGTATGGAGTGCAGTATCTTTGGAGCCGGTCCTACGTTTTGTGTCACTGGTTATACAACCAATATAGGTGGGGTGCTGTCTGATTTCTCCGGCACCACCACGTTTTTCAAGGACTTTGCTGGTGCTCCTTCAGGTTTGGCAATCACCCTCTTCCTTTTTGATGTATGATGCACAAGAACAGCATTTGAGTGAAAAAACATGGTATGATGACATATGGAATATGTATTGATAATGGATGGGCATGGCATCTCGACATATATGATGAGTAAACTAAGCAGATGGCGGTGCAACAAAGTAGAAGAAATGCAAGACAACATATGCAAGATACGCGCAATCAATAAAACCTTGCCAAATTAGAACAGGCACCTTGATGGGTGAACACGACAGACCATCTGCCTTTGACTCCTCGAGGTTAGAATAGTCATTAGGATGATATTACGAACAAGAATCAACAGGTGGAGAGCGTCACGAGTTTCATTGCTTCGAATGGCACTCAATGCCTTGGTGCCAATTTTGTAAGTCATTGCGGTGTTCCATAATATTCTTACGATGCGCGGGTTACGATATTCACCGTAATTGCGTATAATATCTCGAGAACCATGAAAGCGTAAATAGTTGTGAGATTATCTTTGTAATGCGGATGATATTCTAATATAGGCGCCCTGTAAACACTTGTGTGCTATCCTTTGGATTACGATGAGAGAGCTCATGTGTGATGTAATATAGTGCGTGCTTTTTTATATTCTGTCACTTGTACAAAAAAAATAGGCTCGAGAAGTAAGTAAAGCTGGAAGATGTTAGGTTCATAATATTCTGTATAGAGAGTTTATTGCCAAACCATGATAACAAGAGCACACGACAACTAGGCAGATCATAGTGTACATAATGTGGGTACACCATAACCAGGATATATAAATCGAGAAAGTGGAACTGGCTGGAAATTACGGTGTTGTATTGCCGCTTAGTAATGGCGAAAGCCTATCGATCACGTCTGTGCCAGCTCTATCACTGTTGATTGCAGATGTCCCTGCTCCCCTTCGACAAGGAACATACCGTGCTTCCCATACTGAGAACATCCTTGCAGACGGGCCGAACCACCGGCCCCACCGCTGTGTTCCTCCATACCCCACCCCGCCCCCACCCGCGCCGAGTTTTCTTCGTTCGGTGAGGCCCCACCACCGCACCCCCGCCACAACCGCCGTCCACACCCGAGCCCCTTCGATCGCACCGGCGAACTCCGGCGAGCTCTGAAAAATCGACTGACCCAATTATGAAATTTAGTCTACTGTGATTTAACTAGTGTGGAATATAAAAGGGGAAAACCATAAGCATTGCGAGTATGGTGTTGAGCGTGCCATGGAGGATCTCAAGGTGCAAACCGGACAAAGGCAACTTCGCAACCAAGACAAGAAATCGGATTGAAGCAGTGGCGATCTATTTTCTTGCTGCGATAAATAAGTTGAGCAGATACGGAAGAGTACCGCCTCTGGTGCGGTGCCGTGTACGCATCTGCTGAGAGTTTGACGGTGTTGCGGTAGCAATGGCTGTCGGCGGCGTGGAAGCAGATCTAGGAGGGTAGACGGTGGCGGCATGGCGCGGTGGACGAGACGGTCGTAGGAGCGGCGCCGGCAAGGTGGACGACGGCGGGGATGAAGCGAGAGGACGGGATGCAAGGATCCCGGTCCGAAGCCGTGGATGAGAGAGGTCGATCTCTTGTAATGGACGGCGGCGTCGGGGTATCAGCTCCGGCATGGTGGAGGAGGACGGCGGTGGATGGGGTGGCGGACGGCGGCGGACGGAGGAGGGTGGGGTGGTGAGGGTGTTTTGGCACCCACGAAATCTGAATGGGGAAAAGGGAGGTAGAGAGGAAGGGGGAACCATGTATTGATGGCGCTTGTCTCAAATGCGAGGAAATTTACAAACTTAGCCCCGTTTCAAATTTCTACTACATCACAAACAACACTAGTCGGTTGGGGATAGGACGGTAATCTCGCATACACCGAATATTTGCCGACGAGAGTTTGTTTTTGGCGCCCACCGTGTATGAATATGAATCAGGGAGGGAGTCGATTTCGGCCGAGGACACACTATGTTTTTGCGCCCACCGTGTATGAATCCAGGTGAGAGGTGGTTACGTCACGTTTGGGTGAAATTACAAACCTACCCCTATCGAAACCTATAGAAATCCAGCAGATAGGCTTTGCGTGGTAGGGATAGGCAGTAGTGATTTCCATCTCGCAGATTTTGGTTTTGAGTGACTCTGCGACTTTCCCCGCTTCGTTGAAATTTTGCGAGAGTGCCGCCACTGCCGTGCCAACTCAATTCGAATCCCGTTTGTATTCTATTTTTTCAAGTGGGATCCATTTTCAATTGGAATTACATTCTATATACATCATTTTTATATATACTTTCAAAAGCACAACAAAGAATTCTGCTCCTTTATATGTATAATATGATTTACAAATACAACGATCTCGAAATCTTAAGGTTGAATTCAATTTTTTTTAACCAAATTATGTTCTACTAAAATGTATGGATCAGTAATATCTACATATTAAATAACATAGATGTGCGTGAATTCATATGAGTATGCATGTTTGATAGATCAATTTTGGTTCGAGTATGGATTACATGTATCATCATCTCGAATTCAAATATTTGAATCCGTTTTGTTCATTCCTTTCACGCCCATCTCTCTCGCATGCATGCTCCTTCGGTAGCTATCACTCTCTTTTCTCCACCTCACCAAGACGCTCACTTCATGTTGCTCCTATCCTCGCAAACATGGTCTCTCGACGTCTCCCTTGAGAAGTGTCACACTCTCCCTATCATTATACATTACACGGTTTTCATTATCTCTCACGTCTCTACTGTTCTCTGGTATCACTCGGTACCTAAGCTTTCTTTTTCACCGCAAAACACACATTCTCCACTCGTCTTTCACTTTGTCTTTCTCTCTATGTGATTCTCTCACACACCCTATATGTCTCTACATATGACTCATACCACTAAAATTAGTCTCTCTATCTCTCTCCTGTAGACACAACATTTGTTGCGGTCTCCTTTTAAATCTCCATCCCAGGACTAACATTATTCATTTGTTTACCGATCGAGACAACCCCGACTACCGTCTCCTCTCTCTCTCTCTCTCTCTCTCACACACACACACAACTCCTGCTTCCACTCCCTTCCCGACCACCGTCTCTCTCTCACACACAAAACTCTCGCTTCGCACCCGACTCGTATTTCTCTCACAAACCACTACAAAAAAGACACATCCGTGACATTTTGGGCGAGCAATTTTTTTTTCTCATCATACATATGACACTTCTATGATGATAATTGTGACAGAACCGGTATCATCATAGATGTGGTGGGCTCCTACTTCTATGACAAAAATCATGACAGAAAATGGGCTTTTCGTCTGGCGGGCCAGTGACGCAGCTGCATGACATTCTTTGGGCCGTCCATGAAGGAAAAAACCGTGGTAGAAGCGAGGGGGAGGAAAATTTCGGGGAGTTGCCGGTTATGGTGGGAGGTCGGGGGCCGAGCGATGCGCGTTTCTCTCATACACGTACGCGCGTGTGTGCGAGGCGTTGGCTCTAACTGAACCCGAGCGAGGCGTTGGGCTCTAACTGAACCCGCGGACAGACCGCAGGCTACGCTGCTATCGAACCCGGAAGCGATCGATCGATGGCTGTTAACTAAACCCGATGGGCGATTCGCCGCTACTGCTGCTAACTGAAGCCGATCGATTGGATGAGCGATGAGCGTTACGTGGGGGGGTTTGGATGAGCGATGGCGGTGGCGTTGCCTCTGGATGAACAGGACCCGTGGTGTGGAGGGCTGGATGAACAATAGGCGGTGGAGGGTTGGCCATGCAGGGGTGGTTGAACAGGACCCCGTGGTGTGGAGGGTTGGATGAACAGTAGACGATGGAGGGGTGCCCGTGGAGGGGTGGTTGAACAGTAGCCGGTGGAGTAGCGCGCGGTGGAGGCTGGATGAACAGGAGCCCGTGGATGCTGGAGGAGGTCGACGGTAGCCCGTGGAGGCTGGAGGAGGTCGACGGTGGAGATGAACAGTATCCCGTGGAGTCCCGTTTTGCGGTACGCCACACCCCTCCTGATGAACATGACCCCCGTTTCGACCGTAGGAGGTCCGTTTCCTCCGTTTTGTGGTATGCCACACCCCTTCCGATCAACAGGACCCCCGTTTCGACCGTCGGAGGTCCGTTTCCTCCGTTTTGCGGTACGCCACACCCCTCCCGATCAACAGGACCACCGTTTCGACCATAGGAGGTCCGTTTCCTCCATTGTGCGCTACGCCAGGCCTCGTTTCCATCGCCTGTTCCGTCCAAGCCGGTTGGCTCCCATGCGTTCCGTTGCCTCCCGATGAACATGACGCATTCCGTTGCCTCCCCATGAACACGACGCATTCCGTTGCCTCCCCATGAACATGATGCATTTCGTTGCCTCCCCATGAACACGAGCCCTTGCCGTACGTATGCGTGACTAGGTGTTCGAGACCCCGCCCGTATGTACACATACGTGGCCGTATTTTCTTTCTTGCACCCTGGCCGCTGCACGTGCGTGTACATGCTACGTGCGCGCCTCTACTACGACACGTGCACGCCTCTACTACGACACGTGCGCGCCTCTACATCGAACAGTATGTACGTACACGTTCGCGACCAGGATGACAACGCTAGGTACGCTTCGACCAGGTGGGCCCCGATTGTCAGGAACTTCCTTGCCTGGGAAGATGTAGCTGGTGGGTCCCAGCTGTCAGGGGGGCGAATCGTCTTTTTGCCCGGACGCACTTCCTTGCGTGCGAAGGTGTAGTCTTGGGTCCCAATGATCGAAGCGAATCATTTTTTGCGGATGCACTTCCTTGCGTGCGAAGGTGTAGCTCTGGGTCCCAATGGTCGGGGCGAATCATTTTTTTGCGGACGCACTTCCTTCGCGTGCGAAGGTGTAGCTAGTGGGTCCCAATGATGCATTGGGGCGAATCGTTTTTTCGGACGCACTTCCTTGCATGCGAAGATGTAGTGGTGGGTCCCAGTGATCGAGGAAGCGAACCATTTTTTTCGGACGCACTTCCTTGCGTGCGAAGATGTAGCTTCGTGGGTCCTAGCAGTCGAGGGCTAATCATTTTTTGTGAAATACGGTGGCCCGTCTGGTGGGTCCCATTTGCCGAGTGGAGGAATAATTATTTTGCGCGTAATAAGGAGGCACTTCCTTGCGGCTGCCGTGGACCCAGCTGTCAGCCTCTCCACATACAGTCCACGTCCGGTGGAAGTCGTTCCTTGACCACGTTGACCACACCGCGCCGAGAGCACCACAGCGGTCGACGACGGCGAGGCCTAGGAAGGGGACGACGCGGAGCCGGGGAAGACGCGACAGTTGATGCACACGCGGAGAGGAGTACGAGGGTTCACTGGTTCGGCTGCACTGTCGTTGCCGCAGAATAACAGGGGGTGTGGGTGAGTGTAGGGATGGCCTGGCCAGCGGTGGGAGTAGTAGGGGCGGTGAGGCCTCGCAAAGACGACCCGGCCACGAGAGGCAGGAGCAGGCGGCACGACCGGCGCTGCTTTGGGCAGCTGGAGCAAGAAGACCAGAGGTTGAAGAAGCACGACGGCCGTTGGATGGACATCGTACGGTCACTGCAGCTAGAATCGCTTATTATTGACTAAGTTGACAAAGCCCTTAGTACGTCAACTTAGTAGGCCCATAGGTCAGCTTCCGAAATGGTGCGCCCCATATGTCAGGGGGAGGAATCATTTTTTGGGCGGGTGAAGCTAGAATATCCGAGATTGAAGAAGAAGCACGGCATCCGTTGGATGGACATCCAACGGCCACTGCTGCTAGAACCGTGTGTTGACTATAAGTTGACAAAGCCTTGCATACGCGTCAACTCTGTTTTTTTAGGGGACGCATCAACTTAGTAAGGCCAGAAGTGTGTGGCAGAGAACTTATAGCCCATTTGAGATTTGTAAGAATGTGTAGCCCATTTTTTAATTCTAATGGAATTTACTATAGCCCATTTACAGTTTGTTAAAACTACAACCCATTTCAACCAACCGTTCAAAACAGAATTCAATAAAATTTCCCACATTTTGATGGGATCCGAATATTTTTATCCCGAAATTTCTAGTCAGATTAAATACAATTTCAATATAAATTTATATTACGTAAAAATCCAACGTAAACATTGCGCTTTCATAACAATTAATGAAATTAAAATTTTCAATATTCCAAAAATAATATTTTATAAAGTAATCACTATTTGGTGCATTTTTTAATAGTTACTACCCAGTTTTTATAATTACATCCCATTTATTATTTCTTAAAGCCCATTTTCTTGTCAAGCCTAATGCATCCCTCCTAGGAAAGATTTACAGCCCAGCGGGGCGGTGAATAACAACTTGACCTTGCCTGGGTATTCCTAAAAAAAAGTATAGCTAGGTTAGCCATTTTCAGATTGAAAAAAATTAATATCTGGGCTAGATATCGGCTGGGCTAGGCAGACCCTGATCATGATTAATACCTGCAGCGATGTTTTCGTTGTTGTTAGGAGGAGAAAAATTAATATCTGGGGTAAACATCGAAAAAATCTGCGGTGCTCACCTCAAAAACACAAATCTTGCCGAGCTGCTTGGTCCCAAATCGGCCGCTTCTTGTGCAATTCTCTCGTTTATTGACTAGAGTACATAGGTTGATTATGGTGTGGGACCGTGATGTCACGAAACCAGAAGGAACCAAAATAAACTATAGTTATATATATATATATATATATATATATATATATATATATATATATATATACATATAATAAGGAGGCACTTGCGTACGTGAGGCTATGGACCTGGTGGGTCCCCATTGTCATCCTATCCAAGTAAAGTCATCTCCTCGCCCGCGCGCGCTTTCCGCCCGAAACAGTCAGCGTCGGCCGCCCTACTTCCCGGTGCATGCGATTGCTCCGCCTTCAAACGACACAAGTGCCGTCCGTTCGTCCATCTGCCACACACATTAATGATACGCGGTTGCCGAGGCGGCTACTCCGGCGCCACACGTCCGTCCCTCCGCCCGCCCACCATTGCTATATAAACTGCTGTGTCGGCCATAGCCGCGATCATCCGCATCCGTTCCCTTTCTCCCGTCCACACCACTATCGCCCACCATGGCTTCCTCGCTCCAGCGCTCTTGACAGGCGGACGACGGACCATAAGGAGATGGCAGCCATTGTTGCCGACCGGCTGGCCGGCAGGCAGCCGGAGGACGACGACGTCCTAATGGAGAACATGGTAGTCGACGATCCGGCGAAACCCCCTCCTCCGCGCTATCCTCGCCGGTGCATTGCACCATGACCATCGGCGAGGCCCGTGCCCAATATATGGACAGGGTGAGGCCGATGCGTGAGGAGCAGTTCCGGGAGGCGCAGGCCGACGCCCCTACAACGACCATCTCCTCCAGGAGCACCTGCAGGTGGAGAGGCAGATCGCCGTGGAGCGGGTGGAGCAGGAGGCGCTGCTCGACTCGTACCGCTCCGCCCGCAAGGGCCGCCTCGAGCGCTGGTGGTACCGCATGCGGGTGGCGGAGGCTGCGGCCGCCTACAAAGAGGCTAGCAAAGAGGGCGATGAAGTGGGCGAGGCGCTGTTTGGCGAGACTGAGGACGAGGCGGAAGGACAATGCCGGCTTCGACGAAGTCCTCGCTCATTGGCGTCGACGACGCCTCGACGACGAGGTTTGGGCGCCAACAACGAGGTAGAGGACACCGCTGCGGCCCGCCGAGGCCCCGCCCGCCAACAACGAGGCAGAGGACATAGCCGGCTTAGCCGAGGCCCCACCCTGCCATCAACGTGGGGGAGGATTTCCACCGCTCCGCTGAGGCGCCGCCCGCCGGCAACGAGACAGAGGACATCGCCGGCTCCGCCGAGGCCCCGCCCCGCTGCCAACGAGGCCACGCCACACAGAAAACAAGGAATAGTAGAACACGGTAGGTCGCCGTCGCTCGGGTCCAAGTAAGGCCACCGCTGCTACCCTCCGGTTGAAGCCAAGCTAGGCGGGTTGACCATTGACGTCCGGTTAGCTTCTTGGCGGCAACGTGGAGTCGGAGAGCTGCGCTGGAGAAGAATGCTGCTTCTACTTAACTGCTGGTGCAGTTGGCTGACTGACACGTGGGCCCAACAGGCCACATGTCAGTTACGCAACTGCACCTGATTAAGTCACCAAGCTTTCTGCTCGCTCGGGGGACATAGGTGGGTAACCGGTTAATTAATTATACCTCCAGTAGCACCTTTTTAGTTTTTTCAAAAGGAGGATGACCCGACCTCGTGCATCCGGGAGATGCATGCGACCTAAACACCCTTTTAGTTGAAGAATGTATGAAATGTAATGAAATCCGGCATGTTTATATGAAATCTGACCGTGTATGAATGAATTTATTTCGTTAGTTCAATTCTGTATCAACGGCATTGGATGAACATGCAAAACAATACGTACTAGCATTATTCCTGTGGTGATCACCACGTTTGCAGCAGTTTCACATGTACTCCCTCCGGTCCTTTCTAGTGCGCATACAAGTTTTGTCTGCAGTCCAAAGTATTTCTACTTTGACCAATCTTATACAAAAAAGTATGCACTTTCACAATGTGCGAAGTAAAAAGGAACAGAAAGACAAAGAGTTTGAGCAGCTTTTTAGCGTTTCTATATATTGCAATCAAACACACAGGCCTGGCAATTCATAGAGAACATTCAAAACAATCGATGATTATGCATCTCAGGGACTCACATGTCAGAGGCAATATTTACTTCACACCTAAAGAATAAAGAAAAAATTAATCGCCGCTGCTGACAGCAAAGGGCGTCCCATTCGAAAATATCAAACGCTAAAATCAATGAGCAAAATTTGACAAGGTTGTCCCATTCCAAAATATCAAATGCCTACGATTGTGGAATGGGCAGGGTTTGCCATCAGTTCGGACATTGACATGGCACCTCGTGCTAAATAAACCACTGTTCTTTTTGTGCAGTTCCACCAAAATCAACCAAATTCGCGCGTAGCTTGTATGATTTCGCCATTATATGTTGCAACGCCTTGAACTTATGGGCACCTCCTTTCTTGTGGTGGAAATGAATGATTCAATGTATTCATGAACATGTTGTGCAGTTCCCGTTGAAATCAAGCTGAGCACCCCTATTTGCAAAAATACAAAAAAGTGATTAGTATAAAGCAAACTGTACTATGAATTGACAGTTTCAACAGGCACATACATGGTCCATGTAGAGCACACTTTTAGAAAAATGGAACTCACCATAAAGAATCCTAGAACAACATTGTACTCGCGCATCACAGCAAAAAAATGGAGATTTGTCAGTCCTTCTGAAATTTGAAGTTAGTTGGGTCTTGTGGGGAGTAATGTAACCATCCTTCAACTGCTTCCTTCCGATGAGAAGATAGACATGGCTTCTTCATTACGGCATAATCGGAACTAGTCACTTCACGTACTCCATATTCTTCTTCAGAGGAAGATGATCTCTGTTTGCTCGAAAAAAGGAAAGGAAATATTTAAAACAACACAGATGAAGCACTTCTCAAGGACAATACCACTTTTTCATGACAGTATCTAAACAGTAGCACAACACCAATAGAGATGACAAAGCCCAATCATATGGATGAAATCAGTGGGTGAGTACCAACATTTGTCAGGAGGCTGATTGTGTAGAGCATACAGATGAAGCACTTCTCGGGAACCATCTGTTGCTATCTACGGGGGTGGCCATGCTTACTATATACTCCTCGATTAGTTTAATGTTTCCAACATCTTCTTGTGCAGTTCCACTAAAATATATGGTATCTTCAAAGAAGATCCCTGTTTGCACAAGTAGAGATAATTAGGTATGGCATCAAATCAGTGGCAAAACAATTGCTCGTTCCAGCCATAGCAATAAATTAAGATGCAAAACTATATCATTACTTGTGTCATCACAGTTCCAAAGGTTTCATTACTGCACCGGGAGTTGATTTTTGTTTTTCTTCCGCTTGTTCTTCCCCTTCATCACTTGGTTCAATAACAGACAAGCTTCGCCTTCAATGTAAGATTTGGCATGTCAATTAGGGAGCAAAAGTATAGTACTAAACTTAATTTTCTGATGAAAGTGGCAAAATACAGGCCAGCAGTTGTGAAATATCCTTATCTTACCTCAATGGGATATTACGGTGCACATGCAGATTGGAAGTCTTGTCTCCATTTGTGCGATTCACTAAAATCAAGCAACATTATCGTACAAGTAGCACAACATATGAAAGCACCTTTGCGAGAATCATGTGAAAGAAGGCTAATCTTGACCTCTCATGCTGCGGAATTCAAACAACTCACAAGAAGAAGATCTGAACCAAATTCGCCTTAACGGATAGGAAGTAAGATCTCCTCTTGTGCAGTTCCACTAAGATCTAGCAATCAAGCAACGTTGTCGGTGTGACATTTTGGTTGAACTGCACAAAGCACTCTTAAAACAAAAGTGTTTTGTGCAGTGCAATAAAAGGTCACAATGGCAACGAGGTGAAGTAGATAACCCTGTTTACACAGAGGTGCAAAGGAAACTATTAGTGGTCAATAACGGTGGATGACACAGAAGCCAACAAAAAGAAGCATCTACCTTATCTAAATGGGAAAGAAAGCAAAGACAAGAGCATTTCTCAAACGGTGGCATTGATTAATATTAACATAGAGATTATATTAACAATAAAATTCGTTAAACATGTAACTTGCTTTTAACTGTGGCATTACATCAATTTTCCAGCGACATTATTAGAGGGTGTTTGTTTACAGGGACATTTTGGTGTAGGGACTAAAAAAACTCCGTGTCAGTCACATCTAAACCAAACAGGAGGGACTTTTCGGGACTAAAAGTGGGCATTTGGGACTAAAGAAAGAAGACCCCGAGGGAGTCTGTTGGGACTTTTCCAACAGTTGCCCTCGCCACGCATCGCACCTTGTTTCATTAGTTCATTACTAGGGGTAACATGGTCTTTTATCATGTCATTTAATAACCTCTAGTCCATGTTTAGTCCCTGGAACCAAGCAGGTAGGGACTAGGGAGTTATTTACCAAACAGGGCCTTAGATTAACAATAGCTAATGAGTTGCATGGGACAGTGGACGCACCAGCACCATCTGCATCTACCGATGTACTGTGGTCATGCACAGTCTGTTGCAACAAAGAACAAACAACTAAGGAGCATATTTGTGTTGGTCCCAGTTTTGTTATCTTTAGACGCCTTTCCCTATGTGAGCATATTTGTGTTGGTCCTGCTCAAACTCTACAGCCTTGTCCCTTCCTTTCCTTTTTGAACTAGTACTTTCGCCCCTTCCTTTCCTCTTTGAACCACGTCCTAGATTTATGCGATACTACTTTCCCCACTACTTTACCCCATTCCTTTCCTCTTTGAACCACATCCTAGATTCATGCTATACAACTTTCCCCCTTCATTTCCTCTTTGAACCACGTCCTAGATTCATGCTATATACAACTTTTCCCACTAGTTTCCCCCACTCCTTTCCTCATTGAACCACGTCCTAGATTCATGGTATACATGCAGCTAGAGCAATGCATGTGGAGTAAGTAAAATATACCTTAAGGTTCTTGGGGCGTGCTTCGGTGGGCGACGGAGACATGCGAAGAAGAAGGGGTCGGAGGCCCTCCAGCTTGACTTCTTTGGGTGGAAAGTGAACAGCAAAGGTCGGTAGTGGATTCCCTCCCTCGGTGACGGCGACGTTAAGCCTCCTTCCCTTCCCGGTGGACGGATCCTGCCGGCTCTTTGAGCAGCAGCGAGGGGAGAGAGAGGCCAACGAAGTCTTGTTTAGATCTGGAGAGGGCGAGAGAGTGTGAAGAGAGCAACTACAAGCGTTGAGGCTCCAGCGGGAGAGGGCGAGAGAGTGTGAAGAGAGCAACTACAAGCGCTGAGGCTCCAGCGTGTATATATATACTGGAGAGAGTGTGTGAAGCGTGCAAACCCTAGAAAACATTTTGACTAGTCAAAGAATCCTCCTAGCAAAAATTATGTTCAAGTGTAGTTATCGAACCCGAGACCTCAAGTTTGATGAGCGAACAGGCTAACCAGCTACACAACCCTCCCGTTATGTTCAACGAGAGGAAAATAACCTTTTATACATTCCTGCATTCGTGTGACAGGCATGCCGTGTTTTTTTGTGTGTGTGGGAGTCATTAGGATTTCAATCATAATCGTGTCATGTGGCTTTGGTGGTAAGACTATCCACAGTGGTGTAGAAATAATGCAGCCTTAGTCACCTTACCTCTCTCCACGTAGTACATTGGGTCCCACCAGTCAGAGGGTGAAACAAACAAATTAATAAGAAAAACTAAAAGCGCAAGCGATGTATCTTACTACCTCACACATCTCGCTACTGCTCGGGAGCACTATCCAATTGATCCATCTGTTCGCTCACGTACTATTTTAAGTGAATCCTTATTATAACATGCACACAAATTTTGGGCACTTGTATTCGACTTAAGTCAGTGTGCCACCGTATCTCGTATACTTACTACTCCCTCCGTCTAGGTGTAGTAAGTCATGTTAGAAGGTGCAACGGGACCAAGGTGCATGTGTGTGCGTGTGTGTGTTAGAGAGTGCGACAGATCGACCTACTCCTACAGAGATATGGTGTGTAGTGTACGATTTTAGCCGCGAGAGTCGGTGCATCCTCTCATTTTCGGGCGTGTCCGGTAGGGACATGCGGACAGCTGCCACGCCCGCTCCTCACCAGCCTAGCCCACCCAAAGCCCCTCCATCGCCCGCGCGCGCTTCCCGCCCGAAACGGTCAGCGCCGCTCCAAAGAATCGGTGCCGCATTCATGCCCGGGCAGAGCGGACGCGACCTCTCACCGGCGCAAGAGTGATGGTTGCTTCGTCCGTCCAACTTCATCATTGGGTCTATGTGATTTGACGGCTCATTGGTCTTTATTACTGAGGTGGTAGGACTGCTGGATGTCCCACGCTTCGGCGAAAGGAGGTAGTAGATTACAATTTTCTCCATTCTTACAGTGGAGGAGTGCAAGAGCAGTGAAAACACGCAGACTCGGTGATTACATGGCCCACCTCACACTATCACCGCTACGACACCTAACTCTTTACATAGTACTCCCTCCATTCCTAAATATTACTAGATGAGTCCAGCGTTGCCATGAACAGCGTGTATATCTCTCCGCACAAAATTATCGATTTCATAGAACTAAAAAATCTATAACCGCATGACAAATGTGGTAGCCAAACTAAATAAACTCCCATCATCATTTAGATCATCCCACGTAAGGAAAAAAGATCAGCCAACTCCTACTGCATAATGGGATTATATTTTTCTTTTTGACATGTTAATGGGACTTAAAAGCTCACTTACATGCATGCTATCGGTGCATGCTAGCATGCAGACATGTTGATGTGATTTAAAACCCACTCACATGCATGTGCCACGGTATTTCTGCATGCTTGCATGTGGCTTAGAGCGGAGCCTCTCAACGTCTAGATCGGGGCGGCAATTATGACTGATTTACTTCATCTAACGGCTACGTCAATTTTGATGATGTGGCTCAAGGAGAGGATAGAGAATTCCTAGTAGTGGGGGCTAGCTATTACTAGTAGATAAGTCTTTGTAGAGATTCCACTAGGTGAACTACATACGGAACAAAATGAATGAATCTACACTTAAAATGCATCTATATACATCCGCATGTGGTTAATGGTGAAATCTCTACAAAGACTTATATTTAGGAACGGAGCAAGTACTAGTATAGTACTAGTATCGCATCGTAATTTATCGATGAGATAAATTTATGCGATGTTATGAAGCTTCGACTCTGTTACATGTATCTTGTGTCCAAGGTTGCCCGTTGCAACATTTCATCAAATACAAAGGAAACTAACATGCATGCTATTGCATCTCAATGATTGATGAGATCATAGCAAATATGTACTCCCTCCGCTCCAAAATAAGTGTCTCAACTTTGTGCAAACTTTAGTACAAAGTTGTACTACTACTAAAGTTGACACTTATTTTGGAGCAGAGGCAGCTAAAGAAAAACGATCCATGCAGTCCCTAGCCCTTGAACCGTGAACCCTGACCAGGCTTCAATTTGTCGGCAACGCTCGAGCTTCCTAATAAATGAAGTTTGCAACCTTTTGACCATCGGATCATTTTGTGCAGTTTCACCAAAATCGAGATGAGCATCCTGTGGCAAATAAATTGAAGAAGCGTGATTAGAATAAGATTACTAGGACTAGTTGATGAGACATAAACTCATCACAAATATGAGGTAGAAGCCAGTAGAAATTATCGGTATGTGCGGGGCAAAGAAGTAGAGAAATATCCACGAGGGGAGTGATGTGGGCATTTGGAAGCGATGGTGCAAGCCGGTTGTAAAGGGAGTTGTACCGAGGGACGAGGCTCAACCTTAAGGAGGCGGCGGGGAGGCGGCAACTACCCACGTCGCGGCAAAGTGAGTAAGGGACGAAGGCAACCTCACCGGCTTTGTGAGAGAGAACGGCGGGGACCCACGATCGGACGATGCCCGGCGGTGGGTTTCGCCCGTCGGCGACGGCCACCACATCTACACTAAGCATCCACCTTCCCCAAGCGGACGTGATCCGCCGGGATGTTAGAGATGTGGCCATAGTCATTTTGTGCGAGAGAGTGTGAAGAGAGCAACCCCAAAGAAGCAACCGTGGTAGGCTGGCCCGTCCGACTATGTATATAGTGGAGCAGTTTCCTTTTCTCTCCATATGAACCTATCATATTGCGACGTGCCTTGAAGAAAAAAATATTTATAAATGACGCGACATCGCGTACTAACCTTGCGCTTGGCATCTCCAAAATATTAACCTTGCGATTGGCTCTTGGCGTCTTCGGGAAGTCGAGCAATAATGGTAGTCTTGATATATATCGCTACGCTATATGAGACCGAATGAATTGCTGCACGTCCACCACGTGGGCGAGGTCGAGGGGCGAGGGAGAGTGCTACTACATACGGAGCAAAATGAGTGAATGTACACTCTAAAATACCTCTATATACATCAGTGTTTGGAGTATGTACTAGTAGTTCATATTGAAATCTACTAAAGGACATATATATTCCAAACAATATGATATAATCTCTATAACCAAGGTAGTAGGGATGAGGAGTAAACGGAGGGAGTAGTAAATTTTTCTCCTCATCCTGCGAGCCACACAAGGCGCATGGGCGAGGAGGAGCAAGCTTCACCTCATCCCACGAGCCACCGCGCTTTGTGGGGGGAGACGGCGTACTAAGCAAGCTTCTCCTCGTTCTGCGAGTTGACGGGACACATCAAAAGTACTCCAGTGTATAGAGCCTTGCCTCTAAGGTAGGCCCCAGATGGTTTGCCTCTTTTTCTAATTTAACATAACGCGTCAAGTCGCAATTTGTTCATTCACCCGTGGTAGACGATCCTCCCTCCACCAAGTGGACAACCAGTACACGTGCCAAATTACCACGTGGGCTGCCTTTTTCATACAGAAATGAGCTCCACCGTGTACTCGCGGGTGTGCTTGGGAAAGAGACGGAGTACGTGCGCCTGCATGCACCTCTTCTCTTCGTGCACGTCCCCCACCTATGTGGGTGTGTGTGAGAGATACAAACCGCGTTCGTGAGTGTTTTTTGTTTTGTGGTGGGGGTGGGGGTGGGGTGGGGGGTTGATTTCTTGAATTATTTATGGGAATATGTGTCGATGACATCTCAAACAAAATTTTGCATGCAATGTGTGTGAAATGGAGGCCTATCCATATCATACATAGAGGGTCAGGCAATCCACGAGAAGAGAGGGAGGGGTCATAGCTATCGATAGAGTCGAAGAGAGGATCATGTGGGTGGGTGCGAGATCGATGAAGAGAGCCATAGAAATTGTGTGTGTGTGTGTGTGTGTGTGTGTGTGTGTGTGTGTGTGTGTGAAAGTCAAAGATATAGGGCGACTGGCCTACCGGAACGATAGAGGGCACATGTCAAGTTTGTGTGTGGCAGGGAGACATGACTAGAGCGCTATATGTATCTGTGTGTGTGTGTGTGGGGGAGGGGTGGGGGAGGGGTAGCCAGAGGCTTAACTATAGAGGTAGAACGACTCGTATATGTGTTGAGAAGGAGAGACCCAGCTATGTCTTGAGGGAGATCGGTCGACATCCATACATAACTGAAGGACGGGAAATATGATGGGACGGAGAGAGAGAGGAGAGAGAGAGGGAGGGAGAGGGGTAGAGTGCTGGATGGGTGATGGAGTTGCTTCTCGGGGATGTTGGGAGAGGCCTACTAGACAAACTGAGGGTGGAACTGCAATGTTATAAATAAGAGTGGGGATGTGTTTACATGTGTGTGCACATGCGTGATAGATCTGTCGTGACGCATCCATTGATGATGAAGGGGAACCATGTGTTTGGTAAGAAAACCTAACTAGATCGGTAGATCAATTGTTGTTTGTCGGTGGAAAGGGAGAGACACAACTAATGAGGTAGATCGATCGATGTGTGGGTAAAAACGAGTTATAAGGACCTAGCTGGCTATATGTATAGCGAGAGATCGGTCGGTGTACATCCATTTGTTAGAGGCAAATAAGGCCCAGCGAGACGGATAGACAGAGAGAATGGAGCTAGGATGTGGTGCGAGATGCCCAACTACTAGCTAGATAGGGGGAGGAGTGTGCGGTTGTGAGATCGATGAAAAGAGGGGCGATAGTTTACACGTGTGTCTGACCATATGAGAGACACGAGGCAAGGACACATAAAGGAGGAGATTGAAGCTGTGTGTGTATGCTTGTAGGCAGGCATCGGCTGGAGAGGTTTATCGATCGGTGTGTGTGTCGGAAAGGAGTTGTGGAGACTGGGAGAACGACCTAAAGAAAAAAATGAATGTGCCCGGTGGATAGAATGCCGAGGGAGGAGGAGGGCGAGGAGGGCGTGTGCATGCACGAGAGAAAGTTAGTGGTAGCTACAAAGGCTAGAGCATTGTGTGCGTGTAAGAGACTAACAAAGATCATAATTTGATATGAAAGCGGATTCATATATTTGAATAGGAGATCATAGTGTTTTAAACATTGCATGCATGAATATAGCGATGATACACGTCTTTGTGCACATGTTATACCATAATGTGATAATGCATGGCGTTTGCAACTCACAGCTAAATGCCGAACAATCTAAACCATACTATACATCAAACAATCTCACATTTTATTTGTATTTGTGATAATGTGTGCCTTTTGCAGCTTACAACTAAATATCAAGCAATCTAAACTATACTATATATCGAACATTCTCACATTTTATTTGAATTTGTGGTAATGTGTGGTGTTTGCAACTCACATCTAAATACTTGTAGGCGTAGGGGCGGGTCACCATACATAATGTGATAAACACATTATACATATGAGACATGGTTTAGATTATGAAGATCTAGCTAGAGATAGAAATGTAATGTGATTTGAAATCAAAATAAAGTGGATTAAAATCTAGTTCGAGTTCATATAGTACACATAGTTCATATGTAACTCGAGACTAATCATGTGGTGTGCTGTGAAGATAATACACAAACGATGGTTTAACTTGACAATAATGATGATTGTAGATCTTATTAAAACAGAGAAATGAATTCAAATGCTTTGACTTCACAACAATCATTACTGTAGATCTTATTCAAATTTAGTTCATATTGAAGCGATATTATATACGTTTGGAATGCACTAAAACGTTCATTTGAGTAGTAGGTTGCATGCATTATACACGTAGCGAAATATTTTAATTGAACATAACATGAATTCGAAGTTTTGAATGACATTTGTAGTGCGCATTGATTTGGTACAGTACACGTTAGGCTTGTCCGGAAATTTCAACCCGCGCCTTGTTAGCGAAATATTTAAGATATATCTTTGTCTCGTTGTGCTCGACAACTCCCTCCATCTCAACCAGCGCCTTTGCTATTTCGAAATTACAACGCGAAAACTCCCACCTCTGTGAAATCCCGTCCATGAAATGCCCGTGGTACCCCTGAACCGAAAGAACCGCCTCAAATCGGTGGGGGGTATTTTCGTAACTTACCCCACATTTTGGACAAGCGCGTCTCTAAGCCATGGTTCCCCACTGCCATCCCATCCGCTCACCCATTCTTACACCGAGGCCGCGAAAACCCGCGACGAAACCTCACACCCTCCTCCGGCCGCCACCCAGCCGGAGCCTCTTCCCCGACGACGTCATCCACAGCAACACCTCGACATCCCTCATCCACCGTACTGGATGAGGACCCGTCGTCGATCTCATCATCCCACCGGTTCAGCCACCCCGTCCTCCACCACCAAGGAGCTGCCCCGATGTTCCCCTCGTCTTTCGCGCCACCTCCATTCCCACACCGCCGTCTTCACCTACACCACCGGAAGAGCATCATCATCACCGTTTCCTCGGATGAAGTTGCGGCCTAATCGGCGCCACCAAAGAGGTTGTACACTAATCGCCGCATTTGCTTCTTGTTCGATCTCACGGTGTTGCCGGCGCTCGGTCCCGAGCCAACACGGCGCGGCTCCATCCACGGTGGCGTCGGCGGCCACTTCCTCCACGGCGTCGCTCCCTCGGCGACGACGTCCACATCAGTAGGAGTTGCTGCTGCTTTAGCTCTCGCTCGTGCTTCTGCTCTGCTCTTGCTCTCAGTCCCCTGCCTGGTCTGCTCTTGCTATTGCTCTTGCTGTTCTTGCTCTCCGCTTCTTGCTCTCGCTCTTGCTCTTGCTTGCGATCTTGCTCTGATTTGGCTACACTTGATCGATCGAATCGACTTTTGGGTTAGTCGATTTTCAAGGGGTGGGCTCACGGGGTGAAGGAAGAACCAGCCGCAGCGGAGGGGGGGCTCACGGAGAGGTACCCCACTATCTATCTTAGGGTTCAGGATGGGGCGGTGGTACTTGGCGGTGGCGGGCGTTAGCGGGCGGTGGCGTGGGGATCGCCGGAGAAAAGCTCGACGGGGGGCTAAGCGGGATGGATGGCGGGCGGCGGACGGCGGTGGGGAGTGTTCCCGGCGGGCGAGGCGGCGCACCGCCGCCACGGCGGGGGCTGCTGTTTGGCCGGTGGTGTCTGGCGGCTCGAGGGGTGGAGGTTGAAGATGAACGCGAGCCCTTGATTTTGTATCCAACGGCTGCAAAATAGATGACGAGAGATGAAAAAGTCGATCGACCGACGTGTAGCCTCACCTTGCTAGTGCGTTCGGTTTGACAAAGAAAATTCAGTTTCACGATTAGGTTCGATTTCGGATTAAGTTCATTTTCGACAGTTATGTTCTGTTTAGACAGTTAAGTTCAGAGATGAGCGGCTGATGTATTTTACATCTAGCACTTTGTGGTTATGTATTTTACGTCATGTATTGGAGGTGCTATTAGAATTCCACTCAGGTTAACGTTGTTTGTTGTCTCTCTTGTCCTGCTTCAGCCTCGGCGTCGTACAACTAACCGGAGTTGCTCCAATAACGAAACCCTCCATCACAACGGAGCAGTACCTCGGGCTCCATCTCCAGACGCCTAAGATCTTCCCCTCCTCCGATAGCAAAGTCAGCCGGAGCATCCTCACCGGCCAACCCAAACACGCTGAGATCAACATGCCTTCGCCAAAGAGGTTGTACACTTGTTGCATCTCTTTTTTACTCTACATGTTATATATATTGTCCACTGAGCACACGGATTTGTTCCTTTCGTGTCTCCTTGAAAGAAAAAACGTAGGAATTTTCATTTTCACTTGTCCTCCTTTTCAAATTCCTATTCATGAAGCACAAGACTAAGAGATAGTAGCATAATAGCATTATAACCGTACATTTTCTTGTGGTTTGACTTAATCTCACCATGCTTCTTTGCATCCTGTGATCTTCCAGTTGTTGTGAATCAAACACCCAGATTGGCAGAAATCCTGTGTTTTTAACTTCTCTGTTTTGTACGTGCATTCCTATCCTATTCCTGTCTATTTCCTATCCCTGCATTGTTGGAATCCTCCAATTCAAACGAGCCCTTACTGAATTACTTCTCTTACAGATAGTTGTCAAAGAAAATCTTGTGTGGTTTGTCCCGCTCCTGCTGTGCCGTCGTCCACCCCAGCTCATTGCTCCAACGACGAAGGGTCCAAAGACAAATAGGGATCCGGCCTCGGACTGTCTTTCGCCGCCTCGGATCTTCTTCCCCGCCGCAGCCATGAAAACTGCATTACCATCATCAATCGAGCGAGATGACCTCGAGGACTACGGGTCCGCAAGAGAGGTCGCACTCTTTAAATCTCTGCCACGTTATGCATCGCTTAATATTACATGCTACTCTATCGTCCTGTTCACCGATTAGACTCTGAGTCGACTCCAAACTAATGGTCAAACTTGAGTTTTTAAATGGTTGTGTGGTACATATCGGGCCGCTATCAATAGTATCTATCTACTATCCGGTTAACCTCCGGTGTCTACTATGAGTTTCATGTTGGGTGGGAAACAAAAGTAAAGAAAGAAGCCATTATCTGTATTTATTAACTCAAGCCATTATCTCGCTATTATTGGTTTTGAGTCTATCCACAGTTGCTACCATCACTCTGGATTTACGCATGCACTCCTTACATAATCTCACTATGTTTTATTCCTATGCATGACAGTTATTGTAAACAATGGAACTGAACACGTAGAGCAAAAGAGACGAGCCTTGCGTGGCAATATAATTTCATGCAGATGTCGCTGCATGGCAAGCGCAAAGGCAGCCCCCCCTCCACGCATTTCGGATTGTAATCGAGAGGAAGATATCTTATCTGAGGGGGATTCAGAAGGAGAAGATAACTCCTATTTACCCCCTGAGGTCTTCGCTCTAACTTGGCATGCTGATGTTGGTTATATCATGCATATGGTGTCTTGCATTGCTTACTTTATACATCAAATATGTCATCTGCTTAGTTTAGACATCCTTTATGCGAATGCCATCTGTTCAGTTTATTCATCGTTTATGTGAATTATGCAAAGCCACCTGCTTAGCCAGTCATCTTATATGTAAATTATATCAGGCCATCCTGTTTTTTCGTTACATATTACATTTGTCAACAATGTTAGTACATTCAACTGCTCTTCGTGTGCATCAGCCATTTGACACGGTGATGGCAAATTCGGAGTGAAAACAAGGTCTTCGAGCGGACTATGCTATCCGACGAAGCGCATATCTCATTGGTTACGGATAGCTCCTCGAGAGGAGGATTCGTGAGACAGATGACCAGTCCTATTCCCCGAGGTGTATGCTCTAACTTGGCAGGGTTATGTTGTTCATATCGTGCGTATGGTGTCTCGCATTGCTATGCCATTTGGTTAGTTTAGACATGCTTTGTGTGAATGCCAATTGCTCAAAGGTATAATTACCATATATGTGAATTATGCATTGCCATCTTGTTGCAAGACATTATATATGTGGATTATACAATGCTATCTTGTTGCAAAGGCATTATATATGTGAATTATGCAATGCCATGCTGTTTAGCCAATCATCATGTATGTGAATTATATCATGCTATCATTTTTTGTATTACGTGTTCCATCATGGACAACGCTTTGTATATTCAACTACTCTTCCTGTGCATCATCCATTTTAAGCGGTGATGGAAGTATCTGGAGTGAAAACAAGGTATTCAGAGGCAGACAATGCTACTCTTGAAGCAGACATCTTGGTGGCTCTGAGAGAGCTCCTCGGAGGAGGATTGAGACCGATGACCAGTCCTATTTCCCGAGGTCTATGCTCAAACTTGGCGAGTTATATTACCCATGTCATGCATGTTGTCTTGCATTGCTTAGTTTTTACATCATATATAAATTGCCATCTGCTTACTTGCTTACTATATAAATCATATATTTGAATTATATCATGCCATCATGTTTACATAGTACATACACATCATCTATCTGAATTATGGCATGGCCCATCGCAACCCATTTAATAAAGACATCATATAGTTATATCATCTCATCCTGTTTAGTGTTTACAGTCATCATATTTAGAATTATGGCATTCTATCCATGAATGTATGTGAATTATGGCATGCCAACCTATTTAATAAACACATTATATAGTTATGTCATGTCATCCTGTTTACATAGTCTCATATTTTGAACTATGTCTTTCCATCTTTTTAGTTAGCCATCATAATGTGAAATTGTGTCATGCTATCCTGTTTAGTTAGCCATCATATATGTGAAATTGTGTCATGCTATCCTGTTTGGTTAGACAACATAAATATGAATTATTTCATGCCCTCTTTTATTCCCCACTATCCATTGCACATCTATCATACAATGTCTATACTTTCAATTACTTTTCTTGTTTATCACCATTTGAATTGGAGAGCGTGATGGCAGTATCTAAGGGAGTAACAACACGGTCTTCAGAAAAGATAGTGCTACCAGCTGATGCAGATAGAACCACAGTTGTACTTGCCCAAGGACCAGATCCACCACGCATAACCCAGACTCTCGTAGATTGTACCCCTACCCAGTTGGACAGAGAACCAGCTACACCCCTTCTAACCCCAACCCCGGCAGATAGTAACCCAGTTCCAGTTGACACAACACCGTCTCCACCACAGAGCACCCAAACACGAGAGGTTAGTAAGGGAACTGCAGTGCCCAAAGCACGAGGACCACCACTTTGAATCCCAACTCAATGCTTAAAGGAGAAGAAGATTTGTTCTCGTGTCAGTTACGTAGCTATGGTTCATACTCCTTTGCTCTTGCATTCTTGTATTTACTCATACCAACTATTTTCAAATTTGAAGGATGGAATTGAAACTCCAATGGCGCAACAGGTATGTTTTAAACCTGTTTCTTTAAGCGGTTTCTTTGTTGTAACCTGCTCTATGTTGATTTCAGTTTCAATTGAATAAACAGTTATGTTCTCATGTCATGCACATTACAAGTGTTGTTATTGCTCTATAGTTACCCACACTTATATTACATCTATTACGCTTTGTCTTGAACAAATATTATTTGAACTGTGTCTCTATCTTGATTTGGCAACAAAAACTAGAATGATATAGACCATAAAGTGACCATGGTACATATATATATATCTTTTTTTCATGCTGTTATCCTGTCCACTTTTCTACTGAACTCATTTACCAAAATGAGTTTCATATACAACATGGTAAACATGTGATGTGTCTGCTTGTTTTTCTTTTAGAATCCGGATAAAATATTGGAGAACAGTACCGTGTTATCCAATGGTAAAGGAAGTAATGCAGATAAGGTTCAAGATAGTGAGACATCCCTGTTGGTCTCCAAGAAAGCTGATAAAAACTATCTTGACGACAGTGAGGGAACCCAAAAGTCCTGTCTTGATGTAGTGTTCGAAGTTACTGGCCACTACTGCTGGCACAAGCTCTTGAACTTCATTGCTGAATCAGTTCGTCTTCTTGAGTGTCAACTTCAAGTTGAAAGACATCGATCGAGATGTCTTTGCTGACAGAAGTGAAGGACTGAGGAAGTCCTGCAGAATTCAGATGCATATTTTCCGTGCAATGACAAGTTACTGGAGGATTTAAGCGCCAAACAAGAGAAAGTTAATAAGCTTGCTAAGCATCTTGTCAGCATTATGGGTACCCAGGATATTGTTTCTTGAGATCTTCTGAAGTGGTTTCAGTTCTGGATTTGTTTTGCTGCGGCATTTATTTGCGCTGGTCGCCAACTTTGACAACCAGTGTATATGATATGTTGCTTTGTTCCCTATATTTGCACTGGTGGCGAACTTTGATGCCTAGTGGATGTAATATGTGTAACAGTTGTGATAGCCTAGCATAAGTTGCTTGCTTATTTATTTCCTAGTTGTCTTGTTTATTTGTTTGCTTGTAGTCAGTGCAATTCTTTTTAAAACTAGGCCACAATAACCATGGGCTAATATTCTTGTGGTAATCTGGGCCTCCCTACGGGCCGTAGAAGCGATGGGCCTTCTATGGGTCAGAGAAAGCGATAGACCTTCTACGGGCCGTAGAAACAATGGGCCTGTCTACTGTTCATCCAGCCCTCCATGAAAAACCCAACAGTCCGCTCCCTCCCACCTAGCCCTCCCACCTAGCCCTCCCACCTTGCGCCGGTGGCCACTCCGGCCCCGGCGGCCACAAGCCCTACCAGTGGCCGCTCCGGCGCTGGTAGCCACCCCTCCCTTCATGATGGCTCCTTTTGCCCTTAACTTTGATCGTGGGAAGAAGTTTCAAGCGGATATGAAGGCCAAGTTTGGGCACCCGGTGGTCTTCTCCCCGGGTTTTCGTCAAAAGGAATTCACCATGGTGGTTTCATTTAGACGTGCCTCCTTCAGGCTCAATGTGCACACGGTTAGTGTATCTCTCCTTGCCATGTTTGGGGGCTATGCCCAAGGTTTTCGTGTTCGGATAGGTCTTTCAAGTTCACGGTAGCTTCAAAAGCAGTGGGTTTTGAGATCTACAATGCTGGTAATATTGTTGAGAAGGATTTTGACGTGGGTTTCAATCTTTGGAATTTTGGGGGCCCGAATTGGCAACGGGAAGAAGCTCTGTACTATGCAGAGCTTGATAAAGAATGGACCCTAGTGGGTAGGTCCGGCAAGGCCATTGTTCCTCACTCCGGTGATCACCGGAGTTATTCTGCGGTGGTCCGGGACGGTAGATCGGTTTTTGAAAGATTATCGAGACCCATTCAAGAGGGCTCTAATCAAGGTCTTAACGACACTTCATTGCTCGTTAATCCGGGTCAAGACAGGCCCCAAATGGAGCGCCAGGTCACGCAGCGTTCTATTACACGTAATCATGTGGTTTGCCATGCATGCAGGGCCAACGGTCACATGGCCCGTTTTTGCACCACCGAACCTTCCTGGGCTTTGGCCGTTTATCCCTTTTGATTCTTTCCCGAGCCCAACAGCAGAGGCTTGGGCCGAAGGTGCAGTGGAATCTTGGTTTCGTTGTATTGGGCCGGTGCTACAGACTCGACAGGTGCCTTCATTTAAGGAGTTGGTCAAGGATTTTTTCCTAAACTTCCAGCCGAGATCGTCACTTGCCTCCCCGCCTTCCACTTCACTTTCCTTCTCTGCCACCAACTCTGCTTCTGCCTCGACAAGCTCGGCACCGCTGCCATTGCTGTCAGACAGGGCTCGGGTCACCACCTCGCTGGAGCCGTTGCCGATGGCCAACATTCCCATAGACCCTCAAACTTTCGTTCCTCATGGCTTTTAGATTCAGGTGATTGAAGGCCACAATGGGGTTTCTCGTGCGATTGTCCCTCATCGCCCGAGACGGCACGAAGACTGGATGATTGCCATTATCCACCCGCATCTAGATGAGGTATTTTTCCCAAATGTGCGTGAGGTTCTTGAAGAGTTCCTGGAGGGAGTTGAGCAAGTAGGTTTTAGAGAAATCCAACCCTGTCCTTTTGGAGAGGCTTATGTCAGGTTCACGCATGTCAGAGACAGAGATAGGCTCATTCAGCAGGGTCCGCGTGTTTTTGGTGATGTTTTTATTTCTTTTACTAAGCATAATCAGGGAAGGAATTGGCGTAGAGTTCATTCAACAAAACTTGTTGGTTGCTGTTTGTGGGGGTTCCATTTGATTTCTGTAATACTGAAGATATTGCTTCTGTGATTTCAAAGTGGGGCAAGATAATTAGTTGGGAGAAACAAGATGCTTTGAAGGGTAAGATTTTGGTCAAGGCTAGAGTCACTGACCTTGGTGATATCCCAAAGAGTATAAGATGGTCTGAAGGAGAACTATTTGAGGAGGAGTCCTGGACCTGCTCTGTTGAGGTACTTCTTGAGGAAATGTTGGGGGTGGGCTGCAGATGAGGACCCTTTTTCCACCTGAGGGTGTGGACCCACACCCTGTGCCACAACATGCAAATGATTTTCCAGGCTTTCCACCTCTGCCTAATCCTAACAATCACGCTCCTAATGAATGGGATGATTGGGAAGAGCAGGCAGAGCGAGAGGATCACTGGGCTTTCCCACAGCCAGCTCATGTCCTTCCTCAGCAGCCTCAAGTTGAAATTCCTGCCTTGGCAGAAGTAGGGGCTCCAAACAGCAGCATTACTACTACAGTTTCACTGTCTGATGGTTTGCTTTCCTTGACCCACTCTGCGAGTGAGGAGGTCAACCAAGGTGCTCAAGCCCCTCAAATTGGTCAAGGGCTCCTGAACATTGCATTAGCTTATGATGCAGTTGAAGAAGAGGAGGATTTACAGGTTGTACAACCCAATGTTGAAGAGCCACAGAATGTGAACATGGTGCCTGCTGAACAGACTCTGAATGTGGTTGTTGTAGAACAACAAAACCTGCAGACAGAGTGTGCTGTAACTCAACAATTTATGCAGCCAGTTCCCACTCCAGGCATGTCCTCCTCTGCCAGAGATATTGAAGCTTCTGGCTCCTCTTTGCCCATTGTTCAACAAGACAAACAACTTGAGAATTTGAAGGAAGTCCATGCTACTAAAAATTGTGTTGTGCCTCTGGAAGTTGCTACTAATGCAACTGTGGGAGATTCTATTCCTTCACATCAAGTCCATAACCCAGATATCAAGGGCAAGGTTGATGTTCCAGTTCCCCACATTGGATCCTCACTTGCAGCAAACCCTAAAGGTAACTATGGGTCCTTCTCTTTGTCAGGTTCTCCTTCCTTGATTACATTACATACATTGGCCCAAGATCATGCTTTGCAAATCATTGATGGTTCACATTTAATTTTTGAAGAAGGACTGGATTTATGGATACAGCACTTTTCACCAAAGAACACAAGGAGTTACACCAACTTTCAAAATAGAAATACCAAAGAAGTTGGCTTAACTTCATAATTCACTTCTGTTGACACCGACAAGTTTGGTTGGACCATGCATTTGCTAAAGTCCGATGTCTGGAAATTTTTGATTGCTAATTGTGAGCATGAGGACACTTTGCTTTTTCACATACACGATGGATGTGCAACTTACGTGCACACTGCATGTAAGGATTTCATCACAGGGCTAGGGAAAGAAAATGAGGGTATTAGCCCTGCTGCCCACTCTTCCACTTTGGGGCTAGCAGTCCTCTTGACAGTGTCCCCAAATAAAGTCCTGCCTTGGAGAGTCCATTTCAAGGAAAAGGAGGGAGAACGAACCTATGGTAGAAACTGAGGTAAGACGAAGTGATAGGATTAAAAAGGATAACAATGGATATAGAAGGAAGTCTTGTGCTACTCAGTCTTGTTTACCATGTAATGCCATACCTCCAATTATTCACAATTCAGTGGTTAAAAACCTGTCTAAATCTTTCTGCAAGGTTGCTGAGGAAGAGATACAGGAGATGTTGACAAAGAAGCCCAAGAAGAAGGGGCAGGAAGATGTGGCTAAGGTGTCCAAGGCCACAGCAGAAGCAGCAAAGTCCAGGCCTGTGTGATGATGTGTCTACAACATCAGTCTCTGATAGATAGCAGGATGGCCTGCTATTCTCTTTTGGGAATTACTTGTCTTATGTATACAGTCAAATGTAATGCTTGCAACTGCTGCACAATGCTTGTTTGCCCTGGTAGGCACCTTTTGTATGTTATATGCACTTTGCTGCTGCGTCAGCTCTGGTACCTCCTTGTGGTTGAGACTACTATTCTATCTGATGCTATGGAAGCTTCTGGCCATCATATATGGCTGCTTTGGTTCACTTGCTCATCTGCTTATATCTCCTGCTGGAATATTACAACATGCTTTCAGTGTTTTGTCCTTTTTGTGGATCCCAATAATTTTGTGCCCTGGATTTTCATCAGGGGGTGGGCCCTGCTGACTACAGTAACATCAAATTGATTGTTAATGATTAACAATACAACATGGAATATCTTAAACTGGAATGTGAGGGCATTAATTCCTCGAGATAAGTGGTTGGCTATCGTGCAAAAAGTGGAAGAAAGTGCTGCTGGAATTGTTTGTATACAGGAAACTAAGAGAGAAAACTTTGATCTGGCCTACATTCATAAAGTATGTCCTCAAAGGTTTAATAAATTTGAGTTCTTACCTTCCATTGGGGCATCAGGTGGCATACTCACTGCTTGGAATGGAGCTCTATTCTCTGGGGAGCTAATGTTTCAAAACAAATTCTCATTATCTATTCAGTTCACATGCAGGACATCCTCCAAAAGTTGGGTCCTCACAAACATCTATGGTCCTTGCAATCATGAGGATAAAATTGAGTTCATTGACTGGTTTGGTAATATTCAGATGCCTAATGATATAGATTGGATTATTATGGGGGATTTTAATTTTATCAGAACTCCTGAAGACAGAAACATACCTGGAGGGGATGTAAATGAAATGTTCATGTTTAATGAGGCAATAAGTGAACTTGGCCTGATTGAATTACCCCTAAAAGGCAGGAAGTTTAGTTGGAGAAACATGCAAGACAACCCACTACTAGAGAAATTAGATTGGTTTTTTTACCTCTGCAGCTTGGATGACTAGTTATCCTGATTCCTTGGCTCTTCCCATGGCTAAACCAATTTCTGATCACCTCCCCTGCATGATTAAAATTGGCACAAACATCCCAAAGTCTAGAGTGTTCAGATTTGAAAACTATTGGCTTAACCACAGTTCTTTTAAACAGGTGGTTCAGACTGCTTGGACTATTCCAGTAGGTCATTCAGACTGTGCTAAGAAGATTACTGCAAAATTCAAGAATGTCAGAAGAGCTCTAAAGCTGTGGGCCAAAAACCTTGCCTGTCATAAGAAGCAAATTACAGATCTAAATGACTGTATATTTCTCTGGGATATGATTGAGGAATTCAGGGACCTTACTCTATTTGAAAATAATTGCAGGACCTTGCTTAAGGAGTATCTATTAACTGTGCTCAATGATCAGAAGATTTATTGGAAACAGAGAGGAAAAATTAAAGGAGTAAAGTTTGGAGATGAAAACACAAAATTCTTCCACACTAAAGCCTCTATTAATCATAGGCACAATAAGATTGCTATGCTGCTGAACAAAGACCAAGTTGAAGTAACAGATCATGATGGAAAGGCTGCAATCCTCTGGGAGGCTTTTAAAAATAGATTGGGACAATCTAATGGACACTCAATGCACTTTGACCTTAATGATCTTTATGAAAACACAGTGGACCCCCAAATATGCATTGACCTAGAAAAGCCTTTTACCCAAGAGGAAGTTGAGGAAGTGGTCAAAAACCTACCTACTGATAAATCACCAGGGCCAGATGGATTCAATAATGAGTTTATTAAAAGTTGTTGGGATATTATTAAGACTGATGTCTTTGAGCTTATATTGGCATTTCATGCTGGAAATGTAAATCTTGAAAGCATTAACTCCTCTTTCATCACTCTAGTGCCAAAAAAAGAGGTGCCACTTTCTCCAAATGACTTCAGGCCAATTTCTTTACTAAATGGTGTTCTGAAAATCATTACAAAACTGTTGGCCAATAGACTGCAAAGAGTTATTCTTCAGTGGTGCATATTAATCAATATGGCTTTCTCAAAGATAGAGTGATCCACGACTGCCTTGGTTGGGCATATGAATACATTCACCAGTGTCATAAATCTAAGGAGGAAATCTTAGTAATAAAACTGGATTTTGAGAAGGCTTTTGATACAATTGAGCATGATGCAATCATTGATATTTTTAGAGCTAAAGGATTTGGAGAGAAGTGGATTTCCTGGATGGAAGCTTTGTTCACAACTGCATCCTTTTCTGTATTACTCAATGGAGTTCCTGGGAAAAGAATTTACATAAGGAGGGGAGTAAGACAAGGAGACCCTTATTCTCCTTTAATTTTTGTGCTGGCTGCTGATTTGCTACAATCCATCCTTAATAAAGCCATGAGATTAAACTGGTCCTTGCTCCACCGCAAGTAAACTCATGCCCTCACTTCCCAATTGTGCAATATGCAGATGACACCTTAGTGGTTATGCAAGATGATTCTAGGCGGTTGTCACCGCTTAAAAGCACTACGAATACTTTTGCCACAGCAACTGGGCTAAAGTAAATTATGGAAGTCCATCATGGTACCCTTGAATATTCTTTGAGGACAGGGTAGAAATTTATACAAACACCTTGCAGTGTGCTAGAGGACAATTCCCGTTTACCTACCTTGGTATGCCCTTGGGAATATACAAACCAAATGTTGAGCAATGTCTCCCCCAAGTTAACAGGATTGCAAAAAGATTGGTTGGTATCTCTATCTTCATGACCCAAGCTGGAAAATTACTGTTGGTCAAGTCAGTGATGACATCTTTATCAGTCTTCTCCATGTGCTATTTGGACATACCTGTTACAATAAAAAAGCAGATCATTAAATACTTGAGACACTGTCTTTGGAGAGGACCTGATATGGAAGACAATAGGCCTGCCTTGGTGGCATGGACCACAGTGTGTAGACCAAAAGACCAGGGAGGCTTAGGTGTTCTAGATATCTTTACACATAATAAAACCCTGCTCATGAAAAATCTTCACAAATTCTTCAACAGACATGATATTCCCTAGGTCAACTTGATCTGGGAAACATACTATAATGATGGAAAATTACCAGGGGACAACATGATTGGATCATTCTGGTGGAAGTCCAACTTAGCTCTCATTGATCAGTACAAAGCTATTGCTAGATGTAATGTGGGAGATGGTGTCAAGCTTTCTTTTGGGATGATCTATGGAGCCAAGCAATACTTAAACACCAATTTCCTCACTTGTTCTCTTTTGTCGAAACCCCAATTGAATATTCAACAAGTATTGCATCGAGTACTGCAGGATTTATTCTTCCTCCTTTGACAACCGAGGCCTATGAGGAATTCTTACAAATGGAAGACATTTGTATAGCCATGAGACAATCTAAGCATTTAGACTCTTTAGACACTTGGAGTTACATTTGGGGGACTGAGCACTATTCCTCCATCAAAGCATATAAAGTCTTAATTGGTCACAAACAGACACCCCCACTTCAAGCTGGATCTGGCAGAGTTCATCCCAACCAAAGCATAAAGTTTTCTTCCGCAACTTCTTCATGATCGAGTAAACACCGAAACCTACTTAGAAGGAAGAATTTTGTGTTGGAGGATTACAATTGTGCTGTTGGAGGCTGTCAACTAGAAGAAACACTGCACCATCTCTTTTGGGGCTGTCCATTTGTTCAACAATGCTTTGGGACTTCATTTGTCCAAAGAAGAGCTCCAAACCTGTCATGTTAGAAGCATTCCAAGACCTCAAAGAAAAGCTAAGGTACCCATTTTACATGGAGATAATCATTCTTGGAGCATGGGCCATTTGGATCAGAAACAATAAGATTTTTGAAAATATTGCACCTTCATTCCAAGGGTGGAAGTTCATATTTCTGGAGGAACTGAAGCTTCTCAAATATAGAATGAGGAAGAAGCATAAGAGACAATTTTCAGTTTGGCTTGATAGCTTGTTGTAATTACTTTGTTCTTAGGCTAGTTGGTTGTTTAGTTTTTTCTTTCTTCTTTTGTTTTCTAGGTTTTAGGTTTTTAGTCTTCTGGTTTCATGGGCTTACCTCAAGCCATTCAGACTCCTTTGTTTCTCATCGTCTTTATTAATAAAAATTGCAGTGGGGTTTTACCCTACTGTTTATAGTAAAAAAAAACAATGGGCCTTCTACGGGCCGTAAAAACAATGGGCCTTCTACGGGCCATATAAACAATGGGGCTTCTACGGGCCATATCATCAATGGGCCTTATACGGGCCGTATGACCATAACGGGCCATCGTTAATAGGCCGTATTTGATGACGCTATGAAAACGGCCCAACGTATTAACAGACCACAAACGGGCCGATGTAACCACGGGCTGAATTTGGCCTAAGCGAAAATAGCGATGAACGGGCCATAAGTAAGCGAATCTTTGAAATGAGCCCAAGAATAAATGGGCTCGAGAAGGCCGAAAGATAACATTTGGCCGAAACGCCCAACCGAATAACGAGCCCTTAATGGGTATAAAGTGATATATTGTTCATTACGGGCCAGTTTCACCACGCGCCGTTAATGGGTGTAAAGTGATACACCGCTCATTGCGGGCCGTTTCACCACGGTCGTTAATAGGCCAAGAGTTACATAGGGCCTCATATGGGCCGAAGACGCGTCATGGGCCATACATGGGCCGGCGAAGTGAAAATGGGAATCATATTGGATGGCCCAGATGATGCTACCGGGCCTAATTCGGATAGGGCGAACGGGCCTTGGGTTAGCGGGTCGTAAATGGGCTATATGCTAACAGCCGTTAACGAGCTTTCCATGGGCCGACTCCGCCACATTTTGACCAAGTCAAACGGGCGGCGTTTTCACGAGAATGGGCCTCTGTTGGGCACCGCCACATGTCGACGTATCATAGGCGCCTTCATCCAATGAGATGACATCTGTCCCAACGATGAGTCGACACGTGTTTCCTCCACCAATGATGATTTTACACGTGGAAAATCCCCATTGGTCGGGCTGTTAACGGGTTATCGGATCCAAAACCCGACCCGATAGCTTACCGCGTTCCGTTCACGGTGGATGCCACGTGTCGATCACCGTTGACGAAAAGCACTTCTGTGACACGCGATTTATCGTCATGGAAGTGGACACTTCCGTGATGATAATTTTGGTAATGTCATGGAACACTTCTACGACAACACAGGTATGACTATCTTGATTCTATCATAAATTTTTCATGGATGTACATGCATGACAAAAACACGACATACTGTGACAAACACGTATCATCACGAAAGTGTATTTTTTTGTAGTGAACATTTATCGACTAGCTAGCCTCTAGATAGGTTTATACACCCGCACACTCGTGCTTCCACCATCGCATACATGTCTCTCTCCCGCTCCTTGTATCTATGTAGTTTTTTCTTCCCTTCTTGAGACACGCCCTCTCGATCGTGCACACACACACTATCGCCTCATTTTAAGCTGATACCTATCCTTTTACACACCGTGTGTCTTTGTCACACCTGCACTCCGTCCTCCGCCCCTCGCCCTCTCTCTCTCCCTCACAGTTGCTTTTTGCAACAAGTAGCAAGATGCCCTTGCGTTGGACGGAACATCAAGTTACATGTGTATGAGTAGTTTATCTTGTGGGGGAAAAGGATGAACGAGGGAAGTCCTTATTTGCAAATGTGGAGAGGGGTGTGGGTATCTTTTTGCAAAATTGCCATAGTTTCCTTCCTATCCGTCAGATATAGATCGGACGGCCTATATTGCAGGATGGAAGGCACACGATCATCACCGACAATGCTTATTATAAGAGTAGGGATAAAAAATAGAGTTGGTGATGATGGTGGGCCTGCCATCCTGCAATGTAGGTTGTCTGATTTATATCTGACGGATAGGAAGGAAAATATGGCAATTTACCTGCACTCTTCGCCACATTTGCAGATAAGGCCTTGCGTCGTTCATCCTTTTCTCCCACAAGATCTTGATGTTCCGTGCAACGCGCGGGCATCTTGCTAGTAAGAGTAGAAATTAGACATGTACCACTTCTCGAATCTTGAAACCAACAACATTCCTCCCTTATCTCATCAAAACCGCCAAAGGAATTTATTTTGAGTGAAACATAACATATTTTTAGTGATATACGTATTTCAAAGCTAGACTTTTTTTCTATCAAATCGGTGAATATGTATTAATCCGATGGCGGAGGCGGGCACAGGGGCAGCTAGGATATAGCCCAGTGCCTAGAAACAACTTCCTTTGTAATTTCTTCATGCAAAGCATAGAAAATCATAGAAGTTTATCACTCAACATAGCACAGCCCAGGCGTAATCTGCATCTAGCTCCGCCCTTTGTATTAATCTACTTTGATCGTGTGGCAACGCATTGGCACATTGCTAGTAGTTATTATAATTTTTTGGACACCAGACAAACGGTGGAGTACATATACTAAGAGAAGAGGCGCACGCACGCAGTGGGCCTCTCGCTGTCTCGCACACATGAGTGTTACGTAAAGACGACGTTAACAAATAAACCCTAAAACCCTAGGGGCACGATTGCTGCATTCGCGGGTGCAGTGCACGTGGTGGAGCACCTTTGTAGGAATAGTCATCTCGCGTGATAATTTGATCCGTAGGAGTTGATGGTCGGGACCACAGGTGAACGACTTGGAGCACGGTGGCTCGCCAGTTGCCACAGATCGAGTAGCCACATTTAAAATATCGTTTTTAGCGGGGTTAAGAGTTCCGATTTTCAATGGCGCGTTATAAGTAGTAAGTAGTTTTTAGAACGATTGGTATGGAGCGAAAATGGAATTCATAGTACTACGTACCTCCTTGGCGTATGGTTGTATGGTTTGTTTGTTTTTTTTCGATGGAGGTTGTATGGGTTTATGTTGCGAGATGTTGAACCTGGTAGTTCTTGGGCAAATAATATGGTTTAGATTTAGATGTTGGTTTTCTTTAATGAAAATCGGAAGGGGAAACCCTTCTTCGGTTAAAAAAACTACTACCTCCATTCTGGTTTACTAGTCCCCATCGTACTTTGGGTCAAAGTTTGTCCACGAACTTTACTTGTAAAATGTGAATGGAAAACGAGATTTTGTTATACCCAAACAAAAAAGGACTGAAGGGAGTGATTGCTCTGACACGGACGCGACCTCTCATAGCGAGGCATTGAACTGGCGCCGCCAAGAGGGCACTTTTCGGCTGCGAGCCCGGTGAGCACGCCTCCCTCGCGCGTGGAACCAGCTTAAGACTGCCCGCCTGCCTTCATTGAATCCAGCGTGTGCGGCAACATGTCCTTCCAGCGAGCGGCGGGCATTTTAGAACACAAAAATGACTAAAATATAATTAATTTACATGGTCTTGACTTGTTGTGCTCGCCTGGTAGCGAGGAACTAGTAGAGGATTTTCTTTATTTATAACTCTCCTCACATTTTTTGGCTTTGAAGTGAATCATGGTTGTGGACATTATGTATGAATGTGCGGATATCTGTGAACATGAGTTTGATGTGGAAGTTGAACTTGGAATGTCAATTTGGCGCATGAACTATAACATGTCCAATGCTTCGTCTGTAATTGTTTGGAAAGTAATTGCTGTTATTACATGACCCCAAAAAACATTTTGAGCCACATCAGTAGATGCACGGACATCACAACAGGCATCTTGTTGGATAAACATTTGAACCTAGCTATTATGAAGGAAATTTTGTATTGACAACAGTTTTAGATAGCGAGGAGATGCCTAGCCTGCTCGCCTCTGCTAGCTTATTTACGGCTTCTTCCATCTCTTCTTTGGCTTGGGTGAAGAGAGCATCCGATTGCTCTTTCGCTTCTTCAGAACTCAGCTACATTCTCAAGGGCTGTTGCACGCTTTCTTTCACCTTTTACTAATGCCACGAGGACATGAACAGTGACGACTCCACACGGCTTGTGTGTAATCCGCACCATCTCGGGAATTTGCACCTTGTGTCTAATCCAAAGATCATTAGGAACTGGCACCTTGTGTGTAATCCAGCCTCATTTTGGAAACATGATCTCGAGGTTGACCATACTTCTCTCCTCGCAGGAACGCATCGACATGAAGTTACTTCTTTTTAGATCAATACTCAAAGCAACCTAGATCCATTTAGTAGAAGCCGATAAATGTAACTCGGAGAAGTGAACTCAAAAGGAATAAATAAATAAAAACAGACTACAAGGTGAGAACACCCACTTCCTACATCAAGCTAAAAATGAAAGCATTAGGATGACTAAGACTCTTCTTATTACACATCGAAGAACACCAAGCTTAAGAGAAACAGAAACTACAAGATATACACATCGAAGAACACGAGGCTACACGAAAGTAATTGAAAGGGTGTTACTTACCAAAGCTCGTTTCTGAGTTGGTGCAGCTCCTCTTTAACTTGCCATGCTCCTTGAAGATGTCCCGAATATCCCGTGTTTGGTCTTCATTGCTCCTCCGCATGTTACTTTTCGTGGTTTTAAAATCTCAACATGGCAAGAAAAATATACTACTAGTAATACTCGCTCATCTCGTCGGCAACATTAAAGCACTCGTCTGCCATGTTAGAGCATCTCCAACAAGATAAACTACTCATACAGATGCATCTTGATGCGTGCAACGCATGGGCATTTTGCTAGTTCTAAAAACCTTTCCATCATTTGCCACACTACTGGTTGCAGATGAAAAACCTACCCAAGCACGGTAGCGATCTGAGCGGCAGCACAATTACAAGCTGATATTCTGTTGGACAATGGAGGCTAAAATCAATTACTTTTACAGGAACAATAGCACCCAAGAAATTTGAAGGGTAGGTATGAACAAAATTGGAACTGCACATGTACTGCTAAGTGATTCAATACACACATTACCAATCGAGGAGGAGAACGATGGTCGCGGCGGCCTCAGTGAGTCATGGTCGGCAACGGAGTCGATTCATTGTCCACGACGGTGGTACTTCTGCGCTTGGCGTCGGCTTCCGGGAAGCATATCCGAGATCGTGGAAGATGATGCCGGGGAAGAGGCTCCGTGTACGACGACGATGGTGGACCGGCTCCAGTTCGGCATACGAGGTCGTCGATGAGGCAGATGCGCTGCGGTGGACGAGTGTGCCGATGTAAAGGGGAGGAGCGCGAAGGCTGCGGTGCCGTGGAGAAGTCTATTTTGCGGTGGGGATAGAAATTGGGGAGTATTCAGGTGTACTACTCTGGGTGCCGGGGTGGGGTTGGCTGGGTAGGGTGAACCTGAAGTTACGAAAACAGCACCCTACCAAGCGTCATCCGTAGGCCTGTTCCGAAGGCTATGATGGTAACTCCCCACTGCTCGAATCAGGGTCGCGGGAGATTTTCCCGCCGACCTCAAAATTTTGTGACACTGGACTCCCCGTGTGGCGTGTTGAGTGATTCGGCTAAGCAACTAGCGAGTAGTAGTAAACTCTGCATATTAGGTTTGACCAAAGTCAAACTTCCTAAAGTTTGACCAAGTTTATAGAAAAATATAAACATTTACCATAACAAATATGTATGATGTGAAAGTACATTCAATAATGAATCTAATGGTATTTATTTGTTATTGTATATGTTAATATTTTTTGTTATAAGCTTTACGAGAGTTTACAAAACTTGACTTTGACCAATGCTAATCTGGCGGACTTAAATAAAAGCGGAGGGAGTACACATTTGTTTTCTTTGTTTGTAGTGAACTAATCATTTGTTGAAATTGTGAAATAAATATATTAGGCTATTGACTTGAATGTAATGGTCTATACAATTCAATAGTTACAATCATTGTCGAATCCCAAGATGTATACAAGGTCTATAGTACTTCACAACATGCTCAAACTCACATAATCCCAGTCAAATGAGAATCTAAATGCATTTCATAGTTATTACTTTGTAGGATGCAACAAGAACAACCATAACTCTACATCAGCCATTATAGAAGCAACATTTTGACATATCCCAATGTGTGAATGAAACGTGCAGAGAGAGCTTTTGAAGATGGAGCAGATAGGGCGGGAAAGATTGTATGTATGTGTACGAGAGTAGGAGACAAACCTAACGAGAGAGAGAGAGATAGAGAGAGAAAGAGAGAGAGGAAGAAGTTAGGTCTATGAGAAAGATGCATACATGTAATATACATGAGATGCGTGTGCATCTGGATTCTGTATACGTGGAAGGAGAAGAGACAACATGTTTGATGAGAGAGTAGGAAAACCATGGACGAGAGGGGAAGGATCTCGTGGGTTGAGGGATTGACAATTTTGTGCGGGGGAGAGAGGGATTGGTAATTTTGTGCAAGAGAGAGAGGGTGGGGGGAGGAGTCAGTTAGCCGTCGTCACATCACCCTGCTTCCAAATGACCCCGCATTCTCTAGCGCGGTGTGGTCGCCGTCTTCGATCTGCTCGTTGCCCTCTTTGAAGATTGAGGTGTTGTTCATGTTGGGGTGCAAAGAAGCACAAGCGAGAGTGGTCGTCGTATGACCTTGGATGGGGATGAATTGTGTGCTCGGGGGAGTGTGTGTGTGTTGTGCTGCGTGTGTCTGTGTGTGTGTGTGTGTGTGTGTGTGTGTGTGTGTGTGTGTGTGTCAGATATTGAGAGAAAACAAACCTAAGGAGAGAAATGGGTATTCACGAAGAGATTGTGCGGGCCTTGAGGTGGGCAGGGGCCGGGTGAGGGTGAGGGTGTCGGTGTCAAAACCGGCGGATCTCGGGTAGGGGGTCCCGAACTGTGCGTCTAGGCGGATGGTAACAGGAGACAAGGGACACGATGTTTTACCCAGGTTCGGGCCCTCTTGATGGAGGTAAAACCCTACGTCCTGCTAGATTAATATTGATGATGTGTGTTACAAGAGTGGATCTACCACGAGATCAAAGAGGCTAAAACCTAGAAGCTAGCCTATGGTATGATTGTTGTTCGTCCTACGGATTAAAACCCTCTGGTTTATATAGACACCGGATATGGTTAGGGTTACACAGAGTCGATTACATATCCGTATCGCCAAGCTTGCCTTCCACGCCAAGGAAAGTCCCATCCGGACACGGGACGGAGTCTTCAATCTTGTATCTTCATAGTCTTGGAGTCCGGCCGATGATGATAGTTCGGCTATCCGGACACCAGGCTTCAATGACGACGAGTCCGGCGCGCATATTGTCTTCAGCATTGCAAGGCGGTTTCTTCCTCCGAATAATTTATAGAAGATTGTGAACACCAGGATAGTGTCCGGCTCTACAAAACAAGTTCCACATAACACCGTAGAGAGAATAATTTTTGCATAGATCTGCTGACGTATTCCATGGCGTGACATCGCACCACGGCCAGGCCTTTATATGAATCGTTTTTTATTGTTCCACCTCAGCATGTTTAGCGAGGCAGTTTCCTTGGCACGTCTTATCAAAGCGTAGATCGTGCCCCCTTATTCCGGGATTCTCATCAATACGGACATGGGTAACCCAACCGTGCCCGTTGGCCTGCCTTCTCTATCAAAGGCGAGTCCTAACCGACCACGGGGTGGGCTGTTGGTATTCAACCTCTTTATAGTGAGACCAAGGCCCTCTCCTTTTTACACCCTCCATCGAGTTCGCCTCGCGCTTCGAGTTCCAACACCCAAAGCTTCAGATTCAGCGCCGGACTTTCGACGATGTCCGGCTCCGACCAAAGACGGCCGATGGGTGTCTTCCTCCGTCCTGAAGAAGATGTGCTAAAGCTGCAAGACGCCAGTATCCGACCGGCGAGATCTCATAGGCTGCCTGCTCCAGGGCAGGTCACTCCCACTCTGAGCCCGGCAGCGAGCGTGGTGTTCGTGTCCCACTTCCTTCGGGCTTAGGCTTCCCGGACCCCTTTGTGCGGGGCTCATGTTTTATTATGGGCTTGATTTCCATGACTTGAATCTGAGTCCATCCTCCATATCTCGTCATTCATTGTTGTATGTGAGGCCTTCCTCCATATTACCCCCACTTTGGATTGTGGCTCAAAACCTTCAAGGTGGAGCCAAAGGCGATCAAGGGGCAGCAAGCGAAAAGTGAGGGGCGGTCATAAGCAAATGCGCTGATGCTCCGTGGCCCGAGGGCTCTTTTCAAGAGGAGCTTGGTTTGTGTAGCAGGGTGGTTTTATATCACCGCTCCTGGGGGCACCAAATGGGCGGCGGTCCCCGCCTTCCGCTCAGGTCCACCACAACAGTGGCGTCATGGGTCAATAAGGGGCTCGACTGGGGCCATCCAAGGATGTTCCCCTGCACTGCAGGTCGTATTCGAGATCTCCGGGAAAGAGGGATCAATCTGGTTGCGATGCGCGAGTTATGGTGATCCGCGCCTTCAGCCACGCAAGCGTCGCCCCCTCACTTTGTGGGAATTCAATCCGGAGGGACCACGAGCTCTCCAAAATTTTATGGGCACGACGCCCGTGGAGATGTATAAACTGTTCTTCGGATCACAAGAGAAGTGTCCGGACTTGACCGAGGACGCAGGCTCAGATGCTCAAGTAAGTAGTCCTGTAACCGGACAAGCTGTTCATTCATTTATTATATATATATGCCCTTTAAAGGAGCCATTTCTTGAACAGGAGTGGATAGCCAAGGCAAAGTTGATAAGGTGTCCCGGCTCCCTCCGAGAGACCACGCTTGGGATCCCATGTTGACCAAGATGTTGACGGTCGCGCCTTTTGAAGAAGGCGAAGGGGGGAGCGGGGAAGCAACCGCCTCTGCAAAGGAGGCTATCAAGGAAGGAGGGATTAAGAGTCCCACCTTCCGAGGAGAGAAGAGGACCGCTCCGGAAGATCCGGAGGCCAAGGCCTCAAAGAGGGGAAAGGAATCTTCAGAGAGTCCGCGCCGGGAAGTGACCCAGCCGCATTATTTCCCCAAGGGGATCAGCCCTCCAAATGAGCCGTCGATAGAAAGAAGGGGTCTTGTAAATAAGGAGCATCCTGTATTTATTTATGAAGATAACGAAATTGTACCTTGTAGTTCGGACCTCAGCCCTTCTCGCAGAGCTCGTCTTCGGGGATCTTTTTCCGGAGATGATGGAGAGTGAAACGCCTCCACTGTCGCACCCTCATGTGAAGCGGACGACCGGAGGTGTCGTCATGGAGGGTTCCCCAAGTCCGGGGCGGAAGGTCCAACGCCGAGTGGTGTGCGGTCGAGGAGTCAAGGATTTGCTCGGGCGAGCGGCTATCTCAGAAGATCACCGTGCTCTAATGGGTACGGTGATTGAAAGGATTGCATCCGCAGAGAGCGGATTGCACGAAGCCGAGGTACGCAAAAAAAATAATGTACCTTCTGACAGTTATGCATATAAAATGCGCCATGTATAGATAGTAGCCCCTGAGACTCGGTATGTTGTCAAAATTGACGACGTGCCGAGGATCAAATTCTCGGTTTTAACATATCGCCACTCCTAAATAGGTGGCGGGCGTCGAGGCGGCCGGACTGATGAATATGCCGAACTAAAGCGGCAGCTTGATGAGGCGGATGCGGACATCGCTACCGATCAATAAGCGGTTTGACGAGTCACAAGGTATGCGACTTCTATCACGGACACTGGTAAGGGAGCTTGACGCCCATGTCTTACTATTTGTATGCTTAATGCAGATGGTGCCGCTGCCGTTGAGGAGCTGCGGGTAGCACTCGCCCGAGCGAAAGAGCAAGCCAGGAGTAGTAATACGACCGCTTTAAAGGCGGCCGCAGAGCTAGAAGCTGAACGGGCTGCTCACTGCCGAAGCAAAGAGGAGACGGCCGATATGGCAAAAATGTTAAGGAGTGCTACCGATCGCTGCGAGGTTCTTGAAAAAGAGCGCAAGCGGAACAAGAGGGCCTAAAGAAGGCCGCCGCCGAATCCAAGAATGCCCAATCGGCTTTGAGAGCTGCCAAGGAGGAGCTGAGTCAGGCCGGGGCAATTGCGGCTGGAAAACCGTTTAACTGCGGAGGAAATATACAGATCCAAAGTATGCTCGATTGGATAAATTGTGGAGTTCAGAGGATGCTTATCTGGACTTGGCGGCGGCGCTGTGGACACGCAGTTGAGCACTTCCGGGCCGGAAGGGGCCTGAAGGGAAGAGCTATATTGGTCGCAATTCCATAGTCCGGAGCGTCCTCTGCCGCTGACCGATCGGTTGGCCGAATGGGCCGAGCTGAATCGGTTGTCCGGATTTGCCATGAAGCATGTCTTGGCTCACTTGTGGCCGGACGGACCCCAGCCGAAGAGCTATTTTGGTTTAGTGCAGCAGTTTCTTGGTGCGGTGCCGCGTATCGACGCAATGAAGCGATCGACGTGCATTGAGGGAGCGCGGATGGCTCTTTCCCGTGTCAAGACATATTGGGTAGAGATGAAGGCCACTGACGTTGCATCCCAGGATTCGGACGGAGGCCGAGTACCTGCTGAGCACTACTTTGAAGAAGTCCTGCTGGGCGCTCGTTTAATAGAGACGCAGTGCTCGAAGGATATTATGTTTAAATGACATGTATGATTTGTGAAAACAATGTTTCAATGTAATATAAGTGCTTTTTATACTTGTGCGTTCAAGTAGTAAACTACTCCCTGTGCGGCCGTTTATGTATATTTGTATATAACCAGAAAGATGGCAGTCCTTGGCTTCAGCCCCCACGCACATATTTCGGGGTGTTAGCAAAAAATCGCTCATTAACACATAATACAACGTCTTGGTACTGTTAAGGAGGTGATAGCGTAGCAAACCAGCAACCGGACTATAATGCTTTATCACTTTCACTTAGCCATAGGAGTTCGAGGGTGGGGCTACTATATAGCCCACAGGGGCACCGCACTCTCCCGAATTCGAGTGCGTATGTGCTGACCGAAAACCGGTCCTTCGTTAATGCGGAGAATTCTAAACATTCTGTGAGTCATCGAGTGGTTGACCAGTCTCGCTATATCATGACGGTCGGTTTTCGGCTTTCTCTCGAGGTGCTCGCCCGGCGAACCGAGGCACAATCGCAGTAGTTCTCCGGTACTGCGTTAGCCGTGAAAAGCGGAGCGTAAAGCAGCAAAACACAGAGCCGGCAACCCAACATTTGACCAAAGACATGATTCGGAGCTGATGCATATAAGGCCTAACTTGAGGCGCCGAATAGTCCCTAGGGTATTCGGTCTTTATGAAAATGGGCAGAATAATGCCCTAAGCCCCGTGTCTAGATGCAGCGCATAAAAATGCAGTGCGGCCGATGCCAAAGCACCAGCCTCCTCCTCGGTTATATTAAGGAACCGGGGATGTATATCAACAAGAGACAGTGAAAAAAAGGTTTACGCGGTCTTAATCGAAAAGAATCCTTGCAGCGGGTCCCTCTTCGCACGTCTTCGCTGTGTCTCCGTTGTGCCGTATCACGGGCCGGGTGTAGCACGTTGTTCATCTGTAAAGAGAGGAAACTTAGTTTGAAAGCAAAAGGATCGTCTGCGAAAGATGTACGTAATATTAAATGAGCAGTGCGGTTCGAAGAAGTGAATAAAATTGAGCTTTATTGTCTCTTGTTATACATGCATGCGGCCCCTCGTATGGGGGTATGCCGCTAGTAGGCGCGGACTCGTCTAGCCGTGTCCGGGTTTGAATGACCAATTCAGTGTTCTTTGCCTAGCGAGCCGGATAGCTGTGGGGCTGTCAAGGCGGTCTCCGTTTTCCGTGCTCGAGTAACACTTAATACTTCCTTTTAACGAGATGATGCCGCGTGGACCGGGCATTTTAAGTGTTAGAGATGCATAATGCGGTATTGCGTTAAAGCGGGCAAAAGCTTCGCGTCCCAATAGCGCTTGATGGCTGCTTTTAAGCGGGCGACATGGAAGAGTAACCGTTCGCGACGGAAGTTGTCGGATGAACCAAACACAACTTCTAGCGATGCGGAGCCCGTGCAGAGGCGTATGGGCGGGCGGTACTCCTTTAAAGGAGGTGTTGCTACGGCGAATTTTGGTTGGGTTTATCCCCATCCTGCGGATTGTGTCCTGATATATCAGGTTTATGTCACTTCCGCCATCCATGAGGACATGTGTAAATTGGAATCCGTTGATTATAGGATCCAATATCAAGGCAGTCCATCTTGCGTTCTGGATATTATCGGAATAGTCCTGATGGTCGAAGGTGATTGGTTTTGACAACCAGTCTTGTGGCGCGCTTTTTAGAAGCGCCGCTTTGTTTTTCCTTTTGATCACGTGAAGTGAGTTTACTGTTTTAACCTCCCGTGGGAAAGTTTTTTGTTTTCCGGGGTTCTGCTTGTGGTGCTCGTCCTCGTCTTTACTTGGTGTGTCGAGCCCCTTGTGTTCGGCGTTCAGTCTGCCGGACTGTTTGAAGACCCAACAATCTCTGTGGGTATGGTTTGCAGGCTTCCCGGAGGTACCATGTATTTGACATAGTCTATCCAGAATCTTGTTTAGGTTGGAGAGCTTGTCACTGTTATCCTTTAGGGGCAGTGTTTTGTTGTTCGACCGGGAGCTCTTGAATCCGGCGTTGACCGCCGTACTATTCGGGCCAATTTCCTTATTCCGGCGCTGATTTTTTCTGCGTCGTGATTTCCCATTTCCATCCCTGATTTCGGATGTACTCGGGTCGCTGGTGCTGCATCTAGCCAGCCAGTTGTCCTCTCCCGCGCAAAAGCGGATCATGAGGCTTGTTAATGCGGCCATTGTTCTTGGCTTTTCTTGGCCGAGGTGTCTGGCGAGCCATTCGTCTCGGACGTTGTGTTTGAAAGCTGCTAAGGCTTCAGCGTCGAGACGATCGACTATTTGGTTCTTTTTAGTAAGGAACCTGTTCGAATTTCGGGCTGACTCTCCGGGCTGTTGAGTTATGTGACTTAGATAGTACGCATCCGGAGGCGGACATAAGTCCCCTGAAAATTTGCGAAATGCATCCTCGAGCTCTCCCGGCTTCCAATGGTATTTTCGGGGAGGCTTTTAAGCCAATGCCGAGCTGGCCCTTTGAGTTTAAGGGGTAAGTATTTTATGGCATGGAGGTCGTCTCCTCTAGCCATGTGTATGTGGAGGATGTAATCCTCGATCCGAACTCGAGTGCATTGTTCCGTCGTATGCCTCTATGTTTACGGGTTTGAATCCCGCTGGAAATTCATGATCCAGCACCTCATCGGTGAAACATAGGGGTGTCTGGCGCCCTATATTGGGTGTGCCGTGATCTTGAATTTTGGCATATTGCATTGCTTTGTGAGCCTGCTTTCTTGGCCCATAGATGGACCTAACTGGGCCATCCTCTTGATGTGAATCCTTATGCGGATCGCATATTGGTTTTGTCTTGGCGCCATTCGCCGCTATCTTTTTGCCGTCTTGATGCGTCCATCCGGCCGGGTGGCCTTCTTGCTTTTTAATTGTGGGGCTCTAAGGCCTCCTCGTCAATTCGGCAGTAGCTTTCTTTTCGGGTAGCTCTTTGTTCGGGCGATCGCCATTGCATTTATCTCTGGGTGCTGAATACTTTGCTCCATCTGATCTGAGGTGCATCTTCCATTACGAAGCTTCCGCTTACGCTTTTTCAGGCTACGCGCAGCGATGGCGCGAGCCTTTTACGGAGGTCATTTTGCTCCGATGGTTTGTCCGGTGTGAGATCGTCCGCATTGTTGTCTTCGCCGGGGACAGATTGTTTATCCAAGTTGTCTTGTTCGGACGACTGCTCGATAGCTTGTTCGTTGTCCACCGGTTCGCCCTACTCTATGGCTGGGTCTTTGTTGAGGCGGGACTTTGTTCGGCGTTTACGTTGCCGTTTTGACTGCTTTTCGAGGGATTTATCCTTCGTAGCGTCCCATTGCTCCTCGTCTTCATTTCCTTTAGGTGTATCCACCATGTATACATCATGGGGTGAGGTTGTCGAGCATCCTATAGGTGCTGGTTCATTGTTGTCTCCTACATCGTCGTCCATACCGTCGACGTCTTCGAAGTCGAAATCGAGCACGTCGTGTAGGCTATCAACAGTGGCTACGAAGTGGGTGGTGGATGGGCGTTGAATTTCTTCATCGTCCGTATCCCAACCTTCCTGACCGTGGTCCGGCCAGGGCTTTCCGGATAAAGAGATGGACTTTAGTGAATTCAGGATGTCGCCAAAGGGCGAAGTCTTTGAAAGATGTCTGCGGCCATGAACTCCATAACGGGCGCCCAATCGGATTCGATTGGCAAGGGCGTGGAGGGTTCGGAATCCGGAGAGGAGTCCGGCACCCTGGAGTCAAGGTCTTCGCAAAGGACAGGGATGGAGTTCGGCCCGATCGCCGTAGAGATTAAATCCCCCGAGGCGGTGTCCAACCACTCGGCCTCGATCGGGGAATCCGGCTCCGGATTAAGGGTCGGAGCGGATTCAGGTGCGGCCTCGAGCACCTTTGCAATTTGCTGCGAGCTAGATCATGCCCATCGAAGCAGGCGGCGGCGCTTGGCTGCGGCTCGAATCCGTCGAAGATCAAGTCTCCGCGGATATAGGCGTATAGTTTGAACTTCGAATCTGACACGGCGGCGGGCGTAGCTTCGATCTGCTCCGGATGGCCAAGCGAATTAGCCCGCGGTGTAAAGCCGCCGAACACGAAGATCTGTCCGGGAGAAAAGTCTCACCCTGGACCGCGTCGTTGTTGATGATCGAAGGAGCCATCGGGCCTATCGGTGACGACACAGAGGAACTCTCAATGAAAGCACCAATGTCGGTGTCAAAAACGGCGGATCTCGGGTAGGGGGTCCCGAACTGTGCGTCTAGGCGGATGGTAACAGGAGACACGATGTTTTACCCAGGTTCGGGCCCTCTTGATGGAGGTAAAACCCTACGTCCTGCTAGATTAATATTGATGATGTGTGTTACAAGAGTGGATCTACCACGAGATCAAAGAGGCTAAACCCTAGAAGCTAGCCTATGGTATGATTGTTGTTCGTCCTACGGACTAAAACCCTCTGGTTTATATAGACACCGGATAGGGTTAGGGTTACACAGAGTCGGTTACAATGGTAGGAGATCTACATATCCGTATCGCCAAGCTTGCCTTCCACGCCAAGGAAAGTCCCATCCAGACACGTGACGAAGTCTTCAATCTTGTATCTTCATAGTCTTGGAGTCCGGCCGATGATGATAGTTCGGCTATCCGGACACCCCCTAGTCCGGAACTCCCTCAGCGGGTGTCAAAATGTGCTCGTTGATGCATGTGTTGCATGCGACCGTGCAAGGGACGGATGAATCGAGAGAGATGGTTGTTGTGTTACGGATGCTCCTCTCTCTCTCTCTCTCCCTCTCTCTCTCTCTCCCTCTCTCTCTCTCTCACACACACACACAAGTAAACTAGAAGACCGTTCTCTCATGTATACACAACGTATCGGCATCTGTCTATGTCTCACTCATGCATGATCATTTGCACATTCTCACCTCTCTATGTCTGTATCACATGCACACCGTCTCCACATTGCCCTTCCGCCACAACACACATATGGACACATACACACACGTTCTCTCTCAGTCACACACACAAAATCAGTATTAAAAAACCTAGGGCGCACCTAAACGTCCAAATCCAAATAAACACGAACTGGAGCTAAATTCAAATATATGGAAATCTTGTAGCGTCAAGAACTTGTCCAGGAAAAAAAGTTGAGTAATTGTCGGGGAGTGTTTTCACACACACAACAAGGTTCGGTGGTTGTCTTCGTTCGCGACACGGTGACGCACCGTTCGATCGACCGCGCGGCCGCGGTTCACGCGCTTGCACAGGATTCCGTATCGTGGCTGTGGTACTAACTAATAAAAGCGCTGCCTAAGTCTAATGTTTACGTGTACTAGTATGGTTTTCTTTTAAGTTTGACCAACCTTATATATAAAACTAAAGTACGCTCCCACACGCGCACTCATCAATATGCCGCCACCTGCCTGCTCCGGCCAACAATTTCTCGCCCATCACCGCCGTGTCGCCGCCATCCCTGTGCCATGAAGCCGAAGGCTCGCCCGCTCACGTCGTCTGCAGTCCCTCCTCATGATGCCGCCGCGCTACCAAGCACGCGAGCAGCTGGTGGAGCCGCGTCTATGCACGCAGCGTACGAAGAGGAGGACGAGCGAGTGCTCCAAAGACGCCGGGCGAGGAGGAACTAGCGTGTCATTGTCGTCTCCGCCCGCGCGGAGGAGGCACGCATGGTGGCTGTCGCGGCGGAAGCCGGTCGCGCGCGTGTTGAGCCCGCAAACTGCGTGCGGACGCGGAATCTACCTTCGAGACCTTGAATGCCACGTGGATCCTACAATGCGAAGGAGCAATTTGGGTCGATCAACTCATGTGAGCCGTTTGATGCAACATGGATGGCTAGAAGGGCTTCTTCCACCTCTTCTGCGCCGTCTTCTTCCTTCGCTCCGTCGAACTTCTTTCACAAATCGGTGACCCAAATTATACTACTAGTACGAACGTATTAAGTACAGTAGGAACACGAAGATATCTGAGCAGTAGTACTAGCTGCAAGAAGAACAGTAGTAAGACATAGTACTAGTACTACATGCGTACTAAAGAGTTCAAATAACGAGAAAGAACATAAACATAGTTCTGCGGGGCCTCAAAGACAACACACCCTTGAAAATAAACTAATAAGCAACTAGCCCGCTTGACCTGCGATGAGAACCCGGCATGAGCGGCGACACTGCCGCCTACTTGGAGTCCGAGTCCACGTCCTCGACTTCGTCCTCGTCCCTCTTCCTCTTCCTCTTCGCGGCCTTCTTTGCTTGAACCGGACACTTTGGGCTCGCTTCTTCATCCAACCCTTGTAGATATTTAAACAAAGGTAGGCATCCATTGCTGCGTCTGAGGATGTGATCTTCATCTAATGTCTTCGACTCCCATGCATGATGAAACTTCGTGATGAGGTTTCTTGAGTTTAGCGTATGAAGGATCAACCATGGCTAGCCGAAATTGACATTGAAGGTTGAGAGGAGGACACCAGGCTTGCCTTCTGGAGATCGAAGAGCTGGCCTACAACGAGACCTATCCGACGCAGGATGTCACTGTCGTTCTTAAAGTCTATAGTAACGAAATTCACTCTTTTGTCCTTGAGGAAGTTCTTAAAATCCTGGCACTCAACGTCGGCATGGCATATGTGGTAGACCAAGCAAACGTTATGTACACAAAGCTGGATCACGGCGGGCTTCTTCCTCTCTTCGTCCTTTAGATCCTTCTCTCGTCCCAGGACTGTGGTGTACTCAACATCTAGCCCAGCGACCCACTCATCCATTGAACTGTTGAACATGCGTAGGAAGCGAGCAAGCCATGCTTTCACTGTCTCGGATCCACGTGTGTAGATGATGATGAACTGATCGCCGGTGATGGCTCTAACCTGGTACTCAGCGGCGACCATGGAGATTTGGGAGGCCATGGATTTTGGAGGAGGGTTAGGAGAAGTTGAACTGTTGTACCCATAAAAAAAAAAGTGGGAGCGAACTAATGTGAAAGGGCCGGAGACGATCGGGAGCGAACTGTTGTAAGGTAGAAGGCGAGGGGCAGTAGAGGCGTCTTGAGCAGCGTGGGGTTCTTGGCTTGCCGGTGGATAAACGGCTGCAAGCCCCCAAAGAGTTCTCGAGAACTATCACGGGACCCAATAGATGTCATGTCTACTAGACCCGTATCGTAGGCACGGCGGTATAGCTTCTGCTGTTACGCACGCCATGCCGGCGCGTGGATGTAACTTCACTTAATTCCGTCAAATGTCGCGCCTCCCACAACCTTCGCCTCCCTCGCGCGGTCGCGCCCTTTGAGACTTCGACCGGCTATAAATGAGCAATTTTTTTGCCTTTTTTTAGACAAGAATTTTTTTTGCCTACTCCGCATGCATGATGCTCCCTGTGGTCCTTTTTACTCCCGTCAACCGTTTGCAAAGTGTTTGACCAAATTTGTACTTTTTTTGAACACCACCTTATATTAATTAACCAGCCACACCAGTACACTCATTCAATACAATATTCACCACACAGGGCGGTACGTTATTTACAAGAATACCATCTAATCTATTGTTAAAGCTATACTTAGCGATTAAGTGTGCCACCTTATTAGCCAAGCGGCTAATGTTTGACAATTGAAGATTGTTGATCAACTTCGAGATGCTCAACGCTTTCATCTTCAAGTCACGCATAGCAGACCTGTCAACGCTTTGACAGGCATCAATGAAATCACACGACCAAATTTATACTAAAAATATCAATATGTACAATACTCCCAAAACACTTAGGCGCGGTGCATTAACTTCTACCTCGTTTCTTGGTTCTTGACATATCAACCAATAGGAGATGTGGGTGTGCATGCTTTTAATGACTTGAGACTACCAAACACGACATGCAATGGTTAGTTCATTGCATGCAATGCTATTAATTAGCAAATAAACATTAAGATCTCTCGTTTTACCCTCCTCCTTGGTCATAGTGCACAATCTAAGATGACTTGCTCGCCTAGATGAAGGGAGTACTGATTATAATGAGTATAAGAACTACGTTTTATAATGAGTATAAAAATATTGATTTGACATTGTGAATGTTGGCACGTTGTGGAATAGTTTTTGAAGTCTGCATAAGTACTCAAATAGTGTCGTCGTTCTCCACAAAAAAAATGTGTTTATCAATGCATGCATGAACACTAGTTACTCTAACCCCCCTCTGTTCTTTAATTCTTTGCCACATCAGCATGTTTGCTATTCCCGTGTGCATGATACCAGCTAAGATACCACCATTATGGCCAGCCTTAATCATCGCATGCAATAATTTAGTGCACCTTGAAATATGAACATGTGTGGGGCGTGTTTGTTTTTAATGACTTGAGACTATACCTAGCCCGACATGCAAGATGACTTATTATGCACCGTTCCCCATACCTTCAGGAAGCCCGTTCATCTCCAAATCTTCTCCTCTCCATGTGTGGAAACAATATGCCTGCCAAACTCTCCTTCTCCCTCCGGCGGTCCCACCACTCCACCCCGTGTGAAAAATTCTGCATGCATGACTCTCCTCCCCTCACGCTCGTCCAATCCGTTGTGACCAGCAATATTTCCACCCCTTCGCTCCCCCGTAATTTACTCCAACAAATATGCCCACGTAGCTGTTACTTAACTACAGGTGCATTGATGGCAGCGTATGGGCCCAACAGTCTGGCCCACATGTTAGTGGCATAGCTGGACCTGCGATTAAGTCGTGCAGCTTCGATCCATATCTTACGTAGGTGTGCCATTGCTCGCTATAAATACTACGCCTCCCACGACATCGCTATCTCCTCCCCCTCACGTTCACGTTCATCGCTATATCCCCCCTCCCTCTCACCTCGACCACCATGGCATCGCCCCTCCCATGCCCTAGGAGCCCCTCGCTGCACCGTGCGGACGGTCACGCGTCGCCGTTCCATTCCTCGCCGCCACTAGTCGAGGAGGACACGCCGGTGTTCCGCTCCTCGCCGCTACGCGACGCGTCGCCGTTCCATTCCTTGCCGCCACTAGTCAAGGAGGACGCGTCGGTGTTCCGCTCCTCGCCGCGACGCGACGCGTCGCTGTTCCGTTCCTCGCCGCCACTAGTCGAGGAGGACGCGTCGGCGTTCCGCTCCTCGCCCATGACGCGCGGCCGAGGTGGATGCGTCGGCGTTCCTAATCTCGCCAAAGACGCACGCCGGAGGACGCGTCGGCTCCCTGCTACGAGGAGAATGTCGCGCCGCCTGCCGAGCCCCCCCCCCCCCAGCCTTGAGGAGCTTTGGAAAGAAATGGATGTCGCCTTGTGGGAGGCTTTGCCTCCAGCAGAGCGCGCCAAAATAGAGGCGGAGAAGAAGGCCGAGGAAGAGAAGCGCACCATGAACAAGCTGCCCGGGAGGCCTATGGTCGTGTCCGAGAGAGTCAGCAATTGGCTCTTTGGCGGAAGGCTCGTGAGAGGGCCGTGAGGGTGGCGGAGGACGCCCGTGCCGGCATACGAGTGCTGATCGGGCCCAAGCGCCTCATCTACGCTTGGCGGTATGTGGACCGGGTGCACGCTTCCAGCGAGGATGAGTACCTGTTGGCGCCGGATCACCACACCGGTGAGATCGCGCTCGCCCGCCAGCAAGCCGCCAATCAGCACCTCGTGAGTTGTGAGGCTGAGGAAGAGGCGTTGTGTCGGCGTGCTGGGAAACGGCCGTGCACCAGGGCACTCGTGGCGCGCCGCAAGTGCTCCTGCGAGCGCCGTGGCTTTTAGGAGGAATATAATTTTCTTTCGTAAGGCGATCTCATTAGTTTTGGGATGCAAATGATAAATCCTGAACGTTCAGGAATTTTTAGCGTCCTTAATTAAGTATGTAAAAGGGAAAGTTTGGAAACCTTGTGTATTAAATGACGCATTTTGCAAGTACGTGCATATAGCACAAATTTTACTATATACTATCGCACTACACGTCTCTCTCAATATATGCTTGCAGACTGTGCTACTCCCTCCGTCCAGGTCAATAAGTCATCTTCGGTTGTGCACCGTGACCAATAAGGAGGGAAGACTTATACACCTAGACAGAGGGAGTACTACTATTACTTATGTACATGCAAATGCACGTTTTAACATTACGATGCGGTTTTTGTAAAAGTAGAAAAACATCACTAGTCAAGCTTGTGAAATGATTCAATGCAAAACAAATGCAAAAATGCTCATTTGATTGTTTACTTTTAGCTTTCTTCTCTGTGGTTATTTCTCTATCATACTTTGTACGGAGTATCTCACTGGTTGGAAAGGCATGCAAATTCCCAAACCGCTTCCTACACCCTGTATCGAATTTTTTGCCTAACAGGTTGTCCCGTGCAATTGGATTCCAACTTGAGTACTACTACTAGTAGGAGTACCAGGGGCCAATTATTTTAGGCTTCTAGATTAGAAACCCCATAACTACTACCTCCGTCCTGGTTTATTGGTCCCCATTGTAATCTGTGTAAAAATTTTGGTCAAAATTTAGCACAAATTACAATGGTGAGGAATAAACCAGTTAAATCTTTGGTCAAAATTTAGCACAAATTACAATGGTGTGGAATAAACCAGGATGGAATAGTAGTTTAGAAGCCCAAATAAATGAGTGAGGCGCCTTATTGTTACTCTCCACTGTGACTAGTCTTGTGGGAAAAATTTGGGGAAGCCGCCAAAAGAACTGGTCCTAGGAGTAGTAGCTAGGGATCGAGTGTGAGAGATGAACCGGAGAAGTAAATGCAGAGAGATGAAATGCAAAAAAGACGGAGGGATGTGATGGTTGCTTGTCCGTTTATTTTACCAGGCCACTTATTACTGGGAGTGGTTGGGTTTCGTGATATGACGGCTTTACTGCCGCGCCACGAGCGGGGTGAGAGGTGAGACTCCCGTGCAGCGCCGCCCTCTACACTAGTACAACTACTCCCTCCATCCATTTTTACAGGGCCTAACTTTTCAATCTCTCGTACCAAGGCATGTCCGCAAAAAGAGGAACTGATTTTGGGACTAGTATCTGGATCGCATGTAATCTTGCATGCAGCCTCCTTTGAATGCCTAGCCACTGGCCTCCCTTCCTTTAATCCCTCGCATGCAAATTACTCTCCTCCCTTTTCTACATGCATGCCCAACCATAATTCCTCAAATCATGCATGCCTTGGCTGAAATATAGAGCTCGCTCCTCCTTTGAAAATATGGTGGTGCTATCCATGCATGCAAATCAATGCGACGGCCAGAGCATTTTCGTGATGAAGGGACCACTCACGACTTGCAAGAGAAAATTAAGATGGAGATTCCTCGGTTAGTTCATTTGGATAGGTTTGTTCGGATATTATTTCATCTCTAGAGCTCACAAACATCCGGGTGAAATAGATAAAAAGTATCTTTTGCAAACAAAAGCGTTCAACTGTTCAACCTGCATCCAAAACTTGTGAAGAAATAACTCTTATTGTGCTTTGCAGGAAATGATCTTCAAGAATTAGTTTTTGAGTATCCATTGTTATACATGTTGTCTACGGATGACATGGCACTTTCTTATAGCCAACAGTTGGCTATACTATTTAAGTATTAACCATGCCCTTATACACCTAGACGGAGGGATTAAATCAAGATGACTTGGAAGGGGCAGAGGATATGTAAGAAATGGTTCATCATAAGTCTTTCACGATCTTGTAGTAAAAATTCATACATGGAAGATTCTAGACTAAACCATAAATGGATACACTTTTATTCATGCGCGATACTCCAATAGAGCAAGATCATGCATGGAAGTCTCCACATGCTTAGACAGCGGATTACATTGAGCGAAGACTAATGATCAACATTTAACTTGATAATGCAGATGTCCAGGTGAACCTCCTTGGAGTCCCCGTGCACATCGTTGGGATTCAAATAACACCGTGCCCTTTCCATGTCCACATCGGCGAGAAAGTCCCAGCTCAGCAGAGTCCAAGTATGCTTGGTGTAGCCAGTGTCACCGCCCACGTACCTCCGAGGGGTAGTAATAGTGAGCACGCACCCGTACATCAGCCTCGTGTCAGCGTCAGCGTCAGCGGCGTCGACCCTGACGCACACTATAGAGATGTGGCGGCGGCCTGCGCGGGCCTAGCTGGTGGCGACAATCAAGAGGAAGACGATGTCGTCCTCCTCCGAGACTAGCAGGCGGCGCTGATCCTCCAGTGACTCCGGCATGGTGAACGGGTAGCACGTCTCGTACTTGATGTTCTTCGCCAAGGGCCAGTAGTGATTGCCGCACGCCTGCGTCAGGTAATGCACGATGTCCGCGGCGAGCCCCAAAACGGCACCGGGCACTCATGCGATGAAGCGAAGGGCTCCTTGGAGGCATCGACCCGAGCCATCCATGAAATGGGAGTGGCTGTAGAGGACGTTCCGCCCGATTGAATATATGAGCAATTTACTATGAGTTTTACTACAAAATAAATCATGACGGCTATAACAGAGATTAAACTAATCATGCGGACTAGCATAGTAGATGAACAGATCGAATCTAGGACATAGACTAGAAACATGAATTCTACCACGATTTCAAACAGGAAGGACGGAAACACATACGGTGCTACGGGAGCAGCACCATTGGCGTTGAGGTTGTCGCCCATGTCGTTGAGGAAGAGGTTGCCGAAGTCGGGGAAGAAGTCGTCGTCGGTGAAGTCGTCGCTGCTAGCGATCGCAGTGCGCTCCCCAAATTTCAACGGCGCTTTGCCGAATGGAGCCTTGAGGAGGGAGTGGCTATAGGGGACATTGTGGCTGCCGAATGGAGCGCAAGAGTAGCCTGAAAGCGAGATGGTGCTCCTCCTAGTCTCTATTCTTATCTCTATCTCTACTACTCTTCTTTGTTTTTATAATATCTTGGTTGTAGTTGTCAAATCGAATAATCTTTGCACCGTCCACTGCACGCCCGGCTGAACACGCCTCCTCGCCTCCATCAAACCCTCCGTTAAACCCGCATGCAAACCGAGAAACCTACTCCGGCCCGCGAGAGGAAATTTGCCGGTTGCCATTGGAGAATAATAGAGTCACGTCCAATACATTTGAGTTAATTGCGTGTATGATTCTCCCTCTATAAAAAGTTAATGGCATCCTTAATCTTGTATTCTAAGTACTCTGTGGGTTCTACTATCAGTACAGTGTACATGACTTGCGGTGGCTCTGATGTACTTATTCTCGGGAGTGGTTGGGTTTTTGTGATATGACGGCTTTCTTTGCCGCGCCACGAGCGGGGTGAGAGGTGAGACTCCCGTGCAGCACCGCCCTCTACACTTGTACTACATCGGTCGTGGTTCCCCATTGAATTTGACTGACGATTTAACTGACAAAATGTTAGTGCATGTCAACAAAAACTATATCGTTGGATTCGTATTTGAACATAGTTTTGAATGATATAATTTTAGGTGACATGAATCAGCATTTATCGTACTATATATAATGTTAGTTCAATTTTTGGTCGTACTAATCTATAGTAGTAAGGTGCCTATGAGTTGCATCGAAGAGTGAAATGCATTGATCGGGGAGTTGTTTATTTTGACAAAGGATGTGGGGGTCATCTCATGTGTAACTGTCGATGGAAACGACACCTATGCGATCACAAGAATCCCTACTATGGTTAGCGGGGTGTGGGGTTGAGAGAAGAGCGGATCAAACAGATAGCACGCGGTTCGTTTATCCAGGTTCGGGCCGCGAGGATGCGTAAATCCCTACTCCTGCTTTGGTGGATGTATATTTGTGTTCTTGAACTAGCTATGGGGCGTGAGGAGCTCCAAAAAGCCGAATCCCTCTCCAGGTCGCCTCAGGCCTCCTTTTATAGGGAAAAGGGGTTGCCACAGTGGCACACAGGAGGTGGAAAGGGCACAGTAGGTTATCCCTCGCATTACATGACAAGGCGCATTTAATGCGTCTGCTTAGGTGTCCTCTTGCTTTATCGGGGACGGGGGCGAAGTCCATCTTGTCCGTTGCCGCTCCTCCTCATGTTGACACGCGCCCTGGCCAACGGTGTGTGTGATGCCATGAGGCAGGCAGGTAGCTGTGGTGGCGCGGTGGTGGGGTCTTCACGAAGATCTGCATGCCGCCACGCAAGTGCCTGCCCAGTTGGTTGGGTCGGCAGCTGCATGTGAACGGCGGTGGAGACTTGGTCGGCGCAGGCCAGGCGGTGGCCCTGTAGATGTCCTCGGCAAGGGCCTTGCCGGGGCCCCGGCAAGGGTCTTGCCGCGGCACCCGCTGTCGTCCCCGGCAAGGCACTTGCGAGGGGTCTCGTGGTTTTCCTTGGCTGGGATCTCGCCAAGGGTCGTCGTCTTCTAGTGCTCATCTAATCTTGAATGTTTCTTCACAAAGATCTGCATGCCACCACGGAGGTGTCTCCCTGGCCCTTTCTCCAACATAGTGGACCATGGTGGGGGCCGTGGACTCAAGGGTGACTCGCTCCGTAGGCGTGGAGCGAGCTGTCGCGGCAAGGGTCTTGCCGGGGTTGCTAAGACTGACCCCGGCAAGGATCTTGCCGGGGGGGAGTCCGCTTTGTCCCTTTGCTCTTTGTGGTCTTGGTCTTGGCGTCGTTCCAGCTACCTTGGGCTTCGGTCTTACCCTGGCTCACCTCCCTTGCCCTGCTTGGTGTGGTCGCGGGCGTGGCTCTGACTGCCCGTGCACAGTCATAGGGGTACAAAAAGTGTACCCCTCTTTTTGTACACCGACAGGAGCCCCCGAGCCTGGGCCACACATAAGCGCAACGCATTGTTGGGCTAGGCCCAGAATGGTGCGCGGGCAGGCGGGGCGGTTTTCACCGCGGTAAGATTTTTCGCGTGCTGCGCTTCCCACGACCTGCACGCACGACGCGGCGTGGAGGGGTGTGCGCGACGTGGGCGGCATGCGTGAGGTTGGTTTCCGCACGCATGTGTCACGTCGTAGTAAAGAGGCGGCTCGCGCCTTCCCCGTAAACGGAGGGAGGCGTGGAGGCGCGGCCCATTTACTGAATGGGGCCGAGGCGCGGTCCTCAAGGCATCCACTTCCCATGATCACGGGGTGGGGAGAGGTCGCCTCACCCGTCCCTCGCTTCTGACGTCGCCACGCTGCGTCTCCCATGCGCTTGGGATGGCAAGCAGTGGAGGCGGGAACCGGGCCGTCGCTGGTTGGGGCAGCGGGTCGGTCTGGTTCCCTGCGCCTCCCGTGTCTTGATTGGCTGAGCAGGGCGGCCTAGCCCCAACCCCATTCCTTTATAAAGAGCGGGAAGGGGGGATGGCATCCCACATTCTTCCATCTTCTTCTTCCTTCTGCTTCTGCTCCTTTCTTCCATTCGTCATGGAGAAAGGAAATCCCGGTCCTTCGACGGTGGCGGCGAGGGTGGCCGCTCGACAACGCGTCCCTCCGCCTCCCGCGCCCGTGGCGGCAGAGCCGGCCACGAGGGGAAGGGGGAGGGGGCGAGGCCGTGAGCGAGGCTGGGGCAGAGGCCGCAGCGCTCGAGGAAGAGGAGGACGGGGTGGCGCGGGCCTCGCCCCCGCCAGCAGCCCCTCCTCCGATGGAGGGCCACGTTGGGGACGACCCCTGCGAGTTCTTCGCTAGGCTGCGCGGGCCGCCGCGCCGTCGCCTTCGCCTCCCGACTCCATTCGCGCGGGAGATGGAGCTAGACCCGCCGCAGTCGTTGCGGCTGCACATGAGGGGCTGCAGGATCAGTGGCACGCGGGTCCGCGTCAAATTCCCTGCTCCTCACGTGATGTATCTCCGTCGGTGATGGAAAACGTTTGCTCGTATCCACAGCTTGACGGATGGGCTCACTCTCCACTTTAAGCTGATGGAGGGTGGCCTCCTCTCCGTCAAGGTCTTGGGCGCCGGGACTAAGCGCAAAATGCTGCGTGGAGAGCTCTTCGATGGCGAAGATTCCTCCTCGGCGAGAGTTCGAGGAGGACAGCGGCAATGACGGCGACGAGGTGGTAGGCGGCAGGATGGCGGGTCCGACTAGGCGTCGGCGCCGCTCCGGCGGCACCGGCGACCCCATCATCCGTTGCCGACTCCTTGAACTTCTCGGGTCGTCTCCTTGGGCGGTATTGGCATTGGGAGGCTGCAGAAGAGGAAGAGGCGGGCGGCAAAAGGGCGTCAAGTCGAATCTGCCAGCACCGACGCCTTGACAGCGTCTGATGTCATGCCGCCTCGTCTTGAGCTCGCTTCGGCGCCGCCATCGGCATCCAGCCCTTGGGCGGCCACCAAGATGTTCTCTTGGTGTCTTCTGCCACTCGTAGCTCGCCTAGGCGCCCCTTTTGCCCTTCTCGCCTCCTTGACCTGCCTCCTGAGGAGAGGGACAAGAGAGGGATTACAGGCACCTTACCTCTTTTTAGTTTGTAAGCCTTCGGGCCTTTGTTGAATTTAAAACTTGTAATCCCCTTGTTCATGTTTTTCATTCCCTACGGACTGTACTTGAGCGGGATGTTCTTTAATGAAAAAGGGATGTTTGCCGTGTTATTTGTTTGCGGGTGGAACCCACGACAAGGAATAAATCATGTATATCTCTAAGATAAACATTTTCTCGCCCGGCAACAGGCCTTGCCGTCCCCCCACTTCGCTCGACCTTTCTCACGCCTTTGGCGGAGGCAGGGATGAAGTGGGTTTAGGCTCCTTGTTTCACCCTTTCGTTGCCGCGACTACGACCGAACTCGGTCCTAGGAACGAGCCCTAGGGCCTAGAGTTAGGGGAGCACGGTAGCCTAAGGATAAAACGAGGTTTCACATACCTCAGTCCATAAGGGAATACATGATAAGGGATGGAAAACTTATCTGAATCTGCAGCCCCCGGCAACCTCGGTTTGCCGTGGGTGGGACTTTGCTCTTGCAGTCCCCGGTAACACTGGCTTGCCAGGGACCGGATGCTGGTCTGCCCCTTTTTCTTCCCAAGCGGCTCGGCAAGGATATTCGTGTGTCCTGCGAACCAAAGAAGACAAAGAGGGACAAAGAGACGCACACTCGACCTCTAAGCTAGGGGTTAGCCGCTGCTAAGCACTATCAACCCTAACCAAGGACGAGACTCGATCTAGCATGCATGCTATAACTTAGGGCGCCATCGCTTCATTATTTATGCTTAGGGTCTGCGCCTGGCTTTGTACAAAGGGTTGCATGCCTTGCCGGCAAGGCTTGTACAAAAGGTGGCTTGCCGGGGGGGGCCCAGCAAACTGCGCCTTATGGGTAAAACTTGCGAAGATGCTCAATGTTCCAGGAATTGCTCACTAGAATGGCATCTTCGGTCTCTAGGCGGACTGCGCCGGGCCTGGTGACCCGTATTACCCGATAAGGGCCTTCCCACTTTGGCGTCAACTTGTTGGTATTCTTGTCCGATTTAACGCGCCGAAGAACAAGGTCGCCTTCCTTAAAGCTTCGGGCATGGACCTTGCGGCTATCGTAGCGACGCAAGGCTTCTTTGGTAACATGCTGCTCTCACCGCCCAAAGGCGATCTTCCTCAAGGAGCGTTATATCATCTTGCCGCAGTCGCTCTTGCTCAAGCTCATCATAAGCGAGCACTCGAGGTGACCCGTATATGAGTTCTGTGGGGAGAACTGCTTCTGCCCCGTATACCAGGGCAAAGGGTGTCTGGCCGGTGGCTCGATTTGGTGTCGTTCTGATTGACCAAAGAACCGTCGGCAACTCGTCAATCCAGCGCCTTCCACTCTTGTGCAGCCTGTCAAAGGTCTTTGTCCTCAGGCCTCGCAGCACTTCAGCGTTTGCCCTCTCAGCTTGACCATTGCTTCGTGGGTGAGCAACGGAAGCGAAACAGACTTTGCTGCCGAGGTCTTGGATGTATTGCATGAAGGTGCGGCTTGTGAACTATGTGCCGTTGTCGGTGATGACCCTGTTGGGTACACCAAAACAGCATACTAGCCCCTTGAGGAACTTGACGGCTGACTGGGCTGTAACTTTCCTCACTGCTTCCACCTCTGGCCACTTTGTGAACTTGTCGATTGTGACGTAGTACTCAAAGCCCCCAACAGCGTGGGGGAAGGGGCCCAGTATGTCGAGCCCCCAGACCGAGAAGGGCCAGGAGAGAGGAATGGTTTGAAGGGCTTGAGCTGGCTGATGAAGCTTCTTTGAATGGAACCGACATGCTTCACACTTGGTGACTAGCTTCGTCGCATCCTGAAGGGCAGTGGGCCAGAAGAAGCCCTGCCGAAATGCCTTGCCGGCAAGGGCTCTCGACCCTATGTGGGATCCACATATGCCTCCATGTATCTCTGCCAACAGCCCCAGTCCTTCCTCTCGAGGGATACACTTCAATTTCACACCGTTCGACCTTTTCCTGTATAGGACGTCATCGACGAACTGATACATAGCAGACCGGTGGGCTACTTTTTCCGCTTCTTCCTGCTCCTCAGGAAGTTCCCCTATTTGGAGGAATCAGACGGTAGGCTGCAGCCATGCCGGAGCCTGAGGCTCGACAGTGAGGACCAAAGGCATTTCTTCCATCATAAGGGCGGTCGTCTCTACGGTAAGAGCTTGACGCTCTGCCGGAGCTGATCGCCCTACGATGGGCTCAGCATCTCTGGCAACATCTTTGCCGACGGCTCCGGGGAGCTCGGCGGGAAAGTACTTGCCGGGCCCTGATTTCCTTCTCTTGCTTTGCTCTGCTGATGGATCAACGGATGGCTGAGTTAGCTGAAGCACAAAGGTACCTGGTTCCACAGGCAGCTTCAGGGCAGCGCGTTTTGACAGGTAATCGGCGATGTCGTTCTCCGCTCGAGGAACGTGCTCTGCCTGTATACCGTCAAAGCGCTCTTCCAGCTTTCTCACTTCATCTACGTATGCCTTCATCAACGGGCTCTGGTAGTCTTTGTTGACTTGCTTGACGACAAGTTGCGAGTCGCCCCTGACGATGAGTCTCTTGATTCTGAGGTCAACCGCGATCCTGAGACCAGCAAGCTGCCTTCATACTTGGCAGTATTGTTTGTCGACGCCTCCATGGGGAAGTGCATCTGGACCACATACTTGAGGTGCTCTCTAGTGGGCGCGACAAGCAGTACGCCAGCCCCGGTGCCCTGTAAGGAGAAAGCTCCATCAAAGTACATGACCCAGTTGCAACTTGCCTCCTTGCCGGGGAGGACAGTCTCCTGAGCTTCTTCATCAGGCGTCGCGGTCCATTCTGCAATGAACTCCGCCAGGACTCGACTTTGGATCGTCGAGGTACTCTCAAATTTGAGGCCAAAGCTGGACAGCTCCAGTGCCCACTCTACGATCCTTCCAGTCGCGTCTGGATTGTGCAATATCCGTTGTAGAGGGAGGCGAGTGACGACAGTGATTTCGTGCGCCTGGGAGTAGTGATGCAGCTTCCTCAAGGCATAAGAAGGCCAAAGAGTAGTTTCTGCACACCGGAGTACCTTGATCTAGCCCCCTGCAGGAGGGAGCTAACAAAGTAGACCGGGTGCTGCATCATTTTCCTCCTCGGCAGCACTCCAACTGGCTGCGTCGTCTCTACACCAATGGCATCAGGCTCTGTTGCTGCTATCACCTCATCGTCGACTTCTCTCTGCGCCACTAGTGCGGCGCTGACCACCTGGTTCGTTGCCGCCAAGTACAGCAGCAACGGTTCCTGTGGTTTAGGCGCAACTAGTACTGGCGTAGAGGAGAGATACCTCTTCAAATCTTGTAATGCCGCTTCGGCTTCTCGTGTCCACTCCATCAGGCTCGCCTTTTTCAAAATCCTAAAAAAGGGGAGGGCGCGCTCGGCGGACTTGGAGATGAACCTGCTCATGGCGGCAACGCAACCAGCAAGCTGACGCACATCCTTGACCTGTTTGGGCGCCTCAATCTGCTCTATAGCCTTGATCTTGTCCGGATTGGCCTCTATCCCATGCTGCGACACAAAGAACCCGAGAAGCTTGCCGGACGGAACGCCAAAGACGCACTTCTCAGGGTTCAACTTGAGGTTGTTCTTGCGTAGGTTTGCAAATGTCTCTTGTAAATCCAGTATGAGGGTCCCCCTATTCTTGGTTTTGACCACTATATCATCCATATAGGCTTCCATATTTCTATGCAGCCGGGGTTCAAAACCAATCTGGACCGCCCTTGCAAATGTTGAGCCAGCACTCTTCAACCCGAAAGGCATCCGTATGAAACAATACGTACCACATGGGGTGATGAACGTTGTCTTCTCTTTGTCTTCTCTCGTCATGAAGATCTTGTGGTAACCGGAGTAGGCGTCGAGGAATGACAACAAGTCACACCCAGCCGTGTAGTCAACAATCTGGTCGATGCACGGCAATGGGAAATGGTCCTTGGGACAAGCCTTATTGATATCTGTGTAATCAATACACAACCTCCACTTCCCATTCGCCTATGCGCTACTGCTGGATTGGCCAACCACGTTGGATGGAGCACTCCTCTTACCAAACCCGCCGCTTCCAGTTTCCGGATCTCCTCTGTAATGAACTCTTGCCGTTCCAAAGCTTGCTTTCTGACCTTCTGCTTGACGGGCCGCGCATGAGGATAGACAGCAAGGTGGTGCTCAATCACCTCCCTGGAACGCCGGGGATATCGGATGCTTGCCATGCAAATACATCGACATTTGCCCGCAGGAAGGTGACGAGCGCGTCTTCCTATTTGTCGTCAAGGGCGGAGCTTATGGTGAAAGCTCCTCCCATGTCGTCCTCCTTGGCGGATACCTTCTTGGTCTCCGGCGGCGTGGCCCTGGATTTCTTGCTCCTACCGGTGGAGCTCTCTGGCACGTCCTCGACGGGAGCACTACACTCCGAAGAGGTCCGCTTGCCGGAGTGGGTGTCCGAGGTCTCACCGATCTTCTTCTTCTTCCTTCCCGGGGCTCCAGTGGCAGGAGCAACTGCCTTAGCGGCAACGGCTGCTGCAACTGCTTCTTGGTAGAGTTGGTCAGCGCAATCAGCGCATCCTTCTTGTCAGAGGGGGCGGTGATGATCGTTACAGGCCCTGGCATCTTCAGGGTGTTGTAGGCGTAGTGTGATGCTGCCATGAACTTGGCGGTATTTGGTGACCAAGGATCCCATTGTAGGGCAAGGGGATCTTGGCAACATAGAACACGATCCTTTCCGTCCTGTAGTTCAGATCACTCCTGAAGGTCACAGGCAGCGTGACCTTCCCCTTTGGTTGACTCCTTCCTGGGTTGATCCCCTGGAACGTGCCCGTTTCTTCGAGGTCTTCGTCGGGAATCTGCAGCTTCTTGATCACGGCAGGCGAGATTAAGTTCAGACCGGCCCCGCCATCGACTAGCATCTTCGTCACCTTGAGGTTGCGTATTGTCGACGAAACCAACAACGGCAAGCACCCGACCGCGGTAATGCGATCAGGGTGATCCTCAATGTCAAAAATGATAGGTGCACTGGACCACTTCAGCGGCTTTTGGGCACCAAACGACGGCTCTGCTGCTGTAATCTCACACGCCTACCGTTTAAGCTGGCGGTGAGAGGTATCTGAAGATCTTGCCGCCATCGGCGCTTACATGGCCTCTGTAGCTTCAAACTCTTGGTCACGGACTCGTGCGTCCTCTTCGTGATCATCGCCCTTCCTGCTTCTTAGCCGGCGGCCCCGGCGGGACCTCTCTTGCTATTTATCCTTACCGCGACGGCCTGCCTGGCCGTCATGCTTCTTGCCAGACCCCTTAGCACCGTCCTGGCCCTTCTCCTTGTCCCGCCTCTCATATTCAGCTTTTTGCTTCTCAGCAAGCAGCTCAACTTGTCGGCAGTTCTGGAGGTCATGGCCTTTGGTGCGATGGATCTTGCAGTATTGCTTTTCGGAGTTCCCTGGCTTCTCGGCAGCCGCCAAGGCCCAGCAGGCGACACATCCGGCAATTTCCTTGCCGGGGTCATCCGCCTTGGTTTTCTTGGCGGAGCCGGCGTCATCAGATTCCTCGACGGCAAGCACAACTTTACCCTTGCGCTTCCTATTGCGGCGCCGACCTTTCTTTGCCGGGGCGGCAATATCCTTGTCTGAAGAGTCGGTTTCCACGCCGGCATCTTCGCCGGGGTATTTCCTTCCCTCTTCAGCCCGGGCACATCTGTCGGCAAGAACGTAGAGTTCCGCCACATCCTTCACCTTGTTCATTGCCAACTCTTCGCGCATCTTGCGGTTGCGCACGTTCTGATGGAACGAACTGATGATTGCGGCAGGATGAACATGAGGGATATTGTATTGTACACGGCTGAATCTCTGTATGTACTTGCGCAGACTCTCGCCTCCCTTCTGGGGGATGACGTGCAGGTCGCTCGCTTGGCCATGGGCTTGGTGGCCTCCAGTGAAGGTGCCAACAAACTCATGGCACAAATCCGACCAAGAGGAAATAGAGTCTACCAGCAAGTGCATCAACCATGACATGGCGTTGGGTTTAAGAGCCAATGGAAAGTAATTCGCAACCACCTTATCGTCGCGGGCTCCGGCAGCTTGCATCACGATGGTGTAGATGCTGAGGAACTCCGGCCAATTGGGTCTTGCCGTTGTACTTCTCGCCAACGTCAGGTTTGAAAGTGCGGTGAGTGGGCCACTGGAACTGCCGTAGCTCACGGGTAAAAGCCGGACAACCTACCTCGTAAGGTAGACCTCCAGGGCTCTTCGGTGCTGGGTGGTTCACAACAGGCTCTGCTCGCCTGTCTGACTGGTGGCGCGCTCCGCGCCGGCGCTTGATGGTAGTTCGAGCGTCTTCATGGGCTCGCTCCCGAAGAACTTGACACTGGTCACAGTGGGTCCGTGGGTCGGACGACGCTATGGAGATGTTGTCACCCGTAACGTCGCGGCGAGTCGACAGCCGCGGTACCGGGCGAGGAGGGGGCGAATGCACCGTGGCCGCGGCGCCGCCGGTGCGTGGAACTCCATCAGAGCGTCGACCCGGGGGCCCCGCTGGACTTGGTTCGTCCTAGTTGGCAACGGCAACAAGGCTTCGGATGGTAGATGTCCATTCGTCGAGTTTCCCCGTAGCGGGAGGAAAGTCGAGGAGCAACTGCGCGCGCGCCAAGGCCTCTGCTGGCGTCAGCGGTAGTGAAACCTGCATGGACCGCGGTGCGCTATGACTTCTAACCATGTTAGAAGGAGCTCTATCACGGTCCCGATCGCATGCGCCGTTTCGCTGTGCCGGCGGCGGGCAGGTCTGCGTCCGGGAGTGGTGCTCGGGCTCTTCCATGATGGCGTCCGGGATCTTCGGTAGCGATGGCGCCCGTTAAATCACGCAGCAACGGAGGAAAGTGCGCCGTGGGCGCGGTAGAGGTCTTGAGGCCAGCGCGCCGCCTCTGGAGAGGCCTTCCGCCGCTGCGGAGGCACAGCTCCATTTTTAGATTTGGCGACGTGCGGCTCATTGCCAAGCACGCGAACGTCGCCGTCTCCCAAGCTCCGGCTGCCGAGGTGGTGTTGGTGCTCGCGAGCTGCGCCCCGGGTCCTCTCCGCGACCGGTCCGCTGCTCGCCCGTGTCGGGACGGGCCGTCCGACTCCCGACGGGCCGACTGTCACCGTTGTCTTCTTCTTGGGCGCCATGGCGATGAAGAAGCGCTGAACTAACTGCTAAAGCCGATTCTCACAACTGCAACCCCCTACCTGGCGCGACAAAGATGTCGGTGGAAACGACACCTATGGGATCACAAGAATCCCTACTACGGTTAGCGGGGTGCGGGGTTGAGACAAGAGCGGATCAAACAGATAGCACGCGGTTCGTTTATCCAGGTTCAGGCCACGAGGATGCGTAAAACCCTACTCCTGCTTTGGTGGATGTATATTTGTGTTCTTGAACTAGCTATGGGGCGTGAGGATCTCCAAAAAGCCGAATCCCTCTCCTGGTCGCCTCGGGCCTCCTTTTATAGGGAAAAGGGGTTGCCACAGTGGCACACAGGAGGTGGAGAGGGCAGAGTGTTGCGAGGTTATCCCTCGCATTACATGACAAGGCGCATTTAATGCGTCTGCTTAGGTGTCCTCTTGCTTTATCGGGGACAGGGGCGAAGTCCGTCCCGTCCATCGCCGCTCCTCCTCGTGTTGACATGCGCCCTGGCCAGCGGTTTGTGCGATGCCATGTGGCGGCGAGCAGGCTGTGGTGGCGCGGTGGTGGGGTCTTCACGAAGATCTGCATGCATGCCACGCAGTGCCTGCCTTGATTGGTTGGGTCGGCAGCTGCATGTGAACGACGGTGGAGACTTGGTCGGCGCAGGCCTGGTGGTGGCCCTGTAGATGTCCTCGGCAAGGGCCTTGCCGGGGCCCCGACAAGGGTCTTGCCACGGCACCTGCTGTCGTCCCCGGCAAGGCGCTTGCCGGGGGTCTCGTGGTTTTCCTTGGCTGGGATCTCGCCAAGGGTCGTCGTCTTCTAGTGCTCATCTGATCTTGAATGTTTCTTCACAAAGATCTGCATGCCACCACGGAGGTGTCTCCCGGGCCTTTGCTCCAACATAGTGGACCATGGTGGGGGCCGTGGACTCAAGGGTGACTCGCTCCGTAGGCGTGGGGCAAGTTGCCGCGGCAAGGGTCTTGTCGAGGCTACTAAGACAGACCCCGGCAAGGATCTTGCCGGGGGGAGTCCGCTTCGTCCGTTTGCTCTTTGTGGTCTTGGTCTTGGCGTCGTTCCAGCTACCTTGGGCTTCGGTCTTACCCTGGCTCACCTCCCTTGCCACCTTGGTGTGGTGTGGGCGTGGCTCTGGCCCCTTACTGACAATCATAGGGGTACAAAAAGTGTACCCCTCTTTTTGTACACCGATAGTAATAGGTATCGATAGGTTTCTTCGGATATTATTTCATCTCTAGAGCTCAGAAACATCCGGGTGAAATAGATAAAATGGTATCTTTTGCAAACAAAAGCGTTCAACTGTTCAACCTGCATCCAAAACTTGTGAAGAAATAACACTTATTGTGCTTTGCAAGAAATGATCTTTAAGAATTAGTTTTTGAGTATCGATTGTTATACATGTTGGCTCACAGATGACATGGCACTTTCTTATAGTCAACGATTGGCTATAGTATTAAGTAATATTAACCATGCCCTTATACACCTAGGCGGAGGGATTAAATCAGGATGACTTGCAAGCGGGCGGAGGAGATGTAAGAAATGGTTCATCGTAAGTCTTTCACCGATCTTGTAGTAAAAATCATACATGGAAGATTCTAGACTAAACCATAAATGGATACACTTTTATTCATGCGCGATACTCCAATAGAGCAAGATCCTACATGGAAGTCTCCACATGCTTAGACAACGGATTACATTGAGCAAAGACTAATGATCAACATTTAACTTGATAATTCGTATGTCCAGGTGAACCTCCTTGGAGTCCCCGTGCATCGCGTGGGCGGGTAAAGGATGCCATGGGTTTTCCAAGTCCACATTGGCGGGATAGTCCCAACTCCCCAGAGTCCAAGTCAGTTCGATGAGGCCGGTGTCGCCGCCCACGCGACGCCGAGGGGTAGTAACACTGACCACGCACCCGTACATCGGCCTCGTGTTAGTGTCAGCGTCAGTGGCGTCGCCCCTAACGCATATTACAGAGATGGGGTGGCGGCCTGCGCGGGCCTCGCCGGTGCCCACGGTCAAGAGGAAGACGCTGCCGTCCTCCTCCGAGACTAGCAGGCGGCGGTGATCCTCCAGCGACTCTGGCATGGTGAACGGGTAGCACGTCTCGTACTTGATGTTCTGCGCCAAGGGCCAGCAGTGACCGCTGCACGCATCCGTGAGGTGATGCACCATGTCCGCCCGCGAGCCACAAAATGGCATCGGGCACTCATAGCAGTGGACGAAGGGCCTATTATCAGGTTTTTGGATTGTTGGAAATATGAGCAAATTACTATGATATTTAATCTGAATAAATAGGAAATAGATCATGACAGCATTGACAGAGATTAAACTAATCATGTGAACTAGCATAGCATATGAACAAATCACATACTAGAAACATGAATTCTACCATGATCTCGAACAGAAGGATAGAATCACATACGGTCTGTGGAGCAGCGGCAGCACTTGGCGTTGTATTTGTTGCCCATGTCGTCGAGGATGAGGTTGCCGAGGTCGGGGAAGAAGTCGTCGTTCGCAAAGTCATCGCTGCCAGCAGTCGCGCGAGTGCGCTCCCCAAAAACCTGATCGCCCCTCTCCCGTACAGGATCACGAGAGGCGGGGTTGCGGAGGCCTGCTGTCCCTTCTCCCGGTGCACACCAAAAGGAGGGATGGAGAAGACTTGCTTGGCGGCGCAATGATCTGGAACGGTGGTGAGAAACTATATAGTGCGGGCCGGGTAGGTCGCGGGAGTATAGCTCTGTCCTCGGCTCGGCTTAATCCCGCAACCAGCAGTGGCGTCGTGACGAGGCGTGGCGTGGCGAGGCGAGCGAGGAGGAGGAGCGCGCATGTAGGTATCCTCTTCTCATGCTCATACAAGTGGTAGAAGAGCTCACCTTATAAAGGCCTACTAGCAAAATTCCAACATTGACCAGGCCGTCCATGAAACGGGAGTGGCTGTAGGGGACGTTGCATGATTGAATATATGAGCAAGTTACTACGAGATTTAATCGAATAAGCACAAAATAAATCATGGCGGCTATAACAGAGATGAAACTAATCATGTGGACTAGCATAGTAGTAGGATATGAGTAGAAACATGAATTCTACCACGATTTCAAACAGGAAGGATGAAACACGTGCGGTGCAGCAGGGAGCAGCACCGTTGGCGTTGAGGTTGTCGCCATGTCCAAACACCACGTGAACCACGGTATTTGAGCATGGTTCGTGAGTCGTTCCACGCTCGGGCATTGAAGTTTGTAACTATTTTAGATTAGAATATACTACTCCTCCGGTGCTAGTAGTAGAGCGAGTCCTACTCTACTACTCTACTCAAGCAAGTTAGGGCATAGCACGGTAGGGAGTACCCGATCTTTGTGATCACTCAAGCAAATTATGCAGCATCGACATGACCTGCGGCTCTTTGGTATGTGTCTCGTAAGTCAAGCGGCGTGTTGTAGTCATCATCACCTGTCCACTTCCCGTAGCACATATTCGCTTCTCCATCTTTGTCCGCACATAATCTCGTCCAATCTTCCATCCCCGCTAAGGTGCCTTCCCCCTCGTCCGAAACCCAAGCACTAACAATGGCAGAACCGAGCAGCGTCCGCCGAAAGAGTGGCTGGAATTCGCTCCCCACTGAGGTAATCAAGCTCATTGTTTCGCGTGTGGACAATCTCAGTACCATGCCGCTCGCTACGTGCTCGTCGGGGTTGTACCGTTTACTCAAAGCCCTCAGGCCGAAGCTTTTTTAGCCAGCGCCTTGCTTGCTGATGCCGCCTGATCTTCAGAAACAGCGTGTCACGCAGCATAACGATCGTAGGGTGGCGAGCATCAACCCCCTTGACTGCGATCCGATCCCCGTCAGCCTCAACTACATTAACGGTATGTACTGGGTCGGCATGAACACGTCTTGGATGGTGCTTGTCGACGGTCGCGGCAGCTGGATGCTCGTGGAGGTCTACATCCGGCGATTGATCCCCCTTCCTTCGATTAACACTGCCTTTGCTTTGTACGGTGACCCCGAGAATACTCTGAATCTTCGGTAGCCAACATGATACCAAGTTTGATTTGCTCAAGGTTGTAATCTGCCAAGTGCCCACAAGATCTCACAATTATAAAGACTTCAAGCTAATTGCGTTCTTCAACAGCGGTCTCGCCTATCTCGAGAGGTCAACTGCGGTAAGTGGATAAATCTGCCGCGTCCATCGCAGGATCATACATCCTCCATGGTTCTCTGATGCCATTGAACACAAGGGCTTCATTTCTGTTGTCGACTCCTTCTATGGCTGGGCGTATTGCTGGCCTACTCCGATCATCGCTACAAACGGCTGTTACTGGCGGTATGTTACTTTCCTATGATATCATGATGGCTTGCTTATATTCTTGTCAACATTTGCTGAAAAAATATTCATGCTCATAACATGCTGTTCTTAAGATTAACTAAACCAAGAGCCCTTTTTTATTTGACTCCAACTTGATATGATGTTGTAGGCCGCCTGGTGTCACTACCCTTCCTAATCCCAGAACCTTTCAAAGAAAAGCGGCATGGCAGTTGCAGGTGGTTCATGGCTCGATCAGACAATGGCGAAAGATTGATGATCGTTCACACATACCGGACGTGTTGTTTCGCGGAATACAATCACAGTCACTGCAAGGTCTTTGAGCAGGATCCCAGCTTCTCTGGACCTTCAGGAATTTTTGACTGGAGGCTGGTAAGTACCCTTGGTACACGCTCTCTGTTTGTCAGACTGATTTATCCGATTAACCAGGAGATAACCGACGGCAAGGATCAGGATGGCAGCGCGGTTTCGTTCATCAGGCAAAACTGTGTGTACAGCGTGTACCATGCGTCTCTGCATGCACCATACCCTGATATGTGCCGCCACGCTCTGCAGCCCAAAGTAGGAGAGAGGGTCGCAAGTATCAGACTTCGACCTGTTGGCTGGAGTTTCCCATCGAGGCACCCATCTGGTTCAAGCCGTCGACCAATCTCCACGACTTAATAAATAGTAACGTCTAAGCGGGCAGTTAGTTAGATGCGTACACTTGGTGTAGTAGGATATTTATTTAGTTTGATGCATACACTTGTTCTTTTTGGTAGCCCTTTTGTAGTGATGGCTGATGTTTGGTTTGGAAGAAATTGCGTCTTCACTCTTACGGCACCGCATCTTTATACATTGCACCCCCAGCCCTGGTTGTTGTTGCTGTTTTCAATGTACAATCAGTAGTATATTTAAATCATTAGTTGAATAAATGTGTTGTTAGAGCGACAAAAACAATGTTTTAGAAGTCGTTGCGGTTCGATCCTTTAGTGCCCGTCTGATGCGTGGCGCATACTATTTATCATATGGAACACTTTTTTTTGAAACTCGGAACACATTTTCCACTTGTTGATAACATGTAGCCCACTGATGAAGGCCCAATAGAGAAGCCCATAATTAACTGGAAGTGAGGCTCTCACATGAATCCATCCCAGGTACATGCTCATGGTCCCCTAAACATAAATAAATAAATAAATAAATAAAGCTAAATGCTCATGCACTAGTTCTTTGGGAAAATAGGTAGCCCAGTATTTCTTTTTGAAGAATATCCAAGCTAGGCCTATTTGTTTTCTCCAAATTACTGGGCTGCAAATCATTCAAGACGAGGAGGGATGCATTCCGGCCTGGCTTAAGAGTATGGTCAATGTCTGTTAAAAGTAATATCAAAAGGGGTTGAAAATTCCAAAAAATTTATAGCAAATGGGATATAAGTTTCTTTTTGTTTTTGTTCTTCACTGATATCTTATACGTATTTCATTGGATTTAACATGACATAGTACTAATTTATTTTTAAATTTGTTTTAGTATGGCTATTAATTTTTGGATTAAGAATATTTTGTTTCCCAGCAAAAATTTGTGAATTTTCAAAATTTCCCACATATTTAGTTAATTTGTTGACCGTGGTACTGACCAAAAAATGGCTAGCAATTCTAAAAATGGAAAACGGGCTGCAATAAATTCCATATGAATTAGAAAATGAGTAAAAATTATAAAAATAATAGCAAATGGGCTGTACACGCCACAGATTTTGAGGCTGACTTGTTTATGAAAGGCTTTGTCAGTGAACACACGATTCTAGCAGCAGTTAGTGTTGGATGTCCATGCAACGGCCGACGTGCTTCTTCAATCTCTGATCTTCTTGCTCCAGCCGCCTAAACTAGCACTGGCGGGACTGCCTGCTCCCACCTCTTGTGGCCCGTTGTGATGCCGCGCAGGCTTCCCCGGCCCACCCTACTCCCTTCGCTGGCCTGGCCGCACGCAATCAACTGCCTCCTTATTACGCGAAAAAAATGATTCCTCCCACTGACATCTGGGGCGCACCGGTTGGGAGGCTGGCCTATGGGCCTACTAAGTTGACGAGTACGCAGGGCTTGTCAACTTAGTCAACAAACGATTCTAGCAGCAGTAACCATTGGATTTGAATCAAACGGTCCTGCTGCTTCTTCAATCACTGCTCTTCTTGCACCAGCCGCCCGAACCAGCGCAGGGAGACCGCACTTTGCTCCGCCTCCGGTGGCGGATGTGCCGATGAGGCCTCATCGCCTCTACTACTCCCACCGCTAGTCAGGCCCTGCGGCGACGGCAGCCTCACACATGACCGAACGGTGAACCCTCGTACTCCTCTCCGCGTGGGCATCCACTGCCGCGTCTTCCCCGGCTCCGCGTCGTCCCCTTCCTAGGCCTCGCCATCGTCCACCGCCTTGGTGCTCTCGGCGCGGCGTGGTCAACGTGGTCAACGACATTCCATCGGAAGAGTACTGTACGTGGAGAGGCTGACAATTTGGGTCCTGGCGACATCCCAGTTTTTTTGTGATTTGCCAAGTAAGTCGCTTTGTCAGGCCTGTTGGGCTGCAAATATTTCAAGACAAGGAGAGCTTTCATTCGGCTGGCCGAGAAAATGGCCCATCAGTAATGAGAAATGGGATGTACATTTTTAGAACACATCAAACCGGCAATTAGTTTCAAATATCTCTTTTTCATTTTGAGATTTGAAATTACATTAATTTTTATGCGTGGAGAATTTGTTGGATTTTATATTGATATACATTTATTTTTAAAATCAGTTTGAATGTGAGTTAAAATTCCGGGATTAAAAACAGTTCGGACCGCACCGAAATATACAAAATTTCGTATAATTTTTTAACCGTGGCCACAATATGGGCTGTAATGCTAACAAAAAGAATATGGGCTCCAAAAAAACCTTAATAATTAGCAAATGGGCTGTAAATTATTAGAAATAATGGCAGATGGGCTGTATGTTGTTTTCCACAGATTTGAGGCTTTCCTAAAAAAAAGGTTGACGCACAAGCAGTGACTGTTGGATGGCCATCCAACGGCCGTCGTGCTTCTTCAATCTCTGCTCTTCCTGCTCCAGCCGCTCAAACAGGCGCCGGCGGGACTGCCTGCTCCCTCCTCCCCGCGGCCGGCTCTGCTGCCGCGCATGCCTCACCACCGCACCGTACTCCCATCGCTGGCCTAGCCATCCTTCTACTCACCCACACCTACTGTTATTCTCCGGCGACGGCAGACGAACCAATAAACCCTCGTACAGTCGCACTCCCCTCCGCGTGGGAAACAACTGCCGAGTCTTCCCTGCCTCCGTGTCATTCCCTTCCTAGGCCTCGCCGTCGTCCACTGCCCTGGTGCTCTCGGCGTGGCCTGTTCAACGTGGTCAACGACCGACATGCATCTGAAGTGGACTTTACGTGGAGAGGCCGACAGCTGGGTGCACGGCCGCACGCAAGGAAATGCCTCCTTATTACGCGCAAAATAATTATTCCTCCACCTGACATCAGGGAGCCACCGAAAGGGCCTCTGTATTTCGCGAAAAAATCGTTACCGCCGCTGACAGCTCGGACCCACCAGCTATATCTTCGCACGCAAGTGCCTCCTTACTACGCACAAAAAAATGAATACTCCCCCTGTTAGCTGGGACCCAGTATAGTGGCAGGCTGACTTGTGGGCCTACTAAGTTGACGGGTACGGAGGGCTTTGTCAACTTAGTCAATATGCACGATTCTAGCTCCAGTGACCGTACGATGTCCATCCAACGGCCGTAGTGCTTCTTCAACCTCTGGTCTTCTTCCTCCAGCCGCCCAAACCAGCGCCGGTCGTGCCTCGTGCTCCTGCCTCCCGTGGCTGGCTGCGATGCGGCGGAGGCCTCACCGCCCCCTACTACTCTCACCGCTGGCAAGGCCATCCCTCTACTCACCCACGCCCCCTATTATTCTGCGGCGACGGCAGCCTCACACCGCAACGAACCAGTGAACCCTCGTACTCCTCTACGCGTGGGCATCCACTGCCGCGTCTTCCCCGGCTCCGCGTCGTCCCCTTCCTAGGCCTCGCCGTCGTCCACGGTGCTCTCGGCGCGGCGTGGTCAACGTGGTCAAGGAACGGCTTCCATCGGACGTGGACTGTACGTGGAGAGGCTGACAGTTGGGTCCACGGCCGAAGCAAGGAAGTGCCTCCTTATTACGTGCAAAATAATTATTTCTCCACCTGACAGCGGGGACCCACCGGATGGGCCACTGTATTTTGTGAAAAAACCGTTTGCCCCTAACTGCTGGGACCCACCAGCTACATCTTCGCACGCAAGGAAGTGCCTGAGAGTCGGGACCCACCTGGTCGAAGCGTACGTAGCGTTGTCATTCTGGTCGCGAACGTGTACTTACATATATATTGGTCGATGTCGAGGCGCGCACGTGTCGTAGTAGAGGCGCGCACGTAGCATGTACACGTACGTACAGCGGCTAGGGTACAAGAAAGAAAATACGGCCAGGTATGTGTACATATGGGCGGGGTCTTGAATGCCTACTCGCGCATACGTACAGTCAGGGCTCGTGTACATGGCTGGGTCGGAACGAAGAAACAGCCTTGTCGTCGTGTTCATGGGGAGGCAACGGAATGCATGGTCGTGTTCATCGGGAGGGGTCTGGCGTACCGCAAAATGGAGGAAACGGACCTCCTACGGTCGAAATGGGGGTCCTGTTGATCGGGAGGGGTGTGGCGTACCGCAAAACGGATGAAACGGACTTGTGTTGGAGCGCTACGGTCGAAACGGGGGTCCTGTTCATCGGGAGGGGTGGCGTGCCGCAAAAGCAGGACTCCACGGATCTGTTCATCTCCACCGTCGACCCCTCCGGCCTCCACGAGCTCTTTGTTCATCCACCGTCGACCTCCTCCGGCCTCCACTGCGCATTGTTCATCCACGGGCTCCTGTTCATCCAGCCTCCACCGCGCGCTTACTCCAATCGGGCCATCGCTCAACCAGCCCTCTCCACGGGCTCCTGTTCAACCACCCCTCCACGGGCTACTTTTCATCCTGCCCTCCACCATCTACTATTCATCCTGCCCTCCACGGGGTGGTCCAGTTCATCCAGCCCTCCACGGGGTCCTGTTCATCCAGCACCAACCGGCTCGATCGATCGGGGTCCTGTTCATCCAGAGGCAACACCATGGGGTCCTGTTCATCCACCCCACCGAACTGTTCATCCAACCCCCTCCCCTGGCAACTTCTTGTTCATCCAGAGGCAGCATCGATCGGCTTGATTAGCGGCGATAGCGAAGGAATCGCCGATCGAGTTCAGTTAACGACCATCGATCGATCGCTTTCGGGTTCGATGTAGCGTAGCTGCGGTCTGTCGCTCGGGTTGATTAGAGCCCAACGCCTCACTCAAAGTTGATTAGAGCCAACGCCCTCGCTTTTGCAGCAGCGTGCGTGTCTGCGAGAGAAACACGCATCGCTCATTCGGCCCCGACCTCCCACCGTAACAGGAACTCCCGAAATTTTCCTCCCCTCGCTTCTACCACGGTTTTTCCGTCATTGACGGCCCAAAGAATGTCATGCAGCTGCATCTCCGGCCCGCCAGACGAAAAGCCCATTTTCTGTCATGATTTTTGTCATAAGTAGGAGCCCACCACATCTATGATGATGCCGGGTTTTGTCACAATTATCGTCATAGAAGTGTCATATGTATGACAGAAAAAAATTCGTTCGGCCCAAAATGTCACGGATGTGTCTTTTTTTGTAGTGCTAGGTCCTATTTATAGTGGACTTGGTCCTCTTCCCAAATGAAGGCGGGAAGGGATCCCACAATGGACAAATTCGGAGGGAGACATCCAGTACATCTTATCCTGACAAAAGTAGTCTTTGCCTGCAAAAGCCTCTAGTCGTGACGCCACGGTGGGCTCGACGATGAACTTCGTCCTGCCGTCCTCGCGGTCTTGGTCTTATTGCACGGGAATGGAAAACTTTGGCTGATTCCTCGGGACTCTGCGCCTGCGCTTTCCTCTTTAGCACCGAAGAGGAAACTGGCACATTGCGCCCGCTAGCACCCATCTGGCCTTGGTCGTCATGGCTCACGTCATTTGGACCTTGCAAGGTGAGGCTTGCATAGAAATTTCCGCTCCTCGGGAGCCAGCCTGGGGATACTGCTCCTCATGGAGGTCTTTGGTGTTGTCCGCCTCGTGAGGCTTGGCCCCTCGTGAGGGTCTTAGGTTGTTGATGTTGAAGCTGGGCCATACCAGGCCCTTGATGGAGGCAAGCCGTGGGTCGTAGGCAGGCAAGTCTGGGTACCCCCGTTCCCAGAACGGCGACAGTAGCCCCCGGGCCCAAGGCGTGCTCGGACTTGGCATCGAGGGGAAGCCAAAGGGCAAGTGCGGAGCACCGCGGGCCCTCACCGCCTGCGGCCTCGGTCGACGCGTGGCGATTGATGGGACGTGGGTGCCTCCGCTTCCCCATGCTGCCTCGATAACCGCTCAACTTGATGAGACTTTGCTGCATGGAGAGGAAAAACCATCATTGCGCGGGGTCGTGGAGGCCGGCGGTTGGCCTCCCTCCGGCTATAAATGAGGAGAGGGGCAGAGCTCCCTTTCTCATCTCCATCTTCTTGCTACCCGCTCCTTATTCTTCTTCTTCACCTAGCCGCCTCGCTAAAGCTCTCATGGCGCCGATCAGGAGATTCTCCACGGCGGAGAAGGGTAAAGCCCCTCGGGAGGAGCCTGAACCACTTCCGTCGAAGAAGAGGTTTAGCCGTCCTCACGATGCCGGCGCAGGACAGGCGGTGATGCGACCTTGGTACGAGCGACCTCCGCCTGGCTTCCTGCTTCCCCTATATGCCCGCTTGCAGGGTGGCAGCGCCCAATGCCACGCGGTTCGGGGTCGCGGTGGACAGGCTGAAGTCATATGCGGCCAGCTGGCCCGCGAACTCACGTCGAGGGTAGCTCGTGTGAGTTCACCGTGTGGGCGTCGATGCCGCCGCACATGTGGAGCCGGCTCCCGAGGTTCTTCACCAAGGAGATGCCCCCGAGGGGGCCACTCGAGTTGTGGCTGCAACACGCTAGGTGCTGCAGCCTGGCCACAGGAGCGGAGGTCGAGGTCGTTCCCCCGGGTGGCATCTTCATGACCCGCTGATGGGGCGAGGTCGCTCGTGCCTGTTGTCTAGAAGGGGCCCTCGCCATCTACTTCGAGTACAACGGTGCCTCCACATTGTTCTTCAAGGTCTTCAACGAGGAGGGCCGTCGTCTAGATTGCTGCCCCGTGTGAAGCAGACTCCGTGGCGTGGCTACGGGCGTCGAGCCCGCCTCCGGCCTCACTGGCAGCTCCTCCAGTAGCAGCGATGACTCCTGGGAGTCCAGCGACCCCCCCGAGCCTAGCGATTCTCTGAGTCAGTGATGGCGACTCGTGCCACCGAGGCTCTCGGCGTGCGGGCCAGCAGCGCTGGCAAATCCCACTCGGCGTCGTCGGTGATGCTTGATGGCAGGGTCCCTTGAAGCTTCCGTCTTTTGTTTGCCTGCGTGGAATCGAGACAAACCCCATGCGGGTATGTAAAAAAACCGTAATGCTTTTGCTCCGATGTTTATTGCTCCTAGTATAAGGTTGCAGCCGTGTGTCTTGCCTCGGCATTGTTCCCCCTTTTCGTTCTTGCGGTAGCTTAGTGCTCTACGCCGGTAGGTCCCAGTCGCCATGCAGGCTTAGGTCGTCGCTGGTATGCCAGGTCGCAATGCCATTGTCAAGGCCAGGAGGTGAGCGGCCCGAGATCCGGTAAGAGCTCCTGAGGCGTGATGCTCAAGAGGTCCCCTTTGGCGTACAAGCAGCTCCCTGGAGGCCGAAAGGGAAGTGGCATTGCCGGAGCAAGATTGTGAGACTCGAAAACATCAGACGGTGAAGTTCATGCTGACATGCATGGGTGACTTATCTTAGTAAGCCTGAGGTGATTCCTTTGTGCAACGCCCGATTGTGCCTTAGCGGTGATGCTTCCAGGTAGGGCTCACGCCGGCCTCCCCTTTCTCTGCTCATCTGAGTGCTCTATGTCCCTGGGTCTCGACCCTCGAGCGAGGCTCAGCTGCCGCTGGTATGCCAGGTCGCGATGCCATGGTCAAGGCCAGGGGGTGAGGGCTGGAGAGCCAGTAGGAGCTCCTGAGGCGTGGTGCTCAGGAGCCCCCCTTTAACGTGCAAGCGAATTGCGTGAAAAAGGCGCGGCCGGCAGGGCCGTCTGCAGCCAAACTCTAGGGATTCCGGCGTGTTAGTCCGAGAGGAGAGCATAACTCGTAAGCACGCTTGCTGTCCTGCCGCTGATCTTTCCACAAGAAGATGAAGGCACTGAGGATCTGGTGAGGTGACGTGTGCAGGGCAGGAGGCGAGCCAGAGCTCGATCTCTCAGATTTGACAACCTTGCAGGGATGAACCCGAGCACAAGTGTCATGCCATCATGTGTAGCCCCTGTTGCGGGATGAGCAAGAGGCCGGCCAGCAACGCGGGAGGCCGCGAAGGGCGATAAACTCCAGGCAAGTGGGTGATAACATAAATCATCTCATGGATAGAGTAGAGCTAATTCTGATAGATGCAAAATGGATACATGCCATAGGGACGGACCCAGGCAGCTTGGGGATGATGCAGCCCGAGGGGCGCCCCCAATTGAACAAATCAAGAGACGCAAGAAGGATACATGCCGCAGGGACGGGCCCATGCAATCTGGGGATAATGCAGCCCAAGGGGCGCCCCCAACTGAACAAATGACAAGATATCACCTGGAACATTGCTGAAGAAGTGTTGGAGTAGCCGAAGACGCATGCTGAAGAAGTCACTCCACATGAGCTGCCCAGGCCCTGAACCTCGGGAGGCTCTGGAGGCCCTGGGGGCTTGTGAAGAATCGTTGCCATTTTCGTCAGGACCACCTGGTGCCTGGCCTTCTGAGCCGCCAGGACGCTCCGCATGTGACGCTGATGCATAATAGCTCTGCTCAGCAAGCCGAAAGGCATGCGAACGTAGCTGTGAGGGGGGCCCTCACACCGGCCAACGCGTGATGGTCAGAAACGCTCCTGAGATGCGGCCCTGTTGAGCCCTGGGATGTTGACGCAGGTGCGCAGCTCGCTGTCCTCGCCGGGACAAGGAGCCGCGCCGGGTGGTGGGCGGCGGTCGCCGTGCATGGCTCTCGCCTCTCGAAGCTCCTCGGTTGCCTTGGTGATGAACTCCTGAGCACCTGGCACCTCGTGCCTTGTAGGCTCCTAGCGGAAGCACGCGCTGAAGCTCGCCTCAAGGTGTGCCCGAGCGCCTCCCTCATGACGTTGGCTAGGTCAGAGGCCCTCCAGAGGAGAGCCCCCGAGCCCAACCTGAGAGGGGCACCGGGCGCGCCTTCCTATGTGAGGGAGGGAAACGCCCCGTCGATGGGCGTAGGTCCTGAGGTGGTGCCGCTGGACACCCCGCTCTCATGAGGTTCTTGGCGGAGCAGCTGCTTCTTCTTCTTGGGGACAACCTCAGGAAGATAGATTGTGCCTTCGTTGTCTGGGTTCTCAACTGCTGCAGCATGGTAGGCGTGCTCGAGAGCGCACACTGCGTCCTTCTCCTCGCAGGTGACCGTGATGACGTCACGGCTCCCTGGCATCTTGAGGACATTGTAACCATGATGAGTCACTGCCATGAACTTGGCCAGGGCTGGATACCCAAGGATGGCGTTGTATGGAAGGCGGATGTGGGCGACGTTGAAGTCGATGAGCTCTGTGCGGTAGTTGTCGCGGTTGCCGAAGGTGACAGGGAGGTGGATCTGCCCTATCGGGGTGGTGGAGCCGTCCGTCAATCCTGCGAAAGGCTTGGTGGGCTGCAGCTGGTCATAGGACACTTGGAGGCGATTGAACGTCTCGATGGAAAGGACATTGAGCCCCACACCGCCATCGATGAGTGTCTTGGTGATGAGGACGTTGCTGATGACGGGCGAGCAGAGCATCGGGAGGGCACCGACAGTTGCCGCGCACTTGAGCTGGTCGGACGAGCTGAAGGTGATGGTGTACTTGGACCACCTGAGCGGACGCGTAGCCTCGATCTTGGGGAGGGCCGCGTTCATCTCACGGGCAAACTGCTTGAAGATGCGATGAGAGGCAGGGGCCTGAGCGCCGCCCAGGATGCAGGCGGTGGCACGTGGCTCTTGGATGCCCCCAACCCCCTCATCCTGGTGGTGGTCGTCATTCCTTCTTTGTGCTGGTGGCAGCGGAGGGAGGCCGGTGTTGCCCTGAGGACGATCCTCACGAGACTGGTCCCTCCAGGGGCCCTTGCGAGGCTGGCTCTGCTAGCGTTCCTCACGAGGCTGGTCGCGCCACTCTTGGCGGGGGCCGCGGTCGTCCCAGCGTCCTCCACTTCAGCCTCCTCTGTAGTCGTAGCCTCGATCGTTGTGCTTGGGGCGACGACCAAGGCACCCATCGCGGATGGCCCTGAGCTCCCGACAGTCGTTGGAGTTGTGGTTGTGCACGTTGTGGAAGACGCAGAACGGGTGGCTGCCCTTGGATGACTCTGGGTGATCACAGCCGCGCTTCATCTCTGGTTCAGCCGCGAGCACAGCTGCCCCCTTGCGCTTCACGTCCTTGGCTTTGGCCTTGTTGTCTTCTGGGTTAGCCACCGGGAGCTCCAGGAGGGAGAAGCGACCCTCCTCATCTCTCACGCACTTGGTTGCCATGCTGAACATCTCCAGAGCTGTGCACAGGTCCTCGTGTATGGCGAGCTCCTCCTTCATCTTGACGTCACAGACACCATCAGTGAATGCCGAGATGATGGCCTCGTCCGATACCTTGGGGATCTTGAGGCGAACACTGTTGATGCGCTGGATGTACTTTTGCAAGGTCTCCCCTAGTTGCTGCTTGATGCGCTGCAGGTCAGCCGCAGCCGGCGGCCGGTCGCGGGTGCCCTGGAAGTTGGCGACAAAACGCTCTCGCATTTCGTCCAAGGAGGAGATCGATCCCACGGGCAGGTTCAGGAGCCACGAGCGCGCGCCATCCTTGAGGGCCATGGGAAACTAGTTCTCCATAACCTTCTCGTCACTGTTGGCTGCCTTGATGCTCAGCTCATAGAGCTGCAGGAACTCAGCAGGGTCGGGTGTTGTCGTAGCATGGAGGCAGGTCGGGCTTGAACTTCCCCGACCAGACGATGCTGCGTAGCTCCGGAGCGAAGGCGCGGTAGCCCGCTGTGGTCATGGATGCCCGTCGTGGAGGTGGAGCCTGATCCTGACGCTCGCGCGCCACCGTCGCAGGCAGTGCGTGGTGTTGACGTGGCAGTGCTGGGAGTGCACGAGCATCTTCTTGTGGTCGCGGGACCACCTGACAGCTTTCTTCTTCACACGCCGGCACCCTGTCCGGCGGGCCACGCCTCGGGGCCTCACGCCTTGGCCCGAGGACGACGTCTTGACGGGGAGGTGGAGGAGGTGCTCCGTGAGCCACGTCACCCACGGCAGGCGGCGGGTGAGGCAGCGAGCGAGATAGTGCACGAGAGTCCCCGGCGGCGCTGACAAGCTCGGTGATGCGATCGAGCCAGTCCACGTAGAAGTCGTCAACCGGGCGGTAGCGCAGGAGCTCGCGTGCCATGAGCAGCATGGCCTGCGCGTTCACCGTGCCACGACAAGCATGGGAGGACGAAGCAGCCGGAGTCAGTGACGGAGTGGCGGTGCGCCCGTCGCGGCGCACGAAAGGATGCAACGACGAAGCTTGCTTCTTGTGCCCCGCCGGGCCGACAGCGGCGTTGGCAGCAGGCGATGGAGAACGACGGGGAGGCCCGCCAGCAGGCGCCGTCTGGGCGACGCGAGCAGCGAGGGCGGCCCAATACTCAGCACGGGATTGACATGCATCAGCCATGGGAGCGGTGGAGCAGTGGCGAATCGACCGGCGGAAGAGAGGCTCCGACACCTGGCGCGCCAAATGTCGGATTTCAGGTTCCGTAGACCCTTGAGAGGTTCAAACTCTGGGGTGCGTGCGAAGAACTCGTCCTCCCCAGTCTTCCTACTCACTAATCTCACTGCCTAGCTCAACGAACTGAACGGAAAAGGGACACAATAGTTTACCCAGGTTCGGGCACCTTGCAGTGTAAAACCCTACTCCAGCTTTGTGGTGGATTGGCCTCGAGGGATTGGTGATGAATTGTACAATGGGAGAACAACCTCAGGAGGAGGAGTGTTCTTGGGATCAAGTGAGCTGGTGGGGGAGAGGATGATCTAAATGATCCCTCCTCTTCTATGGTGGTGGCTAGGTCCTATTTATAGTGGCCTTGGTCCTCTTCCCAAATGAAGGCGGGAAGGTATCCCACATCTTATCCTTACAAAAGTAGTCTTTGCCTGCAAAAGCCTCTGGTTATGACGCCGTGGTGGGCTCGACGATGACCTCCGTCCTGCTGTCCTGGCGGTCTTGGTCTTGTTGCACGGGAATGGAAACCTTTGGTTGATTCCTCAGGACTCGTTGCCTGCGCTTGCCTCTTTAGCACCGAAGAGGAAATTGGCACACTACGCCCGCTGGCGCCTGCCTGGCCTTGGTCATCATGGCTCACATCATCTCGACCTCACGAGGTGAGCTTTGCATAGAAATCTCCGCTCCTCGGGAGCCAGCCTGGGGAGACTGCTCCTCGTGGAGGTCTTTGGCGTCGTCCGCCTCACGAGGCTTAGCCCCTCGCGAGGGTCTTCGGTTGTTGATGTTGAAGCTGGGCCATACCAGGCCCCTGATGGAGCCATGCCGTGGGCCACAGGAAGGCAAGTCTGGGTACCCCCGTTCCCAGAACGCCAACAAAATTGAGTTCCTCAACCCAATGCTTGTCTGACTCCTACAGGGAGCGCACCATTCTGGGTTCAATGCCGCTCATAATCAGGCCGTTGGCCCGTTCAATTTGACCATTAGTTTGAGGGTGGTAGACGGATGCATAGTCAAGTTTAATGCCCAAGTTAGTGCACCAGTTTTTCACCTCATCGGCTGTAAAATTGGAGCCATTATTAGTGATTATGCTGTGCAGGACACCATAATGGTGTACCACGCCGGATATAAAGTCGATCACTAGCCCTTCTTCAGCCGTTTTTACAGGTTTGGCCTTTATCGACTTAGTGAATTTATCCACCATGACCAGTAAATATTTCTTTTTGTGGCGTCCCCCTTTAAGGGGTCCGACCATGTCTAGCCCCCAGACCGCGAAAGGCCAAGTGATGGGGATTGTTCGTAAGGTAGTGGGAGGCATGTGACTTTGATTGGCGAAAAGCTGACATCCTACGCAACGTTCCACAAGGGCTTGTGCTTCTGCTCGGGCTGTTGGCCAGAAGAAGCCTATCTGAAGGCCTTGCTTACAAGGGCCCGAGCTGCGCGTGATGGCCGCCTAGACCAACATTTATTTCAGCCAAGAGCTGTCGTCCCTCCTCTTCGGAGATGCACCTTTGAAGGACTCCAGTAGTAATTTTCTTGTATAGTTCACCTTCATGAACTTTATAGGCTTTAGAACGTCGAACTATGCGACGAGCCTCATTTTGATCATCAGGAAGTTCCTGTCTATTAAGGTAGGTTAGGAAGGGTTCGGTCCATGGAGCAATAACTGCCACGATTTCATGTGCGGAGGGTGTTACTTTGGTACCCGAACCCCCGATGATATCCGTATTGTGTTCGGCTGCTGGGGGAGTGATCAGGTCCGCACTAGTACTTCCGCTCTCATCCTGCCACACCAGGATGGCTTAAAGAGCCTTTCCACAAAGGTATTAGGTGGGACGGGGTCGCGTTTGGCACCCATTCGAGCAAGGATGTTTGATGCCTGATTACTGTCTCGAGCAACATGATGAAACTCGAGCCCCTCGAACCGAGCCGATATTTTTAATACGGCGTTTCAATACGCCGCCATTTTGGGATCTTTCGCATCGAACTCTCCATTTATCTAGGATATTGCGAGGTTTGAATCACCGCGCACCTCGAGGCGTTGTATGCCCATCGAGACAGCCATTCGGAGACCATGTAGAAGTGCCTCGTATTCGGCTGCATTATTGGAGTCCGTATACATGATCTGCAGCACATAGCGGACTGTGTCCCCTGTGGGGGATGTCAATATGACACCAGCCCCTAGTCAGGCCAACATTTTAGAGCCGTCGAAGTACATGATCCAGTTGGAATATGAGTTGTACTCTTTAGGGAGCTCGGCTTCCGTCCACTCAGCGACAAAGTCAGCCAACACCTGAGATTTGATAGCTCGGCGCGGCTTATATGTGATTTAAAATGGCAAGAGCTCAATGGCCCATTTAGCTATGCGGCCAGTGGCATCCCTATTATTTATAATTTCATTAAGTGGTACTTTAGATGCCATCGTAAACGAACACTCTTGAAAATAGTGCCAGAGTTTGCCGGATGCCATAAAGACCGCGTAGGCTATCTTTTGATAGTGAGGGTATCAGGATTTGCATGGTGTAAGGACCACCGATACATAGTATACTGGTTTCTGGATGGGGAATTTATGTCCCTCTTCCTTTCGCTCGATGACGAGTACGACACTCACTACCTGGTGAGTGGCCGATATATAGAGCAACATAGGCTCGCCAACGCTTGGGGCGGCTAAGATTGGCTTGCCTGCTAATAAGGTTTTTATTTCTTCCAATCCTGCTGTAGCCGCATCCGTCCATTTGAAGTGGTTGGTGCATCTGAGCAGTCTATAAAGAGGTAATGCTTTTTCTCCTAATCTGCAGATGAAGCGGCTCAAAGCTCCCATGCACCCTGCTAGTTTTTGAACCTTCTTTAAGTCCATTGGTATGGCCAATTGTGGCAAGGCTCAAATTTTGGCTAGGTTCGCTTCAATTCCTCTATTGCAGACAATGAACCCCAGCAACTTTCTGGCCGGAACGCCGAAAACGCATTTTTCCGGATTAAGCCTTATGTCATATGTTCGGAGGTTGTCAAATGTGAGGCGGAGATCGTCCAACAATTATTTGACATGTTTAGTCTTGATGACCACGTCGTCCACATATGCCTCTACTATCTTGCTGATTTGTTTTTCCAAACATGTTTGAATCATTCGTTGGTAAGTGGCACCAGTGTTTTTAAGCCCAAAAGGCATATTGTTGAAACAAAAAGGCTCGTACGGGGTAATGAACGCCATTGCAGCCTGGTCGGACTCCTTCATCTTAATCTGATGGTATCCGGAGTAAGCGTCGACAAAGCACAATGAGTCGTGTCCCGCGATTGCGTCGATAATCTGGTCAATGCGGGGCAACGGGAAAGGGTCCTTGGGGAAAGCCTTATTAAGGTCTTTGAAATCGACGCAAAGACGCGAGGATTTATCTTTCTTTGGCACCATGACCAAGTTAGCTAGCCAATCCGGGTGTGTGATTTCTCTGATGAACCCGGCCTCGAGTAACTTAGCTAGCTCCACCCCCATAGCTTGTCGTTTGGGTTCAGAAAATCGCCGTAGTGTTTGCTTGACTGGTTTGAACCCCTTGATTATGTTGAGGCTATGTTCAGCCAGTCTGCGTAGGATTCTGGGCATGTCCAAAGGGTGCCAGGCAAAGATATCCCAATTTTCACACAGGAACGCTCGTAGGGCGGCATCGACCGTCGGATCTAGCTGAGCCCTGATCGACGATGTTTTATTAGGATCTGTCGGGTGCACTTGAAATTTAACTATTTCATCTGCTAGTTTGAAGTAAGTAGATTTAGGCCTCTTATCGCGGATCACGTCGTCTTTGTCCATCAATGATCGCAGGGCGGTTAGTTCTTCGGCCGCAAGGGCTTAGGATAGTGCCTCGAGGGCCAAGGATGCGGTTTTGTTTTCGGCACGGAGTGCTATATCCGGATCACTTGTGAGAGTGATTACTCCGTTGGGCCCCAACATTTTAGGCTTCATGTACCCGTAATGGGGTATAGCTTGGAAGCGTGAGAAGGCGTCCTGCCCCAAAAGGGTGTGATATCCGCTGTTGAAGGGGGCCACGTGAAAGAGTAGCTCTTTGGACCTGTAATTCTCAGGCGTGCTGAGTACTACATCAAGTTTGATTTTCCCCGAACATCATGCTTCTCGATTGGGGATGATGCCTCGAAAGGTGGTACTGCTTTGCTCTATGCCGGTCTTGTCAATTTGCATTTTGTCGAGTGTGTCCTCGTAGATGAGGTTAAGTCCACTGCCGCCATCCATGAGCACTTTGGTGAGTTGAAAGCCATCCACAATTGGGTTTAAGACCAAGGTGGCTTGTGCTCGAACTGATCGGGCCCTTGGTTTGTCATCCGCGGTGAAAGTTATGGCCGCGTTGCTCCAAGGGCTCATTGCGGTTACTTGGTTGATTTCGGCAAGGTCGCAGAGCGCCCTTTGGTGCCGATTATTTGAAGAGAAGGCCTCGAAGACTGTAAAGACGTTAAGATCATTATCCTCCGGAGAATTCTTCTCTGGAGTAATGTTGGTGAGGATAGCCTCGCCGCTTTTAGCCACTTGCCGGAGTACACAACATGCCCGCAGGCTGTGAGTTGGTTCAATACTCGGTGTCGCAAGTATCTGACAGGGCTTGTCGAGGAGTTCGTCAAGAACTATTCTGTGTCTTGTGAGGGGTTTGTTTTTCTTGCCAACGGGCTTATGATCGGGAGCCTCATAGGGGTCATCTGTTTTGCCTGTGTGCTCGACCGCTTAGAAGCAGCGGGTTCCAACCGAGCTTTCTGTTCCTTCCATGTGCTTTCCATTGCACAATACTTCTGTACTAAGTGTGACAATTCCATAAAGTTCTGTATGCGACGGCGGTTGAGGGCGTTCAGAATTCCATCGTCCATACAATTACGATAAAAACCGCAAATGTATCATTGTCGCAGCAATCTTTAATCTTGTATTTAACAAGGAGGAATCTAGCCCAGAAGTGATGGACCGTTTCCTGAGGTTGCTGTTGTACATACATTAGGTCACATATGTCTGGAGGGCCTGAATTGCTTGGAGAATATTGATTGTGGTGGGTGGGTGGGCTAAAACTCGAATCCTGACCCAAGATTGTATTCGGAGCTTGAAAAATCTTCGAGGTGACCAGTTTGGTTCCCGGAAGATCTAAGTGCTTTCCGGGCCCTACGTCCGACCCTGAGTTCAGAGGAAGTAAAATTTTATCCCGAGTGAGGGTATCTGGCTTAGGGAGCTCGGAGATCCAGACATAGCTCGTCTTTAACTTAGGGGAAGAAGTGTTTTTGGCTCGTTCCTCGACGACCGCTACCAGATGGGTGATTGGCGGGGAATTAATTTCCCTCTGATTGGGTTTAAGCCCGATTCGATCAAAATTTGTTGCAAGCCCCAGGGCGGTGATGCAATCTAGCAGCTCGTTCAAGGACGAGACGTCCACCGGATCCATCTTTTCGGAGTGTTCGAGACCGCTGCGGAGGTGATGTTTGGCGATCGCGGGAGGTGCCGTCGGCTTGAAGGCCGTGCGGGTGCCTGCAGTGAAACCGCCGAGATGGAGGACCTGTCCTGAAGTTAGGTTTCCTCCAGAAGTGATGTCATTATTGACGACAAGGCAAGCCATCGATCCTTCTGTTGACAACACGATGGATCTCTCAATGAAAGCACCAATGTTGGTGTCAAAACCGGCAGATCTCGGGCAGGGGGTCCTGGATTGTGTGTCTAAGGATTTATGGTAACAAGGGACAAGTGGGACACAATCTTTACGCAGGTTCAGGCTCTCTTAATGGAGGTAAAAGCCTACGTCCTGCTTGATTGTATTTGATGAGTATAGGGGTTACAAGAGTTGATCTACCTCGAGATCGTAATGGCTAAACCCTAGCTGTCTAGCCTATGAGAATTCTGATAGCCTGCATGGATTAAACCCTCCGGTTTATATACACACCGGAGGGGCCTAGGGTTGTACAGAGTCGGTTTGCAGAGGAAGGAAATAGTACATCCGGACATTAAACTTTTCGTCCACGCACATCGGAGTCCTACCCGGACATGGGGGAAAGCCTTCTGCTTCTATCTTCTCGGCCCATCAGTCCGTCCCATGTCGAATAGTCCGGACACCCGAGGACCCCCTGATCCAGGACTCCCTCACATGTCACCAAAATTATATCATTGAAAACAATGTTCAAATACAAATCAAACGATATAATTTTTGTTGCCATGCACTAACATTTTTTCAATTAAATCTTTGGTCAAATTTTAGCACATACGGAAGGGACTAATAAACCAAGACCTAGGTAGTACACCAAGATGAAGACAGTGATACTACATATAATTAACGCCAAATAAGAGGTAGGGATCACACATGTCATTTACGACTAGAATAAAAATGACATACACTAATAAAACATTAAGGCCATGAGGGGATGCAGTGCTGGTTACAGGAGGCAAGAAGAAAGATGCATCCATCAATGACGTCCACCTCCTCGACTCAGGGTGCCGGCCCACCGAATGGCACGTAAGTAGCAGCGGCTTTCGTGGCCAGGTCGATGTGCTTCTGAACAATGGCGTCCAAAGATTCTAGCCGCTGGAAGAAGGGCAACGTCTTTTTGTCCTCGCTGGCCTTGTAGTGGCCTAAATAGACAATTTCCTCGTAGATGTGGATGTGCAGGTCGACGGTTTCTTGCATGGCGAGGTGTTGCGTGGCGAGCGCGGCCTCGAGGTGCACATTCTTCGTCGCGACCTCCGGCAAGTGCAGGGCCACCAGTGCTTCAAAGAGTTCGTCACCTTGGAGGCCGATGAGGGTGGCAGGCAACGAGGAGCCTGGGCGCGCGGGCTGGAGCTGTACGGCAAGGTCGTCCGCACGCTTCTTAACGGCGGTGAACTTGCGGATGGATCCGACCATCATCTCGCACATGCGAGAGGCGAAGCTGGCGTCGACGAGGGCTATGACGCCAGCGGTCGCCAGGACCGTCTGGATATGCTTTCTTGTGCGGGCCGATCCGCATGACCGATTGCCGCTTCGCGATCCATCGACGCCATGGGTGCTTGTGGCTTCTGGTCACTTTGTCTTGGTCTTGGATTGGAGCGGGCAGTATTGGGCAGAGACTAGGAGTAGATGGATTGGAGTGGTGGGCGCCTTTATATGAGAGTCCAAACTGTGTTGTATTCACATCGTGCTGGCTCCATTTTGCTTCTCCAATTACTTACCTCTGCATGCTAATTGAATGCGGAGGGATCATTGACCGTTTAACGTTTCAGGAACCTCTACCCTCTCCCTCATTGGCATTCAAGCCGTATCAACGTGAATGCGTGTCAAAAAGAGACTAGTCAGCAGTAGTATACTCAATATTGTGCACCGCGACCAAGGCGGAGTGGAAAACGAGAGAACTTAATACATATTTATTTACGGTGTAGATTCACTCATTTTGCTCTGTATGTACTCATTTATGGTGTAGTCACTTGTTAAAATCTCTAGAAATAAAAATATTTAGGAACGGAGGGAGTAGTCCCTCCTTTCCGGTTTACAAGGCTATACCATTAAGAGCAAGTACAATAGTGGGCTTATAGTCTACTTACATGCAATTTTGTCTATGTGGAGGAGAGAGACATAAAAAAAGTAAGGGGAGTGGGCTCTCATGCAAGAGCCTGGCTACATGTGTGCTCCAACGCAGATGCAATAAATGTGAGGAAAGAGATAGAGAGAAGATGAGAGGCAGATGCAATAAGTGTGAGGAAAGAGATGGAGTACTAATCTTATAGCCAACCTTATAGCTAAGCTTGTTGTATATGTGTTGGTTATAAATGATATGGCAACATCTTATAGTTAGTAGTTGGCTGTATTATTAACTTTTTTTGTCTCTCTCCTCCACATAGGCAAAGTTGCCATGTAAGAAGGCTATAAGCCCACTATTGTACTTGCTCTGAACTGACCGCTGCATGCCGTGCTAGGTACTACGCCCCACGTCTCTCATTGGTTGATTCCTATCCATGTCTAGAAACAAGAAACATGGTCGGGTTTGTTTTAGGATATTTGATTTTCGTAAGATGACTATTACTAGCAATCACCACAATAACCATTAGATCTGCATCCGACGGTGGCACCTACTGGACGCAAACAACAATAGAAAAGAATTTCGAACAAGCTGCCGCACCATGCCCCACCCCTACACAAAGACTGCCAAGCGAGCGTTTGCAACTGCCACGTTCGGGTTGTGCTTGGCTCTTCGCCTCTTCGAGAAGACGAACAATGATGTTACTACTTCTACAGTATCAAATCAACTGCTGCATGTCCGTCCACTGCGTGCGGGAGGGATAGCTTGTTGTAGTAAGCAAAAGCCTCTCCTGTCTGCGAGCCACCGCGCGCATGAGCGAGGGAGAGGGCATAATAGTAGTAAAATCAAGCTTCTTCTCGTTGTACGAGTTGATGCAACACATCATAGCACTGGCCCCACATGCTTGCCTCTAAACTTGGCTAAAAGACCTGAAGTATACAATATATTTGCTGCAACCTCTAACATTTACCCCACCACAAATTAAAATATATATTCCTGTCTTGACAAGATCAACATGCAAACTACAATCACCAGGATGACAGGTAGGGCCAGAAGATTATTTTAATAAAAAATGCTTCGAGACGGTCTCATAGCATGGAGCCGACTCCAACGATTTTAAGCTTAGATGCACGGTACACGCTATCCTAGATTATGTTACTATACTACCTCCCCTACACATGAAACCGCCACACGAGCATTCGGGTTGCGCTTGGCTCTTCGCCTCTTCGGGAAGTCGAACAATGATGGTAGTACTACAGCGGAGTACTACTAGTATGCTTCTGGCCATCTGACACTGAATGAACTGCTGCATGTCCACCGCGTGCGGGAGGGAGAGCGTGTAGCGAAAGCTTCTCCAAGTCCTACGAGCCACCACGCTCATGGCCGAGGGAGAGGGAATTGTAATCAAACTTCTCCTTGTACGAGTTGACGCGACACATCAAATCAGTGCACTCGATATGTTTCAATAATTTGCATTTACCGATGCATTAATTACAACGCATGCATGCCGTGACTTTCCTTTTGATACTTGCATGTGTTGATTTAATGCACCTTGAAGTAGTATGAATATGTGATGCTAAAATTTTCTAATATCCCGGCCCTAAAGCGAGAGATGGGGGTGCACGAGGAGGGCGAGATCATGCTGACGGAATAGGACCCGACGATGAAACTCTTTATGGTCTCTATGAACCTCACCTTGTTCCACTACCCCTTGTGCCTCCGCCCCTTGAAGTCTCTAGTGTATGAGGTTCGAATACACCTCGTCCGTTCGGCTGATCGAGCAAGGTGCAGGTTTCTTGATTGATGCGTGGTTCGATTGATTTGTGCAGTGCAAGGGAGGGCACAGCCTCACGCGATCGCTGTGGAAGCGCCCGAACCAGCGGCAGTGCGAAGTAGCGCTGATAGCAGCTTGACGTCATGGAACACGATGATTGACACTGATACGTCTCCAACGTATCTATATTTATGAAGTATTCATGCCATGTTTACAATTGTTTTATATTATTTTGGTATGGTTAGATTAGAACTAACCCGGACTGACGCTGTTTTCAGCAGAATTACCGTGGTATTGTTTTTGTGCAGAAATAAAAGTTCTCGGAATGCGATGAAAATCAACGGAGAATTTTTTCTGGAAAATATAAAAAGTACTGGAACGAAGAGTTACCGGAGGGCAGGACCGTGGGCCCCATGAGGGTGGAGGGCGTGCCCACCCCCTAGGGCGCGTTCCTGTACCTCGTGGACTTCCCGTGGGGCCCCCTGACTTGTTCTCGACCCCAACCACAACTATAAATACGCAAACCTCCAGAAAATAACCTGGATCGGAAGTTCCGCCGCCGCAAGCCTCTGTAGCCACGAGAAATCAATCTAGGCCCTCTCTGGCACCCTGCCGGAGGGGGCCATCATCACCGGAGGCCATGGAGGAGGATCCCGGAGGGGCCATCATCGCCATGAAGGCCAAGATCCAGAGGGAGAACCTCTCCCCATCCAGGGGGGAGGCCATGGAGGAGAAAGCACAAGGGGGAGAACCTCTCCTCCTCTCTCTCGGTGGCGCCAGAGTGACATCGGGAGGGGAATCATCGCCGTGGTGATCGTCTTCATCAACATCACCATCCTCATCTCTTTTACGCGGTCCACTCCCCCGCACCCCGCTATAATCCCTACTTGAACATGGTGCTTTATGCCACATATTATGATCCAATGATGTGTTGCCATCCTAAGATGTTTTGAGTAGATACCATTTGTCTTTGGATTGATTGATGATCTATATTGGTATGAGTTGTATGTTTTATTTTGGTGTTGTCCTATTGTGCCCTCGGTGTCGCACAAGTGTGAGGGATTCCCGCTGTAGGGTGTTGCAATACGTTCATTATTCGCTTATAGTGGGTTGCTTGAGTGACAAAAGCATAAACCCGAGTAAGGGGGTTGTTGCGTATGGGATAAAGGGGACTTGATATGTTAATGCTATGGTTGGGTTTTACCCTAATGATCTTTAGTAGTTGGGGATGCTTGCTAGAGTTCCAATCATAAGTGCATATGATCCAAGAAGAGAAAGTATGTTAGCTTATGCCTCTCCCTCATATGAAATTGCAATAGTGATTACCGGTCTTGTTAACAATTGCCTAGGACAATTCCGCACACCGACCCATCATTATTCCACACGCACTATTTATAATACTTAAGTAATATATTTTAACTTTATGATAACGGCACCTACTTTTATATTTTAGCTCTCCGATACCATGCAAAGTTTTCCTCTTCATACCCATAACGTAGTTTTATTTCTCGTTTCTAGTTGGAAGCAAACGTTGATTATGCGTGAAATTAAATAACGATGGCAGATAGGAATTGAGAGAATATTGATCTTGCCTTTAGCTCCTTGCGGGTTCGACACTCCATACTTACCACTTCCACCTTTGGGAATTGCTATGATGATTCCCTGCACTTGGGGATTATCAAACACGTCCTCTCCTCGGTGAGGGTGGAGTGCCCGCACGAAAGATGTGGGCTCTACCTCACTTACCACAAGCTCACCGATCACCAGAGCGTGTGTCCGCTCGCGCCTTGCAAATGCCCCATGCCCGTCTGTGGCTATGAATGCCCGCCACCGGCACTCCCCCACCACATCAGCAACGGGCATCCCATGCTCGTGCATAGGATCCAGTACAACAAGGTGCTCCAGCTGCAAGTGCCAGTGTCAGAGCCGCGACTCTTGTTCGTGGAGGAGGACGGCCGCACATTTTTTTTGGTGGGAGGCGTGCTCGACATCAGCGCGCCTATCGCCGTGTCGGTCGTCTGCATAAGAGCGGGGGCGTCCCCACCGCCGCACTACACGGTCAAGCTGTGGGCGAACGGCCCGCCGGGGGAGCCCAAAGGCAGGACCGACGCTATCAAGGTGGAAATCGAGGTGACAAACATCAAGGATCCCGGCGACGTCACCGTGCAGGAGCTGACCTTCTTCACAATTCCGCCCAAGCTGCTGGCCGGGGCTGGGTTGTCGAGGACGGTGTCCCTCCACATTCAGATTGACAAGCTCACCTCCTAAATGATTCTACAATGCCTTCTATTTATCTTAGTAATATGCTAATATAGGGGTTAGCTCGGTCTACTTTAGCTTAAGAGATGGTGGATTTTGGTGGCGATACAGCAATTACTTCGACATCAGATCAGCAGTTAAAGTAATTTCCAACAGTCGAACGGATATTTTGTGTCTGTTGGATATAAAGATCATATGATAAGAAGTATAAGCAACTTATATGCTTGTTTGTTGAGGAAGTGTTGCATACTTCTGCGAGTTGACGCGACACATCAAAGTAGTACTACTACTAGTAGTACTCACCGACTGCACACCAGGCAGACAAAGCTCGTGTCATGCTGGTGATGTGTGCGGCCCGTATATTAACCAAAACTGCACACCGATCCATCATTATTCCACACTCACTATTTATAATACTTAAGTAATATATCCTAACTTTATGATAACAACAACAATACTTTTATATTTGAGCTCTCCGATACCATGCAAAGTTATCCTCTTCATACCCACAACTTAGTTTTATTTCTCGTTTCTAGTTGGAAGCAAACCTTGATTGTCACGTGAGAGTCGTGTCGATGGCAGATAGGACTTGAGAGAATATTGATCTTGCCTTTAGCTCCTTGTGGGTTCGACACTCCATACTTATCACTTCCACCTTTGGGAATTGCTATGATGATTCCCTGCACTTGGGGATTACCAAGCTCTTTTCTGACGCCGTTGCCGGGGAGCAATATCGTGGGGTTGATATTCTCGTGTGTGCTTGTTTGCTTTCTTCACTAAGTAGATTTTGTTTTTCCTTTTTGTTTCTGTTTAGTTGTGGGTGACACATACAATTTTTTGAAGGAATGAAAATACAAAAAAAATTACTTGCCTCTCATGCCTAAAAAGTTTTTCATAAGAGAAGTGATTGGAAGGTTATGCATTGGAGAAGTGAGGGTCGACCTTGAACACTTGTGTTCATGCTCATGGAAACAATGTAAAAAATTTCATGGAAGTCTCTCTAAAAATAATTATCCCCTTGTGTCGGTGTACTAGAGTAGGGGTACCCTAGTATCCCGAACTTGTGCACGGGCAGTTGCAGCCCTCCGCGGCAAGGCTTACCGGGTGACCGCCAAGGTCCTCCGTGGTTCCTTTGGAGCCATTCAAGAACAAAGTACTCAAAGCACATAAGAGACAAGGCCCCGGCAAGAGGAGCTTGCCGGGAAGGCCACCCCAGGCACTTACAAGACAAGGCCCTGGCAAGAGGAGCTTGCCGGAAGGCCCGGTGAGCGACAAGCTTCCGGGCGCGACAAGACAACAACCGCGGCAAGGCGCTTGCCGTGGCAGACCACCTCTCTGTACCTACGCTCCAGCGCATCCACTAACGTGTCGCCCCGGGGCCTTTCCAGGCGCGCGTGGCGAGAGGTGCGGCAGCCGCGGTGTGCAGGTGTCAAGCAGCGCTGACAAGTTTGCCATCGTGGCGAACGGTGGCGCCCCTGACGGTCCCTGTTTGCACTGTTAGGGCGACTAGACGGGCATTTAATGCCTTTGTCCCCTGCCGTCAGGGTTAGGTATAGTACACTGTACACTGTACAAGTAGGTGTACCAACCACTATTTTTCCATTTGTACCCCCGTCTACGTTGCCACCTGTCGGAGCCCCTTGAGCATATAAAAGGAGGCCCATGCGCAACGTAGAAACGGGGTTGGTCGATCAGTTCCCTCCACGCTCAGTCTCGTTAGCAGCTCGTGTGTACGGTAGCACTCAACGCTCCTGAGCAAGAACGCAATACACCTAGACATGCAGCAGTAGGAGTATTATCTCTCCGGAGAGCTCCGAAGCTGGGTAAACCTCTCGCGTGCTTCGCCTCGATCTACTCTTCGTGCGACCTCCGCTCCCTGCCGAACCGAAAGGGGCTCGGTCCGCCGGCCCCATAGGTGTTCGCGGGCCAGATCAGCCTGCCCCGACATCTTTGGCGCGCCAGGTAGGGGGCGTAGAGGTTGTGTGAACCTGATCCGGCGTCCACGCGAGCTAGATTTTCATCATCTTCGTCAACATGCCACCGAAGAAGAAGGCTTCGGCGGCAGAAGCCCCGTCCGCGTCGAACCCACCACCACCGGAGCAAACAGCTGGTGGGGTAGACGCCGACGGAAGAATGGACGGCGACGGGGGAGCTCATGGTGCTGCCAAGTCCAAGGACAAGGCTGCGCAGACCTCGGTGTCCGTACATGCACCGCGCTTCGCCTCAGGGGCGCGGGATCGACAGCGTCATGGCATTCACAATGCCATACGCTCGTTGGACCGAGATCGAGTGGAGGATCTCGGGATGCTCAAGACCAGCATGCACACCAACATGCCGGCGCTGAAGCGAGGCACGGTCGCCGGACGGATATCGCTCCTTCTAACATAGTTAGAAGTCCGAGCATATCCCGCCTCGCGCCGTTCGCCAATGCCACCCACTACTCCAAAGCAGAAGCTCCGGGCGAGAGCTCAAGCTGCTCCTGGATTACCCTCCAACGGCCGACAAGGTCGATGAGTGGAGGGCCACCATTCAGAGTCTCATCGGCTTCGCCAACGGCGACGCTCCGCGGCAACCGAGTGCATTGCTGCCGCGGCAGGACTGCCAAACACGAGCCGGTGGCGACGAGACCGGTGGGGGTGCAACCACCATGCACTCTCCGCCCCGAAGGCCAAGATCGCCGACTCGCCGGATCCACCTCGACACCGACTCCACCGCGTCATCGGATCCACGAGCTCGTCGCGATCAGCGCCAAGTTCTACACGATCGACAGCAAGAAGACGCTCGAACTCGCATCGAGCACCGAAGAGAAGCGCGACGTCAATCCGACAAGCGGCTGGGCCCTCTGTTGACATGCACGCCGCAGAGAACCAGGCGACTTTGTCGACGCTGTGGGTTGCCCGCGTTCACTCGTGGAGTTGCGGCAAGTCCGGTGGCCCAGCAAGAAAAAACTTCAAGCCGACGTATTGCAGAAGTACGACGGCAAGACGCATCCGTCGGAGTTCCTCGGCATCTACACCATCGCGGTGCAGGCTGCGGGGCGAGACGACAAGATCCTTGCCAACTACTTCCTACCGGGTGCTCAAGCCCAATGTCGGATCCTGGCTCATGCACTTGCCGGACAACTCCATATCTTCTTGGGCAGATCTATGCCATCGGTTTGTCGGCGCTTTTACAAAGCGCCACAAGCCCCATGGCTAAGAAAGCGACCTTCATCTGCCGCCGAGAAGGAAGGAGAGCCTCGCAAGTATATTCAAAGATTCAGCCGTGTACAAAGACAACATCTCAGATGTCCACCCTGCGCGGTGATCAGCGCGTTCCATCGAACGCGGCGAAACCGCAGGATGCGGGAGGAGATGGCGATGTGCAAGATCGAAGACGTCGATGAGCTATACGCCTGGCCGACAAGTGTGCACGTCCGAGGAGGAGGAGACTCCCGGAGAAAATACCAAGCGATGGGATCGGCGGTGAGGAAACCGCCCGGCAAAGAAGAGCCGTGGCAAGGGCAACAGGAAAAAGAAAGGCAGAGATGTGCTAGTTGTTGAGCAGTCCGGCAACGGAGGTGGCGCCAAGAACGCCAAGGCTGGTAGCTCCGGCAAGGAGGTTCCCGCTGGCACCAAGTGCCAGCCTGTGGCGGTCGCCGACAAGCAGGACGGCTCCGCAAGCGATCGCAAGATCCACCGCACCAAGGGCCATGACCTCCAGAGCTGCAAAAAGGTCGAGCAGCTTGTCGAGCAGCAGAAGGCTGAATACGAATGACGCGACAAGGAGAAGGCCCAGGAAGGTGCTGGAGGAGCTAGCAAGAAACGTCCCGGCCGGGGAGGGCGCCGCGGCAAGGCCAAGCAGCGGCAAGGAGACAGGCCTCCCCGCGGCCGCGACAAGGACGACGGCGACGCATTTGACGACGAGGACATGGATGATGACGAGGCCGATGAGCAGGAGTTCCAGAAGGCCACAGAGGTCCTGTGCGTTGACGGCGGTGCTTCTATGCATACTTCACACCGCCAACTCAAGCAGTGGATGCGGGAAGTCAATGCAGCAGAACCATCCATCGAGTCACGCAGGCCTCTGAAATGGTCCAAAGACGCCTATCATCTTTGACATTGAGGACCACCACGATCGTGGTAACAGCGATCGAGTGCTTGCCGATGTTGGTTTCACCAACTATCCGCAACCTCAAGGTCACCAAGATGCTAGTTGACGGCGGGGCCGGCTTGAATTTGATCTCCTCCGCGGTGCTCCAGAAACTCCAGATCCCTGATGGCGAGCTCGAAGAGACCAGCACTTTTCAAGGAATCAATCCGGGAAGGAGCAAGCCGAAGGGAAAGATCACGTTGCCGGTGACATTTGGCGTGAAGTTGAACTTCAGAACTGAGAGGGTCACTTTTGACGTTGCTGATTTTCCATTGCCTTACAATGGGATACTTTGCCGTCCAGCACTCGCCAAATTCATGGCGGCCTCTCACTATGCCTACAACATGATGAAGATACCAGGCCCGATAAGTGTCATCTCTGTCCCTGGCAACAAGAAGGATGCTCTTATCTGCGCCGACAAGATCTACCGGGAAGCAGCAGCCGCAACGGATTGCAAGCCACTTGCCGCTGAAGCTCCCGGGGGGAAGAAGAAGACCAAGTCCGGCAAGAGCTCTGATGCCCACTCCGGCAAGCGCACCTCTCCGAAGTGCTGCACTACCGTCGAGGACGCACCATCGAGCTCCACCGGCAAGTGTAAGAAGACGATGGCAGCTCCACCAGAGACGAAGAAGGTGTCCGCCAAGGAGGAAGGCACTGGTGGTACCTTCACCATCAGTGCCTCTCTCGACCCTAAATAGGAAGGTGCGCTCGTTGCTATCCTGCGGGCGAACGACGACGTGTTTGCGTGTCAACCGTCGACATCCCCGGTGTTCCTGTGAGTAACTGAGCACCATCTTGTCGTTTGTCCTCATGCGCGGCCCGTCAAGCAGAAAGTCAGGAAGCAAGCAGTGGAGCGTCAAGAGTTCATCGTGGAAGAGATCAAGAAACTGGAAGCAGCAGGCCTTGTCAGAGGAGTGCTCCATCCTACGTGGTTGGCCAATCCTGTAGTTATCGCGAAGGCTAACGGGAAATGGAGGCTTTGTATCGACTTTACAGATGTCAATAAAGCTTGTCCCAAAGACCCATTTTCCTTGCCGCGCATCGACCGGATTGTTGACTCCACGGCCGGATGTGATTTGCTTTCATTTCTGGATGCATATTCAGGATATCATCAGATCTTCATGGCAGAAGAGGATGAGGAGAAGACCGCATTCATCACCCCATGTGGCACATACTGTTTTGTACGGATGCCCTTCGTGTTAAAGAATGCTGGTTCAACGTTTGCAAAAGTAGTTCATGACGCTTTTGAGCCACAAATGTACAGAAATGTGGAAGCCTACATGGATGACATAGTGGTCAAAAGCAAGGACAAAGCGACCCTAATTCAAGATTTAGATGAAACCTTTGCAAATCTGCGCCAGATCAACCTCAAGCTCAACCCTGAGAAGTGCGTGTTCGGAGTCCCTTCCGGCAAGCTTCTCGGGTTCTTCATGTCTCAGCAGGGAATTGAAGCCAATCCCGACAAGATCAAGGCCATTGAGCGGATTGAAGCACCAAAGCGCATCAAGGATATACGAAGACTTGCCGGTTGCATAGCTGCTCTCAGCAGGTTTATCTCTAGATCTGCCGAGCGTGCCCTGCCATTCTTCAAAATTTTGAAGAAGGCATGTCCGATGCAATGGACTCCGAAAGCGGAGGCTGCGCTGCAGGACTTGAAGAGATACCTGTCCTCCACTCCAACACTTGTCGCACCTAGGCCGCAAGAGAAGTTGCTGCTATATATAGCGGCAACCAATCAAGTGGTTAGTGCTGCGTTAGTAGCGGAGAGGGAGGCGGATGATGAACTAGCAACCATGGCAGATGCATCCAGCGACAAGCAGGGGGCTTCGCCGGCAAGCTCTGGTCCCGACAAGGATGGATCTGCGCAGACATATGAGAAGATGCAGAAAAGGATGGTGCAGCGCCCAGTTTACTTTGTCAGTTCCCTTCTGCAGGGGGCTAGGTCAAGGTACTCTGGTGTGCAGAAATTGCTTTTCGGCCTCCTCATGGCCTCGAGAAAGCTGCGCCATTACTTGAGGCACATGAGATCACAGATTGTCACCGCTTTCATCAAGAGGATCTTGCAAAATCCAGAGGCAACAGGTAGGATTGTCGAGTGGGCCTTTGGGAATCAAGCTTTGGCCTCAAGTTTGAGAGCACTTCAACTATCCAAAGCATAGCATTGGCGGAGTTCATAGCAGAATGGACACCAACACCAGATGAAGAAATTCCAAAACGAAAGGCCCCTGCCAAGGAAACAAGCAAAGAGTGGCTGATGTACTTTGATGGTGCCTTCTCGCTGCAAGGCGCCGGTGCCGGCGTGCTACTTGTCGCACCCACCGGAGAGCACCTCAAGTACGTAGTCCAGATGCACTTTCCCAAGGAGCAAGCCACGAACAATACTGTAGAGTATGAAGGATTGCTTGCCGGTCTCAGGATCGCAGTAGACCTTGGGATCAAGAAGCTCATTGTCAGGGGTGACTCACAGCTTGTCATCCGCCAAGTAAATAAGAATTATCAGAGTCCGTTGATGGAAGCTTATGTTGATGAAGTGAGAAAGCTGGAAGAGCACTTTGACGGCCTACAGATGGAATATATTCCAAGAGCTCAGAACGACATTGCTGATGGCCTGTCAAAGTGCGCCACACTTAAGCTACAATGGAACCAGGGATTTTGTGCTCAAGTTGACTCAATCGTCTGTGACACCATCAATCTGGACAGAGCAAGAAGAGGAAGTTGATCTCTGGGGACTACTTTCCGCAGAGCTTCCCGAAGCCGCCGCCAAGAAGGTCCCCAAGATCGACACCAACAAAGGCCGAGGAGCGATCTGCTCTGACAAGCCCCAGGGTTTGTTTCGTTGAAGCAGACGCTCCCGACAAGCTTTGCTCCGGCAAGCTTGCCGGGGGACGTCAAGCTCCGGGTGAGCCGCAGGTTCTTGCCGTGGAAGCCGATGTTCCCGCAGCAGCAGATGTGCCCTTAGTCCTTGTTGTCGAGCCGCAAGCTCCAGCATGGGCACATCAGATTGTCCATTTCCTTCAGACAGGAGAACTTCTCGAAGAACAAGAAGAAGCGAAAAGAGTAGCCCGGCAGTCAGGTATGTACCAGTTTGTCGACAAAGACACTGCATGTAAGAAGACTCAACGGTGTGAAATTGAAGTGTATTCACCGGAAGACGGACAAAAGCTGTTGGCAGAGATACATGGAGGCATATGTGGTCACCACATTGGCGCCAGAGCACTTGCCGCAAAAGCGTTCGGCAAGAAGGTTTCTTTTGGCCGACAGCCCTCTGCAACTGCACAAGTAACCAAGTGTGAAGCGTGCCAGTTCCATTCCAAGCAGATACACCAGCCAGCTCAAGCTCTCCAGACGATCCCTTTATCCTGGCCATTTTCGGTCTGGGGGCTCGACATCCTCGGGCCCTTCCCCCGAGCTGTCGGGGGCTTTGAGTACTTGTACGTTGCAATCGACAAGTTCACAAAGTGGCCGGAAGTGGAAGCAGTGAGGAAGGTGACAAGACAACAAGCAAGTTCTTTAGGTCAATTGTTTGCCGTTTGGAATCCCTAACAGGATCATCACCGACAACGGCACGCAATTCACGAGCCGCACCTTCATGCAAGACGCCCAAGATCTTGGAGCCAAGGTCTGCCCGCTTTTGTTGCTCATCCGAGAAGCAACGGTCAAGCGGAGAGGGCAATGCTTGAAGTGCTGCGCGGGCTCAAGACCAGAACTTTCGACAGGCTGCACAAATGCGGAAGAAAGCTGGATTGAGGAGCTGCCGGTGGTTCTTTGGTCGATCAGACGACGCCAAATCGAGCCATCGCCGACACCTTTCGCTCTAGTCTATGGAGCAGAGGCAGTTCTCCCCACGGAACTCGTTTACCGGTCGCCTCGAGTGCTCGCTTACGATGAGCTCGAGCAAGAGCAGCAGCGACAAGATGACGCGCTGCTCCATGAGGAGGATCGTCTTCGTTGTCACGAAGCTGCTCGGTACCAGCAAGCTTTGCACCGCTACCATAGCCGCAAAGTCAATGCCAGAAGTCTCGAGGAAGGCGACCTTGTTCTTCGGGCGCGTCGATCCGCCAAGAATTCCAACAAGTTGACGCCGAAGTGGGAAGGCCCTTATCGGGTGAAACGAGTCACTAGGCCTGGCGCTGTCCGCCTTGAGACCGAAGATGGCATTCCAGTGAGCAACTCTTGGAATATTGGGCATCTTCGTAAGTTTTACCCGTAGGGCGCGGTTGTCGGAACCTGTTCCGGCAACCACCTTTTGTACAAGTCTTGCCGCTGATGCATGTAATCCTTTGTACAAAGCCGGGCGCAGACCCCGTGCATCAAGAAGTTAGCGTGTTTCGCACACCTTGTCGATTTCATGCTTTTACTTCTATTTGCATGCGTTATCGACACTTTGTGCAGCACCTACCCCTGGTAAGTGATAACGAGCCACAAGGCTCCATATCTTTATTTTCTCTTCTTTCTCTTTCTCAAAGAAAGGAAGGTTCCCTCGCACACAAGTTTGCCGGGGAAAGGAGAAGATAATGGTGTGGACCAAGCGTCGCTCAAGGAAGCCTAGCCTTACCGGGAAGCAAACGACAGAAAAGCTAAGTTACCAAAGTTTGAGCAATCAGTTTTAAAAATTTTAAGTTATCTTCCTTGAACGACCGAACTTTGTATGGAAAACCTGTGCATAGAGGAACCAACTCGTAGCTAGTTGCGCCCTTACTTTGTTTCGAGTCCGCTCAACAACTTAAGTGAGCTGCGACTAGTTGCGACAAGGTTGCTTGTCGGAGCGGCACCGCCAAAAGCTCTTGACGTCCCGCACTCGGCCTTTCGCAGCTTTCGGTGCCAGCGCCGACAAGTCCCCTAAAAGCGAGGGGCAAAACATACAGAGGAAGGAATCAAGTAAAGGAAATAGCATAGCAATTGATACTCAAAATAAAGTTATATTACAAGATAGCTTGCCGCAGCTCTAATGGATTGTTCCTATGACATGACCAGCAGCGGCAAGAGAAAGAGAAAACGGGCGGCCTAATCTACGCGATCGCCCTCAACCCTCTTGATTCCGCTCACCCTGTCCATAATGGATGCGACAAGGGTCTTGAGTGCCTCCACATCAGCATCCGGCGGCAGAGACTTGAGGACGTTGGTGAGGTTGAGGCTTGGGTTGCGGAAGGCCACCTTCATCAGCACCTTCTGGAAGGCTCCCGCGCAGATCTGGCGCGACTCCTCGGCCAGCTGTTTTGGGACCTCTTCCCGGAGTCGCTGGAGAGCCGTCACCACGCCCTTGAAGAACAAGCTGAGCTTGGCGCTGGGTTGGAGATGCTCGTCGGAGGAGTATCCAAGATCCACCATCCCCAGCTCCATCAGCTCCCTGTGGATGGCTGCAGCAGTATCCACGAGACCCTCGGTCCAGTGCTCCACATTCTCCCTCAAGGCACTCTGGGCGGCAACAGCATTCGCCAGCAGCTCCTCGTCGGCCTTGATCTTCTCCTTCAAGGCCACCTCCCGCTCCTTGGCGCCGTCCAGCGTCTGAGTCAAAGTAGTTAGCTTCAACTCAAGGTCTGCATTGGAGTCCCTGGCGGCGCTGAGCTCCTTGCTCCTCTCGGCGAGACGGCCCTGCAGCTCGCCAAGGGTGTAGGCGTCCTTCTCGCGCTCGTGCTTGAGTGCAGCAAGCTCCTCGCCCGCTCTTCTTGAGGCTGGCCTCCAACTGCGCCACCTTCGTCTCCAGCTCCTTCTTGGCGGCCTCGGCAGCTGCGGCAGCATCCTTTGCTTCCTTGAGAGCCCCGCCAAATGTTTCCTCGCGCATGGCGAGATTCTCCTCGTGGCTGTCAAGGTTAACCTTCCGCTGCGCTTAGCTTCGCCTCCTCTGGCGGATAGCTTCTCAGCGGCAAGCCGCTGTTTCTCCTCGACTTGACCTTCTCGAGGATGAAGGCCTTGCGCCTCGGCGAAGTTGCTCCGCTCCTCCGCCAAGGACCGGAGAGCTTCTGGTTGCGGCCCCGGAGCTCCTCCGCGCTTCTCGATGTCTGCTCCCGCCTTCACGAAAAGCGCCTCCGAGATGCCGCTTTGGCTTGTCGGGCGCGGTAGAGCAGCAGCTTCCGCAGTAGCTGCTCCTCCTCAGGCTCGCCGCTGCTGCTGCTTGGCGCGTCAACTAGCGCCAGCCCAGCGGAGGCGAGCAGCTCTTCATCGAAGGTTTCTCCTTCGGCCGGCGCCCTGGAGCTCGACTCCCATGGGAGCTTGATGAAGACGCCGTCGCCGGCCTTCAAGTAGGCGCTGGGCTGGGGCTCTTCGGAGCCTGACGCTGCAGCAGCGGCGGAGGGATCGGCGGTCGATAGAAGGCGCTGGCGCCCAAATGACCTCGGGGTCATCGGTCGATCGCGGACCCTCGCCACCTTCTGGCGGCGGCAGCTTCGATGGCCTCTTCGCGGCAGCTCGTCGGCGCCGGCTTCTTCTTCCACGGCGGCGGCTTCGTCAAGTGTTGCACAAGACGTCCTCCTCGCCGGCGACCTCGGTCTCCATTGGCTCTGTGGCGGACGGATGAAGAAAGTCAAGAAAATATTCAAAGACAAAATCAGAAGAAGAAAAACACAAGGGAAGTACTCAGGCAAGAAGGTTACCGGCGCCGGGGGCTGCGGTCATGGTCTCCGCCGCCAAGGGATCGCTGGTGCCGTCCCTTGCCAGAGAGCTGCCCCTTGCCGGAGAAGGCTCCCTTGCCGGAGAACGCCCTTGCCGGGAATCCACCCTTGGCGGCGTAGTCGAAGCGGAAGGAGGCTGCTCGCTCCTACACAAGTCAGCGATCGAGATATCAGCAAAGGAAAAAGCACCCATGCATGCCGAACAGCAAGAAGTAGACCATATACTTACGTTGGGGGCTGCGCTGGGGGCTGCTTTGAAGGAGAGTTGCCTCATCCGGCAAGGTTGTCTCGGACGCGCCTCCTGCCGTCGCGATGAGGTTCGCCCTCGACGACAATCACCGGGGTCTTGGCTCTCTCGACATCCTCCGGCCAGCGTCACGAAAAGGAATGGATTGAGTAAAGCAGATCGAGATACAAGACAAGGCAACAAATCGAAGAATTACAAGTACGCAAGGAATCTTACTCTTCCTCTTCCTCGTTGGAGCCGAGCGCGGAGAGGTCGACTCGCCCGCCTCAAAGACGACGAGGCGGAGGAGTGGGCTCCCTTGGGCGCTTGGCGGGAGCGGGACCCGGTGGCTGCGAGGGCCCCGCTCCAGTTGCCGCAGCGGCGTGAGGAGCTCCCGCGGCAACAGTGCTTGCCGCGGTGGAGCGCGTCACGCGGCGCTGCGGCTATTGGCCCGTCTGCCGCCCCGCTGCGTCTCCGGCCTTAAGACGACGCCTTCTTGGTGGAGCCGGTGGCTCCGCTCGCGGCAAGCTGCTTGGAGGTGGGAAGGATGCGCCCTCGGCGGGTTCGCTCGACTCGGCTTCAGGCTCGGCAAGCTCCTCCTCGCTGGCAAACTCCTTTCGCTCGACAAGGCTTGCCGCCTCGGCTGCCTCTGCCTCCTCCACAGTGAAGCCAAACTCGCCCGCGGCAGCGGCTGCTGCCGCCTCTTCCAGCCTGGTGGCGATGCGCTGCATCTCATCGCCGATGAGTTTCATGGTGAGGCCCCTCTGCTCGTCGGGGCGGACCGGCATTTCCACTAGATTGTCAAAAAACTGCCGCACCACATCATCTGCCGGCTCTTGCCAAGTGGGGACAATTCCATGGGAGTCACACAACGGCATCATTGCACGGATGCGGTCAAGCGACGAGTTGTTGCACAGTGGAACGACGCCCCTCGGCAACCTAAACATCTCCGGATGATCAGGATCAGGCTTGAACAGCTCTAAGAGCATTGCGTCAAGCTCCAAGACAGTGAAGTTGAAGTTGAGGCCTGGCGCAGCCTCATGATGTCTGCTGCGTTCACGAAATTCCAAGGCAGGTCTCCTTCTCTCCTGCAAGGGGGCGATGCGGCGGCGAAGAAAGTCCGCGCCAACAGTGCCTACAGTGAGTCCGTCAAGTCTGAGGCGGAGGATTCAGGTAACTGCGATCTTCAGCCTAGCGTCCTCCGGGGCCAGATTGCTCCAATCATTGCCGCGTACTACTGGGGTTTGGCGCTGGGCGGTAAAAGGCTGCGGGTTCTCCTCAACAATCCAGCACCAATCTGCCCTCCACTCCTCCCATTTGCTACGGAGCTCTCCCTCCAGATAAGCTTCCTTTTTGCCGACCCTGGAGATCCAAGCAATTCCTCCGGCAAGGGGCTCTCCTCTCTCAACACGGGGTAAAAAGAAGTGACAGAAAAGAGCTACATTTGGGTGGACTCTGACAAAGTTTTCGCAGAGATGCGCGAAAACTGCCATGGTCAGAACGGCGTTGGGGGTGAAATCAAGGAGGCGGAACCCGTAGGTGTTCATTATGTCACAAAAGAATTCAGAGAAAGGCGGGCAGAGCCCGCAGTAGAAGAAGAGCGCGAAGAAGGGATACCCCGTCGGGGCCAGTTCCGCAGCAGCGGCGGGGAGTACCTTCGTGCGCGGATGCGCCCGCGTCTCCGTCGACCAAAAGAGGTAGTAGTTCTCCCTCAGCTCCTCGCGAGCTGATGAGGGGAAGATGGCCCGCTCCTTCCGCAGCGCCGCAAGCCGCTGCGCCGGCCGACTTCACGGCCTTCCCTTGTCGGCTTTGGGGCCCATGGCAGGCGGTGGAGGAGATCGACGGCGTTGAGGGTGCTGGTGGCGATGGGGGCGGGCGCCGCTCTCTTCAAATTTGAGAAGAAGGGGAGCGGCGGTGGTTTTCGATGGGACAACAAGCGGCAAGGTAGGCGACGTGCCCCCTGCTTCCCTGCTTATAAAGAGGGAGGCGGACATTCGATTTTCCGGATAAAGAAACCCCACGATCTCGCCCACGATCTCTCACACGACGCCACGTTCGATGCGTGCCGTTCGTGGGGCGTGGTGGGTCCGGGTGAGTTATGGTGTGACCCGGGCGCGTGTGCCCGTGCCTGTTTTGGGCCTGGCCCAACAGCGCTTCGGAACCGTGTGGCCCACGCCGGGCTCTGTCGGTGTACTAGAGTAGGGGTACCCTAGTATCCCGAACTTGTGCACGGCCAGTTGCAGCCCTCCGCAGCAAGGCTTACCGGGTGACCGCCAAGGTCCTCCGTAGTTCCTTTGGAGCCATTCAAGAACAAAGTACTCAAAGCACATAAGAGACAAGGCCCCGGCAAGAGGAGCTTGCCGGGAAGGCCACCCCAGGCACTTACAAGACAAGGCCCCGGCAAGAGGAGCTTGCTGGGAAGGCCCGGTGAGCGACAAGCTTCCCGGCGCGACAAGACAACAACCGTGGCAAGGCGCTTGCCTAGGCAGACCACCTCTCTGTACCTACGCTCCAGCGCATCCACTAACGTGTCGCCCCGGGGCTTTTCCAGGCGCGCGTGGCAAGAGGCTGTGCAGCCAGCGGTGCGAGGTGTCAAGCAGCGCTGACAAGTTTGCCATCGTGGCGAACGGTGGCGCCCCTGACGGTCCCTGTTTGCACTGTTAGGGCGACTAGACGGGCATTTAATCCCTTTGTCCCCTGCCGTCAGGGTTAGGTATAGTACACCATACCTTTGTACAAGTAGGTGTACCAACCACTATTTTTCCATTTGTACCCCGTCTCACGTTGCCACCTGCCGGAGCCCCTTGAGCATATAAAAGGAGGCCCATGCGAAGCGTAGAAAGGGGTTGGTCGATCGATTCCTCCACGCCGGTCTCGTTAGCAGCTCGTGTGTCTTTGTAGCACTCAGCGCTCCTGAGCAAGAACGCAATACACCTAGACATGAAGCAGTAGGAGTATTATCTCTCCGGAGAGCTCCGAAGCTGGGTAAACCTCTCGTGTGCTTCGCCTCGATCTGCTCTTCGTGCGACCTCCGCTCCCCGCCGAACCGAAAGGGGCTCGGTCCGCCGGCCCCATAGGTGTTCGCGGGCCAGATCAGCCTGCCCCGACACCTTGTATATATCCATTGTATTATAAAAATAATGTGCCAAGCTTTGGTTTTAGGATGATTAGATTGCTTGTTTACTTTGTGCAGTACAAAAACAGAAACTTTGGCTGTAGCGCATGAATTTACATTTTCTACTAGAAAGTTAAATGGGTCTGAAACTTTTTGCACATTACTTTTGTACAATTTTTTTTAAATTTTTGGAGTTACAGAAGTATACTAAACTTCCAGATTACTACAGACTGTCCTGTTTTTGACAGATTCTGTTTTCTATGTGTTATTCGCTTATTTTGATGAATCTATGGGTAGTATCGGGGGGTATGAACCATGGTGAAGTTGGAATACAGTAGATATAGTTCTAATATGAAATTGTAATAAATTTGCAACAGTACCTAAAGGTAGTGATTTGCTTTATTATACTAACGGATCTCACAAAGTTTTTGTTAAAGTTTTGTGTGGATGAAGTGTTCGAAGATCGAGGAGCTATCAATATGAGAAGAATAAAGTGAGGCAAGAGTTCAAGCTTGGGGATGCCCATGGCACCCCAAGTAAATATTTCAAGGATACTCAAGCATCTAAGCTTGGGGATGCCCCGGTTGGCATCCCATCTTTCTTCTTCAACAATTATCGGTATACCTCGGTTTTTGTTTTGTTCACATGATTTGTGTCCTTTGTGTTTTTTTTCTTTAAGAACCATGATAGTATGATACAGCCCTTCATTAATTTATAGAATACTTCATGTGCTTCACTTATATCTTTTAAGTAGGATCTTACAGAATTGCTCTTTGTGCTTCACTTAAATCTTTTGATTATGGTTTTATAGAATGCTTCGCGTGCTTCACTTATATATTTTGAGCTTGGATATTGGTTAGTCTATATTAATTGTAGAATGCTCCATGAACTTCACTTATATCTTTTGGAGTATGAATAATACTATAATCTAAAGTGGGGTTGGAAGAGTGTCAACTTTAGGAATTAGTGATCCCACTATTTTGGAGGGTGTTGAATCTTAGAGTGATATTTATGAAAGTGGATTTGGAAAAGTGTCAACTTTAGTTAGTAATGATTCCACTGTTTCAGAAGAGGTTCCAATTGATTATGAGAACAAAGCTGCTATCTATGATGATTATTGTGATGACATGTATGCTATAAACAATAATGTTAACCATCAAACTTGTCATCATGATTTTAATTTTCAATTGGATTATGCCTCACATGACCGTTATTCTGTTGAGTTTGCTCCCATTATTCCGAATGAGGAGAATTTTGCTTATGTGGAGAGTAGAAAAATTTCTATGCTTGTAGATCATGAAAAGAATGCTTTATGTGATGGTTATATTGTTTAATTAATTCATGATGCTGCTGAAAATTATTATGAGGGAGGAATATATGCTTGTAGGAGTTGCAATAATATCAAGTTTCCTCTCTATGTGCTTAAAGTTTTGAAGTTATACTTGTTTTGCCTTCCTATGCTAGTTGATCCTTGTTCCAATAAATTGTGTGATCACAAAATACCTAGGCATAGTAAGTGGGTTAGGTTTAAATGTGCTAGTCATATTCTTCATGATGCTCTCTTTATGTTTCAATTCTTATCTTTTATGTGAGCATCACTGAAATCATCATGCCTAGCTAAAAGGCATTAAACAAAAGCGCTTGTTGGGAGACCACCCAATATTTACCCTTACTGTTTTTGTGTGTTCACATGATTAAGATACAGTATTAATTATGTATTATAGCTTTTGTTTCAATAAAGTGCCAAGTAAGACCTTTGGGAAGACTTGGGTGAAAGTTAATGTGATCTTGCTGTAAAAAAAACAGAAACTTTGCACTCACGAGATTAGATGTCAGTTTTTACAGAAGAGTAATTTTGAGTTGATTCTTTTTTCATAAGATTAATAGACAAATCCCTCACATCCACCAATTTATTTCATAATTTTTGGAGTAGCAGAAGTATGGTTGCTGTTCAGATCATTACAGACTGTTCTGTTTCTGACAGATTCTGTTTTCATTGCATAGTTTGCTTGTTTTCTAGTTTCTATGGCTTATATTTCTCAATATAAATTATAGAAATGATATGGTACAGTAGTAATTGTGTGATAACAATTATGAATCTTGTCTTTGACAGTACCAAAGTGAATGGTTTATTCATTATCATACTAACCCATCTCACGAAGTTTCGTTAAGTTTTGTGTGATTGAAGTTTTCAAGTTTTTGGTGAGATATCGATATGAGGAGAATAAGGAGTGGAAAGACCCTAAGCTTGGGGATTCCCAAGGCACCCAAAGGTAATACTCAAGGAAGACTCAAGCACCTAAGCTTGGGGATGCCCCGGAAGGCATCCCCTCCTTCGTCTTCAAAACTATCGGTATACCTTACTCGGAGCTATATTTTTATTCATGATATGTGTTTTGCTTGGAGCGTATTTTTAATTTTACTTGATGTTTGAATAAAATCATTGGATCTGAAATCTTGAGTGAAAAGGAATCCTCCCATGGCTAGTTAATTATTTGACTACTCAGTGTTCTTCATTTATATCTTTTTGGAGTAGTTTGCCATTTACTCATGTGCTTCACATATATCCTATGAGTAAGTGGTTGAATGAATTGAATATCATAAATCTGAATTTATATATATTTCATATGCTTATACCATGGGGAGTAATGACTTAACACATAATAAGTATAGGTGGTAAATTTATTGAAAGTTAGCAAACATAGAATTGGTCACTTGAACAATTCATGAAAGAATATTAAAGGAAGAGAGATTTTGCATATAAATACACTATCTTGGACATATTTTGTAATTGTGCACACTCATTAAAATATGACATGCTAAAAGGTTGATGTTGGACAAGGAAGACAACTTAATGGGTTATGTTTTCTTATATCTGAAACGTTATATTGTCTTGGATCATCCAACATGTTGAGCTTGCCTTTCCCTCTCATGCTAGCCAAATTCTTTGCACCAAGTAGAAATACTACTTGTGCTTCCAAACATCCCTTAAACCAGTTTTGCCATGAGAGTCCACCATACCTACCTATGGATTGAGTAAGATCCTTCAAGTAAGTTGTCATCGGTGCATGCAATAAAAATTGCTCTCTAAATATGTATGATCTATTCGTGCGAAGAAAATAAGCTTTATACGAACTTGTGATAGGGGAGAAATAAAAGCGACGAACTGTATAATAAAGGTCTTTATCACAAGCGGTAATAGAAAGTGATGTTCTTTTGCATTAAGATTTTGTGCATCCAACCTTAAAAGCGCATGACAAACTCTGCTTCCCTCTGCGAAGGGCCTATATTTTACTTTTATCTTCTACCCTTATACAAGAGTCATGGTGATCATCACCTTTCCTTTTTACACTGTTTCCTTTGGCAAGCACTTTGTGTTGGAGCGATCTGGATATATATATACACTTGGATGTAGGTTTTCATAAATTATTATTGTTGACATTACCCTTGAGGTAAAAGGTTGGGAGGCGAAACTATAAGCCCATATCTTTCTATGTGTCCGATTAAAACTTTGAACCCATAAATATCACATGAGTGTTAGCAATTGTGAAAGATTAAATGATAGTTGAGTATGTGGATTTTGCTGAATCAAAGCTCTTACAGAGACCCTTCTCGAAAATAATATGAATTGCAATTGTTTGATGACTAAGAGCACGGTTTGTTAGTTTTCAAGAAAGTTTATGATCTATACTTTAACATGTTAATAGCTTGTTACTTGATCATGAGAAGTTTCATGAGTTAAGCTACTATTATGATATATAACGATGCTAGAAAAAGTGATTGGAACTATCATTGATCAAACTTATGCACTTTCTAGCATTCAACTTCATAAATTATTTCTTTTATCATTTACCTACTCGAGGACGAGCAGGAATTAAGCTTTGGGATGTCGATACGTCTCCAACGTATCTATAATCTATGAAGTATTCATGCCATGTTTACAATAGTTTTAAATGATTTTGGTATGACTTGATTAGAACTAACCCGGATTGGCGTTGTTTTCAGCAGAACTACTATGGTGTTGTTTTTGTGCATAAATAAAAGTTCTCGGAATGCGATGAAAATCAACGGAGAATTTTTCTGGAAAATATAAAAAATACTGGAACGAAGAGTTACCGAAGGGGAGGCCCATGGGCCCCACGAGGGTGGAGGCCGCGCCCACCCCCCTAGGGAGCGCCCCTGTGCCTCGTGGACTTCCCCTAGGTCCCCCTGACTTGTTCTCGACGCCAACCTCTCCTATAAATACCCAAACCTCCAGAAAATAACCTAGATCAGAAGTACCGCTGCCGCAAGCCTCTGTAGCCACGAGAAATCAATCTTGGCCCTCTCTGGCACCCTGCCGGAGGGGGCCATCATCACCGGAGGCCATGGAGGAGGATCCCGGAGGGGCCATCATCACCATGAAGGCCAAGATCCAGCGGGAGAACCTCTCCCCATCTAGGGGGAGGCCATGGAGAAAGCACAAGGGGGAGAACCTCTCCTTGTAACGACCAAACCTCGAAAGATTTGAGTCTCTGTGCTTACCATGCTAGTCCCTGGATTGACTCGCTAGCACACACAATACATATGAATATCAAATAACAAGTGCATCATTTACTATAACGTATGATCCAGAATTTATAATGTATTACAAACTCATAGTACATAACTAGCTTTACTCAATAATAACAGCGAAAATGTAGCATAAGCAAACGATGAGTCCCATCAATGCCCACTGGCGAAAATGTTGAGTGAAGACTCATGACCCTACTGTATCTCACTAATCATCTGAAAATCCTGCAACATGATAAGTTGCAGCCACAAAGGGTCAATACATTGAATGCATTGGCAAATTACACATAATGATAAAGCAAACCTACATCCACAAGCAAGGTATGATAACAGAACACTCAAGTTTGGTCTCGCGTAAAACTACCTTCACCTACCTCCACGACATAGGCAAGGTGCAAACAACACAGATGATAAAGATCTCCAAGATGTCTCAAGTGCGCTCAGTCCTGGCGCATTCTCTAGGGACAATAGAGCGCTCAGCCAGTGATGCATTCACGTGAGAAAAAGCTCCGACAACTCAAGTGCGCTCGGTCATGGCGCATTCTCTAGGGATAATAGAGCGCTCAGCCATTGACGCATTCACCTGAGTCAAAGTCCCGAGCCTACAGCTATAAACACTCACCACTTCCATGCATCACTCGACACATGCCCACGTCTACCATAGCAAGTTGAGCACACCATCACATAACACAATCATTTTATATCAGAATATGACAACACAGAACATAAAAATCACACATGCATAGCAGAATATAGGATGAGCAAAATCAAAAGTGCAAACTTGCCTTGAACGATGTTGAATTACTTTAACGCTTAATTCTGATCCGCTTAACACTCCGGACAATCTATACGATAACGAAGGCACCAATAAATAAACTATGCTCACATAACACTAAAATAAAGTAAACAACAACGAATTCAAATAAAAACTTAAATAGCAGAACCTAACAGTAGTAATATAATATCTTGATTTGGATAAATGGTTTGAGAGATATTGCCTCCCGAAGGTTGATTTCAAATTTGAGCAAATTCAAATTTAAACAGTGCAAAAGTTTGAAATTTTGGTTCTACTGCATGCTTCTAGTCAATGTGAGTTCATAGGAAAAATAATCATCTAAATTGGAGTTATAGGCTAAAAGATATACTTAAATGAAAGTTTGGTATGAAATCTGCCCGAAATGAATTGTGTCAAAATAGATTTCTCTGAAGAACTGCTGCAGCTGTGGATGTGGCACGTGGCTGCATGTGATTGGCTGGAGTGTGTTATTGTGAGGGCTAAACGGGCGAACGGCCACTAAATAGTGCATACCTATTCGAGAGAAAAACAGGACATGACATAATCTGGACGGTCCATCCTAGATCGAGCAGACGCGGGAAACTCACCGGAAAACAGAGGCTGGGGCGGCCGGACTTGGAGAAGATGAGCTCGGGCGGGTCGGAGTTGTTGCGGGCGACGGCCACGGTGGTCCTCCGGCTACGGCGAGATGACCTAAGGATGCGGATTGATTCGTCCGTGAGTTTTGTGTCGTCGGTAGCGACTGGAAACTCCTCGGGTGGCTGTTGTGTTTGGCAGTGATTTCCCGAACTCTGCCTGCTCCGGTGACCTTGAGGTCCGCTCCGCGAGCTCGAAGTGGTCCGCTCCTGAGAAACCTAAGGGATCAGGGAGATAGAGAATATTGTGACGAAGATCACAGGAGGTAGAAGAGGGGCTAGTAACCTCCAGAGACGATGCAATCGACCGACGGCAGAAGCTTTGGGCGGCGGACTCCGGCGAGATCGGGGCGGCTCTGCAGGGCCCGGGAGACGGCGATTTTGGTGAAAACCGGACTAGAGGGAGGTGTAGAATATTCATGGAGTAGTTCCCGTGCGGTAGGAGCAAGAGATCGATCGAATTTGGATCGGGTACGGCGTCCCTGATGAACACGGCTGGATGGAGGAGATGATAGGCGTGCCAAGGCGGTCAATGCACAGTTGGGAAAGAAGAAAAAAAACAAAGAGGCTGGGTGTGTGGGCTACTCTCAAGGCCTGAATGGGCCAGCCTGCTAGCTGCTTAGTGCTTTGCATCGCCATGTAGGCGACGAAAAAGAAGTTGAAGGCGGTCTGACCGCATAGTGCGCGCCTTTGTCTTAAAAAAAACTGCTCACATGCATTGCAAACTAGCTAAAACAAATTTTTAGATATTTCCTTAAAACAACAGAAAATAACTTAAAATAGTATTACTAATATAAACTACAGTAAACTTAGTTCCAGATCTAATGTAATTTTGTAAAATTATTTTATGCAATAAAGAACACAAAAATAACAGTATAGAACAAATATACAAATCATTTGGAGCTTCTAAAATTGCAAAAACACATCAGGTGAACTCCAACTAATATTCTGGTCATTATGAACTTTTTATAACTGTGGAGAAGTCAAGTTATCTCCACTCCAATAATTTGCCTTAAGTTGCAATAATGATTTGAATATTCAAAAAAATTCAAATATGCATAGAAATCATGATGAGAAGGAATGACCCTATTAACATTCCAAATCTGAAAATTTGGGATGTTACAAATCTACCCCCCTTTGAATGAATCTCGTCCTCGAGATTCGAGTTGGCTAGCAAAGGTTAAATATTGATACTTGATATAATCCATACCAAAGTTTCGAGGCTTACTGATTGCATATTTCCAAATCTCCCTTTACATGACTAAATATGATGCATCAATGCTGAAAGAATAGTCACAATACTTGATCTTAATTAAGAATCTTACCAAAGACTGATGCATTATCTGGTCTTCCGACCCTCATGTGATTCACATGTCCACTCTCGAAGTGATCAATCTCCTTCTCTCCAGAATTCTCACTGTCATAATTGATGTTCTTCAACAGGGGACAGTTGTTTGAATAATGCCCTAGCTCCCTGCACCTGTAACAAAGTAACTGACTGATATCCTTCTTGGTGGGTGTTGAAAGGTCGTGGTTGTTGTTGTTGCCATCCCTGTGGCCTCTGTGGTTGTGTCCATCCTCGTTCTGATGATTATTCTCATCGTGGTTATGATGATTATGACCATTATAATTGTCCACTCTAGAATCATAGTACTCAGAAGATGCTGACGAATTATGGTGCTTCCATTGTCCTGCTGAGTTGAACTATGTGTCGCTTGCCTTCCTCTTATGGTTCTCCACCTGTTGGAACTTTCCTTCAAGTACAATAGCCTTATCAATAAGCTCCTGACAGTTATTGAATATCGCCACTGTCAACTGAATACTCAACTCATCATCCAGACCTTCAAGAAACTTCTCCTGTCTAGCTGCATCAGTGTTAACATCATTAGGGGCATAGCGTGCAAGATTATTGAATTCCTCCACATATGCATTCACAGTGCGACCTCCCTGACGCAAGCTATGAAACTTCTTCTTCTTCAGACTCATAGCACCAGCAGACACATGTGTGGCGCAAAAACCTGCCTGAAACTGTGCCCAAGTGATAGTAGCAATAGGATAAGTGACCAAGTAATTTTCCCACCATGTTGCGGCTGGTCCTTCTAACAAATGTGAGGCAAACCGCACTCTCTCTGCATCAGTGCAACCAACTGTGTCCAAATTCCTATTAACTAAGCGCAGCCAATCATCAGCCACAATAGGTTCAGGGGTGCTAGAAAACCTTTGAGGATTCAACCTCAAGAAACGAGTAAGGGCATCAACTGGGGGTGGTGGTGGATTGTTGTTGTTGTTTTTGTTGTTGTTGTTGTTGTTTTTGTTGTTGTTGTTGTTGTTGTTGTTGTTGTTGTTGTTGTTGTTGTTGTTGTTGTTGTTGTTGTTGTTGTTGTTGTTGTTGTTGTTGTTTTTGTTGTTGTTGTTGTTGTTGATTATTTGTTTATTCTTTGTTCTTTCTTCTTCTTCTTTGTTATTCAGTTACGAACAAGTAACTGGATCAATTGAGTATGTCCCTGAAGCAACTGTTGCATGTATGGCGGTATGTCATTGTTGTTGTTGTCTCCTATACCACTTCCTCTAGAGTTACGCCTCGGCGGCATCTGATGGGTAAGCACGGGTGAGATATAGACAGAAATAGTTCTAAGGGGAAAAACACTACCCATATGCTCATGCTAGCAACTAAAACTCCAACAACAACAAAAACAAACACTAAATTCACACAAGTCACCAAAACTATCCTAAAGTAATCACATCAAAAGAGCACATATGATCAATCAAAGCACCCAATTGAAAAATACAAACAATCCACGAAATATGAAAACACGGAAAGCAATGACCAACCAAACATATGACATATCACACAACACAAGCATACCATCTGTAACGACCAAACCTCGAAGGATTTGAGTCTCTGTGCTTACCGTGCTAGTCCCTGGATCGACTCGCTAGCACACACAGTACATATGAATATCAAATAACAAGTGCATCATTTACTATAACGTATGATCCAGAATTTATAATGTATTACAAACTCATAGTACATAACTAGCTTTACTCAATAATAACAGCGGAAATGTAGCATAAGCAAACGATGAGTCCCATCAATGCCCACTGGCGAAAATGCTGAGTGAAGACTCGCGACCCTCACGTATCTCGCGATCATTCGAAAATCCTGCAACATGATAAGTTGCAGCCACAAAGGGTCAATACATTAAATGAATTGGCAAATTACACTTAATGATAAAGCAAACCTACATCCACAAGCAAGGTATGATAATAGAACACTCAAGTTTGGTCTCGTGTAAAACTACCTTCACCTACCTCCACGACATAGGCAAGGTGCAAACAACACAGATGATAAAAATCTCCAAGATGTCTCAAGTGCGCTCAGTCATGGCGCATTTCTAGGGACAATAGAGCGCTCAGCCAGTGACGCATTCACGTGAGAAAAAGCCCCGACAACTCAAGTGCGCTTAGTCATGGCGCATTCTCTAGGGACAATAGAGCGCTCAGCCATTGACGCATTCACCTGAGTCAAAGTCCCGAGCCTACAGCTATAAACACTCACCACTTCCATGCATCACTCGACACATGCCCACGTCTACCATAGCAAGTTGAGCACACCATCACATAACACAATCAATATCAGAATATGAAAACACAGAACATACAGATCAAACCAAGCACATGCCATAGCATAAAAATCACACATGCATAGCAGAATATAGGATGAGCAAAATCAGAAGTGCAAACTTGCCTTGAACGGTGTTGAAGTACGCTAACGCTTAATTCTGATCAGCTTCACACTCTGGACAATCTATACGATAACGAAGGCACCAAAAAATAAACTATGCTCACATAACACTAAAATAAAGTAAACAACAACAAATTCAAATAAAAACTTAAATAACAGAACCTGACAGTAGTAATATAATATCTACATGCTAGTAGGATCACAATGCAAAAAGAATCAACTGATTTGGATAAACGGTTTGAGAGATATGGCCATCGGAAGGTTGATTTCAAATTTGAGCAAATTCAAATTTAAACAATGCAAAAGTTTGAAATTTTGGTTCTACTGGATGCTCCTAGTAAATGTGAGTTCATAGGAAAAAGAATCATCTAAATTGGAGTTATAGGCTAAAAGAAATACTTAAATGAAAGTTTGGTATGAAATCTGCCCAAAATGAATTGTGTCAAAATAGATTTCTTTGAAGAACTGCTCCAGCTGTGGATGTGGCACGTGGCTGCACGTGATTGGCTGGAGTGTGTTCACTGTGAGGGCTAAACGGTGAACGGCCACTAAATAATGCATACCTATACAAGAGAAAAAAACAGGACATGACATAATCTGGACGGTTCATCCTAGATCGAACGGACGCGGGGAAACTCACCGGAAAACAGAGGCTGGGGCGGCCGGACTTGGAGAAGATGAGCTCGGGCGGCTCGGAGTTGTTGCGGGCGACGGCCACGGTGGTTCTCCGGCGACAGTGAGATGACCTAAGGATGCAGGTTGATTCGTCCGTGAGTTTTGTGGCGTCGGTAGCGACTGGAAACTCCTCGGGTGGCTGCTGTGTTTGGCAGTGATTTCCCGAACTCTGCCTGCTCCGGTGACCTTGAGGTCCGCTCCGTGAGCTCGATGTGGTCTGCTCCTGAGGAACCTAAGGGATCAGGGATATAGAGAATATTGTGACAAAGATCACATGAGGTAGCAAAGGGGCTGGTAACCTCCAGAGACGATGCAATCGACCGGCGGCAGAAGCTTTGGGCGGCGGTCTCCGTCGAGATCGGGGCGGCTCTGCAGGGCCCGGGAGACGGCGATTTTGGCGAAAACCGGACTAGAGGGAGGTGTGGAATATTCATGGAGTAGTTCCCGTGCGGTAGGAACAAGAGATCGATCGAATTTGGATCGGGTACAGCGTCCCTAATGAACACGGCTGGATGGAGGAGATGACAAAGTGACCAAGGCGATCGATGTACAGTTGGGAAAGAAGAAAAAACAAAGAGGCTGGGGGTGTGGGCTACTCTCAAGGCGAAATGGGCCAGCCTGCTAGCTGCTTAGCTGCTGCTTCACGCCTGTGTGAGCGTGAAAAGAAGTTGGGCTGCGGCGGTGCAGCCCGATGCACCGATCTTGGCCTTGTCTTTAAAAAAAACTTCTGCTACAGGCATTGCAAACTAGCTAAAACAAATTTTTAGATATTTCCTAAAAACAACAGAAAATAACTTAAAATAGTATTACTAATATAAACTATAGTAAACTTAGTTCCAGATCTAATGTAATTTTGTAAAATTATTTTATGCAATAAAGAACACAAAAAGAGCAGTATAGAACAAATATAAAAATCATTTGGAGCTTCTAAAATTGCAAAAACACATCGGGTGAACTCCAACTAATATTCTGGTCATTATGAACTTCTTATAACTGGGGAGAAGTCAAGTTATCTCCACTCCAATAATTTTCCTTAAGTTGCAATAATGATTTGAATATTCAGAAATCTTCAAATATGCATAGAAATCATGATGAAAAGGAATGACACTATTAACATTCCAAATCTGAAAATTTGGGATGTTACACTCCTCCTCTATCTCGGTGGAGCCGGAGTCCCATCGGGAGGGGAATCATCGCCGCAGTGATCGTCTTCATCAACATCACCATCATCATCACCATCCTCATCTCTTTTACGTGGTCCTCCCTCCCGCACCCCGCTGTAATCCCTACTTGAACATTGTGCTTTATGCCACATATTGTGATCCAATGATGTGTTGCCATCCTAAGATGTTTTGAGTAGATATCCTTTGTCTTTGGGTTGATTGATGATCTAGATTGGTATGAGTTGTATGTTTTATTTTGGTGCTGTCCTATTGTGCCCTCCTATCGCGCAAGAGTGAGGGATTCCGGCTGTTGGGTGTTGCAGTACGTTCATGATTCACTTACAGTGGGTAGCTTGATTGACAGAAGCATAAACCCGAGTAAGGGGGTCGTTGCGTATGGGATAAAGGGGACTTGATATGTTAATGCTATGGTTGGGTTTTACCTTAATGATCTTTAGTAGTTGCGGATGCTTGCTAGAGTTCCAATCATAAGTGCATATGATCGAAGAAGAGAAAGTATGTTAGCTTATGCCTCTCCCTCATATGAAATTGCAGTAGTGATTACAGGTCTTGTCAACAATTGCCCTAGGACAACCGCACACCGATCCATCATTATTCCACACTCGCTATTTATAATACTTAAGTAATATATTCTAACTTTATGATAACAGCACGTACTTTTATATTTTAGCTCCCTGATACCATGCAAAGTTGTCCTCTACATACCCACAACGTAGTTTTATTTCTCGTTTCTAGTTGGAAGCAAACGTTCGGTGTACGTAGAGTCGTACCAGTGGTAGATAGGACTTGAGGAGAATATTGATCTTGCCTTTAGCTCCTTGTGGGTTCGACACTCCATACTTATCACTTCCACCTTTGGGAATTGCTACGATGATTCCCTGCACTTGGGGATTATCAAACACGTCCTCTCCTCGGTGAGGGTGGAGTGCCCACACGAAAGATGTGGGCTCTACCTCACTTACCACAAGCTCACCGATCACCAGAGCGTGTGTCCGCTCGCGCCCTGCAAATGCCCCGTGCCTGTCTATGGCTACAAAGGCTCGCCACCGGCGCTCCCCACCACATCAGCATCGTGCATCCCATGCCTGTGCATAGGATCCAGTACGTCAAGGTGCTCCAGCTGCAAGTGCCAATGTCAGAGCCGCGACTCTTGTTCGCGGAGGAGGACGGCCATGCGTTTTTCTTGGTGGGCGGCATGCTCGACAGCGGCACACCTATAGCCGTGTCGGACATCTGCATAAGAGTGGGGGCGTCCCCACCGCCGCACTACGAGGTCAAGCTGTGGGTGTTGGTGTCAAAACCGGTGGATCTCGGGTAGGGGGTCCCGAACTGTGCGTCTAGGATCGATGGTAACAGGAGACGGGGGACACAATGTTTACCCAGGTTCAGGCCCTCTCTATGGAGGTAATACCCTACTTCCTTCTTGATTGATCTTGATGAATATGAGTATTACAAGAGTTGATCTACCACGAGATCGTAATGGCCTAACCCTAGAAGTCTAGCCTGTATGACTATGGTAATGAATGCCCTCATCCGGACTAAGCCCTCCGGTTTATATAGACACCGGAGGGATCTAGGGTTACATAAGGTCGGTTACAGAGAAATTGAATCTTCATATTTGGTTGCCAAGCTTGCCTTCCACGCCAAGGAGAGTCCTATCCGAACACAGGTGAGGTCTTCGGTCTTCGTATCTTCACAACCCATCAGTCCGGCCCATGGTTAACAGGTCGGACGCCCGAGGACCCCTTAGTCCAGGACTCCCTCAGTAGCCCCTGAACCAGGCTTCAATGACGAGGTGTCCGGCATGCAGATTGTCTTTGGCATTGCAAGGCGGGTTCCCTCCCGAATACTCCTAGATAGTCTTCGGACGCGAAGAATGTATCCGGACCTGTAACACAAACACCACACATAGCCACAGAGAGTATAATATTCCACGAGTGTAATCTGCTGACAACTTTTTCCTAATGTCCACCCGGTCATTATTTCAAACCATTTTCGTATGACGTTCCGCGTTTCGAGATGCGGTTTCCATTGGCATGTCTTGTCAAAGCAGAGATCATGTCCCCTTATTGCGGGATTCTCATTAATACGGGCATGGGTAACCCAACTGTGTCGTTTGCATAGTCCTTGGGAATAGGCGAATATTTTAGGGCGAGTGGGGAGGCGTTCGATATTCACTACCTTTATAAGGGGACAAGGATTCCCTTTCTTCACCCATGCCTTCTCTCTTTCTGCCCTTCCATCTTTGAGCTCCAGCACCCAAGCTCTCAACTTTTCCGCCTCAAGCTATCATTCAACCATATCCGGATCTGGAGCTGGAGGCAAGTGGATGGTCTCCTCCGTCAAGAAGAAGGACATCAAGGAGCTCCGGGAGGCCGGGTACCTGGCCAAGGAGATCGTTCACCGACTCCCGGCTGCGGGACAGATCGTCCCTACCCCAAAACCCCATGAGAGGGTTGTGTTTCTCACACATTTGTTCGCGGGCTGGGGTTCCCTCTCCACCCGTTTGTCCGCGGACTGATGTTTTACTACGGGCTGGACTTCCACGATCTAGCCCCTAACTCTATCCTCAACATCTCGGCATTTATTGTCGTGTGCGAGGCCTTTCTCCGCATCCCACCTCCCTTCGGCCTATGGCTGAAGACCTTCAATGTGAAGCCGAAGGTGGTGAGTGGCCAACAAGCAGAGTGTGGAGGCGCCATGGTGGGCAAGATGCCCAATGTCACCTGGCCCGAAGGCTCCTTTGTGAAGATGGTGAAGGGATGGCAGCCGGGGTGGTTTTACATCACCGAGCCGCGCAACACCAACTGCGCGGCGGCCCCCGAATTCTGATCTGGAGCTCCGATGCGGCTCACCTCCTGGCAAGAGAAGGGCCTGACCTGGGGTTCTTTGGATGAGCTGACTGGGCTCCAGACGTGCGTCCAGAGCATGATAACCAAGAAAATCAAGCTCGCCAACATGATCCAGGTTATGCTCATTTGCCGAATCCTTCCGTGCCAATGCCAGATTTGCTATTTGTGGGAGTTCGATCCGGCCAAGCACCAGACGCTACTAGAGCTCTTCGGCACGACGCAATAAGTCATCTAGAAAGTGCTATTTAAGGCCTGCGAGACACCACCGCCCACGACCAAGGATCGCGGGCTCAGCTTAAAACGCGAGGCTAATCCGATAAGCCCTTTTATGTTTTCAAGGCATACCCTTTACTGGCATATTTTGAGGAAGGAGTCTAAGCCTTTCTATTGATTTTTTCAGGCCTGGATCGAGACAGCGGGGCAGATTAACTATCCAGCTCCGCTGCCCGAGGACCAAGAAGACCCGCTTCTGACGAAGATGCTGTTTCCAGCGCCTTATGAGGTGCCGGAGAAGAAGGGCAAGAAGAAGGTCAAGGGGACCAAGAGTGGCCCTTGCCGGAAAGGTGCTTCGGACATGACGTCCGAAGACGTTGAGTCTCACTCCTCCATCGCCGAAGACGACGATGAAGAGGAGGAGAACAAATCTCCCCCCGATGAAAGAAGAAAAAAGAGGGCGGCCTTCACGAATCTGGAGGCGGCGGCGCCCAAGAGAGGGAAGGCACCCTGGAGGATAACTCCCCGTGGGATGTTGACAGCAGTCCAGAGTGGCCGCCCAGGACCAAGCCCCTGGCCGCATCGTAAGTACTATAAACTTGTGCATGTCTATGCATCCAGCCTCATGGCATTAATTTATTAAATTTTGCTATTACAGTCCGGCCCACGACAGCTTCCAGCGATCCTCATCGGGGGGTTCGTTAGATTCAAAGGCGATGGCCAGCGAGTCACCGTCTACCGCTCACTCTCCCAAGGCCAAGGGCGACAACGAGGTGACGTCCCAAAGGACCTTCCCCGGCCAGGGAGAGGTTCAAGAGATCGTCAGAGCGGCGCCAGGAGATGACTCCTCGGCCACCGGACACATGGGAGAGAAAACCCCCATGGAGACTGGCAGCGGGGCCATGTCCAATTCGGCCCCCAGCCGAATACCATTCCGGAGACCTATACGGCTCAGGAGTCGAGCGAGCAGCCTTCCCCGAAAGGAGGAGGTGTGCCTGTTCCGCCGGTTACCTCTGTCCAACCAGAGGCACGGGATAATCTGCTGAAAGCGCTACGAGGCGCTTCCATTATAGATGAGCACCGTGTCCTTATGGGTACGGTGATTGAGAAGGTTCAGTCCGTCAAGAGCGGACTGACCGAAGCCTGCACTAGCCTTCTAATAGGCTTTGAGGTAAGTAATGTAATTTTAAAAAGAATACTACAGTGTAGATAGTAGCCCCTGATACTCTATTCGATGTTCGGAAAGAAGAAGCCGAACAGAGGATCAGAAATTATTTTTGCAGGAGTCTAACATAAGATGTCTATGTGAATACACAGGCGTCGCTGCTGACTACTGCCGCACATACTGTGGAGGTCTCCGGACTGAAGCAGGACCTGGAGCGGGCCGAGGAAGAACTCGGCCTCGTGAAGAAGCAGCTGGAGGACAACCAAGGTATGCAGTAACCTATGTGTATATTTAGGAAGGATAAATGGTTCGTGCTGACCAAATTGTCATGAACTGTATTAGGGGCCACAACCAAGGTGGCGGCCCTCAAGAAGGTGTTAGCCGAGGCGAGGACAAAGCGGCCAAGGAACATGCCGCGCGCGAGAAGTAGGAGGCCCGTGTCAGCGAGGTCCAGCAAGAGCTCCAGGACGCCGTCAAGAGGTACGAGTCCTTGGAGCGTGATTCTAAGACCCAAGAGTCCAAACTTGCCAAGGCCCACCAGAGCGCACAAGATGCCCGAGCCGAAGCCCAGAGCACCCTCCAGGAAATCCAGGCGGCCAAGAAGATCGCGGCGGGTAAGGCTTTCATTATGCAAAGCAACTATGCGAAGGAAACGTTTCTTTTACTTACCTGAATTTGGAGCTCTCCAGGGGCCTTTACGGATCTTCCGTGCAGCATATCAGATGTTGCGGAGTTCTATTGAGCCGAAGAAGGGATCTCTACGAAGAAGCTGTTTTGGTCTCAATACATTGGACCAAATCATCCGGTGCCCTTTAGCGACCAGCTGAAACAACTGGTCGAGCTGCACAAGACGGCTGAACTAGCCATGAAGGACCTAATAGTCCGGCTATGGCCTGCCGAGCCCATGCCCGACAGCTACTTCAGACTCGTGAAGCGGCTTGTGAGTGCCTGCCCCGGCTTGAAGCCATAAAGCGGTCGGTCTGCATTGATGGTGTGCGGATGGCATTTTCCCGTGCCAAGATGCACTGGGCGAAGATGGATGCCAAGAAGCTGATGACAGAGGGGCCGCCTGAGGGCAAGGAGCACCGCCGACTCAATCTGTATTTTGATGGTGTCCTGGAGGGATCCCGCCTTGTGGCGGAGCAATGTGCGAAGGATGTGATCTTTGAATGAACACATTCGTATCCGTCTCGCCCTGTATTATGGAACAAAGACAATTTGTGTAATATAATGCTTTATGTTAAATTTTTACCTCCTGTGCGGCCGCTTAAATCTGAGGGTTGGCCAGTCGTTGGCTTCAACCCCCACGTAGGTAGTACGGGGGTGTTCGGGATGGAATCTAAACACTCTTGATCCAATTATTTGGTCCTTGAAGGAGGTGTTTAGCGCAACGAACAAGGCAATCGGACTATAATGCTTTATCACCCTCACTTAGCCATAGGAGTTTGACAATGAAAATGTAGGCGCAGCCCCTAGCATACGAACTAGGGGTGTTGTAAACACCTGATCGGGTAAGTACCGACCCTTCGCGTAACGCGGAAAAAACCTCTATCGATCTGTAACCTCCGAACAGCTGATTAGCTCTCGCCGCATCATGACAGTCAGTTTTCGGCTTTCTCTACTAAGGTGCTCATCCAGGTGAACTGGGACACAACCGCAGTAGTTCTCCCTTTACTACCCTAGCCGATATAGCGGAACGTAAGGTAGTAAGCACAGGAGCCGGGCAACCCAACTATTGACCAAAGACATGATTCGGAGCCAATGCATATAATGCTAAATTCGGGGTGCCAAACTATACTTTAAAAGTGTTCGGACTTTATTGCCGTAGTGCGGCGCGCTATGAAGCCCTGGCAAATATGAAACATACCAAAGTGTACGGGTGCTATGTGATAAGATTATCAATAGAAAACGAAGGAAAACAGGGCGACGGCAAAGGTAATAAGCCGGGGCCTTGAAATGTTGGGCCGCAAACTGTTTTCATTATAATTTGATAAATACGTCCAGGCGTACTGATACAAATAATGCGATAAGCAACAGGCTATTTAACATGCCGTGACCAAGAGCGAGCTGTGTGCGGGTATGTAAAACAGGTATAACGATCGTTAGCAGAGACAACCTGGGGATTCCCTTGTACGTCAAAGCTCCTTGCTTCCTTGATGTATCCGCCCCGTGATCGGTCTGATGATCAGGTTATCAGAAAAAGCCTTGAGAACAGAAAAACCTGAAATGAAAAAAGAAAAAATAAAGGTGTGCGGATCCGGGTGTCGGTGTCAAAACCGGCGGATCTCGGGTAGGGGGTCCCAAACTGTGCATGTAAGGCGGATGGTAACAGGAGGCAGGGGACACGATGCTTACCCAGGTTCAGGCCCTCTCGATGGAGGTAATAACCTACTTCCTACTTGATTGATCTTGATGATATGAGTATTACAAGAGTTGATCTACCACGAGATCGTAGAGGCTAAACCCTAGAAGCTAGACTATGGTATGATTGTTGTTGTCCTATGGACTAAACCCTCCGGTTTATATAGACACCGGAGGGGGCTAGGGTTACACAGAGTCGGTTACAAGGGAGGAGATCTACATATCCATATTGCCAAGCTTGCCTTCCACGCCAAGCAGAGTCCCATCCGGACACGGGACGAAGTCTTCAACCTTGTATCTTCATAGTCCAACAATCCGGCCAAAGTATATCGTCCGGCCGTCCGAGGACCCCCTAATCCAGGACTCCCTCAGTAGCCCCTGAACCAGGCTTCAATGACGATGAGTCCGGCGCGCAGATTGTCTCCGACATGGCAAGGCGGGTTCCTCCTCCGAATACTCTGTAGAAGGTTTTGAACACAAGGATAGTGTCCGGCTCTGCAAAACAAATTCCACATACCACCGTAGAGAGAATAATATTTCCACAAATCTAATCCGCTGACAACTTTTCATAATGTGACATCACACCATGGCCTGGTCATTATTTGAACCGTTTTTCTCAACCAGCCTGCCACTACACGTTTCGCGAGGCAACTTTATCGACACGTCTTGTCGAAGAAGAGATCGTGTTCCCCTTATTACGGGATTCTCATGAATACGGGTATGGGTAACCCAATCATGCCCATTGGTATGACTCCTCAATTTCAGGCAAGTTCCAAACAGCCACGCGGAGGATGCTTGATATTCACCCTCCTTATAAAGGGGCCAAGGTTTGTCCTTTTCTTCTTGCGCTCAATCGAATCCTTCCCCCACCTCGAGTTCCAACACCCAAGGCTCAGGCTAGGCACTTCAGACCTTCAATCATTTCCGGATCCAACCTTCAATGTCGGTGGATGCCAGAGGAGGACATCAAGAAGCTAAGAGAAGCCAGGTATCTGAGCGCCGAAATCTCGCACAGGCTGCCCGCTCGAGGGCAGGTCATTCCCACTCCCGATCCCCGGCGAGAGTGTCGTATTCGTCTCCCACTTCCTCCGAGGGTTAGGCCTTAGTCTATATCGCTTTGTTAGGGGGCTCATGTTCTATTACGGGCTGGATTTCCATGACCTGGCCCCAGATTCCATCCTTCACATCTCGTAGTTCATCGTTGTGTGTGAGGCCTTCCTCCATGTCACCCCGCACTTCGGCTAATGTCTCAAGACCTTTAATGTGGAGCCAAAGATGATTAATGGGCAACACGCAGAATGTGGAGGTGCCGTAATAAGCAAAGGCGCTAATGTTCCAAGCCCAAAGGGTTCCTTCCCGGAGGTACCCAGCTTATGGCAACGTGAGTGGTTTTACATCACAGCTCCCCGTGGTACTAAGTGGGTGGCTGCCCTGCCTTCTGCTCGGGCCCCCCGCCACAACTGACATCATGGATCAACAAGGGGCTGGACTGGGGGTCTGTAAATGATGTGTCGATATTGAAGAGTCGCATCCGAGATCTCCTCGAGAGAGATGTCAGCCTGGTCACGGTAATGCAAGTCATGCTAGTTCGTCAAGTCCCGCCTTGCAAACGTCGACCTCTCCGTATGTGGGAGTTCAACCCAGAAGGACCGCGAGCTATTCAACACTTCCTCGGCATGGCGCTTGAAGAGATGTACAGATTGTTCTTCGGATCACAAATAAAGTGTCCGGACACCACCGAGGATGCGGGTCTGTCTGCAATCGTCCAGATACCCAAGTAAGTAGTTCTTTGGCCGAACAGCTGTCTCTTTATTTATCACAACATCGTTTTGAGAAGTCGCTCTTTGACCAGGACTGGGTAAAAAAGGCGAAGATGATCCGGTGTTCGGCCCCCCTTCCCGAAGGCTCAGCAGATCCAGTACTGGCCAGAATGCTTGAGCTCGCGCCTTATCAAGAGCCTTCAGAGGATGATAAAGGGGGGGAATAAAGAGGCTGAAAGCAGGCCTCACTCATTATACATCCAAACCGGGGGAATTAGCGCCTCCGCGAAGGAGGATAACCGGGGAGAAGAATCTGAAATTCCTTCTCCCCAAGGAAGGAAGAGGACCGCCTCTGAAGACTTGGAAACAATGGTTTACAAACGAGGGAAGAAATCTTTGCCAGAGGGTCCCGCCCCGGAGGGTATCCTTACCTGACAGTGCCCGCAAGGGGATCAGCCCTCCATCGAGTTGTAAGTAAACAAAAGTACTCCATAGTAAACGTATCCTACTTTATTTCTGAGGACAATAACCGAAGCGTATGTCTTGTAGTTCGGATCGTAGCCCTTCTCGACAGAGTTCGTCTTCGGGGGATCTTCTTCCGGAGATGATGGAGAGCGAAACACCTCCCCATGCCTCCCCGCCTCATGAGGCGGGCGACCCTGAGGTGTCATCACAGAGGATTTCTCCTGATCTGCTAGGGCCAGAGGGTAACCTTTCGGCCACCCAAAGTCCGGAGTATTCCGCTCCTAAGGAGAGCAACAGGAAGAGGTCGGGACTGTCCTGGGCACGACCAGACGCACTGATGAATCTTCTGGAGCAAGCGGCTATCTCAGAAGCGCATCGTACGCTAATGGGTACGTAGTTGAGAGGATCGCATCCGCCGAAAGCGGGTTGCATGAAGCTTTTCTGAGCCTGCTGAGAGGCTTTGAGTTACGCAAAGTAGTATATATTTTTGACGATACCGCACACGCTAGGTGTGCCCTATGCAGATAGTATCCCCTGAGACTCTAGTTGCTGTCGAAAACGGCAGCAAACGGAGGATCATAGTCCGAGGTAATAATCATGTCGCTTTCATGTGCAGGTGGCTGAATGTCCGGTGGCTAGCCGGATTGGTGAGTTTGCCGAGCTGAAGTGGCAACTTGATGCGGCAGATGCTGACATCGTGCTTTTAAACAAGCGGCTTGACGAGGCACAGGGTATGTATTTTCTCCGGTGATCAACACATATTAAGAGGAGCATGATTCTAGTATCTTTAATATGTTGTGACTGCAGATGGAGCTGCCACCGTGGAGACCCTTCGGGCGGAACTTGCCAGAGCCAAGGAACAAGCTAGGAAGAGTGATGCGGCCGCTCTAAAGGCGATCGAAGAGCTGAGAGCCGAACAGGCTGCGCATTGCCAAAGCAAAGATAAAATAGCCAAGATGGCTGTTCAGTTGAAAGATGCCACCAACCGTTACGAGCTTCTTGAAAAAGAAAGCCGAGCGAAGATGACGGACCTGGAGAAGGCCATGGTAGCAGCCAAGGAAGCCCGCTCTAAAATCAGAGCGACGAAGGAGGAGCTACGTCAAGCCGGAGATATCACGGCATGGAAGCCCTTTTTGTTGCGGACGAAGTTTGGAGATCCTAAGTATGCCCCTCTTGATCAATTATGGAGTTCTGCGGACCGCGTACCTGGATTTGGCAGCAAGTGCTGCCGATGTGACCAAGTTTTTCGAAGATCCAATGGAACACGAAGTGGAAAAGTTGTTCTGGTCACAATTCAATGCTCCGGCGCGTCCGCTGCTATTAAATGAGCAAATGGCCGAGTGGGCCGAGCTCCATAGGTTGTCCGGGCTTGCCATGAGGTCTGTTGTGGATCATCTTTGGCCGGAAGGGCCAAAGCCGAATAGTTATGTTGGCTTAGTGCAATGATTCCTTGGTGTTGTGCCGCATATTGATGCTGTGAAGAGGGTCGGCGTGCATAGAGGGTGCGCGGATGGCTCTTGCCCGTGTCAAGACATGCTGGGCAGAGATGGAAGCCACCGCTATTGCAACCCAGAGTTCGGCTGTAGGCCGGATATCGGTCGAGCACTATTTTGAGGAAGTCTTAAAAGGCGCTTGTTTAATAGAGGCTCAGTGCTCTAAGAATATCATGTTTTAGTGACATGTATCCCAATTGTAAGAACAATGTTTTTTGAATTATAATGGCTGTGTTTATACTTTTGCTTGGAAGTATTATTATGCCTCCTGTGCGGTCGTTTATGTATATATGTATATATATCCTGAATGTTTGCTGTCGTTGGCTTCAGCCCCCACACATATAATGCGGGGGTGTTTGCAAAAGCGCGTCTTCACACGTGATCCAACGTCTTGGTCCATTAAGGAGGTGGTAGCTCAGCGAACGAGGCAATCGAACTATATTGCTTTAACACTTTCACTTAACCATAGGAGTTTGACAGTGGGGCTACTATATAGCCCCTGGTATTTCCGCGGCTATCCGAATTCGGTGCGCGTACGTACATGACCGGGAGGAATCCCAAAGATTCCGCTAAGTAATTGAATGGTTGACCAGTCTCGCGCTTTATCACGACAGTCAGTTTTCGGCTTTCTCTACTGAGGTGCTCATCCGGATGAACCAGGCTGTCGCGATAGTTCTCCCGGTGCCACCTTAGCCGATAGAGCGGAACATAAGGTAGCAAAACACGGGAGCCGGGCAAACCCAACATTTGACCAAATACATGATTCGGAGCCGATGCATATAAGGCCAAACTCGCGACGCCGAACACTCCCTAAGGTATTCGGTCTTTACAACATATATCGGGCTGAGTAACGCCCTTGAGAATGAACCCTGAGTGTCTAGGTACGTGCATTATTCTGACGTGGCGAAATGCCAATAACCTCAGCATCCCTCTCGGTTATACTGAGTATTCGGAGGATGTGAAGCAACAAGAGATAGTAAAAAAGGTTTACATAGGGTCTTAATCTGAAAAGAAACCTTTGAGCGGGGCCCTGCTGCACGTCTGCGCCTGCGTCTCCGTTGTGCCGTATCTTGGAAGGGTGTAGCACGATTATCATCTGTAAAATAGAAAAACTTAGGTGAAAGTTGTCGTGCGAAAAATTGGTTATTCTCAATAAACCATTAAAATTCAAGATAAGTAAGGTCGAGCCGAACTGTAGTCCTTTTTACATGCTGGAAGCCCCTGCTACCGCCTATGGGGGTATATCAAGCCAATCGCAGATTTATGTAAGCTGTTGCAACTAGTGATGCGCCGGACTCGTCTAGCCGTGTCCGCTGTCTTGACGACCGATCATTTATTCTTGTTGGAGAGGCCGTTTAGTGTTTGGCTGTTAAAGCCACCACACGTTCTTCTGCGCGTAAGGGACGCTTTACGCTAACTGTGTTGATGCCCCGGGGACCAGGCATCTTAAGCTTAAGAGAAGCGTAATGCGGTACTGCCTTAAAATGAGCGAAAGCTGTTCTTCCGAGTATTGCTTGATAGCCGCTTCAGAATGGAGTGATGTCGAAGGTTCATTTTTCACTTCGGAAGTTGTCAGGAGAACCGAATACAACCTCTAATACTAGAGAGCCCGTACATCGGGCGTCTGAGCCTGGTATTACTCCTTTAAAGGTAATTGGGCTAATTCTTGTTGGGTCTATCCCCATTTTGCGAACTGTGTCCTGATATATCAGATTAAGACTACTGCCGCCGTCCATGAGGACTTGGGTGAGATGGTATCCGTCGATAATTGGGTCTAGCACCAAGGCAGCCAATCCTCCAAGCTAGATACTTGTCAGGTGATCCCTGCGATCAAAGTTGATTGGGCAGGCCGACCAAGGGTTGAACTCAGGGGTGACGGGCTCTACGACGCATGTGCCTTGGAGTGCATGTTTGCTCCTTCTTTCTGTTACGTGAATCATGTTCACTATTTTGAACTCTGGTGGGAATTTTTTCTGTCCCCCCGCGCTTGGCTAACGAGGCTCATCCTCGTTTTCACTTGGTGTCTCCCTCCCCTTGTGTTTGGCGTTTAGTTTGCCGGCCTGCTTGAAGACCTAGCATTCTCTGTGGGTGTGATTTGCAGGTTTATCGGAGGTCTCGTGGATCTGACATAATTTGTCTAGAATCTTGTTGAGGCTGGACGGTTCGTCTCTGTTGCCTTTGAAAGGCTTTTTCCGTTGACCGGGTCGAGAGCCCCTGAATCCGGCGTTTACCGCCGTGTTGTCCGGGCTGTCTTCGTTATTTCGACGCTTGCTTTTACTGCATCGTGGTTTTCCATTACAATCCCTGACTTCAGATGTGCATGGGTCGCTGGTGCTACTACGGGCCAGCCACCTATCTTCGCCCGTGCAAAAGCGGGTCATGAGGCTTGTTAGGGCTGCCATTGTCCTTGGTTTTTCTTGGCTAAGGTGTCTAGCGAGCCATTCGTCGCGAACGCTGTGTTTGAAAGCTACTAAGGCTTCGGCGTCCGGGCAGTCGACGATTTGGTTCTTCTAAGTGAGAAATCTGTTCCAAAGCTTTCGGGCTGACTCTCCGGGCTGTTGAATTATATGACTTAAATAAATGCTGCGTCCGGAGGTCGGACATAAGTCCCTTGAAAATTAGCCCTAAAAGCATCCTCAAGCTCCTCCCAACTTCCAATTGAATTTTCGGGGAGGCTCTTCAGCCAGTGCCGAGCAGGTCCTTTCAACTTGAGTGGCAGGTATTTAATGGCGTGGAGATCGTTTTCGCGAGCCATATGGATATGGAGGATGAAGTCCTCAATCCAGACCCCAGGGTCTGTCGTTCTGTCATACGCCTCTATGTTCACGGGCTTGAATCCCTCTGGAAATTCATGATCCAGTACCTCATCGGTGAAGCATAGGGGGTGTGCGGCACCCCTGTATTTGGATGTATCATGGCGTTCAGACGGTTGTAGTGCTCGGTTTTGATTTTGTGCCGGAGCGCGCTTCCTAGATCCATAGATGGACCTGGTATACCGGATTTTTGGCGCAAGTCCTCACGTAAATCGTGTGTTGACTTATGTGCAGCCTCGTTAGCCGCCCTATCGCGGCCATGAGGTGGTCGATCCGGCTGATCGGCCGTTTTATTCTTCGGCTGTGTAGGCTCTACGGCCTCACCATCGAACTCAGGCAATAGCTTACGCTTTGGGTAGCTCTTTGTATGGCAACTGCCACCGTACTTTTCTTCAGTGTCAAGCACTTTGTTCCATCTACTGTTGAGCGTATTCTGCGCGGCCTTAAGCCTTTGCTTTTGCTTCTTCAGACTTCTTGCGGTGGCAATAAGCCTTCTACGGAGACTCTCCTGTTCCACGTTCCTGTGTGCGTCGTCGTCCAGACTGTTTTCCTCTTCGGAGAGAGGTTGATGAGCTTTATCCTCAGCGTCGACGTGATTGGACAGCGGCTCTGTACTACCATTTTCTGGTTCATCCTGCTCTGTCGCTGGGTCAATGTGGTCGTCGTTTTCTCGGGAGTCGACTGGGGTGTTATTTTTTCCTGCGATGTTATCGCTGTTTTTGCCGAGGCATGATTTGGAGCGGCGCCTATGCTGTCGCTTTGGTTGCTTCTCAAGGGAGCTATCCTTCGCTGCATCCTTCCAACCCTCGTCATTGTTTTCTTTGGGTGTATCCACCATATATATATTGTGCGATGAGCTGGCTGTCCAGCGCCCTACGGGCGGTAGTTCCTGTTCGTATCCTGCATCGTCGTCCATACCATTGATGTCTTCGGAGTCGAAGTCGAGCATGTCGGTTAAATCATCGACAGTGGCTACTAAGTGGGTGGTGGGTGGGGAGCGAATTTCTTCGCCGTCCACATCCCATTCTAGCCGGACATAGTTCGGCCAAGGTTCTCCTGACAAGGAGAGAGACCTTAATGAATTTAGCACATCGCCCAAAGGCGAGTCTTTGAAAGATATCCGCGAGGTAAACTCCATGACGGTGCCCAATCGGATTCGATAGACGCAGACGTTAAGCGGCTTTCGGAGCCTGTGGCCGGGGACGAATCCAACGGTTCGGCAACACGGATCTCGTAGGAGGTGAAGTCAGTATTCGGCTCTATCGCCTCTGAGAGTGCGGCCTCCGTGGCGGGGTCTATCCACCCGTTCTCAGATGGCGCAATTTGTTGCAGATTGAGGGCCGGAGTAGTTGCAGGTGCGATCTCCCGTACACTTTCCGACGGCAGAGTTAAGTCATGCTCGTCGTGATTGTGCGGCGCACATGACGTGGGCTCGAATCCGTCGAAGATCAAGTCTCCGCGGATGTCGGCAGTATAGTTCAAGTTTCCGAACCTGACCTGATGGCCAGGGGCGTAGCTCTCGATCTGCTCCAGATGGCCAAGCGAGTTGGCCCGCAGTACTCAGCCGCCGAATACGAAGACCTGTCCGGGGAGGGAAACCTCACCCTGGATCGCATCGTTGTCGATGATCGAAGGAGCCATCAAGCCTTACGGTGACGGCACAATGGAACTCTCAATGAAAGCACCAATGTCGATGTCAAAACCGGCAGATCTCGGGTAGGGGGTCCCGAACTGTGCGTCTAAGGCGGATGGTAACAGGAGGCGGGGGACACGATGTTTATCCAGGTTCGGGCCTTCTCGATGGAGGTAATACCCTACTTCCTGCTTGATCGATCCTGATGATATGAGTATTACAAGAGTTGATCTACCAAGAGATCATAGAGGCTAAACCCTAGAAGCTAGGCTATGGTATGATTGTTGTTGTCCTATGTTCTAAACCCTCCGGTTTATGTAGACACCAGAGGGGGCTAGGGCTACATAGAGTCGGTTACAAGGGAGGAGATCTACATATCCATATTGCCAAGCTTGCCTTCCACGCCAAGGAGAGTCCCATCCGAACACTGGACGAAGTCATCATTCTTGTATCTTGATAGTCCAACAGTCCGGCCAAAGTATATAGTCCGGCCGTCCAAGGACCCCCTAATCCAGGACTCCCTCAGTAGCCCCTGAACCAGGCTTCAATGACGATGAGTCCGGCGCATATTGTCTCCGGCATTGCAAGGCGGGTTCCTCCTCCGAATACTCCATAGAAGATTTGGAACACAAGGATAGTGTCCGGCTCTGCAAAACAAATTCCACATACCACCGGAGAGAGAATAATATTTCCACAAATCTAATCTGCTGACAACTTTTCATAACGTGACATCACACCACGGCCTGGTCATTATTCAAACCGTTTTTCTCAACCAGCCTGCAACTGCATGTTTCGCGAGGCGGTTTTATCGGCACGTCTTGTCGAAGCAGATATCGTGTTCCCCTTATTACGGGATTCTCATCAATACGGGTATGGGAACCCAATCATGCCCGTTGGTATGACTCCTTGATTTCAGGCAAGTTCCAAACGGCCACGTGGAGGACGCTTGATATTCACCCTCCTTATAAAGGGGCCAAGGTCTGTCCTTTTCTTCTCGCGCTCAATCGACTCCTTCCCCCACCTCGAGTTCCAACACCCAAGGCTCAAGCTAGGCACTTCGGACCTTCAATCATGTCCGGATCCAACCTTCATGGTCGGTGGATGCCCTCCTCTGTCACAGAGGAGGACATCAAGAAGCTAAGAGAAGCCAGGTATCTGGCCACCGAAATCTCGCACAGGCTGCCCGCTCGAGGGCAGGTCATTCGCACTCCCAAACCCGGCGAGAGTGTCGTATTCGTCTCCCACTTCCTCCGAGGGCTAGGCCTTAATCTAGATTCCTTTGTTAGGGGGCTCATGTTCTATTATGGGCTGGATTTCCATGACCTGGCCCCAGATTCCATCCTTCACATCTCGTTGTTCATCGTCGTGTGTGAGGCCTTCCTCCACGTCACCCCGCACTTCGGCTTATGGCTCAAGACCTTTAATGTGGAGCCGAAGATGATTAACGGGCGACACGCAGAATGCGGAGGTGCCGTAATAAGCAAAGGCGCTGATGTTCCATGGCCAAAGGGTTCCTTCCCAGAGGTACCCAGCTTATGGCAACGGGAGTGGTTTTACATCACAGCTCCCCGTGGTACTAAGTGGGTGGCCGCCCCTGCCTTCCGCTCGAGCCCCAGCCACAACTGACGTCATGGATCAACAAGGGGCTGGACTGGGGATCAGTAAATGATGTGCCGATATTGCAGAGTCGCATCCGAGATCTCCTCGAGAGAGATGTCAGCCTAGTCACGGTAATGCAAGTCATGCTAGTTCGTTGAGTCCCGCCTTGCAAACGTCGACCTCTCCGAATGTGGGAGTTCAACCCGGAAGGACCGCGAGCTATTCAGCACTTCCTCGGCATGACGCTCGAAGAGATGTACAAATTGTTCTTCGGATCACAAATAAAGTGTCCGGACACCACCGAGGATGCGGGTCTGAGTTGCAATCGTACAGATACCCAAGTAAGTAGTTCTTTGGCCGAACAAGGTGTCTCTTTATTTATCACAACATCGTTTTGAGAAGTCGCTCTTTGACCAAGACTGGGTAAAAAAGGCGAAGATGATCAGGTGTTCGGCCCCCTTACCGAAGGCTCACCAGATCCAGTACTGGGCAGAATGCTTGAGCTTGCGCCTTATCAAGTGCCTTCAGGGGAAGATAAAGGGGGAATAAAGAGGCTGAAAGCGGGCCTCACTCATTATACATCCAAATCGGGGGAATTAGCGCCTCCGCAAAGGAGGATAACCGGGGAGATGAATCTGAAATTCCTTCTCCCCAGGGAATGAAGAGGACCGCCTCTGAAGACTTGGAAACAATGGTTTCCAAACGAGGGAAGAAGTCTTCGCCAGAGGGTCCCGCCCCGGAGGGTATCCTTACCGGACAGTGCCTGCAAGGGGATCAGCCCTCCACCGAGTTGTAAGTAAACAAAAGTACTCCATAGTAAACATATCCTGCTTTATTTCTGAGGACAATAACCGAAGTGTATGTCTTGTAGTTCGGATTGTAGCCTTTCTCGACAGAGTTCGTCTTCGGGGGATCTTCTTCCGGAGATGATGGAGAGCGAAACACCTCCCCATGCCTCCCCGCCTCATGAGGCGGGCGAACCTGAGGTGTCGTCATAGAGGATTTCTCCTGATCCGCCAAGGCCAGAGGGTAACCCTTCGGCCACCCGAAGTTTGGAGTATTCGGCTCCTAAGGAGAGCAATAGGAAGAGGCCAGGACTGTCCGGGGCGCGACCAGACGCACTGATGAATCTTCTGGAGCAAGCGGCTATCTCAGAAGCGCATCGTACGCTAATGGGTACGGTAGTTGAGAGGATTGCATCCACCAAAAGCGGGTTGCATGAAGCTTTTATGAGCCTGCTGAGAGGCTTTGAGGTAGCAAAGTAGTATATATTTTTGATGGTACTGCACACGCTAGGTGTGCCCTATGCAGATAGTAGCCCCTGAGACTATGGTTGCTGTCGAAAACGGCGGCAAATGGAGGATCATAGTCCCAGGTAATAATCATGCCGCCTTCATGTTCAGGTGGCTGAAGGTCCGGTGGCTAGCCGGACTGGTGAGTTTGCCGAGCTGAAGCGACAACTTGATGCGGCTGATGCCGACATCGTGCTTGTAAACAAGCGGCTTGACGAGGCACAAGATATGTATTTTCTCCGATGATCAACACATACTAAGAGGAGCATGATTCTAGTATCTTTAATATGTTGTGACTGCAGATGGAGCTGCCGCCGTGGAGACCCTTTAGGCGGAACTTGCCCGAGCCAAGGAACGAGCCAGGAAGAATGATGCAGCCACTCTAAAGGCGGTCGAAGAGCTGAGAGCCGAACAGGCTGCGTATTGCCAAAGCAAAGATAAAATAGCCAAGATGGCTGTTGAGTTGAAAGATGCCGCCGACCGTTACGAGCTTCTTGAAAAAGAAAGCCGAGCGAAGATGACGGACCTGGAGAAGGCCATGGTAGCATCCAAGGAAGCCCGCTCTAAAATCAGAGCGGCGAAGGAGGAGCTACGTCAAGCCGGAGATATCACGGCTGGGAAGCCCTTTTTGTTGCGGACGAATTCGGAGATCCTAAGTATGCCCCTCTTGATCAATTATGGAGTTCTGCGGATGCGTACCTGGATTTGGCAGCAAGTGTTGCTGATGCGACCAAGTTTTTCAAAGATCCAAAGGAACACGAAGTGGAAAAGTTGTTCTGGTCGCAGTTGAATGCTCCGACGCGTCCGCTGCTATTAAATGAGCAAATGGCCGAGTGGGCCGAGCTCCATAGGTTGTCCGGGCTTGCCATGAGGTCTGTTGTGGATCATCTTTGGTCGAAAGGGCCAAGGCCGAATAGTTATTTTGGCTTAGTGTAACGATTCCTTGGTGCTGTGGCGCATATCGATGTTGTGAAGAGGTCGGCGTGTAGAGAGGGTGCGCGGATGGCTCTTGCCCGTGTCAAGACACGCTGGGCAAAGATGGAAGCCACCGCTATTGCAACCCAGGGTTCGGCTGCAGGCCGGATATCGGCCGAGCACTATTTTGAGGAAGTCTTAGAAAGCGCTCGTTTAATAGAGGCTCAGTGCTCGAAGAATATCAGGTTTTAGTGACATGTATCCCAATTGTAAGAACAATGTTTTTTGAATTATAAAGGTTGTGTTTATACTTTTGCCTGGAAGTATTATTATGCCTCCTGTGCGGTCGTTTATGTATATATGTATATATATCCTGAAAGTTTGCAGTCGTCGGCTTCAGCCCCCACACATATAATGTGGGGGTGTTCGCAAAAGCGCGTCTTCACACTTGATCCAACGTCTTGGTCCATTAAGGAGGTGGTAGCTCAGCGAACGAAGCAATCAGACTATATTGCTTTAACACTTTCACTTAACCATAGGAGTTTGACAGTGGGGCTACTATATAGCCCCTGGTATTTCCGCGGCTACCCGAATTTGGTGCGCGTACGTACATGACCGGGAGGAATCCCGAAGATTCCGCTAAGTCATCGAGTGGTTGGCCAGTCTCGCGCTTTATCATGACAATCAGTTTTCGGCTTTCTCTACTGAGGTGCTCATCCGGATGAACCAGGGCACAATCGCAGTAGTTCTCCCGGTGCCACCTTAGCCGATAGAGCGGAACGTAAGGTAGCAAAACACGGGAGCCGGGCAAACCCAACATTTGACCAAAGACATGATTCATAGCTGATGCATATAAGGCCAAACTCGCGATGCAGAACACTCCCTAAGGTATTCGGTATTTACAACATATACCGAGTTGAGTAACGCCCTTGAGAATGAACCCCGAGTGTCCAGGTACGTGCATTATTCTGACGTGGCAAAATGCCAATAATGTCAGCATCCCTCTCGGTTATACTGAGTATCCGGAGGATGTGAAGCAACAAGAGACAGTAAAAAAGGTTTATACAGGGTCTTAATCTGAAAAGAAACCTTTGAGCGGGACCCTGCTGCACGTCTGCGCCTGTGTCTCTGTTGTGCCTATCCTGGAAGGGTGTAGCATGATTATCATCTGTAAAAGAGAAAAACTTAGGTGAAAGTTGTCGTGCGAAAAATTGGTTATTCTCAATAAACCATTAAAATTCAAGATAAGTAAGGTCTAGCCGAGCTGTAGTCCTTTTTACATGCTGGAAGCCCCTGGTACCCCTATGGGGGTATAACCATCAAGCCAATCACATATTTATGTAAGCTGTTACAGCTAGTGATGCGCGAGACTCGTCTAGCCGTGTCCGCTGTCTTGCGACCGATCATTTATTCTGGTTGGAGAGGCCGTTTAGTGTTTGGCTGTTAAAGCCACCACACGTTCTTCCGCGCGTAAGGAACGCTCAATATTTCCGCTAACTATGATGATGCCCCGGGGACCGGGCATCTTAAGCTTAAGAGAAGCGTAATGCGGTACTGCCTTAAAACGAGCGAAAGCTGTTCTTCTGAGTAGTGCTTGATAGCCGCTTCGGAATGGAGCGTTGTCGAAGGTTAATTTTTCACTTCGGAAGTTGTCAGGAGAACCGAATACAACCTCTAATACTAGAGAGCCCGTACATCAGCCTCTGAGCCTGGTAATACTCCTTTAAAGGTAGTATTACTTGGGCTAATTCTTGTCAGGTCTATCCCCATTTTGCGGATTGTGTCCTGATATATCAGATTAAGACTACTGCCGCCGTCCATGAGGACTTGGGTGAGATGGTATCCATCGATAATTGGGTCTAGCACCAAGGCAGCCAATCCTCCATGCCAGATACTTGTCAGGTGATCCCTGCGATCAAAGGTGATTGGGCAGGCCTAGGGGTGACGGGCTCTACGACACATGTGTCTTGGAGTGCATGTTTGCTCCTTTTTCTGTTACATGAATCATGTTCACTGTTTTGACCTCTGGTGGGAATTTTTTCTGTCCCCCAGTGCTTGGCTAACGAGGCTCATCCTCGTCTTCATTTGGTGTCTCCCTTCCCTTGTGTTTGGCGTTTAGTTTTCCGGCCTGCTTGAAGACCCAGCATTCTCTGTGGGTGTGATTTGCAGGTTTATCGGAGGTCCCATGGATTTGACATAATTTGTCTAGAATCTTGTTGAGGCTGGACGGTCCGTCTCTTTTGCCTTTGAAAGGCTTTTCCCGTTGACCGGGTCTAGAGCCCCTGAATCCGGTGTTTACCGCCGTGTTGTCCTGGCTGTCTTCATTATTTCGATGCTTACTTTTACTGTGTCGTGGTTTTCCATTACCATCCCTGACTTCAGATGTGCCTGGGTCGCTGGTGCAACTACGGGCCAGCCAGCTATCTGTGTCATGAGGCTTGTTAGGGCTGCAATTGTCCTTGGTTTTTCTTGGCCGAGGTGTCTGGCGCCATTCGTCGCGAACGCTGTGTTTGAAAGCTACTAAGGCTTCGGCGTCCGGGCAGTCGGCGATTTGGTTCTTCTTAGTGAGAAATATGTTCCAAAGCTTTCGGGCTGACTCTCCGGGCTGTTGAATTATATGACTTAAATCGTCTGCGTCCGGAGGTCGGGCATAAGTCCCTTGAAAATTAGCCCTAAAAGCATCCTCAAGTTCCTCCCAACTTCCAATTGAATTTTCGGGGAGGCTCTTCAGCCAGTGCCGAGCAGGTCCTTTCAACTTGAAAGGCAGGTATTTAATGGCATGGAGATCGTCACCACGAGCCATATGGATATGGAGGATGAAGTCCTCAATCCACACTCCAGGGTCTGTCGTTCCATTGTACGCCTCTTTGTTCACGGGCTTGACTCCCTCTGGAAATTCATGATCCAGTACCTCATCGGTGAAGCATAGGGGGTGTGCGGCACCCCTGTATTTGGATGTATCATGGCGTTCGGACGGTTGTAGTGTTCGGTTTTGATTTTGTGTCGGAGAGCGCTTCCTAGATCCATAGATGGACCTGGTCATACCGGATTTTTGGCGCAAGTCCTCACGTAAATCGTTTGTTGAATTATGTGCGGCCTCGTTAGCTGCCCTATCGCGGCCACGAGGTGGTCGATCCGGCTGATCGGCCGTTTTATTCTTCGGCTGTGTAGGCTCTACGGCCTCATCATCAAACTCAGGCAACAGCTTGCGCTTTGGGTAGCTCTTTGTATGGCAACTACCACCATACTTTTCTTCAGTGTCGAGCACTTTGTTCCATCTACTGTTGAGCGTATTCTGCGCGGCCTTAAGCCTTTGCTTTTGCTTCTTCAGACTTCTTGCGGTGGCAATAAGCCTTCTACGGAGGTTCTCCTATTCCACGTTCCTGTGTGCGTCGTCGTCCGGACTGTTTTCCTCTTCGGAGAGAGGTTGATGAGCTTTATCCTCGGTGTCGACGTGATTGGACAGCGGTTCTATACTATGTTCGCCATTTGCTGGTTCATCCTGCTCTATCGCTGGGTCAATGTGGTCGTCGTTTGCTCTGGAGTCGACCTGGGTGTTATTTTTTCCTGCGCTGTTATCGTTGTTTTTGCCGAGGCAGGATTTGGAGCGGCGCCTATGCCATCGCTTTGGTTTCTTCTCGAGGGAGCTATCCTTCGCTGCATCCTTCCGTTCCTCGTCATTGTTTTCTTTGGGTGTATCCACAATATATATATATATATATATATATATATATATATATATATATATATATATCATGTGATGAGGTGGCTGTCCAGCGCCCTGTGGGTGCTAGTTCCTGTTCGTCTCCTGCATCGTCGTCCATACCGTTGATGTCTTCGGAGTCGAAGTCGAGCATGTCGGTTAAATCGTCGACAGTGGCTACTAAGTGGGTGGTGGGTAGGGAGCGAATTTCTTCGCCGTCCGCATCCCATTCTAGCCGAACATAGTTCGGCCAAGGTTCTCCTGACAAGGAGAGAGACCTTAATGAATTTAGCACATCGCCCAAAGGCGAGTGCTGAAAGATATCTGCGGAAGTAAACTCCATGATCGGTGCCCAATCGGATTCGATAGGCACGGACGCAAGCGGCTCGGAGCCCGTGGCCGGGGAGGAATCCAACGGTTCGACAACACGGCTCTCGTAGGAGGTGAAGTCAGTATTTGGCTCTATCGCCTCTGAGAGTACGTCCTCCGTACCGGGGTCTATCCACCCGTCCTCAGATGGTGCAATTTGTTCCGGATTGAGGGCCGGAGTAGTTGCAGGTGCGATCTCCAGAACACTGTCCGACGGCAGAGTTAAGTCATGCTCATCGTGATTGTGCGGCGCACCTAACGTGGGCTCGAATCCGTCGGATATCAAGTCTCCGCGGATGTCGGCAGTATAGTTCAAGTTTCCGAACCTGACCTGATGGCCATGGGCGTAGCTCTCGATCTGCTCCAGATGGCCAAGCGAGTTGTTCCGCGAAGACTGAAGCCGCGAATCTGAAGATCTGTCGGGGAGGAAAACCTCACCCTGGATCGCATCGTTGCCGATGATCGAAGGAGCCATCAAGCCTTACGGTGACGGCACAGTGGAACTCTCAATGAAAGCACCAATGTCGGTGTCAAAGCCGATGGATCTCGGGTAGGGGGTCCCAGGCTGCGTCTAAGGCGGATGGTAACAGGAGGCGGGGGACATGATGTTTACCTAGGTTCGGGCCCTCTCGATGGAGGTAATACCCTACTTCCTGCTTGATTGATCTTGATGATATGAGTATTACAAGAGTTGATCTACCACGAGATCGTAGAGGCTAAACCCTAGAAGCTAGGCTATGGTATGATTGTTGTTGTCCTACGGACTAAACCCTCCGGTTTATATAGACACCGGAGGGGGCTAGGGCTATATAGAGTCGGTTACAAGGGAGGAGATCTACATATCCTTATTGCCAAGCTTGCCTTCCATGTCAAGGAGAGTCCCATCCGGACACGGGACGAGGTCTTCAATCTTGTATCTTCATAGTCCAACAGTCCGGCCAAAGTATATAGTCCGGCCGTCCGAGGACCCCCTAATCCAGGACACCCCCACCGGGGGCGGTTGAGCCGCATTATGGATCATGATATAGATTTGCCTCCGTCTGTGCCCATGGTATTTTGAGTGTGTAGTTATGTACGCGGGGTACCAATGTTGCCGCTTGATCAGGACTGGGACGGAGGCCGGATTGCTAGTCAAGCTCTGGATGAGCTGGGCTGTCCTGCCGCAGAGTAGTTCGGACTCTCTTGGCGGTGTCCGGGGGCTTTACTGCTAAATTGAGGTTCTGCCTAAAAAGGTTACTTTGTACTTCTGCTGCGAGGGCCGCGGTGTGTTCTTTGGTACGGAGGGAGCGTTCCATATTTCCGTTGACCATTATTACACCGCATGGTCCAGGCATCTTGAGCTTGAGGTAGGCATAGTGCGGTGATACGTCTCCGTCGTATCTATAATTTTTGATTGTTCCATGCCAATATTATACAACTTTCATATACTTTTGGCAACTTTTTATACTATTTTTGGGACTAACATATTGATCCAGAGCCCAGTGCCAGTTCCTGTTTGTTGCATGCTTTTTGTTTCGCAGAAAACCCATATCAAACGGGATAAAAACTAATGGATTTTTTTTGGAATATTTATGATTTTTGGGAAGAATCAACGCGAGACGATGCCCGAGGGGGCCACGAGGCAGGGGGCGTGCCCTAGGGGGTCAGGTGCACCCTGGGCCCTCGTGGCCACCCCGTAAGGCGGTTGGTGCCCTTCTTTCGCCGCAAGAAAGCTAATATCCGGATAGAGATCGTGTCCAAAATTCAGCCCAATCGGAGTTACGGATCTCTGGGAATCTGGAACACAGAAACAGAGAGAGACAGAGAGACAGATCCAATCTCGGAGGGCCTCTTGCCCCTCCACTACTAGGTAAAAGGCTAGCAGCAGCGCGGGTTTTAGGTGTATCAGTAGCGCGGGGAGTGGCGCTACTAATAAGGCGCTACAGCTAACACATAGCGATGTGGCGTGCTCACTGGCGCTACTTCTACACAAGTGTAGCAGCAGCGCGCTTAGTGGAAGCTTACTCTTGCTAGTAGCTCTAGCGCGCTTTGCAATGCGTGCTCTATCGCTATCGCGCTGCCGCTAACTTTTATACACTCGCTACTGCTAATTTTAGTAGTTTTTTGTTTTTTCGGCATATTTGTTTTGTATTTGAACAGGCTTTATAGAAGAATATTTAGCACATACAAATGTCATCATGATACACATACAAATGCCTACGAGACCACAAATGTAATGATAGCATATACATACAAATAGTCTCATCATAATCATCATCCAACACAAAGTGGTATCTTGTCATCATCTCGAAAATAGCGATACATGCAAGTCTCGAATACTTGCAACTACAACAACGTCATCCATCTAAACAAAGGTATACGCAAGAAGAGCTATCACTATGAGTGAGAGTGGAACTATGCAGTACATGAGGTGGCGGTTATGAGTCCTCTCTCGCTAAGCGTGAACCTCAAGTAACTAGCTTCTCCTTCTTATGCGCTTTTGAAGCCTTTATTGCTGGCGCCCGTGAACCCATTCACTTGCGCCTGACACTCATGCCACTCGTTGTACACCCCCGGAACCTTCCCTTTGTACACGACATAGCAATTCCATCTCGCCATCAAGAAACTAGGTACCTGTTAGAGATGCAGGTTCATGAAGAGGATGTACAATCATATATATATGCAACAAAATATACTAGAGCAACACCGAAAAAGAAAGGGTTAGCAACTAGATGCAACATACATTATGCAAATTAATTAACTAGAGGTACGCAGGTCATCGTACGCAAACTAACAAAGTAGCGTTACGCAAGTTCGGCAGGCACCGTGGACATCACAAAGTTTCATCCCTACAAAAAGTATACAAGTTCAACCGACACATATTATCATCATCGGCATCATAAATCACTAGAAGTTCCATCTTTCCATATCATCGAGGATGGACCCTAGCTTCTTGAACGGCGTGAGATCTAGACGTTGCATGCCTATGCGAGTTCGGACGTCAGCTCGCGATATAGCAGGGCCGTGGTGGAACATCCCCTTCTCATCGACGACTTCTTTCATGATGATCGTCGCAATGTCGCTTTGGATGCGAAAGAAGTCATCTCTAAGTTTATAATCCGCTTCTCCATGAGATTCTAGCCACTTGTGGATATGATCATCATTTCGCTTCTCATGCGAAGCTTTGGTGATCCGTGTTGGCCTGAATCATGAGATGGACGATGTAGAATCCATCCTTCTTGCTTGGTTTTGGGACATGGATGCAGGAGAAGTTAGTTTTATCATGAAACCCATCTTGTTGTTCCTTTGTTTCCTGATCTGCGTGGCCACCTCTAAAGCTGAAGCCTTGGAGAGCATCATCTAGAATATTCATTATGTGGGTGTAGTCTTTTTACGTAGTCTCCGGAAGGGGCAAAATACACGGCGTGGGAGACTTGCGGGTAAAGAACGATAAGGACGGCGCCCGTTGCTGCGGGAAAAAGACACCTCAAATTATTCCCCATATGAGAGAGAAGGAATGATTGAAATGTATGAAAGGGTTGTCCGAACTAACTTACTTTGGATGATAAGGCACGAGGACAATTTCCGGTCCTTATTCTGTACCATGAAGTTTTGGAGGTACTCCCTAGCAGTTTCACGCTCAAAGTCGCCGAGACTCAAGAAAGACTTCGTGCATGTAGTAATGCGGATCCGCCACACAGATTTGCGAGACTTCTTCTCTCTTCATGACGGAGCTCATATGTAGCGCAAAAAGGCGGACGATTGTAAAATCGAGCCGCCTTGTCAGAAACATCTCAAAGATATGGTCAAACCGCAGGAAGAACACCTCCGCGGGCCGTGTCTCGACGTAGCACTTCCCCTCAGGCACACGAGCCGCGTATGTCGGATATCCTGGATCCTTTGAGGCTAGTAGGCTTTTCTCAGTCGACAACACATGGTCGTGCAGTCTCCTGAGATCCCCTGATAGTGCCTCCAACGGTTTCGGCGGTAGCATCGGCTCGCCCGTGAGATGGAACATGACCGCACCTTTCACGGGTACACGCTCTTCATAATGCATCGTCTGGCTGCTATGTGTTCTGGCTTGTTTGGAGGCAGCTATCTTCCCCGATCTCTTCCTCTCCTTTTTCTTGGGCACACCTTCCAGACCCTTCCTTAACCCCTGCCCCAGTGTTCCCGGGCTAAATCTTTACGACCCTCGCGCCCGGCTAGTTGAGCCTGTGTTGAGGCGTCATCTTCAAGCGTGTCTGTGAGGATTTCATGAAGAGAGACTTTTGCAATCCACCTCACGACCCTGCCCGGGCATATCATCCATATCCTCATTAGCAAGCTGATAGCTCAATTCATCATATGGTTGACTCATCATATCTATGTCACAGTCATACGCGTTTGTATTGAGGAAATCCATAGGGTCGACCTCCATCTCATCATCCATTCTCTGTTCTACAGGACAAATTACATCAGCTAGTACTATTGCACCCCCTTCATCATGTCGTCCGCCGCTCTCACCCGGCACTACAGGAGCTGGTAATTGCATAGGAGGGATGGTGGTCTCCGCACATGCTTGTTGATGTGTGGTTATTGGTGTGCTCTCAGCCGGCTCGAGACGATTAATATTCTTCGGCCATAGCAGCACCCAACCCTTGCAGCTTCCAATCGGTGGCGGGGTCTCGTCGTCCGCTCCCACATGCTGTACTGGAGGAGGCAAATCCTCATGCCCGGATTTCACACTGGTCAAGCTAACCCTGAAGTGCCCAACGGGGATCGGCTGGTTGTGGAACTTGGGTTGCGAGGGGTCCATTATCATCCCCTTTCCCACGTCCACCTTCTGGCCTTTGATCAAGTAGAGTATGGTGCACGGGTTTTCTTTACCGCAAACACATATATACGTGGCGTAAAACAACCGAAAGGCAACAAAATGGAATATTATATATATATATATATATATATATATATATATATATATATGTTGGTGCGACATGTAATTAACGTGGCGTCGAGCTCAGCCAAAGACGACGGCCCACCTAGCGCGCCAGAGACTGAGGACGGGCTGCTATGAGCGGGAGCGGCTGCGAGAGGAGGCCCGGTTGCGTGAGCAAGTGATGGTGCGATGGTGTTGTTGTTCATGGAGTTGCTCCCGACGAAACTGGGCAACGGGAAATCATGTACCGTCTTGTCTGGATTTTCCTTCGTCCAGTTGATGATAACTGGAACCAAGTTAGTAGCGAAATCATTTCGCAGACGATTCTGCATTGACTGCCTGCTGTAGCAACTCATATTTGTCCTCGGTTGCTTTTTTCGCGTCCTCGGCTGCTTTTTTCTCGACCGCTAGCTTCACCTTCGCGTCGATGTCCGCCTGACTAAACTTATTTTTCTGCTTCTTGGCCTCCGGGCCCTCGTTGTAAAACACCTTCCACGTGGCGCCGTCTCCAGCGCCGTGCACATGACCATATTGCGGCCGCTGGCCCAAAGGGAGTCCCTTAAGTTCGTTCAAGGCCCGGTTGAGAGGGGTGTCCCACTTGGGCCTCATCGGAGAAGTAGGGCTTTCGGCTGCAAGCTGGTGTTGCTTCTCGAGGAGTCTAATCAAATTCCTCGTGATCTTGTCCGTGTAAAAACCTTTTTCTCCTTGTCCCACTTGTAGCGGGCCACGATGAAGTCACGCTCCAAGGGGTTGGTGAACTTTCAGCGAAGGTGCAGGAGACCCGCGGCTTCACGTTCCGCGTCCTCCTTATCCCATATGGGACTTTTACCGAGGTAGCCACGGCTTCGAGGTGATGCTTCCAGCGTTCCTTTGCTTTGAAGGCTCTTGAATTTCGCAGCCTTAGCCTTGGCTGCCTCGGTAGCGCAAGTGTCCTTGAACTTTTCGAACTCCTCTTCCGTAAGTGTCGTATTTTCCTCCAGAATCTTGGACAGGGGTTCATCAGCCTCAATAGCTCGTTTCACCCTCCCTTTCCAGGAGGCCAAATCATTGTTGAACATGCCCATGGCGTGATTGTTAATCTTTTTCATCTTCGGATCATCCCACGATTGTTCTATGTTATCATCCCGGTCGGGGAACTTGAATCTCTTGTGCAACCGTTAGGAGCAACTGCGTCAAATGTTCTTTACTCCTTAAGTCATCGTCGTTGATGCTCGCGCATTCCCGTAGGATGCATCCTACTTGGTTCCCATAGCACTTGCGAGGTTCTTCTGGCTCTAACGACTCAAACTTGCCAGCTGCCATCTTTGTGATCACAAGTCGTCCAATCCCTAGTTTGTTAGGTTTTCGTATCATCTGCTTCTTATGCTTCCTCTTTTCGGTAGCGGCATCGGTGCCGGTACCTTCCCCGCCGGTATCTTCCCCGCCGGTACCTTCCCCACCGGTCTCGGCGCCGCCATCGGTGCCGGCGCCGTCGGTGTCGATGTCGGCGTTAGTACCATCATCGAGGCCGACCTGCAAACCTTGCTTAGCAGTCAAATAGTCAAGGTACTCTTGTTCACCCTCATAATCCATCTAAATGTGCATCTTGGTCAGAAGGCCCAATTTCTTTGTTGTTCGACATGTTTCCTATGATTAAGTGTCCTCATTTATTTCTATAAGTATAAATAAATGAGAAATGACATAAAAAAGAAATCTATGTGCCAGCACTCGATATGCCAACTATGTAGCACAAATCATGCCTTTATTCACGGGAAATTTCGGCATGACCTTTGCTAAAAAGTGGACATATCGAGCGCTTTGAAATTCACCAGAACGGAAATGAATCAACATTCCAGCGTAACATAGGCCACTCGGATCATTTTCCAAACATGACATGTCCAAAACATGACATATCCACATATCACATGTCCAGTTCAAATTTGCATATAAATTCAGCTAATTTTGAAACCTAGCTAAATTCAATACTAAATAGATAACCTAATTAACATACTGCCCTAACTAAAACCTAAGTAAATTAAAGAAGAACCCTAGCAGAGAGAGGGGGGTTCTGAGAGGTGCGAGGCGAGGAGGCAGGCCCGACGACGGCCGAGGTTGGGCGGGGAGGAAGCAGTGGAGGGAGGCGAGGGCCGACTGGTCGGGGGCGAGCGTGCCGGGGTCTCGGGAGGCGGCGCCGAGGTCGGGTCGGGCGAGGCCGGGCCGAGGCGAGCACCAGGTCGGGGCGGGCCGGGGCCGGGTCGAGCAGCGATGCGATTTGGGAAGAGAGAGTGGGGATTTGGGGGTAAAGGCGGGATGAAGCAGGAGAGTGAGAATTTTGGGTTAAGTGGGCGTAGCGATGGCTGCGTTTGGACAAAGCAGCTACTACTACCGTCGAAGAGGCTGTAGCAGTTTATACGAAATGCGCTACTACTACCTTGATAGCTGTAGCGGTTTAGACAAAAGCGCTGCTACTACCTTCGCTACTGCCAGTTTTCCTTTTTATTTTCCTTTATTTTCTCCCACTTTTATTTCCCGAGAGCGGTGAGCGAAGGGAGGCGATATATATTGCATCATTTGACGGTCAAATATGTACCAAAAATATAAACATATATATTACACCTCATTGGACCCATGCATAATAATGGCTAAGTGTGTATACAAAATAGGAACATATATATATATATATATATATATATATATATATATATATATTCATTTGACCGATAACATACGGTTCCTCAGTGGTGAAGTTTTTGTTTTTGAGTCAGCTTCTTTCCCTTCTTGTTCGTCGAAGAATAATTGAGCCCCTCATTGTGACTTTGCCTTTTCCATGGAGTATGATTTTTCTTAGGTAATGTAGTATTGATTCTTCTTTTGACGTATACTTCATCATCATCGTCATCTTCCCTCATTGGGTTGCCGTACTGATCATAGTCTTACTCGTTGGTGACTCCATCCATTACAATGATGTTCCTTTTGCCTCTCCTCACGACAACACGACTGGGATTGCATGGGTCAGTTTTGAAGAAGCATTGTGTCACGTGCTTAGCGTGTACCCATGGCTCGTTTTTTGCGATAGCGTTCACGGTAGCGCTCTTGGCGTCGGGTATAGTCATGGTAGTGAAAATCCGGTTTTCTCTTTCGACATTCTTAGCCCATCGACACGTAACATCGTCGTGTTGTGCAGTCGAGTAGTCAAGCTCCTAGATCTCCTCGACCCTTCCATAAAGCGTTCGATTCGCCGTTGTCGCTGCCGGTCATGCATTCCATCGTCACCCCCGAGTTACGATCATCACTTGTCCATATCTTTGGCCTCCGTGTAGAACGTGTATCCGTTGATATCATATGCACGATAGGTTATGAGGTTGGGCGAGGGGCCATGTGCTAAGGTGTATATGAGCAATCCGTCCTTAGAGCCCTCCTCCGGGGATTAGCAATAATATGCTCTTTGAACCAATGCAGGAAAGTGGAGTTGTGCTCTCTAGTAACTTCGGCGTTCGTCCTGCATACCCCCGGTCAGATACTTCTTTGCGATAATTTCTTTGTGCAGTGCCACGAAAGGATCTACCTCGTCTAGGTGTTGTAGCACTACCAAGTTTGCTCTGTAAAAGTCGCTGCGTTGATCTGAGTTTGCCACGTGCAGTTCCCTGCGACCGTTGCAGTGACCATCTCCTTTGAGCCTCCCATCGTGCTTGTTAACGGTCAAACCAACACTAACACCAGGCGGCTGGTCTGCGCCATATAGAAAATTCTCACAGAAAGAGATGCACTCTTGTGTCAAATAGTCCTGGACAATGCTTCCATTCGGACGGGACATGTTACGAACGAATCCTTTGATGATCCCATTCATCCTCTCAAATGGCATCATGTTGTGCAGGAATGACGGCCCCAGGTCTATTGTGTCATCCACAATATGGACACACAAATGCACCATCACGTTAAAGAACGCGGGCGGGAAGTACATCTCAAGCTCATTCAGTATCACAACGATCTCTTCATGTAGCCTTCGGAGCGGCTTCACACTGATCGACTTTCAAGAGATGACGTTGAAAAAGTTGCAGAGACCAATAAGCGTGTCACGGACGTGCTTGTCCATTATCCCTCTAAGGGCAACAGGTAGTATCTGCATCATCATCACATGACAGTCATGAGACTTCATCCCATTGAACCTTTTTTGTCCATGTCTAGATATACGCTTATCTTGCCACAAAGAATCGGAACTAACTTTGACTCGGTAAGGCACTTAAAGAATTGATTGATCTTAGCGACTTAAGGTGAAGCAAGAAGGGGGCAATAATCCTCTTTCTTTATTTTCTGGCCATTCTTCTCCGTGCCTCTGTCTCCGTCTCATCTCGTCGACATTTTACGGGGCGACATGTGCAGATCTTCCCTGATTTTCAAATCTTGCAAGTCTTTTCTTGCCTTCGGCCCATCCTTGGTCTTATCCAGCATGTTCATCAGTGTTGCGAGCAAGCACTCAAGGACATTCTTATAGATATGCATTTGATCAAGGCAATGAGGTGTATCGAGTTTGTGACAGTACTCCAAGCCCCAGAACACAGACCTCGTCTTCCATACCTTCAGCAGCGGCTCCGGCGCCTTTCTCATCGTTTTCTCGACCCGGGGCACTCCTTCCAGTTTTTCAACAGCTCATGGATTTCGGCACCGCTCCGCTTACGTGGAGGTCCTCGATGCTCAGCGTGACCATTGAATAGATCTCCACGGTTTCTCCACGGGGCGTCCTGTTCAAGCCATCTTCGATGCCCCATGTACACGATTTTCCCGGACCGCCATCTTTCCTTGGCGTTAGCTGCCGAGACGTCAGATCATCCATGCACCGCTGCGTGCATCCGCAATATCCATGGCACACCTGGCCTGCCACATATCCGTAATCGAGATAGTCGTACCTTTGTCGTGATCGGTGTGACTCTCATGTTGAAATACTTGCCTTTCTTGGCGTCCCATGTCTTGGCCGGTGTTTTCCATAACGTGTCTAACTCCTCTTGAAGTAGCCCCAGATACAAATTAATATTATTTCCTGGTTGTTTCGGCCCTTGAATAAGCATGCTCATGTGAATGTACTTCGATTTCATGCGCAACCGGGGGGAGATTGTACATCCATACAAACACGGGCCATGTGCTATGGTTGGTGTTCTGGTTGCCAAACGGATTCATGCCATCGGTACACGCGCCTGCATCACATTCAAAATACCGATAGAAGCTGTTCAACGCTCTCCACTGGCTTCCATCCTTCACGTGTCTCAGCTTCGGATCATCTCCATCGTCGGGCTTCTTCCTCTCCGCGTGCCAGTGCATTAGCTTTGCTTCCTTGGGATCTACAAAATACCTCTGGATACGGGGAGTGAACGGTAAGTACCATACAACTTTCTGGGGACATTTCTTCTCGGCCTTCTTGTATCGAGAAGCATTGCACACCGGACAACTTGTTTTTTCCGCGTGCTCCTTCCGATAAATTATGCAATCATTGATGCATGCATGGTATCTAACGTGTGGCAGATCAAGAGGGCACACGATCTTCTTGGCCTCATCAACACTAGTAGGAAATAGATTACCCAAGGGAAGAACATCCTTTAGGTACTTGAGATGCTCATCGAGGCTAGTGTCGGTCCATTTGTTTTAGCCTTCGTCTTCAGGAGTTGGAGCGTGAAACTCAAGCGGGTCACCTCAGGATTGCAACCATCATACAATGGAGTGTTCGAGTCTACCACCAGTTGCTCCAACTTAGCCTCCTCTCTAGAAGCAGCTCTCTCAGTACTCGTCTCCTTGCGAAGCAATGCTTGAACATGAGGGTCCCGCACGATTGAACTTAGTACTAACGAACTCTGCTGCGTGGAGTCCATGTCGTTCTCTCCGCCGCCATGTCCAGCCCCTTCTCCTCCGCCATGTCCGGCCCCTTCTCTGCCGCCATGTCCGGCCTCTTCCCCGCCGCCATTATCGATCATCTCTTCGTCTTGCCCCGTGTCATCATTGCCTGCCCCGTCGGCATCCTCAACATCGTCATCCTCATCTTGAGTTATCCACCGAGTATAGCCATCCATGAAACCAGTCATGAGCAGGTGCGCTTCGACACGACCATCGTCATAGGGGTCGAGCCAAACTATTCCTTTGCATTTTCGACACGGACATAAAACCTGTGTCGTGTTATTTTCTTTCATGTCCTGCACCGCCGACCGCAACCACCTGTCCACCATCGTTCCACTGACCATCATGAACGTCTGCACGGTAATAATAAAACAAATTGATTATAAAAATGCGTGCATGCATCAAAGTCATACAAAAATTCGGCATGACCTTCCCTAAAAATAGGACATATATGGATCTAGAGTTTTCCCGGAATTCACCGAAACAGAAATAAATCGACATTTTGGCAAAACATAGGCAACTCAAAAGCACAATTTGGCGTCAACTCATGCCACACACACAATTTCCATAAACATATCACACACACATAAACATATTTCCATTTTCCAAAAGTATGAAATTTTAATCACCTCTATCTCGAGATCGAGCACACGGTGGAGATGATGTTGTAGGGAGATCAAAAGTGCACAAAGCTCTTCTTGACAAAGATAGATCTAGTTAGGGGGCAAATAGGTCACTCAACTAAATCCTACTTGTACCTAGATACCTAATTTGGGAGGAGACAACTTCAACTAGTGGAGGGGGGAGGAAAAAGAGAAAGGATATGCATTAATGGAGGTGGTGTAGTTAGGTAGGAGTAATGAAGAGAGAGAAAGGTAGATAGAAGAGGGAGAGTAATGGGGGAGAAGTATTGAGGAAGAAGAAGAGTGAAAGTGGGAGCATGTGGGAGGTAGGGGAAAGGGAAGAGAGGAGGGGAGGGGAGGGACGGTGGGCAAAAGGTGGTGGGTTGGTGCGGATTAGCAGTAGCGTGGGAGTTAAAACGCGCTGCTGCTAAGGAAGTAGCAGCAGCGCAATTTGGGCAACGGCGCTACTACTAACCGGGACCAAAAACTGTGCCAATTTGAAATTTAGCAGCAGCGACCTCAGAAAAAGCGCGCTACTACTACATCCATAGCAGTAGCGCGGCTCGCGGCACCGCGCTGCTGCTAAATGGAGTTTGGTGGACACCGCCGGTCGATATTTGTAGCAGCGCGGTTTACACCAAGCGCGCTCTAAAAACTTGTCAGTAGCGTGTTTCCCGCACACGCGCTACTACTAATTAGCAGCAGCGCTCCTTTTTGAGCCGCACTGCTGCTAAGATTCTGTGTATAGGCTTTTCCCTAGTAGTGCTCCCACGCCATGGAGACCATGGACTAGAGGGGAAACCCTTCTCCCATCTAGGGATAAGGTCAAGGAAGAAGAAGAAGGAGGGGGCTCTCTCCCCCTCGCTTCCGGTGGCACCAGAGTGTCGCCGGGGCCATCATCGTCACCGCAATCTACACCAACAACTTCATCACCGTCATCACCAACTCTTCCCCCCTCTATGCAGTGGTGTAACCCCTCTTTTACCCGCTGTAATCTCTACTTAAACATGGTGCTCAACGCTATATATTATTTCCCAATGATGTATGGCTATCCTATGATGTTTGAGTAGATCCGTTTTGTCCTATGGGTTAATTGATGACCGTGACTGGTTTGAGTTGTATGTTTTATTATTGGTGTTGTCCTATGGTGCTCTCCGTGTCGCGCAAGCATGAGGGATCCCCGTTGTAGGGTTTGCAATATCTTCATGGTTTGCTTATTGTCTGCGTTGCGTGAGTGACTGAAACACAAACATGGATAAGTGGGTCGTGGCGTATGGGAATAAAGAGGACCTGATAGTTTAATTCTATGGTTGGGTTTTACCTTAATGGTCTTTAGTAGTTGCGGATGCTTGCTAGAGTTCCAATCATAAGTGCATATGATCCAAGAAGATAAAGCATGTTAGCTTATGCCTCTCCCTCAAATAAAATTGCAATAGTGATTACCGGTCTAGTTATCGATTGCCTAGGGACAAATAACTTTATCATGACAAAAAAACTCTCTACTAAAACTAACTTAGTTGTGTCTTTATCTAAACAGCCCCTAGCTTTTATTTACATGCTCTTTATTACCTTGCAAACCTATCCAACAACACTTCTAGTTTCATACTTGTTCTAGGTAAAGCGAACGTTAAGAGTGAGTAGAGTTGTATCAGTTGTCGATAGAACTTGAGGGAATATTTGTTCTACCTTTAGCTCCTCGTTGGGTTCGAACTATTACTTATCGAAAGAGGCTACAATTGATCCTCTATACTTGTGGGTTATCAAGACCTTTTTCTGGCACCGTTGCGAGGGAGTTATAGTGTGAGCTGAATATTCTCGTGTGTGCTTGTTTGCTTTATCACTAAGTAATTTTTATTTGCTGTTCTAAGTTGTTGTCCATATTTAGTTATGGATATGGAACACGAAATACCAAAACATTAGGTGTACTTGCGAGTCATGGAGATCGGGAACCTCCTAAAACCCTCGATGCTGTTTATGTGAAAAATATTTTGCACTACTTTAATAATCCTGAGAAAACCCCATTCAATTATGTAATGGGAGACATGTTGGATCAACGTGAATACTTTAGGGAGTATCGCTTGACTCAAAAAGGGAAACTATTATGGGATCAAATTCATATGTTGCATTTGTATGCTCGGGAACTATGCTTGAGATATGATTGTACTTGTTGCTCTAGGATAAAGGCTCCACACCTTCCCTTTTCATGCAAATTTAATGATGATAAAACCTTGGCTTCTTATGCTAATGGTATATATGATTACTATGATGTGGAACAAATAGAAGAATTCGTTGCTTTTATGGGTGCTTATGAAATTGAATCTTTGTTTAAAGAGTGTGAAAATCTTGATGATGCTGTTTACAGACCTGAAAATTTTGCTATACTTAAATATTGCTATGATAATTATGAATTCAATTCCTATATTGATGATTTTATTGAGAGAGTCTCCGTTGTCCAAGAAGAGACTAATATTTTGCAGGAGTCTATGGAAGAAGGAATTGATGAAACTGTGGGCTCATTGGATGAAAACGATGATGAGGAGAGCGAAGAACAAAAGGAGGAAGAGCGGATTAGCTACCCGTTCCCACCTTCTAATGAGAGTAACTCTTCAACTCATACATTGTTTAATTTCCCTTCGTGCTTACCGAAGGATGATTGCTATGATGATTGTTATGGTCCCATTGATTCTTTTGAAATATTCCTTTTTGATGATGCTTGCTATGCTTGTGGCCAAGATGCCAATATGAATTATGCTCATGGAGATGAACTTGCTATAGTTCCTTATGTTAAACATCAAATTGTTGCTATTGCACCCACGCATGATAGTCCTATTATCTTTTTGAATTCTCCCGACTACACTATATCGAAGAAGGTTGCACTTATTAAGGATTATATTGATGGGTTGCCTTTTACCGTTGCACATGATGATTTTGATGAATATAATATGCATGTGCTTGCTGCTCCTACTTGCAATTATTATGAGAGAGGAACTACATCTCCGTCTCTCTATGTTTCCAACATGATAAAATTGCAAGAAACTGTTTATACTATGCATTGGCCTTTACTATGTGTGCATGAATTGTTCTTTTATGGCATGCCGATGCATAGGAAGAGAGTTAGACTTCGTAATTTCTTGATATATGTTGCTTTGTTCTCACTACTAAATTCTAAATCATTGTTGATTCAAATTGGCTTTGATATACCTTGGGATCCGGGTGGATCCATTACTTGAGCACTATATTCCTAGCTTAATGGCTTTAAAGAAAGCGCTGCCCGGGAGACAACCTCGAAGTTTTAGAGAGTCATTTATTTCTGTTGAGCGCTTTTATAAAGTTTAAAAACAAAAAATAAATAGGGGAACCTAAAACTTCTTCAAAAAGAAAAGCAAAAGTGAAAAAGACGAGCATTGTTAAAGTGGAAGCTAGCCTTGAACTTTGTTCATGCCCACGGAACCTTTGTGAATCTTGATTACAGAAAATTTTCAACAAAAATAATTATACCCTTGTACAATTCCTTTATATAATAAAAATAATGTTCCAAGGTTTGCCTTTAGGATGTTTACAATGCTTGTTGGTTTGTGCGGTGCAGGACAGAAACTTTGGCTGTAGTGCGCGATTTTACATTTTTTACTGAAATGTCAAATGGTTCTGAAACGTTTTACACTGTCTTTCTATACAATTTTTTTATTTTTCCTAATTTTGGCAGAATTTTTGGAGTACCAGAAGTATGGTGAATGTTCATATTATTACAGACTATCCTGTTTAAGACAGATTCTGTTTTTGATGCATAGTTTTCTTGTTTTGATGAAACTGTCGATTCCTATCAGTGGATTAAGACATGGAAAAGTTATATTACAGTAGCTACAATGCAAAAACAAAATATGAATTGGTTTTCAACAGTACTTAGAGTAGTGATTTGCTTTATTATACTAACGGATCTTACCGAGCTTTCTGTTGAATTTCGTGTGGATGAAGTGTTCGAAGATCGAGGATGTCTCGATGTGAGGAGAAGAAGGAGGGGCAAGAGCTCAAGCTTGAGGATGCCCAAGGCATCCCAAGTAAATATTCAAGGAGACTCAAGTGTCTAAGCTTGGGGATGCCCTGGAAGGCATCCCATCTTTCTTCAACAAATATCGGTATGTTTTCGGATTCGTTTCGTTCATGCGATATGTGCAAATCTTGGAGCGTCTTTTTCATTTAGTTTTCACTTTTATCTTATGCACCATGCTGGTATGAGATAGTCCTTGGTTGATTTATAGAATGCTCATTGCACTTCACTTATATCTTTTGAGTATGGCTTTATAGAATGCTTCATGTGCTTCACTTATATCTTTTCAAGTTTGGATTGCCTGTTTCTCTTCACATAGAAAACCGCCATTTGTATAATGCTGTTTTTCTTCACTTACATTTGTTAGAGCGTGGGCATATCTTTTGTAGAAATAATAAAACTCTCTTTCTTCACTTATATCTATTTAGAGAGATGACAGGAATTGGTCATTCACATGGTTAGTCATAAAATCCTACATAAAACTTGTAGATCACTGAATATGATATGTTTGATTCCTAGCAATAGTTTTGCGATATAAAGATGGTGATATTAGAGTCATGCTAGTGAGTAATTGTGGATTAGTAAAATACTTGTGTCGAGGTTTGTCATTCCCGAAGCATGCACGTATGGTGAACCGTTATGTGATGAAGTCAGAGCATGATTTATTTTTTGATTGTCATCCTTTGTGTGGAGGTCGGGATCGCGCGATGGTTAACTCCTACCAACCCTTCCCCTAGGAGCATGCGTCTAATACTTGGTTTCGATAGCTTCTAAATTTTTGCAATAAGTATGTGAGTTCTTTATGACTAATGTTGAGTCCATGGATTATACGCACTCTCACCCTTCCATCATTGCTAGCCTCTTCGGTACTGTGCATTACCCTTTCTCACCTCGAGAGTTGGTGCAAACTTCGCCGGTGCATCCAAACCCCGTGATACGATACGCTCTATCACACATAAGCCTCCTTATATATTCCTCAAAACAGCCACCATACCTACCTATCATGGCATTTCCATAGCCATTCCGAGATATATTGCCATGCAACTTCCATCATCATCATATACATGACTTGAGCATTCATTTTCATATTGCTTTGCATGATCGTAAGATAGCTAGCATGATGTTTTCATGGCTTGTCCGTTTTTGATATCTTTGCTATGCTAGATCATTGCACATCCTAGTACACTGCTAGAGGCATTCATATAGTCATCATGTATTTGTTTTATCGAGTTGTAATATCGAGTTGTAAGTAAATAAAAGTGTGATGATCATCCTTATTAGAACATTGTCCCATGTGAGGTTATCAAAATAAAAGAGGCCAAAGAAGCCCAAATAAAAAAAGAGAGGACAAAGAAGCCCACCAAAAAAACAAAAAAAAAGAGAAAACAAAAAAATGAGAGAAAAAGAGAGAAGGGGCAATGTTACTATCCTTTTACCACACTTGTGCTTCAGAGTAGCACCATGTTCTTCATAGGAGAGTCTCTTGAGTTATCACTTTCATATACTAGTGGGAATTTTCATTATAGAACTTGGCTTGTATATTCTGATGATGGGCTTCCTCAAATGCCCGAGGTCTTCATGAGCAAGCAAGTTGGATGCACACCCACTTAGTTTCTAGTTTGAGCTTTCATACACTTATAGCTCTTAGTGCATCCGTTGCATGGCAATCCCTACTCCTCACATTGACATCAATTGATGGGCATCTCCATAGCCCATTGATTAGCCGCGTCGGTGTGGGACTTTCTCCTTTTTGTCTTCTCCACTAAACCTCCACCATCATATTCTATTCCACCTATGGTGCTATATCCATGGCTCACGCTCATGTATTGCGTCAAAGTTGAAAAAGTTTGAGAATACTAAAGTATGAAACAATTGCTTGGCTGAAACCGGGGTTGTGCATGATTTGAATACTTTGTGTGGTGAAGATGGAGCATAGCCAGACCATATGATTTTGTAGGGATAACTTTCTTTGGCCATGTTATTTTGAAAAGACATGATTGCTTTATTAGTATGCTTGAAGTATTATTGTCTTAATGTCAAATGATAGACTATTGCTTTGAATCACTCGTGTCTTAATATTCATGCCATGATTAGATTACATGATCAAGATTATGCTAGGTAGAATTCCACATCAAAAATTATCTTTTTATCATTTGCCTACTCGAGGACGAGCAGGAATTAAGCTTGGGGATGCTGATACGTCTCCATCATATCTACAATTTTTGATTGTTCCATGCCAATATTATACAAACTTCCATATACTTTTGGAAACTTTTTATACTATTTTTGGGACTAACATATTGATCCAGTGCCCAGTGCCAGTTCCTGTTTGTTGCATGTTTTTTGTTTCACAGAAAACCCATATCAAACAGAGTCCAAATGGGATAAAAATTGACGGATAATTTTTTTGGAATATTTATGATTTTTTGGGAAGAAGAATCAACGTGAGACGATGCCCGAGGGGGCCACGAGGCAGGGGGCGCGCCGTGGGCCCTCATGGCCACCCGTAAGGCGGTTGGTGCCCTTCTTTCACTGCAAGAAAGCTAATATCCGGATAGAGATTGTGTCCAAAATTCAGCCCAATCGGAGTTACGGATCTCCGGGAATATAAGAAACGGTGAAAGGCCGTAACTGGAACGGTAAACAGAGAGAGACAGAGAGACAGATCCAATCTCGGAGGGGCTCTCGCCCCTCCCACGCCATGAAGACCATGGACCAGAGGGGAAACCCTTCTCCCATCTAGGGAGAAAGTCAAGGAGGAAGAAGGAGGAGGGGGCTCTCTCCCCCTCACTTTCGGTGGCACTGGAGTGCCGCCGGGGCTATCATCGTCACCACAATCTACACCAAAAACTTCACCGCCGTCATCACCAACTCTTCCCCCTTTATGCAGCGGTGTAACCCCTCTTTTATCTGCCTTAATCTCTACTTAAACATGGTGCTCGACGCTATATATTATTTCCCAATGATGTATGGCTATCCTATGATGTTTGAGTAGATCCGTTTTGTCCTATGGGTTAATTGATGATCGTGATTGGTTTGAGTTGCATGTTTTATTACTGGTGCTATCCTATGGTGCTCTCCGTGTCACGCAAGCGTGAGGGATCCCCGCTGTAGGGTTTGCAATATGTTCATGGTTTGCTTATTGTCTGTGTTGCGTAAGTGACTGAAACACAAACACGGATAAGTGGGTCATGGCATATGGGAATAAAGAGGACTTGATACTTTAATGCTATGGTTGGGTTTTACCTTAATGATCTTTATTAGTTGCGGATGCTTGCTAGGGTTCCAATCATAAGTGCATATGATCCAAGAAGAGAAAGTATGTTAGCTTATGCCTCTCCCTCAATTAAAATTGCAATAGTGATGACCGGTCTAGTTATCGATTGCCTAGGGACAAATAACTTTCTCGTGACAAAAAACTCTCTACTAAAACTAACTTAGTTGTATCTTTATCTAAACAGCCCCTAGCTTTTATTTACGTGCTCTTTATTACCTTGCAAACCTATCCAACAACACTTCTAGTTTCATACTTGTTCTAGGTAAAGTGAACGTTAAGCGTGCGTAGAGTTGTATTGGTGGTCGATAGAACTTGAGGGAATATTTGTTCTACCTTTAGCTCCTCATTGGGTTCGACACTCTTACTTATCGAAAGAGGCTACAATTGATCCCCTATACTCGTGGGTTATCATGCAGCACCGCGTTGAATTTAGCAAATGCGGTTTGTCCAAGCAGTGCATGATAACCACTGCGGAACGGGACAATATCGAAGATTAATTCTTCACTTCAGAAATTATCCGGTGATTCGAAGACCACTTCTAGTGTGATTGAGCCCGCGCAACAGACCTCTACACCTGGTATGACACCTTTAAAGGTGGTTTTTGTGGGCTTGATCCTTGAGGGATCGATACCCGTTATGCGCACGGTATCCTGATAGAGTAGGTTCAGGCTGGTGCCACCATCCATGAGGACTCGCTGAGATGGAATCCATCAATAATTGGGTCGAGGACCAGTGCGGCTGAACCGCCATTATGGATACTGGTCGGGTGATCCCTGCGATTGAAGGTGATCGTACAGGAAGACCATGGGTTGAACTTTGGGGCAACTGGCTCCATCGCGTAGACGTCCCTGAGTGCACGCTTGCGCTCCTTCTTGGGGATATGGGTGGCGTATATCATGTTCACCATTTTAACTTGGGGAGGGAATTTCTTCTGTCCCCCTTTGTTTGGCTGCAGGGGCTCCTCGTCATCGTCCTCGCTCTGTGATCCCTTTTCCTTGTTCTCGGCATTTGACTTGCCGGCTTGTTAAAAAACCTAGCAATCTCTGTTGGTGTGGTTGGCTGGCTTGTCTGGGGTGCCATGGATTTGGCACGGACGGTCGAGTATGCGGTCCAAGCTGGATGGTCCCTGATTGTGTCTTTTATAAGGCTTCTTCCACTGACCGGACTTGGAGCCGCTAAATCCGGCGTTGACAGCAGTGTCATCGGTATTGTCGCCATTGCTTCGGCGTTTGTGTCTACTGTGTCGGAGCTTGCCGTTGCTGTTTTTGGCTTCGGGGGGCTTGCGTCACTGGCCGTATTTTTACTACGGGCCAGCCGACTATCCTCACCCGCACAAAATTGGGTCATGAGTGCCGTGAGGGCTGCCATAGATTTCGGCTTTTCCTGGCCGAGGTGGCGGGCGAGCCATGCGTCATGGATGCTATGTTTAAAGGCCGCTAGGGCTTCGGCGTCCGGACCGTGGACTATCCGGTTCTTTTTAGTTAGGAACCTAGTCCAGAATTTCCTGGCGGACTCCCCAGGCTGTTGAACTATGTGAATTAAGTTGTCGGCATCTGGTGGCCGGACATATGTGCCTTGGAAGTTGTCGATGAAGGCTTCTTCCAAGTCCTCCCAGCTACCAATGGAATTTTCAGGCAGACTGTTCAACCAGTGCCGAGCTGGCCCTTTGAGTTTTAGTGGGAGGTATTTGATGGCATGGAGGTCATCTCCGCGGGCCATATGGATGTGGAGAATAAAATCTTCGATCCATACAGCGGGATCAGTTGTCCCATCGTATGATTTGATATTTACGGGTTTAAACCCTTCTGGGAATTCATGATCCATTACTTCATCGGTGAAGCAAAGAGGGTGTGCGGCGCCTCTATATCGGGCCACGTCGCGACATAGCTCCAATGGAGTCCGTCTGCGGAGTTCGTCCCGGGCGTGACTAGGCTTATTATGTCCAGATAGGTGGCCGTCGTCACGTGTCGGGGCACGCCCTCGTGATCCATAGATCGATCTGGTGTGTCCTGCATTATTGTCCAGTTTTTGCCATAGGTCATAGGTATGTCCCCGAGCTGTTTGATCTCTACCCTTACGGTGAGGTGGAGCAGGCTGGTGTTCGGCACGAGTTGCCGCTTTGTCTCGACCCCGTGGTGGTCGGTCAGCCGCATTGCGCAATGATGGTATGGGTTCCAACGCCTCGTCATCAAACTGAGGTAGCAATTTACGCTGCGGGTAGCTTTTGGCTGGGCGCTTAAGGCTGTATTCTTCGGCTGCCAGGACAACAGTCCGTTTATCGTTGAGCAGATCTTGATCAGCTTGAATCTTCTCCTGCTTCTTTTTCAGGCTCCTTGTAGTAGCTATTAGCTGACGCTTAAAGCGCTCCTGTTCGAGGGGCTCCTCAGGCATGATAAAGTCCTTGTTGCCGAGGCTCGCCTCCTCCTCGGAGAGCGGATGATAACTACCGTCCTCCGAGTCTTCATTTATGGACTATTTGTCATGGCTGACTTGCCCATCCTCCTGATCGTCCTGTTCGGCAGTTTGTTCATCGTGGTCTTCTACGTCTTCGGCACTATCCGGAGTGTTGTCGTCTCCTGTGCCGGTGTTGCCGTCCTTGCTGCAGCGTGGTTTGGAGCGGCGCCGCTGACGCCGACGCTTTGGTTGTGTCTTAGGGGGCTATCCTCCACTGGGTTTTTCTTGTCGTCGTCGCTATTATCTTTCGACGTATCCACCATGTATACGTCATATGAGGAAGTGGCTGTCCATCGTCCTGTGAATGATGGGTTTTGGGCCTCCTCTTCTCCAGCATCGTCGTCCATACCATCGATGTCTTCGGAGTCATAGTCAAGCGTGTCAGTTAAATCATCGGCAGTGGCTATGAAGTGGGTGGTGGGTGGGAAGCGAAATTCTCCATTGTCAGCCTCCAGTTCGAATCAGACATAATTCGGCTGTGAGTCTCCCGCCAAGGACAGGTTCTTTAATGAGTCTAGCACATCGCCGAAAGGCGAGTGTCGGAAGATGTCTGCGGCGCTGAATTCGAAGATCGATAACCGATCAAGCTCGGCGTCCGCGAACACACATGGTTTGGAACCCATAGCCGGAAATGAGTCCGGAGTTCCTGTGACACAGACATCACATGAGGCTTTGTCTGTGTGTGGCTCCAACGCCGTGGCATCTGCCACCTCCGTGGTGGGGTTGAGCTTCCCGTCCTCGGATGGCGCGATTTCCGATGTGGTCCGATGACAGATTTAAGTCATGTTCATCGAGGTGACAGGGAGCAGCTACCGCGGTATCGAATCTGTCGAAGATCAAGTCTCCGCGGATGTCCGCGATGTAATTCAAGCTCCCGAATCTGACCTGATGGCCAGGAGCGTAGCTTTCGATCTGCTCCAGATGGCCAAGCGAGTTGGCCTGTAGTGCGAAGCCGCCGAATACAAAGATCTGCCCGGGGAGGAAGACTTCCCCCTGGACAGCATCGTTATAGATGATTGAAGGGGCCATCAAACCTCTTAACGACGGCACAGCGGAACTCTCAATGAAAGCACCAATGTTGGTATCAAAACCGGCGGATCTCGGGTAGGGGGTCCCGAACTGTGCATCTAGGATCAATGGTAACAGGAGACGGGGGACACAATGTTTACCCAAGTTCGGGCCCTCTCTATGGAGGTAATACCCTACTTCCTGCTTGATTGGTCTTGATGAATATGAGTATTACAAGAGTTGATCTACCACGAGGTCGTAATGGCCTAACCCTAGAAGTCTAGCATGTATGACTATGGTAATGAATGTCCTCATGCGGACTAAGCCCTTCGGTTTATATAGACATCGGAGGGATCTAGGGTTACATAAGGCCGGTTACAGAGAAAGGAAATCTTCATATTTGGTTGCCAAGCTTGCCTTCCACGCCAAGGAGAGTCCTATCCGGACACGGGTGAGGTCTTCGGTCTTCGTATCTTCACAGCCCGTCGGTCCGGCCCATGATTAACAGGCCGGACGCCCGAGGACCCCTTAGTCCAGGACTCCCTCAGTGAGCGAACGACCCGCCGGGGGAGCCCGAAGGCAGGACCGACGCCGTCAAGGTGGAAATCAAGGTGACAAGCAGCAAGGATCCTGGCGACGTCGCCGTGCAGGAGCTGACCTTCTTCACAGTTCCGACCAAGCTGCTGGTTGGGGCTGGGTTGTCGAGGACGGTGTCCCTCCACATTCAGATTGACAAGCTCGGTCTACAATGCCTTCTATTTATCTTAGTAATATGCTAATATAGGGGTTAGCTCGCTCTACTTTAGCTTAAGAGATGGTGGATTTTGGTGGCGATACAACAATTACTTCGACATCAGATCAGCAGTTAAAGTAATTTCCAACAGTCGAACAGATATCTAGTAGTACTCACCAGACTGCGCACCAGGCAGACAAAGCTCGTGTCATGTTGGTGTCGTGTGCGGCCGCATATTAACCAAAACCTCGCGCCTCCAGGTTAGCCTCTGTGTTTTAAACTTCTCAATCTCAAGGCCAAGGAGCAACGTGAACTTATGATAGAGCCAATCGGTTGGTTGAGAACACTACAATTTGTAGCTACAAATGCGTGTGTGACAGCGGACGAGTGTGTGCGTGCACCTCTTCTCTTCGTTTATAACATACTAAACTCGGAGTATAAGTGTATGTGGGTGGCATCGACCTAGGGATCTAGAGATTGTGCGTGCGAGAAGTCTTGAGAGACTAGGTGTGTGCGTGGGAAAGAGGGAGAGAGATGATATGTGTCGATGTGATGCGTGTGAAAAAAGACTAGTCTATAGCTCGCCACGAGGCTATTCCTGGCTTATGTATCCGACGGTGCCAGTTATTGCACGTACACAATAGTAGAAAGAGAAGTACCATGGCATATTACAAAACTGCTACACCACGTCCGAGAACGCATGCCCATGTTACGCCATCCAGGAATAGTGCCGCACTTCGAAACTAGAACTGTCAATAAATTTTGAGCTTGCGCCTCGTCACATTCCAAGTTACTACTCCCTCTCTCTCAGTTTACAGGGCATGCGCGTACCCCTAGGTCGTCAATTTGACCAACCTAATACAAGTCATATGTTAAAAAAAATACCAATATAAACTTCAGATGTTCTATTTTCAAACGGTATAAATTTTGTGTTATATAGTTTATATTAGGGTGATAAAATTGACAACCTAGGTATACATGCAGGACTTGTAAACTGAAACGGAGGGAGTACCACGCTATATTTAATTGCAAACCTGTTGACACCGATCAAAACCAAAACCTAAACGGTTCCCCACTTAGGAACGTATTAGTACTCGGTTATAAATATCTACTCCAAGATGACTGCACATTCCTCCTCAACTCCTCATCTGCAAAAACAAACAAGTCTTTCATCATCGTTCCCTTGCGTCTGCCATGGCACGCATGAGTTCTGGGTCGAGAGATTACTACCAGGGGGGCGAGCATGGAAGCGGAAGCACGAGAGATGTCCCGCCTCGCCGCCGTAGCAGCCGACATGTCTCGTCGCGTCACCATAGCAGAATAGAGGTCCCGCCGCGCCGCCGAAGCAGCACAGAGGTCCCGCCGCACCGTCGATGCAGCAAACTGGTCCGGCCGTGCCGCGGAAGCAGCAGAGATGTCCCGCCGTGCCGTGAATGCAGAAGGGAGGTCCTTCCGCACTGCGGTGGCCTAGGAAAATGTCTCGCGGGCAGGCGAGGACTCTCACAGGCGCATGCGTGCTATGATCGATGGCTTGATGGGTCAGATCTCCGGTTGGATGAAGCTGCAAGATGAGATGAATGCCTCATTTGAAAATGGTACCTCCGTCATCCGGGGACTAGGGGAGGACAAGGCGAAGCTCTGCACCAAGCGCGACCTGCTGAGGGCCAAGATCACCGGAAGGGCAAAGCAGGCGGAGGAGACCGCTGCCTTGTTGAAGAGGACGGGCGTCATCATCAAGAAACTTATGGACGAGAATGCCATGCTCCACGTCGAGCACCAAGGGCTAGTGGAGGAATCCGTTGATGCTGCTGAGGGAGTCTTGGACTAAGGGGTCCTCGGGCATCCGACCTGTTATCCATGGGCCGGACTGATGGGCTGTGAAGATACGAAGGCCGAAGACAATACCCATGTCCGGATTGGACTCTACTTGGCGTGGAAGGCAAGCTAGGCGACCGACTATGAAGATTTCCTCCTATGTAACCGACCTCATGTAACCCTAGGTCTCTCCAATGTCTATATAAACCGGAGAGCATAGTCCGGATAGCATAGATTCATTACCATATACTCATAGGCTAGACTTCTAGGGTTTAGCCATTACGATCTCGTGGTAGATCAACTCTTGTAACACTCATATTCATCAAGATTAATCAAGCAGGAAGTAGGGTATTACCTCCATAGAGAGGGCCCAAACCTGGGTAAACATTGTGTCCCCCGTATCCTGTTACCATAGATCCTAGGCGCACAGTTCGGGACCCCCTTGTCGGTGTCAAAACCGGCGGATCTTGGGTAGGGGGTCCCGAACTGTGCGTCTAAGGCGGATGGTAACAGGAGGCGGGGGACACAATGTTTACCAAGGTTCGGGCCCTCTCGATGGAGGTAATACCCTACTTCCTACTTGATTGATCTTGATGATATGAGTATTACAAGAGTTGATCTACCACGAGATCGTAGAGGCTAAACCCTAGAAGCTAGCCTATGATTATGATTGTTCTTGTCCTACGGATTAAACACTCCGGCTCATATAGACACCGGAGGGGGCTAGGGTTACACAGAGTCGGTGACAAGGGAGGATATCTACATATCCGAATTCCCAAGCTTGCCTTCCACGCAAAGGAGAGTCCCACCCGGACACGGGAAGAAGTCTTCAATCTTGTATCTTCATGGTCCAACAGTCCGACCAAAGTATATAGTCCGGCTGTCCGAGGACCCCCAATCCAGGACTCCCTCACCCCTACCCGAGATCCGCCGGTTTTGACACCGACGTTGGTGCTTTCATTGAGAGTTCCACTATGTCGTCGGCAAGGGACTCGATGGCCCCTTCGATCGTCAGTAATGACGTGGTCCAGGGAGAAACCTTCCTCCCCGGACAGATCTTCGTATTCGGCGGCTTCGCACTGCGGGCCAACTCGCTTGGCCATCTGGAGCAGATCGATAGTTACGCCCCTGGCCACTGGGTCATGTTCGGAAGCATAAACTACGTCGCGGATATCCGTGGAGACTTGATCCTCGAGGGATTTGAAGCTGCGGCGGTCGCTCCCCCTTCCTCCGAGGAACATGACTTAAATCTGTCATCGGAGCACACCCAGGAGATGGATCCTGTTGCTGCAACGGCCTCAGTACCAAAGCAGATCGCGCCCTCCGGGGCCATAAAGTCCACGTCGTTGGAGCCGCACACGGACTCGACATCCTGCAATGCTTGCGTCAACGGAACCCCGGACTTGTCTCCGGGTGCTCGTTCCAGACCGGATACACCTGCGGAGACCAAGCTGGATCGGTTGTCGATTTTTGAATTTAGCACCGCAGACATCTTCCAGCATTCGCCTTCAGGTGACGTACTAAATTCTTTGAAGAACTTGTCCTTGGATGAAGACTCACAGCCGAACTATGTTCGGTTCGAGCTAGAGGCGGACGATGAGGAATTTTGCTTCCCACCCGCCACCCACTACATAGCCACCGTCGACGACTTAACCGACGTGCTTGACTATGGCTCCGAAGACATCACCGGTATGGACGACTATGCCGACAATGAGCAAGGCCAAGACCCGCCATTCACTGGATGTTGGACGGCCACCTCTTCGTACGACGTATACCTGGTTCATACACCCAAGGGACCTGGCGACGACAAAGAAGAGCCAGATGAATAAAACTTCCGAGACGCAGTCCAAGCGCCGGTGCCCCAAACGCCGTTCTAAGCCTCGCTGCTCTAAAGATAGCAACACTGGTACCGGAGAAAATAGCACTCCGGGCGACGCCGAAAACAATGAAGACCCTGTCAGTGCTGCATCCGAACAGGAGGAACAGGACGACAAGCAAGACAACCCTGATGAGCAGGCCATAGAAGATGACTCGGGGGACGAAAGTTACCATCCACCCTCCGAAGAGGAGACAAGACTCGGCAACGAAGATTTCATCGTGCCTGAGGACCCTCTGGAGCAGGAGCGCTTTAAGCTTCAACTCATAGCCATTGCAAGGAGCCTGAAAAAGAAGCAGCAGCAGATTCAAGCTGAACAAGATCTGCTCGTCGATAACAGCGGAAGAATACGGCCTCAAGCGCCCTGCCAAGAGCTACCCAAAATGTAGACTTCTACCTCAATTCGATGAGGAGGCACCGGAGCACACATCTCCCTCGCATAACGCGGAACGACCACCACGTGGTCGAGACAGAGCGGCGACCGGCCACCACGCAGTCGGGATAAAGCGGCAACTCAGGCCGAACAGCAGCTCGCCCAACCGCCCCGCAAAAATAAAGACGGAAGAATTCGGGGTCACACGTATGACCTCTGGCAAATCCTGGACAGTAGAGCAGGACATACAAGATCGATCTACGGATCGCGAGAACGTGCCTCGAGGCACGAAGACGGCTACCTATTCGGACGTGACAAACCTACCGACGCCCGGTCCAGATGCCGCAGATGGACTCCATCAGAGCTACGCCGCAACATGGCATGGTACAGAGGTGCCGCACACCCTCTCTGCTTCAGAGACAAGATACTGGATCACGAATTCCCCGAGTGATTCAGGCCCGTCAATATCGAATCATACGATGGCACAACCAATCCCGCAGTATGGATCAAGGATTTCATTCTCCATATTCATATGGCTGGAGGAGATGACCTCCACACCATTAAATACCTCCCACTCAAGTTCAAAGGGCCAACTCGGCACTGGCTTAACAGCCTGCCTGAAAATTCTATCGGCAGCTGGGAGGACTTGGAAGAAGCTTTCCTAGACAACTTCCGAGGAACTTATGTCCGGCCACCAGACGCCGATGACCTAAGCCACATAGTTCAACAACCTGGAGAATCAGCCAGAAAATTCTGGACAAGGTTCCTAACCAAAAAGAACCAGATCGTTGACTGTCCGGATGCCGAGGACTTAGCAGCCTTCAAACACAGCATTCGTGACGAATGGCTAGCATGCCACCTCGGCCAAGAAAAGTCGAAGTCCATGGCAGCCCTCACGGCACTCATGACCCGCTTTTGCGCAGGAGAGGACAGTTGGCTGGCCCGCAGTAACAACACAGCCAGCGAGACAGGCCCCTCGGAGGCCAAGAATAGCACTGGCAAGCTTCAGCGCAACAGACACAAACGTCGAAGCAATGACAACAACACTGATGACGCCATAGTAAACGCCGGATTCACTGGCTCTAAGTCCGACCAGCGGAAGAAGCCCTATAAAAGGAACAATGAAGGACCTTCCAGCCTGGACCGCATACTCGACCGTCCGTGCCAGATACACGGCACCCCGGACAAGCAAGCCAATCATACCAACAGGGATTGTTGGGTTTTCAAGGAGGCTGGCAAGTTAAATGCCGAAAACAAACAAAAGGGATCACAAAGTGAGGACGAGGACGAACAGCCCCGGCATCCGAACACTTGGGGGCAGAAGAAATTTCCCCCTCAAGTCAAAACGGTGAACATGATATACGCTACACACATCCCCAAAAGGGAGCATAAGCGTGCACTCAGGGACGTCTACGCGGTAGAGCCAGTCGCCCCCAAATTCAATCCATGGTCGTCATTTCCGATCACCTTTGATCGTCAAGACCACCCAACCAGTATCCATCATGGCGGTTCGGCCGCATTGGTCCTTGACCCAATGATCGAAGGATTCCACTTAACACGAGTCCTAATGGATGGTGGTAGCAGCCTCAACCCGCTCTATCAAGACACAGTTCGGAAAATGGGCATTGACCCCTCACGAATCAAACCAACGAAGACTACCTTCAAAGGAGTCATACCAGGCGTCGAGGCCCGTCGTACGGGCTCAATCACGCTGGAAGTGGTCTTCGGTTCTCCGGACAATTTCGGAAGCAAGGAGTTAATCTTCGACATCGTCCCATTCCGCAGTGGCTATGACGCACTGCTCGGACGAACAACGTTTGCTAGATTCAAGGCAGTGCCACACTACGCTTATCTCAAGCTCAAGATGCCCGGCCCACGCGGCGTCATCACAGTCAATGGCAACACGGAACGCTCCCTCCGAATAGAGGAGCACACCGCCGCCCTAGCAGTAGAGGTACAGAGCAGCCTTCTCAAGCAGCACCATAGTGCGGCTGCCGACCCCCTGGACACCATCAACAAGCTCTGAACTACACTGCAGCAGGACAACAAGGCTCGTCAAGAGCTCGACTAGCAATTTGGCCTCCGTCCCAGTCCCGATGAAGTAGTGGCATTTGTACCACGCGTACATAGTTACGCACTTGAAATTCCATGGACATCGACGGGGGCACTGGCTAACCCGGGATCTACAGTTCAGCTAGACCGACCCCAGACACACTTTTTCCTTTCTGTTTCAGGTTCCTTTTCCCGCGAAGCCTGATCACCAGCCCCTTCGAAGGATCTTCATACAAAGGGGGCACGCAGCATAGGTGTGCAGTGTAACCTCCATACGTTCTTCTTGATGGTATTCTTACTTATTTCCCAGGACCCGCACGCTGCTCCCTCTTGATCCCGGCATGTTAAATAGTCCGGGTGCTTGTCGCACTACTTGTATAAAATACGACTTGACGTATCCATTGAGCTATAATAAAAATGATGTGCGGCCCAGTCTTTTTTCGGCTCTTGCCCCTTATTCCATTTCATTTCGATGTGCTTATTAGCCACATCGGTACTCTTTTGTACGTTTCATATTTTCCAGGGGCTGCTTATCACCCCGCAATACGACAACAAAGACCGAACACTTATTATATATAAGTTCGGCACCCCGAACTTAGCATTATATGCATTGGCTCCGAATCATGTCTTTGGTCAATAGTTGGGTTGCCCGGCTCCTGTGCTTGCTATCCTACGTTCCCCCTATCGGCTAGGGTAGTAAAGGGAGAACTACTGCGATTGTGCCCTGGCATTGACCGGATGAGCACCTCAGTAGAGAAAGCCGAAAACTGACTATCATGATACGGAGAGAGCCGGTCAGTTGTTCGAGGGTTACAAAATCGTTGGAGATTTTTTCCGTGTTGCGCAAAGGATCGGCACTTCCCGATCAGATGCTGACAGCACCCCTGCTTGGACCAGGGGCTGCGCACTTGCTTAATTATAAAACTCCTATGGCTAAGTGAGGGTGTTTAAGCCGTGTAGTCTGATTGCCTTGTTCATCACGCTAAACAGCTCCTTCAAGGACCATATAATTGGATCAAGATTGTTTAGATCCCATCCCGAACACCTCCGTACTAATTACGTGAGGGTAGAAGCCGACAAATGGCCAACCCTCAGATTGCATATAACACGGCCGCACAGGAGGAAACAATTTAAAGCATAACGAAATTACATTACGAAACAAAGCTCTGTCTTTATAATACAAGGCAAGGGACAACACAAATGTATTCATTCGAAAATAACGTCCTGCGAACATTGAGCCGCCACAAGTCGAGACCCTTCTATGACATCCGCAAAATATTTCTCGGGTGTGCGGTGCTCCTTGCCCTCCGGCGGCCCGCTGGCCACTTCAACAGTGTTCATCTTCGCCCACCACATCTTCCAGCGAGCGAAGGCCATACGGGCGCCCTCAATACATGCAGAGCGCTTGACGACGTCCAGCCATGGACAGGCTTCCACCAGCCGCCTCACGAGTCCGAAGTAGCTGCCGGGTATAGCTTCGGCCGGCCATAGCCGAATTGTCAAATCCTTCATGGCTAGTTCAGCCACCCTGTGCAGCTCCACCAGCTGCTTCAGCTGATCGGTGAAGGACACGTGATGCTCTGGCGTCTCATACTGCGACCAGGATAGCTTCTCCATAGAACCTCCTCCTTCGGCTCGGTAGAACGCCGCAACGTCTGATACGCTGCGTGGTTGATCCGCAAAGGCTCCTGGGGAACTCCGAACCCGGGTTAGTGAAAGGTACTGCCTCTCCGCATACTTGCTTTGCATCTTAAAAGCCTTACCCGCCGCGATCTTCCTGGCCTCCTGGATCTCCTGGATGATGGCCCGGGTCTCATTCCGCGCGGTCTCCGCGCCCAGACGAGCCTTGGTGAGTTCGGCCGCCTGAGCCGACGCATTATTCCCCAAGGTCTCACATTTTTTCACTGCAACTTGGAGCTCCTGGTGGATTTCCTTGACACGGGCCTCCAGCTTCTTGTGGGCGGCTTGCTGCTGGACAGCCTTCTCCTCGGCCTTGCCGAGGGCCTTCCTCAGGGCCTCGACCTCGGTCGCGGCTCCTGCATACATTTCGACATTACAGTCAATACACAGCGTCTCCGCTTTCTGAACACACAACAAGACATCACTCACCTTGCTTCTCCTGCAGCCGCACTCTAACCTCGCCGAGCTCATTCTCGATCCGCTCCAGCATCTGCTTAAGTTCAGAGACTTTGGCAGCATGCGATGTTGCAGCCAACAGCGACGCCTGCTCATGCACACATATCACGTTAGTCTCCTACACTAGAGGATTGATCCTCTGTTCGGTTTCTCTTACCGAGCACCAGACAGTGTCTCAGGGGCTACTAACTATATGGTTTTTTCTCTGTTGTTTACCTCGAAACACATCAACGAGTTCTTTGCGAGCTTCGTTCAGTCCACTCTTGGCGGACTGAACCTTCCCAATCACCGTGCTCATAAGAACACGGTGCTCGTCCATAACGGAGGCGCCTCGTAGCGCCTCCATCAGGTTATCCGGCGCCCCTGGATGGACAGGGACCACCGGCACAAACGGTGCGCCCCCCTCCCTCAAAGGGGGCTGCCCGCTCGACTCCGGAGCCATATGGGTCTCCGGAATTGTATCCGGCTGAGGGCCAAGTTGGATGCGGCCCTCTTCACCAGTCTCCATGGGGATCATCTCCTTCATGCGTCTGGCATGGAGGCTTCGCCTCATGGCACCTCCCGGACAGTGCCCTGGGTTCCTCCCCGGCTCGGATCGACCTTTCGGGACAGCACCTCGGAGTCGCCCCCGGCCCCGAGGGAGTAAGCAGGCGGTGGCGACTGGCTCGCCATCTCCGACGGAGCCAACGAACTCCCAGACGAGGATTGCTGGATTAGGTCGCGGGCCGGACTGCAATAGTACATCTAACTATATCAAGATAATGAGGAGAAAGGGCTGGATGTGCGCATACATAAGCCATGTCACTTATGATGTGGCCTGGGGCTTTGGGCGGGGGCGTCGTTCCGGACTACTGCCAACGTCCCACGTGGTGTTGACCGCTGGAACGCGTTTCCCCTTCTTGGGCGCCTCGCCTCCAGATGTGCCGGAGCCGCCCTCTTCTTTTTCCCCTCCTCAGGGGGAGGATTGTTTTCTTCTTCCTCCTCCTCCTCTTCCGCATCATTGTCCTCAGGGACAGAGGAATGAGTTTAAATGCGTCTTGGACGCCCGCGTCAAAGTACCCTCTGACGGAGGCCACTCTTGGCCCCCTTTGCCTTTTTCTTGGCCTTCTTCTCCGGCGCCTTATATGACACCGACACTAGCATCTCCACCAAGCGCGGGATGACTGGTTCTTCGGGCAGCGGAGCCGGACACTGGATCCTCTTCGCCCTCTCCATCCAGTCCTAAAAGAGCAGAAATAAAGGCTCAGACATCATCCTCGAAACAATTAGGTTGAGGACTCATTCGAAATAACCTACCTTGCTGGCGGGGTGTGTACAATCGTGACCACGGTCTGAATCCGTGGCCGATGGTTTTTTGTTGCCCTTGAAGAGCAATTTCCATGTGCCTTCGTGCGTATTCTCGAAGAGCCTCGCCAGGGTCCGGTGCTTCTTTGGATTGAACTCCCACAGCGGGCGGCTTCGGCGCTGGCATGGAAGGATCCGGCGAACTAACATCACGTGGATCACGTCAACCAGCTTTACGCTCTTGGTCACCATGCTCTGAACGCGCGTCTGCAGCGCTATCAGCTCGTCAGGAGAGCACCAGTCCGGACTCTTCTCGACCGAGGAGGTGAGTCGCATAGGAGCGTCGGAGTGGAATTCGGCAGCTGTGGCCCAGGTGGTGCCGCGTGGTTCTGTGATGTAGAACCACTGCTTCTGCCACTCCTTTACTGTATCCACGAAGGTGCCTTTGGGCCAAGAGACGTTGGACAATTTGCTCACCGTCGCCCCTCCGCACTCCGCGTGCTGGCCATCCACCACCTTCGGCTTCACATTGAAGACTTTGAGCCACAACCCAAAGTGGGGTCGGATGCGGAGGAAGGCCTCGCACACGATGATAAACGCCGAGATGTTGAGGAAGGAATTCAGGGACAGATCATGGAAATCTACCCCGTAGTAATACATTAACCCACGGACGAAGGGGTGGAGTGGAAAACCCAGCCCGCGGAGGAAATGGGGGAGGAATACCACCCTCTCTGTGGGCTCTGGCGTGGGGACGATCTGTCCCTCGGTCGGTAGGCGGTGGACAATCTCCTTCGCCAAATATCCGGCCGCCCGGAGCTCGGTAATGTCTCCCTCTGTGACGGAGGAGACCATCCATTTGCCCTGACCACCGGATCCGGACATGGTTGCTTGAGTGAAAAGGATATGAAAACTTGGGTGCTGGAGCTCGAGATCAAGAAGGCGGAGATGGAAAGAAAGCATGAGAAGAGGAAGAGGAAGAGGGGGTCCTTATCATCTTATAAAGGTAGCAAACATTAAATGCCTCCTCGCTCACCTTAAGATTCGCCTATTCCCAAAGGCTGTGCAAACGACACGGTTGGGTTACCCATGCCCGCATTGATGAGAATCCCGCAATAAGGGGACACATCTCTGCTTCGACAAGACGTGCCAGTAGCAACCGTGTTTTGAAACATGGGATGGAAGAAGAAAAACGGTTCGAATTTGTGACCGGACGAGCGTGATATCACGTTGTAGGAAGCTGTCAGTGGATGGAACTCGTGTAAACTATATATATTCTCTCTGCGGTTGTGCATGGTGTTTAACAGGTCCAGATACAATCATCGCGTCCGAAGACTATCTTGGAGTTCGGAAGAAGGGGAACCCACCTTGCAATGCCGAAGACAATCTGTGCGCCGGACTCCTCGTCATTGAAGCCAGGTTTAGGGGCTACTGAGGGAGTCCTGGGCTAAGGGGTCCTCGGGCATCCGGCCTGTTATCCATGGGCTGGCTGATGGGCTGTGAAGATACGAAGGCCGAAGACAATACCCGTGTCCGGACTGGACTCTACTTGGCGTGGAAGGCAAGCTAGGCGACCGACTATGAAGATTCCTTCCTATGTAACCGACCTCATGTAACCCTAGGTCTCTCCGGTGTCTATATAAACCGGAGAGCATAGTCCGGATAGGACAGATTCATTACCATATACTCATAGGCTAGACTTCTAGGGTTTAGCCATTATGATCTCGTGGTAGATCAACTCTTGTAACACTCATATTCATCAAGATCAATCAAGCAGGAAGTAGGGTTTTACCTCCATAGAGAGGGCCCGAACCTGGGTAAACATTGTGTCCCCCGTCTCCTGTTACCATCGATCCTAGACGCATAGTTCGGGACCCCCTACCCGAGATCCGCCGGTTTTGACAGTGACAGCTGCCAAGCAGCGTAATAAGGACATGAAACTGATGAAAGAGATCGTCGCTGCTCGCCGCAAGAACTAGTCTCCGCGACCTGCAACGCATCAAGAAAGTAGGGAACTAGTCTCAGCGAGCCAGATCGTTGTATGCATCTTCCTTCTTCTTTAGCCCTTGTGTATTTTGGGCGTAGCCGCATATGGCTTTTTTAATTATCTTCCTAAATATGTAAGACAATTAGTATCCACTGTCATCGTCCTTATATATTCATCAGTCTTGCTATAAGTCGCAGTAGATGCTATATATGTCCATCGGATCTTACATCAAGATCCGTGCAGAATTTTCTTCTCAGATTTTCTTTTTTCTCTCTTAAAGTCTTAGTCGAGTGAGACATAGCCATGCCATTAACAGGGGCTCGGGCACCATTAATCAAGACCTTGGGAGAGAGGTGGGCGGCAGATGGAGTTCAAAGGACTCTCCTCCCAATAAGCATGCGCAGGGGTCTGATTGCATGCCTCCTGTACTCAAATAGCTACCCCGCACGGTGCCTCCTAGCCAATAAAAAACGAGGACGCATGACGGAACATAAATGGTAAGTAGAACCCCCACGGTTTCAATAATACTTTTGTTTCCGATTGTAACATGACAACACTTGTTCCAAAATGACTTTGTTGATTATTAATGTGTGCGCCTTTGCAAATCCGACAACAAAATTACCACAACATGTTGGTTCCATGTCATGACACCAAGCCAAGTTTCATGATTTTCATGCGTGTTTTTGATTTATAGGAATTAAAAAATCAAGTTTCTCAATGTTTCCGACCGAGCCACGACGCCCAGATGTTTGAATTTCATTCCCATTTCTTGCATGGGACCTAGAAATTTACCCGAGGACACACATGTGATTCTTCAACCAACTTTGGTGCACTGGAGCATGTGCTTGTAGTTCAAATTTGAATTATGCACGTTAAATGACCAGAAACTCAATTAATGTATAAAAAAGGCTAAACCAACCCGAAATAATTCCAAAATTTAACATGACACTCATATAGTTGTATGTTGCCTATATAAAGAAAATCAAGGGGGCAGCGTATATCATTTCACAGAAAAAGGTGATAGGTTCCCTCTCAGAACCACGAGCCTTCTTGAGAGAAGCTCCGGTTTGCAAGAAGCTTATACCAAAACTTGTTCCAATTCGCCCAAATTTTTTACCACAACATGTTAGTGCCATGACATGACACCATGCCAAGTTTCATGATTTTCAGGCGTGTTTTGGATTTACAAGTATTTAAAAACCAAGTTTCTCAATGTTCTCAGCCAAGCCACGACGCCCAGATGTTTGAATTTCATTCCCATTTCTTGCATGGGACCTAGAAATTCACCTGAGGACACATATCTTATTTTTCAACCAACTTTGGTGCACTCGAGCATGTGCTTGTAGTTCAAATTTGAATTATGCACATTAAATGACCAGAAACTCAATTAATGTATAAAAAAGGCCAAACGAACCGGGAATAATTCCAAAATTTTACACGACACTCATATAGTTCTATGTTGCCTCTGTAAAGAAAATCAAGGGGGGCAACGTATATCGTTTTGCACACAAAGGTGACACGTTCCCTCTCGGAACCACGAGCCTTCTTGAGAGAAGCTCCGGTTTGCAAGAAGCTTATACCAAAACTTGTTCAAATTCAGCCAAACTTTTTACCACATCATGTTAGTGCCATGACATGACACCGTGCCAAGTTTCATGATTTCCAGGTGTTTTGGATTTACGGGAATTTAAAAACCAAGTTTCTCAATGTTCTCGGCTGAGTCACGACGCCCAGATGTTTGAATTTCATTCCCATTGCATGCATGTGACCTAGAAATTCACCCAATGACACACATGTGATTTTTCAACCAACTTTGGTGCACCGGAGCATGCGTGTAACATCCCAAAATTCTAAATTTTGGAATATTATATTAATAAATAGTTTAGATAGATTGTTTGATAGTGGTGTGGTTGCTTGTGTGAAATAGAGTGAAATTTGAAACTTTTTGAAGGTTAAATGAGAGGGAATAAAAGGACTTTCCCAAACTTTCATTTTGCTTTTATGATCTCCGTGAAATCAAATTCTTTTCAAATACAAAACCCTAGAGAGAAGATGACATGACTTCTTCCATTTAAATAAATGAAAAGGGTTTTTGAAAATATTTGAATTTCATTTGGAAATATTTTCCAATTCAGAAACTTTATGCAACTCAATGATTTTCATGAGAGAAGATAAAACGACTTCTTCAAAACATATGAAATATGAGTTGGGAGTTTCGAAGAATCAAATTTGAAGTACCTTTGAAATTATTTTCAAATTGGAGTTATTTGGGTTTTATTCAAATTATTTTTCTCCAAAAATAAAATATATGGAAATTACGGTAAAATGATTCCCTACATTAGAAAAATTGGAGAGAAATAAATTTGAAATCATTTTGGTAGTTTTTAAAATGATTTTTATTGGGTTTTATTGCAACACTTGCAGTCTTTGCTTTATTTAAATTTTTGTCGATTTTATTTGATGTTAGAAAAATGTTCACATTGTAGAAAATCTTTTTCTAAAAAGTTTGATATATTATATGCCTATATAATATTTTATTTATTTTGTTTTTATTATTTTTGATTGTCTGAAAAATGTTTAAAAAAACTTCTAGGCCACCGACTGGGCCGGCCCAGCTCCCAGGCCAGGCCATGGCCCAGCCCATGCCGCTCGCCTTCCCCGTCCCCGAACGGGACTCCGCTCCGGAGTCCGCCTCCGACCTCGCGCCGTGCCGCCTCCGGTCTCCTCCTGCCCCCTCCTCCACGCAACCCCTCGCCCCCTCTATATAAGCCCGGCCCCGGCCTCTCTCACTCTCCTCACGTCGCCGCCCTTGTGTCGCATCTCGCCGCCCGCCGCCGCATCTCGCCGCCATCGCCTGCTTGCGCCGCTTCGTGTCTTGCGCCGCCACCGCCGCCAGTCACCGCCCTTGCCGCACTTAGCCGCCGCCGCACTTCTTACCGCTGTAAATGCGCCGCCGTCAACGAACGGTAAAGAGAAGCGCCGATGCGGTTTATTGTTTTAGTTCGATTTTATTTCGGTTTTCTTTTCGGTTAGTTAGGTATAGATTTGGTTTTTATTTTAGTTCATTATGTGAAGAACATTCACCCGTTAGCCTCTATAGTGAACGGTTTCGTTCGTTAGGATTTCGTACCGAACATTCGTTCGGTAGAATTTTTCATTTTTCTTTTTAATTTCGGCCAGGGACCTATCCATGAATATTTTATTTAGAGATTAGCCCCTGATCTTCAAACGATCACAACTTTTTACTCGCTTGTCCAAATCCAACGAAACCAACGCCCACTTTTTCGTTATGATCCCCTCTATCCATTAAAACAACTCAAACATGTTTTTGAAAGTTTTAAAATTTGATTCAAACAGATTTTAATTTGAACTTTGTTTGATCATAACTTGAGTTTTATGACTCCGTTTGAGTTGATTCTTTTTGTAAATCGAAGCTCTTGACCTAAACTTCCTGATAAGGCCAAATTCACATAATTTTGGTACTGTTAGAAATTGTTTTCTATTGCAAGAGTTAATCACTTGTTTTCGAACTTTTCCAAGATCTTTTTTTCGATTCTTTTGCATGATTGCTTATGTGTGGTTACTATTGTTTGCTTACGATAGATTGACCGGAGTTTGACGAGTAGAACTATCAGGAGTTATGAGTGCGAATCATCTTCATCAACAGTACAAGGCAAGTTCACACTTTGATCATACTCTTCATACCCAGTTTTTATGCATTAGTTTCAACCCTCAAACCTTGCATGAGTAGGATTGATAACATGTGGGTATTGGGAAGTAGTTGATGAGGTAGGAAACTATGGTCCTGCATTCAAACATTGGGAGTTACTACCACGTTATAATTATATTGCTATGCTATGCTCGTAGACATGGATTGGTTTGAGAGAATTCATGGAAGATGTGAGAGATTATTGTTAACTAAGGTTTAACTTAAGGTGGCTACTTTAATAGACATCTGGGTGGATTGGTTGGGGCACCTTGGGGATATACCAGTGGACTTGCCTGGACACCTGGGGATATACCAGTGTTGTCCTAGGAGATCTGGAGTTATACCGTGTGATCCTCCTATGGTCCGCCACCCAGGCTCAAAGTGATCATAAGATTATTCATGCTAGAAACTTCTGTGTGCAGCCACAAGCCATTATGGGCTCTGGCATAGTTGAGTATGTTGGGGGAATCCTTTCCATGATGGGCTAGCAGATGTAGGGGATTGTAGGTGTACCGGCCTATCTATCGGTTAAGGGGACCTCTTCAGAAAGGCTGTGTCTCGGTCATCTGTTTCTCAAACATCATGCAGTGCGAGAAATATGACGGAGGAGATCGAGTCTTGTGGGGAAAAGTGCGCAAACCTCTGCAGAGTGTACAAACTAATCATGATTAGCCGTTTCCCCGGTTATGGACATCTTGAGTATCTGGTTCTTGGATTATCATGTTGATCTCATCACTCTTTATATTTGTTGGGTTGTTAACTTTTAATTGGGATTGAGATGGGGATTTACCATTCTCAATGTTTTCAAAAAACTTTGTAGTTAAATAAAATATATTCCTTTGTTGTAGGGAAAAGTTTACTTTATGCAAAAACTAAACTTAGAGTTTCCACCGGCCATATATGCATGTAGTGATATCCATTTATTCAGCATTGCTCTACAGTGTGAAATTGCCAGTACATTCAATGTACTGACCTACATGGTTGCAACGTCTCATGTTGCAGGAATCTTACGACGAGTAAGTGATACGTTAGGGTTACGATTTCTACACTCAACTTTGCCATTGGTGTTGATGGGAATCCACAACCTTGTTGTTACTTCCGCTATATGGATTGAGGTAATAGTATTTAAGTTATTTATACATGTGATTTACCTCTGTTATAAATCCTCGAGTACTGTGTGTGTCAGCATACCGATCCAGGGATGACACTTAAGCATAGAGATTTGACCGTCTGAGGTCGGGTCGCTACAATGTGCTTGCAGTTCAAATTTGAATTATGCACATTAAATGACCAGAAACTCAATTAATGTATAAAATGGCCAAACGAACCCGGAATAATTCCAAAATTTAATAGGGCACTCATATAGTTCTATGTTGCCTCTATAAAGAAAATCACGGGGAGGCAGCGTATATCATTCCGCACACAAAGGTGACACGTTCCCTCTCGGAACCACGAAGCTTGTTGAGAGAATCTCCGGTTTGCAAGAAGCTTATACCAAAACTTGTCTCAACTCGGCCAAAAATTAAACATATGAAAACAGGGTATAGATTATCCCGAACATCTCGCTACCTAGACCAATGTACTATGATTTGAATTCAACATAAAATGGATACAAAAATGAATTGGAGATCGTATGGTACATGTAGTTCAAAGTGAAATATGATTACTACTACTAGTAAGATGCCTGTGCATTGCACGGAACATCAAGATGCATTTTTTTTACAAAACACCTATTGTGATTGACCCATGTGGGAGTAATCCCATTGTAAAAACTAATGATAACTCGAGAAAGAGGAGGGAAAAGGTGAGGAGGAGTGGGGCATGGTGGTGATTGGTGGTCGAACTGAGCAGATGCATGGGGATGGACGACGCCGGTAGCAGTCACTATGCCAGATTGTTCTAGAGGCTTCCTTTTTAATTGCTCAACAATGAGGTTGTGGCAGATAAAGATGAATGAGGGAAGGCCTTATCTACAAATGTGGAGAGAGGTGTGGGTATCTTTTTGGAAAATTGGCATAGTTTGTTTTCTATCCGTCGGATATAGATCGGACGGTCTATATCGCAAGATGGCAGGCACACCATCATCACCAACTCGGTTTTTTATAAGAGTAGAGATATGCATGTTTTCTGGTATCAAGATAATATTTAAATGATGGTATTCACCCAAAATAGATTATTATTTTTACCATGACTTCCACGAATGTCATTCCCTGAGAAAACTTGGCAAGCACTTAAAACATATGTCATTCTTTGCCACCAAATTTATTTTTGAATTTTTGAATTTTTTAGATTTTACTATCCATGGTGGTATGATAAGAGCTAAAACTCGGATGGGCACTTTCCAACACTTTTGTCATGAATGCAAATGACATTGGCATGTAGGTGATGTTTTGCCGAACATTTTGGTATCTTATTTGCATTTTTCTAATTTAATATGAATTAGTTATGAAGTTTTCAAAGTGACGGTCAAACAGTCAAAGGGCAAAAGCACAAGACGACCAAAGTGGGTTGGACAGAACCACTGGCTTTTGAAAATTAGGGCAATCCTGTCGAGTGGGACACAACTAGGTGCATAAAACCAATTATCCCTTTTTTAATTATGTTCCTAAATATGTAAGACAATTATTATCCACTGTCATCGTCCTTATATTCATCATGCTTGCTATAAGTCGCAGTCGATGCTATATAGGTCCGTCGGATCTTACATCAAGATCCGTGCAAAACTTTCTTCTCAGATTTTCATTTTTCTCTCTTAAATCTCAGTCCAATGAGACATAGCCACGCCGTGAAACAGGGGCTCGGGCACCATTAAAGGAGACGTTGGGAGGGAGGTGCGCGGCGGATAGAGGTCAAAGGGCTCTCCCCTCGATGAGCACGCGCAGGGGTCTGATCTCATGCCTCCTGTACACAAATAGCTACCCCACACGACACCTCCTAGCCAATAAAAAAAGGGGGCGCGTTGTGGCAGGTAATTGGTAAGTAGAAGGCCCACGGTTTCAATAATAGTTGTGTTTCCGATTTGTAACATGACAGCGCTTGTTCCAAAATGACTTTGTTGATTGTTAATGTGTGCGCCTTCGCAAATCGGACAGAAAAATTAGCACAACATGTTGGTGCCATGCCATGACACCATGCCAAGTTTCATGATTTTTAGGCGTGTTTTGGATTTATAGGAATTAAAAAACCAAGTTTCTCAATCTTTCCAGACGAGCCACGACGCCCCGATTTTTTGATTTCATTCCCATTTCTTGCATTGGACCTAGAAATTCACCCAAGGACACACATGTGGTTTTTCGACCAACTTTGGTGCACTGGAGCATGTGCTTGTAGTTCAAATTTGAATTATGCACATTAAATGCCAAAAAATTCAATTAATGTATAAAAAGGGCCAAACGAACCCAAAATAATTCCAAATTGAGCACGATACTTCTATATGGTCTAATCTGCCTGTGTAAAAAAATTAAGGCGGGAGAAGGCAGTGTATGTATGTCGTTTCGCACATGAAGGTGACACGTTCCCTCTCGGAACCACGAGCCTTCTTGAGAGAAGCTCTGGTTTGCAAGAAGCTTTTACCAAAGCTTGTCCCAATTCCGCCAAAAAATTTACTGCAGTATGTTGGTGCCATGTCATGACACCATGCCAAGTTTCATGATTTTCAGGCGTGTTTTGGATTTACATGAATTTAAAAACCAAGTTTCTCAATCTTTTCGGCCGAGCCACGATGCCCAGATATTTGAATTTCATTCCCATTTCTTGCATGGGATCTAGAGATTCACCCAAGGACATACATGTGATTTTTCAACCAGCTTTGGTGCACTGGAGCATGTGCTTGTAGTTCAAATTTGAATTATGCACATTAAATGACCAGAAATTTGATTAATGTATAAGAAAATCCAAACGAACCTGGAAAAATTCCAAATTTTAACACGGCACTCATATAGTTCTATGTTGCCTCTGTAAAAAAACAAAGGGGGGCAGCGTATATCATTTCGAACACAAAGGTGACACGTCCCCCGTCGGGAACCATGAGTCTTCTCAAGAGAAGCTCCAGTTTGCAAGAAGCTTATACCAAAAACTTGTCCAAATGCGGCCAATTTTTTCACCACAGCATGTTGGTGCCATGAAATGACACCATGCCAAGTTTCATGATTTTCAGGCGAGTTATGAATTTCCAGGAATTTAAAAACCAAGTTTCTCAATGTTCCCGGCCGAGCCACGATGCCTAGATGTTTGAATTTCATTCCCATTTCTTGCATGGGACCTATAAATTCACCCAAAGACACACATGTGATTTTTCAACAAACTTTGGTGCACTGGAGCATGTGCCTGTAGTTCAAATTTTAATTATGCACATTAAATGCCGAGAAACTCAATTAGTGCATAAAAATGCCAAACGAACCCGGAATAATTCCAAATTTAAGCATGACACTCATGTACTCCCTCCATCTCAGTTTACAAGTCTTGCATGTGTACGTAGGTCGTTAATTTGACCAACTTAATAAGAGGCATACATTACAAAAAATATCATTAGAAACTTTAGGTATTCTATTTTCCAATGATATAATTTTTATGTTAAACTATTTATTTTATATAAGTTAAATTGACGGCCTAGATACATGTCCAAGCCTTGTAAATTGAGATGGAGGGAGTAGTTGCATGTTCACTGTACATAAATGTTCTAGCAATTCAAACACCATCCTTTCCTTCCGTAACACCATTTTGTCTTGCAAAACATAATGAAAAAATCAGGTATACCACAAACAGTTTACTAGAAAGAATCGTGTGGGACGCGATATAAAATGTCTTGGCGCACCGTCTTGTCTGTCTTACGCAGGAAGCTTCATCTTCTATAGTCCACCGCCCCCGCTTGAACCACACTTACGCGCCAGTTTCTCGCGGCACCAAGCGAATTTTTTTGCCACCATAGAAATATCTATCTCCCCGTCCCCTCCCTCCCACCAAAAGCCACATTTCCACTGTTCCTCCTTGCTTTCCAAGTTCAAACCTTCACTGCTACTTACTGGCAGCTCAGCCTCCTCGCCGGCGACCATTCTTATTGCAGTGTCGCCTCCTTGCCGGCTACCCTTCTTCTTGCAGCGCCGCCTCCTCGCCGGCGGCTCTTCTTCTTGCAGCGCCGCCTCCTCGCCAGCGACCCTTCTTCTTGCTGCGTGGCCTCCTCGCCGCCGACCCTTCTTCTTGCTGTGCGGCCTCGTCGATATGGTCAGGTAATCCACACCCCACACACGCCATCCTCGTCCTTTCCCGTCCACATGCCCCGACCAACGGCGCGACACCTTCCGCCGAAATCACTGTCCCCCTCATCCAATCAAGCGCCGCACACATCCATTTTGCATGCAGTATAACGTGGAGCTCAGCAGCACAGGGCCGCACGCGCACACGAGGTTGCTATGGCTGCCATGCGTGCCGACCGCCAGATCTTGGAGGAGCACCTCGTCTTCGAGGCCACCATCGACACCGCCACACGGTTGTCTACTTTAAAATATAGTCCGTGTTGTTTTCTCGAGGCCACCGTCAGTGCCTTCTAGTGATTTGTCCTCTGTAATGTTAATATGCAATCTGATGTTCAGTTAACAGTTTGGTCCTCTGAAATGTAATGTTCAGTTAACACTTTCGTCCTCTGAAATGTAATGTTCAGTTAACAGTTTGGTCCAACAATGGCTACATTTCGTAGTACTGTTCTCAAGCATTCTTTGTTTTGTTAATTGTCTTATCTTCTTGTACATGTTTCTATTCTGCAATGTCGTGCTCAGTTAACTATTTTGGTTCATTTGGTCTGCTGTCCATTTAACTGTTTGGTTCATTTCTGCAATTTGATTTTCATTTGCTATGGGTACAATTTTGTATTGTTATGCATGTGAAATAAATCAAATTTGGCTGTACTCAATAGATATTCTACTGATAGCATGGCAACTCTCAATTAACCTGATCAAGATCTTCCTTATGTGTGTTGAAGGGAAACAATGGGAGACACTGCGGTTTACCATCGAGGTTTGTTCAAGCATGGTCCTTCGGCTAATAGCAAATTATTGTGCAGTAGCAGGAATCATTCTAATATTTAGGTTTCTTACAATTTTGTCTTGCACATGTAGGTCCTGCTGTCAGAGGCTTAGACCCACTGTTCGACCCATTTTGCATATGGGGAAATGAGATGTCCATGAATATCAGTCAAGTCAAGAAACTCAGAAAGATTGTTAGGATGAAGAAACTTGCGACGAATGACAGAAAGATCTTTGTTTGCACAATGAAGAAGAGACCAGTCAACTATAGGATGGTACTAACTCTTTTACCTTATTTTTACCCCTTGCGCCATTTCAAAATTTATAACAGTGATTTATGCATATCTTTGTTTTCAGTACATTTCAAAGCAGTTCACCGATGATTACCTCTCAAACCACCTGCATGGTCAAGAGGCGAGGAAGGTATTCAGTCAACACCCACAGTACAATATTGAAGTCTTGCTGAAGAGGATGAAGGTTGGGCAGGCAATTATCCATAGCCAGAGGCCTAAAGTTGCAAGGACATTCAACATCACTGAAGGCTCAATATTTGCCTTCCGCTTCTGCAGTTTCCCAGATGAGATTCATCTGTCTATTTATCGTGTATGATGCTACTTTCCAAAGGTTTTTGATGTTGCATGTGAAACTTGTTGCTATTTTGTAATGGCGTAACTGAGTACCGAATCTATCTGATGTAATTCGATTATGAAATCCTTGTTGATGTTATACGGATATGAAATATCTTGTGTGTTTTATAAGAAATATCAATTTGATTAGTACATGGATTATCAATAATAGGCTAATTACCCTGCTTATTGGGGTTTTCTATTGCAGACAGTTACTCAGAGAGCACCGTGGGCGATGAACTCAAACAACCCGCACGGTTTCTAGAAACTAGGCGTGTTCGATCAACTAACAATCACACACGACTTCCGGCAGAGAACTGCTTGCGTTAGGCCACCTTGCACAAACGTTTCCACACAAAAAACTGTGTGTGATATACATACGAACGGAAGTGATTTTCTGGGATTCACCATGTGGGATGCACATACGAACGTAAACAATTGGGTTTCCATGCCCCGCCAGATCACACACGAGCTTATTTTTCCCCAGCCTATGTGCCAGGAGGGCCTATCCCCGACGGTTTCTGGGTCGTGTGGGAAGGATCCCCCTATCGCCCACACTCACTTGGCGACGGTTCCAAATGCCGTCGCGGAAAGGGGTTAAAAACTATTTGTATAGCACGTCATTGTACCAGTGAGGCATCATATATGTGAATTATCTCATGCCATCCTTCTTTTATTACGTATTCCATTTGTCGATAATCTGTGTATATTGAACTACTCTTCATGTGTATCAGCCATTTGAGCCGGTTATGGAAAAATCAGGAGTGAAAACAAGGTCTTCAAAGTAGGCAATGGTACATGTTGAAGCATATATCTCGATGGTTGCAGGTAGCTCCTCAAAGGAGGATTGGGAGACAGATGACTAGTCCTATATCCCACCTGAGGTGTATGCTCTAACTTGCAATGTTTATATTTCTCATACGATGCATATGGTGTCTTGCATTGCTTAGTTTAGACATCATATACACAATATTCAACGCCATCTTCTTAGTTTAGAGATCATACATGCGTGTGCCAGCTGCTTAGTATATGAATCAATTATGTGAATTATATCATGTCATCCTATATACTTAGACAACATGTATGTGAATTATTTCATCCCAACCTATTTTAGAAAGACATCATATAGTTTTTTCATGTCATCATATTTAGATACTCAAAATATGTCGAAGTATGCCATTATATCATGTTAAGTTATCCATCGTATATCTAAAACGGTGTCATGCTATCCTATTTAGTTCGCCATCATATATGTGAAATTGTGTCATGCTGTCCTGTTTGGTTAGACAACATATATGTGAATTACCACATCTGTTTATCATACAATGTATGTACTTTCAATTTCGTTTCTTGTTTACCAGCCATTTGAATTGGAGGGGTTGATGGCATTATCTACGGGAGTAAAAACCCGTTCTTCACAAAAGACGGTGCTACCCGTCGATGCCGATAGAACCATGGTTGTACTGGCCCATGAACTAGCCCCACCACACATAATCAAGACTCTTCTAGATTGTACACTTACACCATTGGACGGAGAACCGGCTACACCCCATCTAATCCCAACCCCAGCAGGTAGTAACCCACTTGTAGTTGACACAACACCATGTCCACCACAGAGTACCCCCACACAAGCAGTTTGTAAAGCAACTGCAGTGTCCAAAGCACGAAGACCACCACAACGAACCCAAACTCCACATTTAAAGCAGAAGAGCAACTGTTCTCAGGTCAGGTTCCGTAGCTATGGTCTATACTCCTTTGCTCTTGCATCACTGTATTTACTCATACCAACTAATTTCGAATTTAAAGAATCCAATCAAAAACTCCAATGGCGGAACATGTGTGTTTTAAACCCATTTCTTTAACTGGATTGATGTTCTAACTTCTTGCTCTATGCTGATTTCAGTTTCAGTTGTATAAACAGCCATGTTCTTATGTCATGCACATTACAAGTGTTGCCAGTGCTGTGTAGTTTCCCACACTTATATTCTATCTATGTTGTTGTGTCTTAACAATAAATGATTCGAAATGTGTCTCTATATTGATTTGGCAACATAAACTAGAATGATATGGACAATACAGTGACCATAGTACATAGATATATGCTTGTTTCATGTTGTTATCCTGTCCACCGTACTACTGAATCGGTTTACCAAAATGAGTTTCATATACTACATGCTAAGCCTGTGACGTGTCTGCTTGTTTCTCTTGTAGAATGCGAACAGAATATTGGAGAAGAGCACCCCATTATGCAATGGTGGAGAAAGTAATGCAGATAAGGTTCAAGATAGTGAGACAACCCTGTTGGTCTCCAAGAAAGGTGATAAAAACTATCTTGTAGACAGTGAGACAACCCCAAAGTCCTGCGTTGATGTAGTGTTCGAGTTCCTGGCCACCACCGCTGGCACAAACTCTTTGAACTTGCTGCGTGAATCACTTTGGCTTCTTCAGTCTCAGCTACAAGCTAAAAGGCACTAGTCAGCTGTGTTGCAGCAAGAAGCCGAAGGACTGAGGAAGTTCCTGCAAATTCAGATGCATAATTTCTGGTGCAACAACAAGCGCTGGACGATTTTAGCGCCAAACAAGAGAAACTAATAGGCTTGCTAAGCTTCTTGCCAGCATGGTGGGTATACAGGATATCGTTTCTTGAGCTCTTCTGAAGTGATCTCAATTCTGGACTTGTTTTCCTGCCGCGTATATTTTCACTGGTGGCCAATTTAGATGCCAGTGTATGTAATATGCTGCTTTGTTCACTATATTTACACTGGTGGCGAACTTTGATGCCCACTGGACGTAATATTTGTAGTGGTCGTAATAGCCTAGCATAAGTTGCTTGCTTGTTTATTTCCTATTGTCTTGTTTATTTTTTTGCTGGTAGTCGCTGCAGTTCTTTTTCTGCTTTAACCTTTTTATTTAGAACTAGGCCACAATAAACATGGACAACATACTGACCGTTGTAACCATGGTCCTGCTGCCTGCTGTAGTGGGCCTCCTAAGGTCCGTATGACCCATGGGCCTTCTACGGGCCGTAGATTCAATGGGACTTCTACATGACGTATGATCGATTGACCAAACATGGGTCGTACTTTCATGGACAATTAACGGACCGCAATATGGCCGGAAACGGGCTATAAAGGGAATCGTCCGTTTATGGGTCGTTAACAGGCCATGTGTACAATGGGCTTAATTCTAAAGGCAGGCATAACAATTCGTTAATGGGCCATATTTGATGACGCCATGAAAACGGCCCAATGGATTAAAGGGCCACAGACGGGCCGACTTTAACCACGGGCTGAATTTGGCCCACAATCAAAACAGGCCAGTAAAGGTCCGTAAGTAATCGAATGCCAGAAATGATCCCAATAATAAATGGGCCCTTAGAAGGCCGAAAGATAACACGGGCTGAAACGGCCCAATGGAATAATGGGCCGTTAATGGGTATAAAGCTATATACTATTCATTATGGGCCAGTTTCACCACATGCTGTTATGGGCCGAGATTTAGAAAGGGCCTCATATGGGCCGAAAGACGTCATGGGCCATACATGGGCCAGAAGTTACAACGGGCTAGAATCATGTTGGATGGCCCATATGGCGCTATTGGGCCTAATTCGGATAGGCTATAACGGGTCGTGAGTTAGCGGGTTGTAAATGGGCTATATGCGAACAGGCCATTAACAGGGCTTTGGTGGGCCGGGTCGCTACTTTTGACTAAATCAAACGGGTCGGCCTTTTGACCTGAATGGGCCACTGTTGGGCCATGCCATGTGTCGACGTATCATAGGCACGTCCCATCCGTTCGCTGGATGACATCTGTCCCAGCACTGACCTGAAAGGTGGATACTCCAGCGAATGAGAATATTACATGTGGAAAATCCCCACTGGACAGGGTTGTTAATGGGTTATTGGATCCAAACTAGAACCCGATAGCTTAATGGCGACCCGTTACGGTGGATGCCACGTGTCGGTTACCCTTGACGAAAATACTTCCATGACGCGCGATTTATCATCATGGAAGTGGACACTTCCGTGATGATAATTGTGGTATTATCATGGAACACTTCTACGATAGCACATGTATGACTATCTTGATTCTGTCATAAAATCGTCATGGATGTACATGCATGGCAGAAAACGTGACCTACTGTGACAAACACATATTATCACGGAAGTGGTCTTTTTTGTAGTGAAGCCAAGTTCTATAATGAAAAATTCCCACTAGCTAGTATGTGAAAGTGACTACATAGGAGACTCTCTATATGAAAAACATGGTGCTACTTTGAAGCACAACTGTGGAAAAAGATAGTAACATTGCCCCTTCTCTCTTTTTATCTCATTTTCTCTCTCTTTTTTGGTGGGCTCTTTTTGGCCTCTTTTATGGGATATTTTTGGCCTCTATTTTTTTATTTCCTCACTAGGATAATGCTATAATAATGAATAATGCTGATCATTGACGTCGCTTGAAGCTACGTCGGTATTTCCCCAAAGAGGAAGGGATGATGCAGCACAGCGGCGGTAGGTATTTCCCTCAGATATGAAACCAAGGTTATCAAACCAGTAGGAGAACCAAGGAACACAACGTAAACAGCCCTTGCACACAAATAACAACACCTCGCAACCCGACGTGTTAAAGGGGTTGCCAATCCTTTTCGGGTACGACGCGAGAAATTGCGTGTTGACGGGAGAAGGTTGTAATAGATTGAAATAATAGATCGCAAATAAAATAAAGTGCAGCAAAGTATTTTTTGTATTTTTGGTTTAGTAGATTTGAATAAAAAGAGCAAATAAAATAGATCGCAAAGCAAATATATGAGAAGGAAGACCCGGGTGCCATAGGTTTCACTAGTGGCTTCTCTCGAGAAAGATAGCAACCAGTGGGTAAAAAAATTACTATTGGGCAATTGATAGAAGCTCAAATAACTATGACGATATCCAGGCAATGATCATTACATATGCATCATGTCCAAGATTAGTAGACCGACTCCTGCCTGCATCTACTACTATTACTCCACACACCAACTGCTATCCAGCATGCATCTAGTGTATTAAGTTCATGGAAAAACGGAGTAATGCAATAAGAACGATGACATTATGTAGACAAGATCCGTTTATCAATATGGCGGTAGATATAGATCTCGTCTTTTTATCCTTAGTAGCAATGATACCTACGTGTCGGTTCCCTTTAGGTCCTTTGGGATCAAGCAAGTAGATCGAACCCACTACCGGGCACCTCTTCCCATTGCAAGATAAATACATCAAGTTGGCCAAACAAAACCCAAATATCAAAGAAGAAATACGAGGCTATAAGAGATCATGCATATAAGAGATCAAAGAAACTCAAATAACTTTCATGGATATAAAAAGATATAACTGATCATAAACTTGAAGTTCATCAGATCCGAGCAAACACACACATAAAAGAGTTACATCATATGGATCTCCAAGAGACCATTGTATTGAGAATTCAGCGAGAGAGAGAAAGCCATCTAGCTACTAACTACGGACCCGAAGGTCTACAAAGAACTACTCACGCATCATCGGAGAAGCACCAATGGAAGTGGTGAACCCCTTCGTGATGGTGTCTAGATTGGATCTGGTGGTTCTGGACTCTGCGGCGGCTGGATGAATATTTCGTCGATGCTTCTAGGGTTCTGGGATTTTTGGGGTATTTATAGAGCAAAGAGGTGGTCCGGGGGGCACCCGAGGTGGGTAGAACCCACCAAGGCGCGCTTGGGCCTCCTGGTGCGCCCTGGTGGGTTGTGCCCCCCTCAGGGCACCCCCCCCCCCCAGGTGCAACCAGGCCCCATTGCCTTCCTTCTGGCCCATAAAAAATCATCATGGAGTTTCGTGGCATTTGGACTCTGTTTGATATTGATTTCTTGCGATGTAAAGAACATGGAAAAAACAGCAACTGGCACTTGGCACTATGTCAATACGTTAGTACCAAAAAATGATATAAAATGATTATAAAACATCCAAGATTGATAATAAAATAGCATGGAACAATCAAAAATTATAGATACGTTGGAGACGTATCAGCATCCCCAAGCTTAACTCCTACTCGTCCTCGAGTAGGTAAGTGGTAAAAACAGAATTTTTGATGTGGAGTGTTGTTCATCATGTCATATCATATTCTTTTCTTTATAGCATGGACATTTGGACTTTTATGTGATTCAAAGCAATAGTCTAGTTTTGACATAATAATTTACATACTCAAGCATATCAACAAGCAACCATGTCTTCCAAAATATCAGTGCTAAAATAAGTTATCCCTAGCCCATCATGCTCAAACATTGATCCATTCATGAAACACACTCGAATATTAACTACACACAGTACTTAAGTATGATCATATTGCCTCTTAGTTGGTGCTTTTTGTAAGACAAGGCGGAGACTCAAATTCAAAAATAAAAATTTGCAATTTAGTAAAAGAAAGGCCCTTCGCAGAGGGAAGTAGGGATTTGTAGAGGTGTCACAGCTCAAAGCGAAAAAAATTAGAGATAAAAACATTTTGGGAGGTGTATCCATCCCACCAACGAAAACGACTCAGAGTTTCTAACACTTTCCATGCTAGATATGCCATAGGCGGTTCCCAAACAGAAAATAAAGTTTATTCCTTTTTCCACCATACTTTCACTTTCCATGGCTAACCGTATCCACGGGTGCGCTCCATACCAACACTTTCCAAGGAATTTATTATTTGACAACATAAAGTAAATTCATTTTTGCATTTCGGGACTGGTCATCCCTAAGACCTTTGCCTTACTCTCGTGCAATGACAAGTGAATAAACACTCATCGTGAGAATAAAACATCCAGCATGGAAAATATTAGCCACCCGTTACCGTTCCGCGAGCGAAACAAACACACAAAAGAGAAGTTTATTTTGAAAATTAGAGATCGCACTTGCAAATTTGCTTAGAACGGCAAAAGAGTACCGCATATAGGTAGATATAGTGGACTCATGTGGCAAAACTGGTTTAAAGGATTTTGGATGCACAAGTAGAGATCATACTTAGTGCAAAATGAAGGCTAGCAAAAAGATTGAGAAGCGACCAACCAAGAAACGAATAATCTCATAAGCAAAGATTTAGCATAATTAACACCGAATAATGCACCGCAAGTAGGATATAATTTTCATTGCATGATTATTGACTTAGTGCATGCATACGGAATCACAAACCTCAACACCAATATTCTTACTAGAGCACAATTACTCATCAACATAACTCACATATCACATCATCATATCTCAAAACTGTTACTGAGTATCAAGTTTATTTTGTCCAATGATCTTCATGACATTTTTTACTTTATCCTTCTTGGATATCTATCACTTTGGGACTAATTTTCATGTGTTGCTTTTCATAAGCTCAAACAAATATAAGTGAAGATCATGAGCATAACAAATATTATTTCTCTCAAAATAATTTAAGTGAAGCAAGCGAGAATTTCTTCAAAATTTTACTTACTCTCAAACAAATCTAAGTGAAGCAAGAGATCATATCTTCAAAAATACTAAGCACACCATGCTCAAAAAGATATAAGTGAAGCACTAGAGCAAGTCCTAGCTCATAAAAGATTTAAGTGAAGTACAGAGAGCAATTCTAACAAGTCATTACATAATTTTGGCTCTCTCAAATAGGTGTGTGCAGCAAGGATTGATGACTTAAAACACAAAATAAAAAAAGCAAAGACACATATCATACAAGACGCTCCAAGAAAAACACATATCATGTGACGAATAAAAATATAGCCTCGAGTAAAATACCGATAGTTGTTGGAAGAAAGCAGGGATGCCACTCGGGGGCATCCCCAAGCTTAGTTGTTTTATCATTATTGGATAATAGCTTGGGATGCCGGGGCATCCCCAATCTTAGGCTCTTACATCCTTCCTTCATCCATCGTAAGATAACCCAAAACTTGAATACTTCAATCACACAAAACTCAACAAAACCTTCGTGAGACCCGTTAGTGTATGAAAAGTAAATCACTACTATAAGTGATGTATCAAACCAATTAATATTTTGTTTTTGTATTATATCAACTGTATTCCAACTTTTATATGGCAAAAACTCATCAAAGAAAACCATAGAGCCATCAAAATAAGCACACAACACAAAGAAAACAGAATCTGCCAAAACAGAACAGTCTGTCGTAATCTGACTTTTGCGAATACTTCTGGAACTCCAAAATTTCTACCAAATTAGGAAGACCAGGGTAATTTGTATATTAATATTTTGCAGAAAGAATCAGAGCAAAATCTCTTTTCTGAGATTGATGAAAATTATTTTTGTGAGCACAAAGTTTCTGTCTTTTTCAGCAAGATCAAACAACTATCACCCAAGAAGATCCTAAAGGCTTTGCTTGGCACAAACACTAACTAAGACATAAAAAACACAATCATAACAGTAGCATAATTGTGTTAACACTCAAGAACAGAAAGCAAAGAGCAAAAATAAAATTTATTCATTGGGTTGCCTCCCAACAAGCGCTATAGTTTTACGCCCTTAGCTAGGCATAAAGCAAGGATCTAAGTTTTGTCATCCTTCTTCTTCTTAGTTTTCTTAGAGGTGTTTTCATCGTGGGGCTTTGTAAACACAACATAAAACATATTATCCATAGAAACTTTAGCATTCCTTAATTGGGTTTCATCATAACCCCTTTGATTTCCCGCAACAATCCAGGAGTAGTGTTGATTGACATTATTAAAAACTTGTTGGATTATTTCTAGAACGGGGACCTCCTTTTTAAGATTCTCATCAAAGATCTTATTATCCCCAAGTAAATGCCTTAGTGCATAGTCACTTTTGTAAAGAATTTCATCTATGACGGGGTTTTCACGATTCATACCATAAAAGTCAAAGATTTCTCTAGCTTCCCGAATTATGTAGTCAAACTCATTCATAAGAACGAGAGTGGCCAACTTTTGGCTATAGGATTCTTTATTTCGGGAAGCTCAAAAAACAATCTTTGCAAAGTAGGGTGAGTGCGGATAAATTTACATTCAAGTTTTAGAACTAGTGCTGAAATAGCATCCACATAAGATCTAGTAGTTTTAAGTATAGGAGCATCATCAAGACTCAGATTTCCAACACAATTGAAAAATTATTGGATACATTATTTTCCCATAACGTTCCCTTGCCCCAAGATAAAAGTTTTATCATCCAGATTGCATGTACTTCCAATCTTAGGACTCAGGCCATCATCTGTTGGTGCCATACCGAAATCACTCATGATTGCAAGCAAAGAATATATCTGACGAGACAATGGCGAACGGAAAAAGAGAGGCGAATAAAACAACAAATTTTTGTGAAGTGGGGGGGGGGAACGAGAGGCAACTGGCGAATAATTTAAATTGCAAGGAGATAAGATTTGTGATTAGGAACCTAGTATATTTTGAAGATCCTCCCTGGCAACGGCGCCTTAAATTCCTTTTGATGTCGCTTGAAGCTACGTCGGTATTTCCCCAAAGAGGAAGGGATGATGCAGCATAGCGGCGGTAGGTATTTCCCTCAGATATGAAACCAAGATTATCGAACCAGTAGGAGAACCAAGCAACACAACATAAACAGCCCCTGCACACAAATAACAACACCTCGCAACCCGATGTGTTAAAGGGGTTGTCAATCCCTTTCGGGGTACGGCGCCAGAAATTGCGTGTTGACGGGAGAAAGTTATAATAGATTGAAATAATAGATCGCAAATAAAATAAAGTGAAGCAAAGTATTTTTTGTATTTTTGGTTTAGTATATCTGAATAAAAAGAGCAAATAAAATAGATCGCAAAGCAAATATATGAGAAGGCCGGGGGCCGTAGGTTTCACTAGTGGCTTTTCTCGAGAAAGATAGCAAACAGGTAAACAAATTACTGTTGGGCAATTTGTAGCGACCCGACCCGAATGGATCAAGTCTCTGTGCTTAAGTGTCATCCCTGGATCGGTATGCTGACACACATAGTACTCGAGGATTTATAACAGAGGTAAATCACATGTATAAATAACGTAAATACTATTACCTCAATCCATATAGCGGAAGTAACAAGGTTGTGGATTCCCATCAACACCAACAGCAAAGTTGAGTGTAGATATCGTAACCCTAACGTAGCACTTACTCGTCGTAAGATTCCTGCAACATGAGACGTTGCAGCCACAAAGGGTCAGTACATTGAATGTACTGGAAAATTCACACCATAGAGAATGTTGAACAATGGCTATCACTACATGCATATATGGCTGGTGGAAAAGCTCTATGGTTATAAGGTTTTTTGCGAAAAGCCAATTTTTCCCTACTGCAAAGGAATAAATTTTATTTTACTATCATGGTGGTTGTTAAACATTGAGAGTGTAGACACCCTATCAATCCCAATTAAGCATCATCATTAAACCCAACAAGATTAATTAAGGTCACATGATGAGATTCACATGATAATCCAAGTACTAGATACTCAAGACGTCCATAACTGGGGACACGGCTAACCATGATTAGTTGGTACACTCTGCAGAGGTTTGCGCACTTCTCCCCACAAGTCTTGATCTCCTTCGTTTGATTTCTCGCACTACATGATGTTTGAGAAACGGATGACCGGGACATAGTCTTTCAGAAGCGTTAGCACCTTACGATGGGTAGACCGTACCACCTACATCCCCTAGATCTGCTAGTCTACCACTGTAAGAGTTCACACGACTTAATCGACTATGCTAGAGCCCATAATAGCTTGTGGCTGCACACGGAAAATTCTAGTATGAATAATCTCAGGATCCCTTTGAGCCTGGGTGGCGGTCCATAAAAAAACAGGCAATCGCTGGAATACCCAGGTGCCTAAACAGGCAATCGCTAGAATACCCAGGTGCCTCAATCCACCCAGATGTGTATTTAAGTTGCCACCTTAAGTAAACCATTAATTAACAATCTCACATCTGTCATGGATTTCACTCACCCAAACCACGTCTATAAGCATAGCATAGCAATATAAGAAATACGTAGAAGTAACTCCCAAGGGTTTGATAATAAACAGGTGAATAGGTACTACCTCAACTACTTCCCAACCCACAATTTAATTCAGATCCTAACCATGCAATTGTTTGAGGATTGATCTAATGCAATAAAAACTGGGTATTAAGAGGTATGATCAAAGTGTGAACTTGCCTGCAATGTTGATGAAGATGATTCGCACTCAAAACTCTTGGTAGCTCTACTCGTCACACTCCGGTCAATCTACAGTAAGCAAGCAATAGTAACCACACATAAGCAATCACTCAAAAGATCGGAAAGAACGAAGAATACACTTCGGAAAACATCAAAACCAAGCAAATAACTCTTGCAACATAAACAATTACTAACAGTACCAAAATTATATGAATTTGGCCCTATCAGAAAGTTTAGGTCAAGAGCTTCGAATAGCAAAAAGAATCAACTCAAACGGAGCTACGGAACTCGAATTATGATCAAACAAAGTTTGAATTCAAATCTGATCTAATTCAAATTTTAAAATTTCAAAAACATGTTTAAGTTGTTTTAGTGGATAGAGGAGATCATAATGAAGAAGTGGGCGTTGGTTTCGTTGGATTTGGATAAACGAATAAAAAGTAATGACCGATTGAAGTACATGGACTAATCTGTGAAGAAAATATTCACAAACGGGTCCCTGGCGGAAAATTAAAAAGAAAAAGAAAAATCCTATCGAACGAACGTTTTCTACAGAGACATATATAATGAAAACGTTCACTACCAATCCTAAACTAATGAACGTTCGTTAACAAAAAAAAACGTTTCGAAAAAAACTAACCTAGATCTAATTCCTAGCCGTAGATCGTGGATCGGACGGTGAGGGGGAGAGGCGAGGCATATCGAGGCGGCGGGGTTCACCGGCGACGCAGGAGATGGCAGCGGCGGCTTGGACGTCGTCGAGGCGGCGGCGGGCGAGAGCACTGGCGGGCGTGTGGCAATGGGGTTGGTGGGGTCGGTGGGGCTAGGAGTGGCGGGGCGGAGCGGTGCGGCGGCGTGGATCTCCGGCGACGGCGGCTAACTCCGGCGATGGCGCGGTGCAGCGCGGGGCTCGGGGCTTCAGTTTTTTTGAGGGAAACGGGGCCGGGGTGCTCCGTTTATATACGAGGGGAGGAGGAGAAGACTTGGAGGAGGGGCGAGGCAAGGCGGTGGAGAAGTCCGGCGAGGACACGGCACCGGCGGCGGTGGCGTGCTGGAGTTGGTCTCCGACTGAGGGTCGAGACGATCGGGAGGTGGGCAGCTGGGCATGCGGCTTCTTGAAGCCTTGCAGCAGTGGCTTGGCTGGGCCGGCTGGCTCGGTCAAACCGGCCTAAACTTTTTTTAAAAACATTTTTTAAACACATTAAAAAAATTAATAAAACAAAAGAAATACAAATATTATATAGGCATATAATATACCAAAATTTGTAGAAAAAGATTTTCTACAACATGGACATTTTTATAATGCCAAATAAAATCTCACGCAAATTCAGATAATTCAAAGAGTGCTACTGGTCTAATAAAATCTAATAAAAATCATTTTAAAAATACCAAAAATGAATTCAAATTTATTTCTCTCCAATTTTCTATTATAGGGAATCATGGTACCCTATTTTCCATATATTTTATTATTGGAGAAAAATAATTTGAATAAAACTCAAATAACTCCAAATTGAAAATAAATAAATTCAAAAGAACTTTGAATTTAATTCTTTGAAACTCCCAACTCATATTTCATATGTTTTGAAGAAGTCATTTTATCTTCGCTCGTGAAAATCATTGAGTTGCATAAAGTTCCTGGGTTGGAAATATTTCCAAATGAAATTCAAATATTCCAAATACCCTTTGATTTAATTAAATGGAAGAAATCATATCATCTTCACTCAAGGGTTTTGTTTTTGAAAAGAATTTGAATTCATGGAGATCAGAAAGCAAAGATAAAGTTTTGGAAAGTCCTTTTATTCCCTCTCATTTAACTTTCAAAAAGTTTCGAATTTCACTCAATTACACTCAATCAATCAAACAATCAATCAATATCTATCTATTTATTTTAACATTCCAAAATTTAGAATTTTGGGATGTTACACAATTGATAGAACCTCAAATAATTATGATGATATCCAGAAAATGATCATTACATAGGCATCACGTCCAAGATTAGTAGACCGACTCCTGCCTGCATCTACTACTATTACTCTACACATCGACCGCTATCCAGCATGCATCTAGTGTATTAAGTTCATGGAAAAATGGAGTAATGCAATAAGAACGATGACATGATGTAGACAAGATCCGTTTATCTATATGGCGGTAGATATAGATCTCGTCTTTTTATCCTTAGTAGCAATGATACCTACGTGTCGGTTCCCTTTCGGTCACTGGGATCAAGCACCGTAAGATCGAACCCACTACCGGGCACCTCTTCCCATTGCAAGATAAATAGATCAAGTTGGCCAAACAAAACCCAAATATCGAAGAATAAATATGGGGCTATAAGAGATCATGCATATAAGAGATCAAAGAAACTCAAATAACTTTCATGGATATTTACAAATATAACTGATCATAAACTCGAAGTTCATCAGATCCCAACAAACACACCGCAAAAAGAGTTACATCATATGGATCTCCAAGAGACCATTGTATTGAGAATTCAGCGAGAGAGAGACAGAAAGCCATCTAGCTACTAAATACGGACCCGAAGGTCTACAAAGAACTACTCACGCATCATCGGAGAGGCACCAATGGAAGTGGTGAACCCCTCCGCGATGGTGTCTAGATTGGATCTGGTGGTTCTAGACTCTACGGAGACTGGATGAATATTTCGTCGATGCTTCTAGGGTTCTGGGATTTTTGGGGTATTTATAGAGCAAAGAGGCGGTCCGGGGGGCACCTGAGGTGGGCACAACCCACCAGGGCGCGCCTGGGCTTCCTGACGCGCCCTGGTGGGTTGTGCCCCCCTCGGGGCACCCCCAGGTGAAACCAGGGCCCATTGCCTTCCTTCTGGCCCATAAAAAATTATCGTGGAGTTTTGTGGCATTTGGACTCCGTTTGATATTGATTTCCTATGATGTAAAAAAACATGGAAAAAAACAACAACTGGCACTTGGCACTATGTCAATAGTTTAGTACCAAAAAATGATATAAAATGATTATAAAACATCCAAGATTGATAATAAAACTGCATGGAAAAATCAAAAATTATGGATACTTGGAGACGTATCAATCATCACACTTTTATTTACTTATAGCTCAAAATTACAACTCGATACTAGAACAAAATATGACTATGTATGAATGCCTCTGGCAGTGTACCAAGATGTGCAATGACATAGTGTAACATGTATAAAAAAATGATGAATGGTGGTTGAGCCACAAATACTATGTCAGCTATATGATCATACAAAGAAATATGACAATGATGATGTGTGTCATATTAAACGGAATGTTGGAAGTTGCATGACAATATATCCCGGAATGGCTATGGAAATACCATAATAGGTAGGTATGGTCGCTGTTTTGAGGAAGATATAAGGAGGCTTATGTGTGATACATCGTATCATATCACGGGGTTTGGATGCAATAGCGAAGTTTGCACCAACTTTTGAGGTGAGAAAGGGCAATGCATGGTACCGAAGAGGTTAGCAAATTGCGGAAAGGTGAGAGTGTGTATAATCCATGGACTCACATTAGTCATAAAGAACTCACATACTTATTTCAAAAGTCTATTAGCCCTCGAAGCAAAGTACTACTATGCATGCCCATAGGGGGGGAGGTTGGTAGCAGTTAACTATCATGCACCCCGACATTCACGCAAACGAAGACACTCAATAATAAATCATCCTCCAACTTATTAGCATAACGGGAAACTATATGTGAATTCTTAGGGAATCATAGACCTTAACACCAATACTCTTACTAAACCACAATCATTCACTAGTACCTCCCATATATTACCATCTCTATATCGCAAAACTATTGCAAGGAATCAAACTTAACATATTCAGTGACCTACATGAAAGTTTTTATTATATCTCTCTTGAATACCTATCATATTAGGACCAATTTCATAACCCGTGCTTAGTGCCATTACTATTATCAAACTCTCAAAATGATATAGGTGAAGCATGAGGGTGCAACTATTTCTTTAAAATATAACCACCGCCGTGCTCTAAAATATATAAGTGAGGCACTAGAGCAACTGTCTATCTCAAAAGATATAAGTGAAGCACAAAGATTATTCTAACAAACAACGAATAGACGTGTGTCCCTCTCAAAAGGTGTGTGCAACAAAGATGATTGTGGCAAACTGAAAAGCAAACAAAACAAAGACTCGTATAATACATGACGCTCCAAGCAAAACTCATATCATGTGATGAATAAAAATATAGCTCCAAGTAATTTACCGATGGTTGGTAGAAGAAAGAAGGGATGCCATCCGGGGCATCACCAAGCTTAGATGCTTAGTTATCCTTTAATATTACCTTGGGGTGCCTTGGGCATCCCCAAGCTTAGGGTCTTGCCAATCCTTATTCCTTCATCCATCGTGATCTCACTTAAAATTTGAAAACTTCAGCACACAAAACACAACAAAAACTCGTGAGATCCGTTAGTATAACAAGCAAATCATAAACTTTAGGTACTGTTGTAAAGCCATTCATACTTTATTATTGCATAATACCTACTGTATTCTAACTTCACCATGACTTATACCCCCGATACAATCCATAGATTCATTAAAACAAGCAAACTATGCAACAAAAACAGAATCTGTCAAAAACAGAACAGTCTGTAATGATTTGACCAAACGCAATACTTCTGTAACTCCAAAATTACTGAAAAATTAGGACAACGTGAGAAATTTGCATATCAATCATGTGTAAAGAATTCAGAATTTTATCACGTTCTAGTGTATTTGAACAATTCTGCTACTGGGCGCAAAAGTTTCTGTTTTTCACAGAATCAAATCAACTATCAACCAAATCATTCCAAAGGCTTTACTTGGCACAAACACTAATTAAAACAGAAAAACACAATCATAACAGTAGCATAATTGTGTGCACATTCAGAAACAGAAAATAAAAACGAAAAAAATAAGATAACTATAGGGTTGCTGCTACTTGTGAGCTGTGTTGGGATTTCCCCGAAGAGGAGAGGATGATGCAATACATAGAGATAAGTATTTCCCCCAGTTATGAAACCAAGATTATCAATCTAGTAGGAGAACGAAGCAACGACTCGTTAATAGCACCTGCACACAAACAACATACTTGCAACCCAACGCGAACAAGGGGTTGTCAATCCCTTGACGGTTACAAGCAAGGTTAAATCGTATAGTTTTTGATCGATAGATCAGACAAAAATACAAAATAAAATAAAATAAAATAGCAGCAAGGTATTTTTAGGTTTAATATATGATAAAAGATAGACCCGGGGGCCATAGTTTTCACTAGAGGCTTCTCCCTTGAAAATACCATACAGTGGGTAAACAAATTACTGTTGGGCAATTGATAGAAAAGCAAATAATTATACGATATCCAAGGCAATGATCATATATAGGCATCATGTCCGATACAAGTAGACCGAAATGATCCTGCATCTACTACTATTACTCCACACATCGACCGCTATCCAACATGCATCTAGTGTATTAATTTCATGGAAAAACAGAGTAACGCCTTAAGCAAGATGACGTGATGTAGACAAGATAAACTCACGTATGAATAAACCCCATCATTTTACCCTTAATAGCAATGATACATATGTGTCATGTCCCTTTCTGTCACTGGGATTGAGCACCGTAAGATCGAACCCATTACAAAGCACCTCTTCCCATGGCAAGATAAATCAATCTAGTTGGCCAAACCAAATCAATAGATCGGAGAAGAAATACAAAGCTATAACAATCATGCATAAAAGAGTTCAGAAAAAAATCAAATAATATTCATGGATAGATCTTATCATATACTCATAATTCATTGGATCCCAACAAACACACCGCAAAAGGTCATTACATCAAATAGATCTCCAAGAACACCAAGGAGAACATTGTATTGAAGATCAAATAGAGATAAGAAGACATCTAGCTACTAACTATGGACCCGTAGGTCCATAGTAAACTACTCACGCATCATCGGAGGGGCAACCAGGATGATGTAGACACCCTCATTGATTCAATCCCCCTCCGGTAGAGTGCTGGAAAAGGCCTCCAAATGGGATCTTGTGGTTCGGGAACTTGCGACGGAGGAAAAATTATTTCGTGGACTCCCCTGTTGGTTTCATGATTTTAGAGAATTTATAGAGGCGGAGTTAGGTCAAACGGAGCCTCATGGGCCCCATAGACCACCAGGGCGCGCCTACCCCCTTGGGTGTGCCCTAGTGCCTGATGATACACAAGTATAGGGGGTCTATCGTAGTCCTTCCGAGAAGTAAGAGTGTCGAACCCAACGAGAAGCAGAAGGAAATGGAAAGTGGTTTTCAGCAAGGTATTCTCTGCAAGCACTGAAATTATTGGTAACAGATAGTTTTGTGATGGGATAAATCGTAACGGGTAACAAGTAACAGAAGTAAACAAGGTGCTGCAAGGTGGCCCAATCCTTTTTGTAGCAAAGGACAAGCCTGGGCGAACTCTTATATAATGCAAAACGCTCCCAAGGACACATGGGAATTATTGTCAAGCTAGTTTTCATCATGCTCATATGATTCGCGTTCGTTACTTTGATAATTTGTTATGTGGGTGGACTGGTGCTTGGGTGCTGCCCTTCCTTGGACAAGCCTGCCACTTATGATTGACCCCTCTCGCAAGCATCCGCAACTACGGAAGAAGAATTAAGGTAAACCTAACCATAGCATGAAACATATGGATCCAAATCAGCCCCTTATGAAGCAACGCATAAACTAGGGTTTAAGCTTCTGTCACTCTAGCAACCCATCATCTACTTATTACTTCCCAATGCCTTCCCCTAGGCCCAAATAATGGTGAAGTGCCATGCAGTGAACGTTCACATAACACCACTAGAGGAAAGACAACATACATCTCATCAAAATATCAAATGAATACCAAATTCACGCGATTACTTATAACAAAGCTTCTCCCATGTCCTCAGGAACAAGCGTAACTACTCACAAAGCATATTGATAATCATAATCAGAGGAGTATTAATTATCATTAAGGATCTGAAAATATAATCTTCCACCGGATAAACCAACTAGCATCAACTACAAGGAGTAATCAACACTACTAGCAACCCACAGGTACCAATATGAGGTTTTGGGACCAGGATTGAATACAAGAGATGAACTAGGGGTTGAGAGGAGATGGTGCTGGTGAATATGTTGATGGAGATTGACCCCCTCTCGATGAGAGGATCGATGGTGATGACGATGGCGATGATTTCCCCCTTCCGGAGGGATGTTTCCCCGGCAGAACAGCTCCGCTGGAGCCCTAGATTGGTTCTACCCTGGTTCCGCCTCAAGACGGCGGCGCTTCGTCCCGAAAGCTTCTCTCTGTTTTTTTCCAGGGTAAAAGACACCATATAGCAGAAGATGGGCACCAGAGGCCTGCCAGGGGGCCCACAAGGTCGGGGGGCGCACCCAGGGGGGTATGGCATGCCCTCCACCCTTGTGGCTAGCTGGTGGCCCCCCTCTGGTACTTTCTTCACTCAATATTTTTTATATATTCCAAAAACATGCTCCGTAAAGTTTCAGGACTTTTGGAGTTGTGCAGATTAGGTCTCTAATATTTGCTCCTTTTCTAGCCCAGAATTCCAGCTGCCGGCATTCTCGCTCTTCATGTAAACCTGATAAAATAAGAGAGAAAAGGCATAAGTATTGTGATATAATGTGTAATAATAGCCCATAATGCAATAAATATCAACATAAAAGCATGATGCAAAATTGACGTATCAACTCCCCCAAGCTTAGACCTTGCTTGTCCTCAAGCGAAGCCGATATCGATAAATATGTCCACATGTTTAGAGATGGAGGTGTCGATAAATAAAATACGGACATGAGGGCATCATGATTATCTTTAGAACATCAACATATAATGCCATATAATTTCTTATGCTAAAGTAACAATTTGTTCACAAGGTAAAGTATGAATCAGAAACTCTATTGAAAACTAACAAACTATGATCTCAGTCATTAGAGCAATTGCAATTTACCATAACAACGGAAAGAGTCAATTAAAGAGTTGTTCAGCAAGTCCACATACTCAGTTATCATATAATCTTTCACAATTGCTAACACTCACGCAATACTTGTGGGTACAAAGTTTCAATCGGACACAGAGAAATATAGGGGCTTATAGTTTCGCCTCCCGACTTCTTACCTCAACGGTATGTCAATGATAATACTTTATGATAACCTACATCCGAGTGGATATATATGTCCGGATCTCTCCAACATATCGTGCTTGCCAAAGGAAAAAGTATAAAAAGGAAAGGTGATGATCACCATGACTCTTATATAAGGGTAGAGGATAAAAGTAAAAGATAGGCCCTTCATAGAGGGAAGGAGAAGTTGTCATGCGCTTTTATGGTTGGATGCACAAAATCTTAATGCAAAAGAACGTCACTTTATATTGCCGCTTGTGGTAAAGACCTTTATTATGCAGTCCATCTCTTTTATTTCTTCCATATCACAAGTTTGTATAAAGTTTTTTTCTTCACACTGATAAATCATGCATATTTAGAGAGCAATTTTTATTGCTTGCACCAATGACAACTTACTTGAAGGATCTTACTCAATCCATAGGTAGGCATGGTGGACTCTCATGGCAAAACTGGGTTAAGGGATGTTTGGAAGAACAAGTAGTATCTCGACTTGGTGCAAAGAATTTGGCTAGCATGAGAGGGAAAGGCAAGCTCAACATGTTGGATGATCCATGACAATATAACTTCTATTCAGATATAAGAAAACATAACCTATTATGTTGTCTTCCTTGTCCAACATCAACTTTTTAGCATGTCATATTTTAATGGGTGCTCACAATTACAAAAGATGTCCAAGATAGTATATTTATATGTGAATCCACTCTTTCTTTATTACTTCCTAATAATTGCAACAATGACTCAAACTATGTTTGTCAACTCTCAATAACTTTTATTTATCATACTCTTTATATGTGAAGTCGTTACTCTCCATAAGATCAATATATGATCGTTTTTATTTCTTTCTTTTTATTTAATTCCCTCAAGATCATACCAAGAAAGCAAAGCCCTTATCTCAAAACTACTCTTTATTATATATCTCAAGGACTCAGTTACATAGAGGGAACATAAAGCAAAACTCAAAGCTAGATCATACTAAAACTTTATTCTACTAGATCAATATATAACCAAAAGGATCGAACTAAGAAAAGCGATAAAGATAAAGATGTGATGGTGATACAATACCAGGGCACCTCCCCCAAGCTTGGCAGTTTCCAAGGGGAGTGCCCATACCCATGTG